>CM018680.1:67448638-68086138 GCA_009363875.1 Mikania micrantha | reverse complement strand
ATGATTTCGTTTGGTTCGTTAAATCATTCATTTAAATAGACGTTTTGTTCAGATACGTCTTAGGTGGTAATTCCTAATAAACGTTTTTAAACTTATTTTTCTTATTTTATTATCGTTAGATATTATTTCGTTATCTCGTCGAAACGCGTTACTTACGTACGTATTCGTAAAGATCGTCACCTTTTCGAATCCAACGCTCATATCGTATTTCGATTCGATTTACGATTTATGGAATATCATTTCAGAATATTATTCCTAATAATTATATTCGTGTGAATCGTCACCCACGCGAATACATTATTAAGTTAATATTTCTGAAATAACATTCGCGTTTAATTTATAACCGTAACCTCACCATCGCGTAATCATTTCCAATAACGCTCTCATTATTTTATTATCTTGAATATTATAGTTTCCCAATCCGAGTCCCACTAAACCATATCACTGACACATCCATGATAGACAAAAATAAGCTTATGTATAGGGCATATGTAGGAGTAGGTCGCAACCTATCCAGCCACCGTCCCACCACCATTTCCATAAACCATGACCATGTGTCCTTGACTATGTTTAGCAACCAAACAATAACTAACTCATAACTCTCTGTCATTCCAAACCAAAACCTCGGATTCTCCTCACCAAAGCCTCAACACTGATATAATCATGATAAACTGAAGATGGTTTATGTATAGGGCATACGTAGAGGTCAGTTGCAACTGCCTCAGCCGCCATCCCACCACCTCTTCGATAAACCATGATATATCTATCCTTGCCTATCTTTGGTTATAGAATCCCATTCCACTACCATTCCAAGTCAACGACCCATATCATGTTAATTCAACTGCGATAAACTCTTTGGTTCTATTTAGTTGTGTTTCAAACTAAACTTTCCAGGGTTTATGCTTATAATCATGTGTTCTCAATAATGTATACCAATAATAATAGCATCCAGTAATCATAGTAATTATTAATTATCATATCAGGTCTTAACAGTACAAACATTTATGTAATGTAATTGCCTGAAATACAGTGATGTTACAGGCTTGTGTTTGGGGGAAAAGCAAAGGCAGCCACAAGGGTAAGAAGCTCTTCAAGTTCCACCCCCTTACCCAACTTGTTCATCTATAAAGAAAGCCCTTTTTCCAGAAGAGAAGAACGTAGCACCGATCTGAACGTAGGGGTCTCCCTAAATTTAGGAACTATTGAAAGTACAAAATTTGATGCCCAAAGTGCTCCACCATTTGATGAAATATTTCATTTTCCAAGAAAGTTGTTCATCATAAAGAGTGTGTGGCCTTTTAGGAAACATACCTGGGAAGAAAAAGTACAAACACAAGAAAGTTCCATTTACGCTCCTGCTTAGAAGATTCCTTTTATTTTTTTACTTAACGGGCTAAACCGTATACCAAGTTCCAAGGGGAGCTCACTCTATGAATGAAATGGAACAAGACTTGAGCGTCAAGTTCCATATATGAGAGGGGTATGCCTGATTGGGAGGCAAGATCTAAAAAGTAGTATATGGAAAGAGATTCTATATATAAATCTATGAGTTCTTGCCAACTAAACAAATAGTTGATCCAAACTATATTTTATTTGTGTAACCTGTTAGAGACAAAGGTGAAGACAAAGATCATGGACCTAGTTAAATTTGAATTTGAACAATAATTTGTTTTGATTTTGGTTTAAGTTTTGGATATTGAATTATTTTTCGGATGTAATGAATATTTTGTTTAATTGGTTTTAAAATCCCTAAGGTTTTTGTTGTAATTTCAATTTATATAATGTCAAATGATATATATAAAAGAAAATTTTGGGATGATCTGAACAATTTTATTATTATTATTATTATTATTATTATTATTATTATTATTATTATTATTATTATTATTATTATTATTATTATTATATATGTATATGTATGTAAATCCAAGCTTATTAGAAGTTAGTTTTAATTATTAAAACATTTTTATAAGTTTGTTATAAGACTCGGTATGTATAAATATGCATATATACGTATATGTATATACATACATAAAAAAATGATCTGCTAATATATTAGGAGATTTAGTAATAAAAACAGGATCTATACATCTCGATCGGAAAAGAATCAAGAGAAAAAGAACCAGAGATCGAAAGCAACAAGATGATTTTGATTCTTGTTTTTTAACAGTTTTGGGAATGGAAACAGAATATCCTTTTGGTCCTCCGCGAAAAACACCTTGTAGGAATTGGGTTCAAGCTTTCCCCAGCCCCTTCTCATCAATGGACTCCTGACGTATACGAAGGAGTGCGGTTCGTTCGATAAATTCCTACCTCTCTATCATTTCAAATCGTCCGCCCTGCACCCACCCCTCGAGTATATGCTTCAACAGGAATCATACAAGGGTAGATTATAAACCTCTAGTAAAATGACCACCCGTAACCCAGCAGATAAAGTACATTACATAGTCCGTTTTAGGGATTGGCGACTTACCCATTCAGTGACTTTGGCACAGGAGTCCATTGATGAGAAGGGGCTGGGGAAAGCTTGAACCCAATTCCTACAGTGATGAATATGAGCTCTTTTTTTATCCCATTTGAATCTACCATATCTAACTGAATAAGATTTCTCGTAGATCTATCCCGTTTTTTCGGGTTAACGAAAAGAAGTTAAAAACCTATGACTGTACCATCTACAAGAAAAGACCTCATGATAGTCAATATGGGCCCTCACCACCCATCAATGCATGGTGTTACATTTCCGCTATGGTCGATTTCATAACAATTCTTGCTCCATATTTGCATGAAAATACAATAGATGAATAGTCATTCGACGAAAAATCATTTATTTGAATATTGTATTTCCTATCAGGAATAAGCATATAAATACAATCACAAACAAATAAATAAAATTAATTAAATTCTTAAATTAATAAAAATATGATTTTTATAAGAAAATGCCAAAAATGTATAAAATGTTTTAAAAAGTGTTGAGCAAAAATACTTAATAAGAAGTTTATAAACTTCATAAATATTTTGAAACATAAAATATTCTAATGTAAACTAGTGGGCTCATAATGTAATAAATAGAAACATATTTTAGCCTTAAGAAAGTTTTAAACGGAAATTATAAAAGAACCAAAGCTAATGGGGTAAACCTGCCTAACCTCAAAACCTACTTTCCCCTTACCCGTCTAACATACCAACCGACCCATGGATTGCATATTCGACCTGTTTCAATCCTAGCACAAAATAACACGTTCTAGATCGATTTCCCTTAAACTTGGCGACCTCCGTGATTGCGGAAATGATCCCAGTTAACAATTTATAACAATTATAGCCGTAAATGCGTAACCTTTAACCGAGAATACGAAATTTAAACCAAAATTTGAAATGGACATAGATTCCTATAAAAACTCATGATCAGTTTACTAATCAGTTCCTTTAGCATCTAATAAACTCTCTGTACAAGCAAGCTACAACAAATTAGTTTAATAGTTTTGCATCATTTTCATGTATCGTATTAAATTGTTTTGAATTGCTAACTAACTATGCAAATAGTTAACACTTTTATTGTACATATGTAACAGGTTAAGATGAAGACATATGACGAAGACATATATTAGGTTTAGATGACCTAGTTAATTAGAACATTACTTAGTATTTCATTTGTAATTTGTTTTAAACTATTATATGTTATTAAATGTTATTGAATGTTGTTTGAATAATTTAATATGGATGTTTTAAATATTGAAACCTTAACATAGCACCATAAGCTTTTGAGCATTCACAATCGCGCCCTGACGTATTCTAACGTTGGTCGGGATGTGACATGTTTGAATGTAATGAATGTGTAAAATTTTAAATGGGATTGTTAAAATATTGAAATTACAAATAGAACTATGAGATTTTGGACAATTACACATCACATCTTAATGTATTATGCCATAAGGTGGGGTGTGACATTTTTATGATTTTTCAAAGAGCAGGACTGATGTGTCATTTATCAAAAAAATCAGCTTTTACAAAATTTGTTAAGTTGTTTTCAATTGCAATTTTTGTGTATTAATTTTCTATATAATTACTCGTTCTAAAAACTCGTAGAAAATAGACTCAATTATCTTTCCAACAAGATATTATTTTCCCCAAAATGATTACCTATTGATTTTATATGATTTTTAAAAATCAGCTCAACAACAAAAATATACTTACACAACATGTTGAATTTTCTGTCTTGATACGGAAATCGACTATTTTGACTCCCTCACAACCCGAATAAGTCTCTATTATTTGAAGATTAAATATTGTGGAATCCAATAGCTTTCAGATAATAGTGAAAATTGTTATATTATAGTTTTAAAATGCATCAAAATTGCAAATACAGATAGAAGGTTAAAAATTCACATAAATACATATACTTTTGAACATAAGGTTGAAATTGAAGTTGCATCAAGTATGATAATTCTAGTTAACAGTGAATATTGTTATGAATTAAATTTGTCATCATTGAGAGATTAACATGAAGAAGGGGCCTAGTAAAATAAAACATAGGGCCCTAATTTTTTTTTAGCTTGATTTTCTAAAAATTTTACATTAACCAACTAATGTTGAGTGGGGTCTTGCCACCCCCTTGACGTCAATTAGATCCGCCCCTGTCCGTCGGCCAAGAACAACCGTTGACGATGGAGATGAGGATGAGGATATCTTTGATATTAAAGTAATTAGGGCAACTTTAAAAGCCAAAGTGACAGAATTTACGAAGGGCGGAAGTTGAAAATTTTCATTAAATTAAAATATGCATGAACAAGTTGTACATTATGTTTATAAGCTTGTACCTCTTAAATTTAAGAGTTTTGAGCACTCTCTCTCCAATATCTATTATATAAATATAGGTATGATGTTTTTGGCCCGTCCTTAGTTGAATAGGTCGGTTATATATATATATATATATATATATATATATATATATATATATATATATATAGGTCTGATGTTTTTGGCCCGTCCTTAGTTGAATAGGTCGGTTACCCGTCTGCGAAATGAAAGGTGGTTGGATTGGTTTTTTTCCTTTAGAATGCAAAGCACGAAACATTAAAATTAAACCATATATTTTTTACACATAATCATGTTATTTAAAAGCTTTTGAAATTATATAATTTTTTAAATATTTTTTAAGTGTTTATTATGTTATCTGGTTCTTATATTCGTTCCGATAGGTTAGTCCGACCAGTTTAACGGTAAGACGGCTGGTTCAATATTCGGTCCAGTTATAAGAACATTGATTAGATCACATTTGATTCCATGTAATCCAAAAATGGTTCTAGAATATTTTCAAAGTTTGCTCGTATCATGTTCGCAAAGTTTGCTAGCTTGTTGTGATACTAGCATTTGTAGTTCTCCCCTCTTCGTAGCTTTGAAGACTTATGAACTTTGCAATTACTTATGACTTATTACAAATAAATTGCTGTAAATAACTCAACAATCCACTTCAACCTTTTTATAAATTAAAGTAGTAAGATCATATCACATAATAAATATCTTTTGATGTTAGTGTCATATGATGAGCCACATGTTTTTTCTAGTAGACAACATTATTAAAAAAGTGATTTCATTTAAGAGGTTACAAGGAATATTTCAAAAAGAATTAGTGTATAATGTAGTAATTAATAGGGTACGTAAATCATGATCTTGTTCTCATGGTATAAAGCCACCAAAATTTGATTTTTTTTTAAAATTTTTGAAAACTCGTCTTGGATCAGAAAATCGACATCCTTTCTAAAGATTATTACGCTTTTTGAACGTTTTTTTTCCTTGACCGAAACATTTGCTCTTGATCTTCGGAAATTATGTGTCAAAGGATTACTATGTAAATATATTACGAGATTCTAAATCTCTTTCATTCTATCTGTAAACTATTATTTATTAAACGATGTAACAAAGTTCATTTTATTATTATTTTAATTAATTACCAACTATAGTTCACTCTTGTTACCTTCACACTTTTATAATAAAAGAAAGATCAAGGAAATTTCTTTAAGTAAATTTTCAAAACATATATATGTAGGTTAACAATCGGTATAGAATGCTATTCACAGAATAACAAATAGCTTAGAGACCAAAGATTCCTTCTTCAATATTTTCTCTACTTCTTTAACACAAAACATTGACAATATATATAAACAAACTATCATGCACATACACCTATTCGAATACATGAAACTGAAAACAGTCATTACTAAATTATGGCTATTAAAAACTAAGTAACTTATACTCATGAAAGACCAACCACCTTAATCATTATTAGTCTCCCATCCTGTTAGTTCTTTTAAAACATTTTGTAGCCAAATAGCTTGACACGTGATTGCTGTTGCGGCCATAAATTCTGCCTTACATGAAGATAAAGCAACCGTTTGTTGCTTTGTACTAGCCCATGCAACAGGACGTCCTCCGAAGAAAAATACCATGCCAGTGGTACCTTTTCCATCATATTGATTAGTAGCGAAACTTTGAAATGCAAGGATTGAATCTAAGTGTTTCAAACTAATCACGATCATTAACATACTTATTGGAACAATTATCTGATGTTTATGATAACAGTCAGATTAGTATGTTAAACTTGGTTATTAAACTCATTCTCATACTACATTGTGATATTTCATGATAATTGGGTAATCAATAACAAGGATTGATCAATCCTAAGCCATTAAGCTATCTAGAAACTGTTTTAGCATTATAATCAACAACATTAACTATTTGGTTAATCCGAGACTATTCTGATTAATCAAGAGTGTCATCAACCTTGTATTAGGAATCTAATGCAATGTAGGTTCCTACATTATCATACATTGTATGATATAATACTAAAGTAACCAATTAAACATTTAATATCGATTTGATGACTTACAAAACAATGTCTTTGACATTGGATGTTCAAAAAGATCTAATCAGTAAGCTATAACATAAATAACTCATTAAACATAACTAAATGCATAATCATCTCTTTACTATCAGTTTTGGTGATATTCTGCTAATTCTGAGTTATCAGGTGAGTTTCGTACAACCCCTTTTTCTTTTTACTCTTTTATAAATATCGGGGTAGCGCTGTGAAACTTTTCAGAACTATATGATATGTATCACTGTTATCTGTGTGATTTCATGTGATTGTTGAGAACTTGTGGATTTCATGGGATTTTGCCTGTAGAACAAAACATTATCACAGTATCAAAAGACCTCATTTCTGAACTGTATCTAGTGAACCCGTGTGGGCCGAACAGAAAACATTGATAGTACTATTGGCTGACAACCCATTTGCCAGGAGCTTGCAACTCCCCTTGGTGTAAATGTTTGTTATCTGTTTCCAGAACTTCTTAATGTAGTGATAAACATTAAGACAATGAGGCACCAAGATATTTACCGACGGGTAGTATCTTTATAGAACAAGAACAGAACGTTCGAAAGGAACTAGATACGGGTCCCATGGTTATCTTGAACAGAACATTTTGTGAACTTATATAACATATCATATTGTGGAACATGAACTGTATGAACTCACCAGCTTTGTGCTGACGTTTTAAACTTAAACCTTTTTGCAGGTAAACAGTGACCACCAAGTGAGGCAGCACTTTAAATGTCTGTATTTAAATAATGTAACAAACTTAGTTTATATAATGTAATGTTGATTGTGATTGCGACATCCTTGTAATGTAATTATCTTAAGTTAATCTGTGTGCTATGATATTGGATCAAGTAAGTCACCCCTCATCTCAGAGACATCACCACTATGCTTCCGCAACTGTTTCAGTGACATCATCAACAGGTGACGAGAGGTGGGGGTGTGACAGGGTGGTATCAGAGCCACAGGTTATAGAGAATTAGGTTAACTTAGAGACCTAGACTATAACCATAGGCTCGAATAGTGACACAGAGAGCACTGAACATAACAACTGAACAAAACTTGTTTTGAATGAAGCCAGAATAATCAGGTGGTACAAATTCCAGTTATGAGTGGCCAGCCTAACTGAAATTTGCAACACGTGTGCGTTCTAGTTTAATTTAATTCAAGCAGAACATCAATAACTATAAAGACGAATAGTTGTCTGGAGATAGGATAGAACATCATATCATGTCCATGTTTATGTTAAATATCGTTATTTAATATTTACTTCATGATACTGATTAGAGATTTTGATTGTACACCAAGGTGAAAGATATATTTATCAGAGATTCCCCTATGTTGTGTTGGATGATACCCCGAGTTCCAGTGCAGGAGTAGACTCGGATCCTGTTGAGGCTTCGTCTGCAGCCTCTCAGGCAACACCTGCAGTACCACATACACCATCAGCTCCTAGACCTGTTACTCCACCACCACCAGCAGCACAAGACGCATCACAGGGACACTCTCAGCCTCCTGATGAGGATATAGCAGCAGAGGGACGGCATAGTCCTTCCCCACAGAGAGTCCCTGTTTGGGACGGACTTAGGAGGATGCGGGGACAGGCCTGCAAGACCACGGGGCTACCCCCTAGACACCAGATGGCTCCACGGGATGAGCCACAGACTGTCCATGAGGTGGGAGAATCCTCCCACCAAGCCGAGCTGCGGGCCCAGATGCAGCAGGTCTCTCAAGACCTGCAGGGCCTGAGACAGGACCTTCACCAGCACCAGACTACCCTGGAGGATACTCGCACCACAGTACTGGAGATCCTCACTTCACACCTGACTCTTCTGGAGCGGGTGAATGTTATGGATATTGACACCCAGGCCTGGAGGACGGCCATGGATGAGCATCTTAGGAAGACATGGATGCAGGTGCTAGTTGCTGCATTCTGGCAGCGAGTTGCAGTTTTGAGAGAAAGACTGCAGGGATGGATTTGGATGCTCGGTACACTAAGCATCGAGGCTAGGCTCCTATGTTTAGCTATAGTATTGGCTACTATAACTATTATACTGGCCTGCTTACCGTATTTCTTATGGTAAGTCTGATCATGTATCTTCCATTTTGGGACTTGTCATTGTACATACCGTAGATGGATATGTTGTTATCTGTATGGATGTTGTAGTAACACTCGTTTGTATCAAAACTCTATGATAGTGCTAATAAATGGTTGTTTTGTGTATTTAATTGTGTAATGGGTTATGTGTGTTGTGTGTGACTGGTATGTTAATATCAAATTCATATGATCAACAACTAGAGAATAAAAACATATCAATATGAGAACATATTCATGTGAGAACATATCACTGTGAGAACAATTCTGTGTGAGAACATATCTATTGCGTGTGTGGCAACGTATCATATCACTGTGAGAACAATTCTGTGTGAGAACATATCTATTGCCTATGTGGCAACGTATCATATTACTGTGAGAACATATCACTGTGAGAACATATCACTGTGAGAACATATCACTGTGAGAACATATCATTGTGAGAACATATCACTGTGAGAACATATCAACGCGAGAACATATCTATTGCCAGTGTGGCAATGTATCATATCACTGTGAGAACAATTCTGTGTGAGAACATATCTATTGCCAGTGTGGCAATGTATCATATCACTGTGAGAACAATTCTGTGTGAGAACATATCTATTACCTGTGTGGCAACGTATAATAGAACTGTGTGAACAATTCTGTGTGAGAACATATCAATGTGATAACATACCTGTATGAGAACATATCACTGTGAGAACTTATCAATGTCCTGTATGTTAATACATCAAAAACATGGGTAATAACATATTTATATCACAATACTGTGAGCTGTGAAATATTATAACATGTTTTTGAATTAACAGGACTGAGTATAACTACGAACATTTGTGTGATCTGTGTGTATTGAGAACATATCTGAATTATATCAATGTAGTTATACCATTTTCTTAAGAATCACATATCGACATGATTTTTCAGTATGCCTGAAAATAGTTGAATTTATGTGATCGAACGGGTTATATCTTTAATGTTCTTGAACTGACCAAAATTTACCTGTATGTGAGCAGAACTATGGCTCCTAAACGAGGTCGGCCAGCTAAGAAAGCTACCGAGAACATTACTAACCCCGAGCCGAACGCTATTCCAGTTGTAATTCAAGAGACGAACACTGTTCCACCCGTTGACCCAAACCAGAACACGATTCCACCGACAGCTTCTAGTGGATCAGTATTGAATGAAGAAATGATAGCATGAATAGTGAAAGAACATCTATCTGCTGCTGGTATCGTAATGCCACACCAGCAACACAATACTTCGGGTTCTGGTGGAGACCATGTGGAACAAAATGTTACTGGTGGACACATAGAAACTCATCAGCCCACCGGTACAACTGCTCCTGATCCACCACGGCAGGGGTGTACTTACAACTATTTTGTTTCCTGCAACCCTCCTACTTTTGCAGGCAAGGAAGGAGCGGCTGGTCTTTTAAGGTGGATTGAGGAGATGGAAACCAAACTTAAAATCAGCCAGTGTTTGGAGGAGCATAAGGTGTCTTATGCTGACTGTTCTTTGAAAGAATCAGCTTTAACCTGGTGGAATTCCCAGGCTAAGACTTTGGGCACAGTTACAGTTGATTCGATGGGCTGGAACGATTTCAAAACTCTGATTAGATCAGAGTACTGCCCAATCACTGAAATTCAAAAACTCCAGGAGGAATTCTGGAATCATTCTATGATCGGTGCTGATTGTTTAGCTTACACCGATCGGTTTCACGAACTTACTTGTTTACTTCCCGATATGTTTCCTACGGAAGCAGCTTTAATCGAGAAGTACATTAAGAGTTTGATTCCCCATATTCGGGGAATGGTGACTGCGGCTGAACCTACAACTCTGAAACATGCAATTCTTTTGACCACTAAGCTTACCAATGAGGCGGTAAGGAGTGGTATGTTGTCAACAAAAACTCCTACGATAGTGGGTCGTAGTGATGTTAGTACCTCTAGTGCTGTGAGAGGTACCAAACGAAAGTGGTTTGGCAAAACCAAGGCGAAAGCTCCAGCTGAGACTAGCCAGAGCAAACCAACTGTGAAAAACTATGGTGCTGCTATTCCTGAGAGGAAAACTTATACCAGGCAGGCGCCCAAATGCAATAAATGCCCATTCCATCACACAGGACCGTGTCCTTTTTGTGCCAACTGTAACCGAGTTGGACATTACGCTAAATATTGCAACTTTCCTGCTCAACCACAAAACCAAGCACCACGACAAACCACTCAAACTAACCGATCATGCTTCAAGTGTGGAAGTCCTGACCATCTCATGCGAAACTGTCCAAACTATAACACCAATCTGAGAAATGAAGCTAGAGGGAGAGCTTTTCAGATTGGTGCGACTGAGGCAAGGCATGATGAAAATATTGTCACTGGTACGTTTCTTCTTAATAATCTATACGCATCAGTTCTATTTGATACAGGGGCAGATAAGAGTTTTATCTCTCCTGAATTTGCATCATTTCTTTCATTGCCTACGGTAGATCTAGAAACTCCTTATGTCATTGAACTTGCTAATGGCAAGTTAATCAAAACTAACAGTGTTATTCAAGGATGTTCCTTGAATTTGAATGATCATCTTTTTAATATCAATTTACTTCCTATTGAGCTTGGGAGATTTGATGTCGTTATTGGCATGGATTGGCTTTCTGATAACCAATCAGAAGTTGTCTGTCAAAACAAGGTGATCCGTATTCCATTACCTAACGGTAATACACTGGTAGTTCAAGGAGAACGAGCTGGTAGAAAACTCGGTATTATATCTTGTATGCGAGCTCAGAAATTTTTAAGGAAAGGCTGTTATGCTTTCCTGGCACATGTGACTGAGCACAATTCTCCACCCAAACATATCACAGACATCCCAGTAGTCAAAGATTTTCCTGAAGTATTTCCTGAGGACATATCAGGATTACCCCCAATGAGACAAGTTGAATTCCGAATTGACTTGATTCTAGGTGCAGCACCTGTTGCTAAAGCCCCGTATCGGCTTGCGCCATCAGAAATGCAAGAACTTTCAAGTCAATTACAGGAACTTCTAGACAAAGGTTTTATTAGACCTAGTTTTTCACCCTGGGGAGCACCAATTTTATTTGTGAAAAAGAAGGATGGTTCATTCAGGATGTGCATTGACTACAGAGAACTCAATAAACTAACAATCAAGAACCGTTATCCACTACCTCGTATAGATGATTTGTTTGATCAACTACAAGGTGCTACTTATTTTTCAAAAATCGATTTAAGATCTGGATATCATCAGTTACGTATTCATGATGATGATGTTCCTAAAACTGCTTTTAGAACTCGATACGGGCATTATGAATTTTTAGTAATGCCGTTTGGTTTAACCAATTCACCTGCAGTTTTTATGGATCTAATGAATCAAGTTTGTAGACCTTATCTGGATAAATTTGTGATTGTGTTTATTGATGATATTCTCATTTATTCTCGGAACCAACAAGAGCATGCTCAACACTTGAAACTAATCTTAGAACTTCTAGCACGTGAACGACTATATGTCAAATTCTCCAAGTGTGAATTTTGGTTACGGGAAGTTCAATTTCTTGGGCATGTTGTGAATGAAAACGGTATTCAAGTAGATCCCAGTAAGATCAAGGCTGTGAAACAATGGGAGACACCACGAACCCCGACTGAAATACCTAAATTCTTAGGGCTGGCAGGTTATTATCGCCGATTTATCAAGAACTTTTCAAAGATAGCCTTGCCATTGACCACATTGACACAGAAAAATCAATCGTTTATATGGAGTTCCCAACAGGAGGAGGCATTCCAACTGTTGAAACACAAGCTCTACAACGTACCTATCTTGGCACTACCGGAAGGTACTAATAATTTCACAGTGTACTGTGATGCTTCTCGTCAAGGTCTTGGGTGTGTTTTAAAGCAGAACGAAAAGGTAATCGCTTATGCTTCTCGACAACTGAAAATATATGAGAAGAACTATACCACTCATGATCTAGAACTTGGTGCAGTGGTGTTTGCACTCAAGATTTGGAGACACTATTTATATGGAACCAAGTGTATTATATACACTGATCACAAAAGCCTCCAACACATTCTAGATCAGAAAATGTTGAACATGCGACAGAGGCGGTGGGTTGAACTTTTAAATGACTATGACTGTGAAATTCGTTATCACCCAGGTAAAGCGAATGTCGTAGCCGATGCCTTGAGTCGCAAGGAACGAGTCAAACCTTTACGTGTGAAAGCATTAGGGACGACTATTCAAACCAGTCTAATTCCTCAGATTAAAGAAGCTCAGCAACAAGCTTTACAAGCAACGAACTATTTTGCTGAGGGACTGAGGGGATTAGACAAGAAACTCGAAACGAAAGCTGAAGGAGTGTTGTATTTCAAAAGCCGAATTTGGGTTCCTTTATTCAGTAACTCTAGAACAATCATCTTGGATGAAGCGCACAAATCCAGGTATTCTATTCACCCAGGTGCTGATAAAATGTACAAAGATCTTAAAGACTTTTACTGGTGGCCTGGAATGAAGAAACATATAGCTGAATACGTGGATCGATGTCTAACATGTCTTAAAGTTAAGGCTGAACATCAACAACTTTCTGGGTTATTAAAACAACCTGAGATTCCATGTGGAAATGGGATCAGATCTCTATGGATTTCATCACTAAACTACTCAGAAGCTGTGTGAGTGATTTTGGAGGTAGCTGGGATATCCATCTTCCACTTGTTGAATTTTCATACAATAACAGCTACCATACCAGTATTCAATGCGCTCCATTTGAAACACTCTATGGACGCAAGTGTAGATCACCTATCTGTTGGTCAGAGGTAGGTGAAAGTCAAATCATAGGCCCAGAATTCATTCAGGAAACAACTGACAAGATCGCACTCATTCAGGAACGAATTAAAGATGCTCGCGATCGTCAAAAGAGTTATGCTGATAATCGTCGTAGACCGTTAGAATTCCAAATAGGTGATCGAGTAATGTTGAAAGTTTCACCTTGGAAGGGCATTTTCAGATTCGGAAAGAGAGGTAAACTTTCACCAAGATTTGTAGGACCACTCAAAATTCTTGAACGAATCGGATTAGTAGCCTACAGACTTGAATTACCTCCTGAACTTGGTAACATTCACGATGTCTTCCATATATCAAATCTGAAAAAGTGCCTAGTTGACGAATCATTAATCGTACCTCTCGAAGAGATTCAAATTGATGAAAAACTTCAGTTCAGTGAAGAACCAGTAGAGGTAATGGATCGAGAAGTAAAAGTGCTAAAACGTAGTCGCATACCAATTGTTAAAGTGCGATGGAACTCGCAACGTGGACCCGAGTATACGTGGGAACGTGAAGATCAAATGAAAGCAAAGTACCCACATCTATTCTCATAAACGATTGTCATTATGTAAGTCTTCACTAAATTTCGGGACGAAATTTCTCTAACAGGAGGAGACTGTGACAATTGTAGTTGAGAAATCACGTCATTGATGACGGAATCACATTTAGTCGTTCTAGAAATCCACGTTGATTTAATGATTGTAATTATTACAGATCGATAGTATGCAAGAAATGATGAACGTGGGCGAAAACCGTGTGCAAAACGGAGTCCTGGATTTGCCCGGAATCGAAAAAACGAAGAAAACTTTCTAAGTGTTGAACAATGGGACTCGTCGCGGTACGCTAAGGCGGGGTTGAGAGTCCTCCGCGGTACGCGATGCTTGAAAATATCTTAGATTCCTCTCGCACAACCTCGACTCACAGACCAAAATTCCGGCCAAGTCACCCTCAAATCACCATTTTCAAGCTTTCTGATCGTGTGGATCGCACCAGATAACGTGTTTACAAGTCCTGATCGTTGTTTTGAAGCCAGATATCCGTCTGATTAGGTAACATGTGACAACTCAAAATTCTCAGGTTAGAATCATAACTCGAAAATGAAGATAATGAGTGTAAGCGAAATCGCAAAACGAGGCTCCGATTTCAAGATACACTGAATCGAATATAGCGATAGATAAGAGGTCAAATATTTTGAACTCTTTAGGTCTTGATATTATAACCATTGGAAAGAGCTCAAAAAATCGTGAACGTAGGCGAAAACCGTGCGCAAAACGGAGTTCGTATGCTCCCGGAATCGCGAAATGAAGATAAGATCAAAATCTGGATTTCCAATTCCGCGCGGTACGCGCGGAACAACCTCCGAGGTGGGGCGATGCGCCTGGGCCCAGAAGTCGGAAAAGTGGCTTCAAAAGTCAAGATTTCATCCAAGAACTCAAATTTTATCTCCTCTTCGACGTTCCAGCCACCATAGACGAAAAATCAACCTCCAATCCATAAAAATCTTCCATTTTAAAGTCTTTTGATCACGTGGATCGCGCCCAGGAACGTTTCTGCAAGTCTAGATCATTATTCTACCCGCAGAACTCCGTCAGAATAGGTAACGGTTCATTTTAACCTTCTAGGTTGATAATGATTGATTAAATATTTGTTTTGAACGTAATGATATAGTTAGGGTTGTTGATTATTGCCTAGATGATGGCTAGGAATGATTTATAAACGAAGAACTCGAACTGTTAATGGTCAAAGCCTTGTTTTGAGCCGTTATGATGTCCGATCATCATGAAACCCCATTATGGATCACCATGGTTTAACCATTTGATTATAACAATGGTGGTGGTTGTCCTGATCATTTTTTTTGAAATGATCAATGACAAGGGTTAACTATTTCTAAACCTAGAATCCATTGAGAAACCGTTTTGGGGACATAATCAACAGCAATGCTAACTTGGTTAATCTGGGAATGTCCTGATTAAACCAACAAGTTATAAGTTTTTAACAAGAACGTAAATCGTTATAGGTTCTCAGTTAACACATGTTTTAAGGTGTTTAAAATAAGAAAAGTTCTGAGAGTCAGATTAGGCTCAAGTAACTCATAGAACTCTAATGACATACAGGTTTAGAGTTCAAGAACTAGTGATACGAGCGTTGTACACTGTTATTGAGTTGAATCAACTCAGGTGAGTTCACGAACCCCTTTTCTGTATTTTGGCTTTGAACTCGGGGAATGAGAAAACATAAAAACGTGTTTAAAACATACTGATTATTATGAAGTTTGAGTCAGTTTCTGAAACATTTTGTGAAACATGACACCTGATTTGATCACGTGGAGTTTTGAAAACAGTTTTGATACATTTGTGAAACATGATACCTGATTTGATCAGGTGGAACTCTGAAACAGTTTTTGATACATTTTGTGAAACATGATACCTGATTTGATCAGGTGGAACTCTGAAACATTTTTGATACATTTTGTGGAACATGATACCTGATTTGATCAGGTGGAACACTGAACACGTTTGATGCATTGTGTGATACATGATACCACTCTGAAACGCTTTTGCTATATTTTGTGAAACACGAAAAACCTGTTTGTATCAGGTGATACACTGAAATATGTTTCAACCATTTTACGAGACATGAAAACGAAAGCGTTTGTAAAGCATTTGGTTGAAACACGTGACAGTGGGGGAACACATGACCAAATTTGTCGTTATTTCTCGGGTTACACATTTGTCGCTAAGTCCCCTATTCTGTAACCGTTAACCGTGGGGGGGGCGTGATTATTGAGAATAGATCTATTTGTGATTGACAATCCTCGCCCGTGGTTCGTAGCTAAGACCACGACTGGATGTCGAGCGGGCGCTCAATAAGTCTAGAACACACAATGTCTTGCGACAAGGACATTGGAAAAGGGGCATGAACACGTCAGCTCGGTTATGGGAGCCCTGGAGTTATAACTGGACTTTTGGTCTGAGACAGGATACACGACATTTTTGGAAGGAACAATGTTCGCACTGGATACCAATGTTTTACTCCCAGTTTGGGACATTAATATTTTTGAACTCTTTTTATGAAAACATTTGACTGATTTGGATACATTGTTTACATTTTGAAAGTTTTCTTTAACAGATAAACTTGCGAACTCACCAGCAATATGCTGATTGTTTTTAAAACCATGTTTTCTCAGATGCCTAAAGATACAGGGGGTGGAGCTGAAAGCTCAATCTTTGGAGACACATAGTAGAGTCTATGAGTACCAGGCTCAACAGAGTGAAACATAGTGAAGTATAGATGTGAAACCTTGAAAGTCACACCGTACGCTTCCGCAACGATCAGGGTGTGACATAACAGTTCGTTTTAAACTTTCTAGTTTGTTATTGATTGATTAGATCTTGATTTTGAACGTAATGACATAGTTAGGATTGTTGATTATTGCCTAGATGATGGCTAGGATTGATTATAAACAAAGAACATGATGTTTTAACGGTTAAATCCTTGTTTTGATCCGTTGTAATGCCCGGTTTGCATGAAATCATACCCATAATTATAATGGTTTAAACCGTTTGATTATGACAATGTAGGTGATCAATTTAGTTAATCTTTGAAATGCAAGGATTGAATCTAAGTGTTTCAAACTAATCACGATCATTAACATACTTATTGGAACAATTATCTGATGTTTATGATAACAGTCAGATTAGTATGTTAAACTTGGTTATTAAACTCATTCTCATACTACATTGTGATATTTCATGATAATTGGGTAATCAATAACAAGGATTGATCATTCCTAAGCCATTAAGCTATCTAAAAACTGTTTTAGCATTATAATCAACAACATTAACTATTTGGTTAATCCGAGACTATTCTGATTAATCAAGAGTATCATCAACCTTGTATTAGGAATCTAATGCAATGTAGGTTCCTACATTATCATACATTGTATGATATAATACTAAAGTAACCAATCAAACATTTAATATCGGTTTGATGACTTACAAAACAATGTCTTTGACATTGGACGTTCAGAAAGATCTAATCAGTAAGGTATAACATAAATAACTCATTAAACATAACTAAATGCAGAATCATCTCTTTAATCTGAGATTATTCCGATTAATCAAACGTGTCATCAACCTTGTATTAGGAACCTGAATCAGTATAGGTTCCTACATTGTCATATATTGTATGATATGTCACTAAATTAACCAAGTAAACACTTAATATCGGTTTGATGACTTTCAAGGCAATGTACTTGACATTGTGCGTTCAGAAAGATCTAATCAATTAGTTAAAACATAAATAACTTATTAAACATAAACTAATGCAGAAATTAACTATTATCATCAGTTTGCGTGTGATTTCACTACCTCGAGACTTCAGGTGAGTTTCGTACAACCCCTTTTATCTTTAATTTTTTCTAAACATCGGGGTACTTTTGTAAATCTATTTCTGAACATATGATATGTATCACTGTTATCTGTGTGATTTCATGTGACTCTTGTGTGATTTCATGGGATTTTGCCATTAGTATCTTTATCATAGTATCAAAAGTCCTCATTCTTCGAAACCGTATCTAGTGAACCCATGTGGGGCCGAACACGCATCAATGATAGTACTATCGACTGTCAATCCATTCACTAGGAGGTCTGCATCTCCCCTGGTGTGAATGTTTGTTACCTGTTTCAAAGACATCTTCTTAATGTTAGTGATAGACATTAAGATAATGAGGCATTAATATATTTACCGACGGGTAGTATCTTCGTAAAACGCAGAACTGTCCGAAAGGAACTAGATACGGGTCCCATGGTTATCTGGAACTGAATCTCTTGAGAACTTGTATATCTTGATAAAAAGTCAGGTAAAGAATTGTTTTCTCGTTTTATAAATTCAATTTGAAAATCAAAATTGCTTAATAACGCTTGCCATCTTGCAAAAATCTGTTTAGAAATTAAATTTTTTATATCCTTTTCTAAAATATGTTTGGCTGATAAACAATCAATTCTTAATAAAAAAGGTTTCATATATAAATCGTCTTCAAATATTTTAAAACATAGTACAATACTTAAAATTTCCTTTTTTATAGTAGAATAGTTCTTTTGGGTTTCGTTCCTTGAACCTGAGTAATATCTAACTAATTGTTCTTTATTATTATTCAAAGATTGTTTTAGAATTCCACCGAACCCTAAATCACTAGCATCGGTTTCTACTATTAAATTTGCATTGGGATGTAGAATATTTAAACATGCTAATTGTTTAATTTTACTTTTAATATATTTTATAATATCGGTATGTTCTTGTGTCCATGGTTCTGGATTCTTTTTTAATCTGTTATATAAGGGTTTGCATATAATTCCTAAATCTTTGAAAAAATCATGAATATAATTTAAACATCCTAAAAATCTTTGTAATTGTTTTTTATCTTTAATTTCATCAGGAAATTTATTAGTAAATTCTAAACTTCTATTTATGGGTATAATAGTTCCTTGTTTAATATTATGACCTAAGAATCTTATTTCTGTTTTAAATAAATTAATTTTAGTAGGAGAAACTACTAAACCATTTTTATGAATAATACCATAAAATATATTTAAATGCTTAAAATGTTGTTCTAAAGAATTAGAATATATTAAAACATCATCAATATAAACTATAGAAAAATTTCAAATAGGAATGATTATATCATTCATAATATTTTGAAATTCAGATGGAACATTTTTTAATCCAAAAGGCATAACATTTCATTCATAATGTCCAAATGGAACATTAAAACCTGTTTTATATTTATCCTTTTCTGAAATTTGAATTTGCCAAAATCCTGATTTCATATCAAGTTTAGAAAATACTTTGGCTTCATGTATCTTTTTTAATAAATCCCTTTTATTTGGAATAGGATATCTAATTCATTCTAAAACTTTGTTTAATGGTTTATAATTTATTACTAATCTGGGAGAGCCTCTTTCAATTTCGGCGCTATTATTAACATAAAATGCAGAACATGACCATGGAGACTTAGAAGGTGTAATTAATTTTTTATCTAATAATTCTTTTATTTCTTCCTTACAATGTTCCTCTAATTATTGATTCATATGTATGGATTTAGATTTTGTTGTTATATCTTTTTCATTAAAATCTTTTATATATGGTAAATTAACTATATGTTATTTTCTTTGCCAAAAGGCATTAGGTATATTAGCACATACATTTTTTTATAAATTTATTCTCAATATTTTTAATTCTAGTTATAATATTCGTATTATTTAACTGTTCTTTTATTCTTTCATTTTTTATTTCATTTATTAAAAAATTTTTTTGTCTTTCTTTTAAATTAATCATATTTATTTGTTTTGTTAAAACTGGTTCAGAAAATTTAAATATAATTTCTTTGTTTAAAACTTTTGTACTTATACCATTACTATTTATAGTAAATGGATATAATTGAGTAATAAAAGGTGTTCCTAATATAATTTGAGAAGTTAAATTTTTCACTAATATCAATTAAGTTTTATAACAATAATTTTCTTTACATATATGAACATTTAATAATTTATAATTTATTATGAGCCTTGAACCACTAGCTGTTGATAATCTATATGAAGTTTTTTCATACTATTGAGTTGGTATAGTATAATACATTCTTGAATACAATTCATGCCAGCTCCACTATCAATTAGAGCTGTTAATGTAATTCTAAATTAATTATTAACAATTACATTTAATTTAGTATACCATTTTTGATAATTTAATTCCTTTAATATATTAATTTCATTAGTTTCACTATTTTTAATTATTATACCGGTTTCATCTTCATTAGTGTCTTTATTTTCTCCTTTTTCAATATTTTTAATTTGCATTTTAATTGTATTAATATATTGTTTTATAATTTTTAATTCTTCCTGTAATTCTTGCATAGTTATAGGCTTTTCTATTTTATTAAATATTTTAAAAACATCTTCTAAATTATATATTTTAGTATCTTTTTTCTATTATTGATTTCTTATTAAAATTCTCTTTCAATTTTTCTAAATATAATTGTTTTAAATTTACATCTTCAGTTTCTTTAATTAATTTTAATAATATTATATTTTCTTCGTTTATCATGTTTATAGATCCAATATTACATATACAAGGACCAATGCATTCACATTCTTCCTCGTTAGAATTATTATTACTACTAGAAATATAATTTAAATCATCACTATTATAATCTGAAAATTCTTCATCACTAATATTGGTATCTAGTATTTTATTTATTTGTTCTTTTAATTCATCTGATATATTTAATTCATTAATTTTCTTTTTTGAATAGCAATTTTTTGAGGTATGACCTCTTTTACCACAAGTATAACAAGTAATTATATTTCGTTTTTTATAAAAAAAAATTTCTTATCTTTTTTATAATAGTTTTGATCTTCATATTTAACTTTTTTATTTTTATTATATTTTTTTCTAAAATTTTTTCTTTTTATAAAATTATTTTTTCTTTTAGAAGTACCTGGTAATTTTATATACATATCAGGAGGTTCCTACTCCGACATTATTGTTCCAAAAGCCACTTTAGAATTATATGAAGGTAGTAACTTTTTTTTTTGAACGGCGATATGAAGGTAATAACTAATAGTTCTTTTCTCTCCGTTCAAAATACTAATAATATATTATTGTTGTTGTTGTTGCTGCTGCTGTTGTTGTTTTTTTTATTGCTGTGCTTTTATTTACCATAATTTCAATGTTGTAGATAAAGTTATGATAAGATAACATTAATTTATAGGTAATGAGCGCGGAGATCAACCAGCCGTCAACATTCAAGTAAATCATTAAACCTTTCTAACTTTAATATATTATTGACAAAAAAATTAAATTTGTATCGTACGTTAAGTTTTAGTGGTGTTCAGTTTTTGAATTCGATTCAAAAAACTCAAAATTCTATTTGATTTATATTTAATCATCAATTCATACTTCATTTTGGATTTTGACATTCGAATATGATTCAATTCGAAGCCTAACATTAAATTTCGAATTTGTGATTTTTCAATTTAATTCGAAATAGAAATAAATATATATATATATATATATATATATAATTTGAACTTTATAATAAGACTATTTGCTTAAGATTTTGATTTTTAGATGTTTTGAATGTTTAAAGTTCTTGTTAATTTAGTACATAAAGTTTAAAAAACAATTGAGGTAAATTCAAATCAAGTCAATTCGAATTCGATTGGAATTTTGAATTTGAATA
This sequence comes from Mikania micrantha, assembly GCA_009363875.1. NCBI lineage: Eukaryota > Viridiplantae > Streptophyta > Magnoliopsida > Asterales > Asteraceae > Mikania > Mikania micrantha. The sequence continues at coordinate 68,064,112 of CM018680.1, read as the reverse complement.
TAATCGATTTTCGAATTTGATAATGAATTCGAATTTAAATCGAATAGGAATCCTACTCAAAAAATCAAAATTCGATTCGCTGAACAATCCTATTATGTTTTAGAAACAACTCACACACAATCACATACTTACTCCTAACTATAAAAGTTTTAACATAAATTCTTCAAGACGATACGACAACATATCGAAAACCCTTAAATTAATTATTAATAATAATTAGAATGGAATAGATGAAATAAAATAGACAAGGAAAAGAAAAAAAATCATAACAATTTACAAAAATGAAAAATAAAAATATTTTTAACTAATAAAGGGTCTGGTCATGAGAGAGAAGGGTATTATAGAAATTTAAACAAAAAATATAAAATAAAATGAAAAAAAAAACAAAATAGTTGTGAGGGGATTGTTTCAAGAGGATTAGATGTAAAGACTAATAAAGGCTGATGCTCACCAAACTTCTTATTTTGTCTAAGTATAAGTGCTACAGAGACTAACACCCTTCGGAAGAAAGAAGTTATTCTTCGGAAGCAACATTGCTTCCGAAGGATAACTTACTTCTGCCTAAGGGTGTACAAGACAACTGCTTCGGAAGACCCAACACTTAGAAGACTCAAAGCCTCAGAAGTCTCAAAGCTTCTGAAGAACAAGAGCTTCCGAAGACATTCATCAACTGCTTCCTCAGCAAACAAAGACTTCCGGTAATATTCCTTGTCAAAGGACTGTAGCTAAGTACTTTTAGAGTACAAAAGAGACTGACACAAGACATGGTGGTCTGAGTAAAGACAAAGACAACATGTAAAGAGTCAGACAAAGCGCCTTACTTCTCCCTTGCTGCATTAAATACAAAAGATCATCTTAAGCCTTGAAGATCAACAACATTAAATGTCTTTTGTATTTAGTAGTCTTTTGTAAAGTCAATGTCTATTAATGTAATGATTATGACTGAGTGTCTTAGCCTGTTAAGACACTCAACATACTAGAATAAGCTTTACTTTATGTATTGTCTAGTATACCCAACTTGTATTCCCAAGTGTATACGGTTGTAGCCTTGGTTATATAACCTCCCATTGTATGTTTGCTTATAGAGTGCTTGTACACTTCTTACTTTGAGAGAAATATATCCTTGAGCTTGAAATTATTCTTGTGTTCTTATTAGTGTTCAAAGATTATTACTTTGTCATTTGAGTGTTTGTGAGATTATTCTAACAGAACATTCCGCATCTGTTAGATTGTAGAAAGAAATACTTGTGAAGTTGTTGGATCGGGTTGCTTAATCTAAACAACACTTCACAAGTATTTCTTACTATAATCTAACAGATGCGGAATGTTCTGTTTGAATAATCTCACAAACACTCAAATGACAAAGTAATAATCTTTGAACACTGATAAGAACACAAGAGATAATTTCAAGCTCAAGGATATATTTCTCTCAAAGTAATAAGCGTACAAGCACACTAAGCAAACATACAATGGGAGGTTATATAGCCGAGGCTACAACCGTATACACTTAGGAATACAAGTTGGGTATACTAGACAATACATAAAGTAAAGCTTATTCTAGTATGTTGAGTGTCTTAACAGGCTAAGACACTCAGTTAGAATCATTACATTAATAGACATTGACTTTACAAAAGACTACTAAATACAAAAGACATTTAATGTTATTGATCTTCACGGCTTCAGATGATCTTTTGCATTTAATGCAGCATGGGAGAAGTAAGGCGCTTTGTCTGACTCTTTACATGCTGTCTTTGTCTTTACTCAGACCAGCATGTCTTGTGTCAGTCCCTTTTGTACTATGAAAGTACTCAGCTACAGTCTTTGATAAGGAATATTATCGGAAGTCTTTGTCTGCTGAGGAAGCATTTAAGGAATGTCTTCGGAAGCTCTTGTTCTTCGGAAGCTTTGAAACTTCTGAAGCTTTGAATCTTCTAAGTGTTGGATCTTCCGAAGCAGCTGTCTTGTATACCCTTCGGCAGGAGTAAGTTTAAATTATCCTTCGGAAGCAATGTTGCTTCCGAAGAGTAACTTCTTCCTTCCGAAGAGTGTTAGTCTTTGTAGCACTTATACTTAGACAAAATAGGAAGTTTGGTGAGCATCAGCCTTTATTAGTCTTTACAGTCTCCCCCTAGGCTGATGCTACCAAAACTTCTTATGGTAGTCTTCTAACAACCTTTTCTCCCCTCAGGACTTGAGCCCTTGCTGTCACCCATCTAAGTGCTTGTCTCCCTTCTGATCCATTGTCTGGATTATCCAGAGGGAGGTTTTCTAAGTCAAACACAAAGGGTGCAGCCAGCACAATCAGTTGTGCCAAGGTTACAACCTTTATTCCTCCATTGAGTAGAGAGAGTAAACTCTTTTTGAACTCTATTGTAGCTCCACTTTACAATGGGAATGTAGGTATGATGATGTGCTAGATCATATAAATCTTTTGGATGTTCATAGGGTCTGGCTGTAGGTTTGGCTTTTGGTCCTGGGGGAGGTGAGTCTGGCTCAGAGTCAGAGGAGATGGCAGATGTTCTATTTTTCCTTCTGGCTATGCTCTTTTTTCTTGTGAATATTGGTCTTACTTGAGCAGAAGCTTGACACCTCTGATCTCTGGCTTGTTGTGCTTCCACATTAGATCCTACTGCTGCACCTGTTGTTACAGTAGGCTGTGAACCAGCATCCTCAGCTATTGAGGGTTCTGTTCTCCTCTCATCAGCCTGTGTTTGTCTCTCAGGATCAGGGTTTTGTGATGATTGTTTCCTTGTAGTCTTCCTACCCTTTTTGATCTTGATCACTGAAGAGATTGGCATGTTATCCATAGATGGACTTGATGGAGGAGATATTTGTTCTTCTTTAGGGTTTAGGGGGAACCTGTTGGTTAACATTGCTTTTGTTACCTCCCCACACATGACTTCTTCTCCCTCTCTGATTCCTGCACCAGAGAGGGGAAACTCTATTCTTGTTCCTCCCGCTAAACCTAAGCCTCTCATTAGGCTTGCCTTTTGAGCCCTTATTTTCTCAATTAAGGGTAACTCACCTCTGGCAACTTTAGCCTTGATGTCTCTGATATGCGTATCCATGGTTGAGTTCTTCATTGGGCCTAGCTGCCGAGCATGGAAGCCATATTCTAGAAGGAAAGCTTTCAGACTGTCTCTGTAAGCCTTATCCTTCTGTGCCTTAGTTAGCTTCTTTTGGGCTTTGGATGCAGCAGCTTCCTGTTCCTGCTGCTGCACCTTGTCCAGCTCGGCAGCCATCTGAGGTACCGACCAGAGCCATACTTCATCGAAGTCATAGCCTCTCTCTTCGAGCAGAGCAGAGAGTCTAACTCGTTCTTCATCTAGAGAGGTATCTGGTCGGCCCTTCATTTTCTTTGGTCTTCTCTCCTCCTGTTGTGCTTCCTCCTCTGGGGTGAGTTTTCTTTTTTCCTTTGTCATCAACTGTTACATTTACCCCAGAGGAGATTCTCCTGTAACCTCACCAATTGGTTCATCGGCATGTAGCTCCTCTGTGGAGGAATCATCAAGAATGACTGGGCCTTCGGAAGCAGCTGCAGCTTTGGAGTTAACCTCAGCATTCACTGTCTCCTCCAGTTGACCAATCACCTTAAATGATTCCTTATTAGTTTCCACAATGGGCTCAGGAGAGGAGGAGAGGTCTTCAGCAGCCTTTGTCCCAGAAGGGGACACAGGTTCCATGAATATTGGTTCTTCTTGTGTAGCTTCTTCCATGGCAACCTGGGCTGCAGTCTCAGAAGGAGACTTAGTCCTAGAAGGGGACTGAGATTCCAAAGAGACATTTGTTGTTTGCTTCTCAGTCTCTTTGGCAATCTCCCTAGTATCCTCAGAAGAAGAAGAAGAGGAAGTAGAAGAAACTTGAAAGTAAGTGCCCAAGAAGTCATCCCATTCAGCAGTCAAAGTGACTATGGATGGGTTAACCTCCTGTGCACCTTCCTCTTCTCTTGCTTCTGGTCCTGACCCTGCAGAGGGTGCATTCTCCCCCTTTTTGGTAGCATCAGGGGAGGTGAAAGTGGTTGTAGCAGGATCAGGATGAAATGGGTGTAGAATGACCGGGGGACGCCTTTTGAGATCCAGAATAGCAGCATCTTTGTTCTGGATCTCAAGTTGCAGGGCAGCAACCTCAGCTTCTAAGGTAGCCACCCTGGCTTGGAGTGTTGCAATAGTGGCCGTCAATTCCTATTCTTTGGTGCCCTCATCCACATGAGTGGAATCCTTGGGCGATGGAGTACTAAGCCGAGCTCCTGCACCTCCACCACCAGAAGTGGTTTCTTGGCTCCCTGGATTCCCGTCATTGAGAAGGGCTTCAAAGAAGTCCTCCCCAACATAGGTTGCCGCAGGTGAGGTCCTAGTGCCTGTACCACTGTCCTGTGGATCTTGATTAAGATCAACAGTAGTGGCAGCCTCACCTGCATTGACCCCTTCAGAACACTGGGGCCAACCTCTGATAGAATAGGCTATGGGTCAGGAAACCTTGCCTGTAACTGTGTCACCACTCTCATTAAGGTTTGGGTAGTGAGAGAGAGTGGTTCCTCCACAGTTGCTGCAGAAGCTCCTTGAGCCTGGGTAATAGTATGGGTGGGGGGCATTTCTGGATGGTAAGAACCTGGAGACTTGGGAGACAGTCTCTGATCTAATGGAGTTGCTTCATCAGAAGCAGACTCGATTATGGGTGCATCCCTTTGGATATTCTCAGTTATGTTTTGTGACATAAGCTAAGGGCTTTCAGGCTGGTTAAGGGCAGCCGCAGGTTCCAGAGGAATAACCTGTGGATCAACAAGAGGTGTGGCTTTCACCTTAGGTAGGACTGTGCCCTGGGCAGTCCTTTTCACCTTTTTATGTTTAGGTTCAGTAGAAGGAGCCTGAGCAGCTGTAGAGAGTTGCACAGGGGTTCGTTTGCATTTGTAAGTGATCTTTATGGGGTGTGGAACAGAAGTGGAAGGTGTGGGTTCAGCATCTGTGGGGATAACAGAGCTGTCACCTTCAGGAGTATGTGACTCCATAGATGGAAGAAGGGGAGTGAATTTCCCTGAAAACTGAGCACCCTTGTTCTTTAGTTGCACAAAAACCTTGGAAGAAACCAAGGGCATTTTGTATGTATTCCCAGATAAAATGAGGGAAGTGCCCAACTCCTCATCAAAGATCTGTTGCAAAAACCTGGGGTACATACAAAATTTCTTTGGTGACGAAATATTGTCAACCAAATTATTGAAAATAAAAGCAGAGAAGTTAAACAGTTGGTTGGAGACCAAACCATGAATAGCCGAAGCTAAGTCAGATGGAATTTGATCCCAACCACTAGCTTTATTGGAAAGACAGTGTAGAAACAAATGTATGAGGTACTTGTACTTATAGGACACTCTACCCTTCAAATTGGTTGTTGAAGGGAGAGGACCTTCGTACCCCATCGACTGAAATGTCGATGCTACCTCATCCTTTGTGATTGAGACCTTTCCACCGGCATCATTTAGTTTGAGATGCCGACAGATGGTCTCCACAGTGATAGAAACAGGATGAGCATCAATGGTGGCATTAAGAATCCAACCATTGGAAGACGAAGAAACATAACAAGATGCCCAAAATTGTTGGTGATGAGATTCATACACCAAGGGCTGAACAGTGAGTGCAAAGGAATACCTGCTCCTTTGAAGAAAGGAGACGATTGGTGCGAAGTCATCATCATGCTCTGCCGATAACTCCGCAGGTACATTGTGAGCAGGTTTGAATGCAAGAAGATCCATTTCAATCGGTGGTTTTTAGGTTACAATTTGAGAGAAAGATGAAAGGCAATTTTGAAGTGAAACGGTGAGAGAAAATGAATGAGCGGGAGACCTTTTTATACCTTCGGATTTCAGCATTTAATATATAGACACATTAAATTTGAGATCCGGATGTCAGAGAAAGGTCTTCCGATGACAGCTGGTTTCACAATTAAATTGCTCTAAGTACTGAGTTGCTTCCGACGAAGTGGCTTTCGGAAGGAGTTTATTAGACCAAAAAGTTTTCAGAAGAGATTTGCTTCTGAAGTATAAAATTTATACTGTCGAAAGCACTGCTTCTGAAGGATCAGAAGCAATGATTAAGAAGTATAAAATTAATACATCGGAAGCACTGCTTCTGAAATGTTAGATAAGTTCATCAGGCAAAATGTGCTTCAGAAGACACCTTCTTCTGAAGAGTACCTTCAGAAGACTATGCTTCCGAATTTAATGTATCGGAAGAGTATTGCTTCAGAAGGTAATTTAACTTCTGAAGTGTGAGACCTTCCGACTAAGGAAGAAATAATGCTTCCAAAGACTGAACCTATCTTCTGCTGAGTATTTACTCATCAGAAGATAAGTTGAGTTTATCTTCCGAAGAATTATTTATTCCTTATTTATTCATTTATTCAAAGTTAATCATACCAATTGCTGTTATTAAATACCTGAATCTTCCTTTATCAAATGCCTTGGTGAAAAGATCAGCCAAATTGTGTTCTGAATCAACTTTGATTAGATGAATTAACTTCTTCTCTGCACAGTCTCTGATGAAATGATACCTGATATCAATGTGCTTGGTCTTGGAATGCTTGACAAGATTATTGGTGATAGAGATTGCACTGGAGTTGTCTATTTGAATAGGAGTATTAAACAGGTCTACTCCATAATCTTTCATCTGATTTTGAATCCAGATCACTTGTGCACAACAGCTAGAAGCAGCTATGTATTCTGCTTCTGCAGTAGAGGTAGATACACAGGACTGTTTCTTGCATTGCCAAGACACAGTCCTGGATCCAAGAAATTGACATCCTCCAGATGTGGATTTCTTGCTGATGTTGCAACCCCCATAATCACTGTCAGTGTAAGCCATGAACTGGAAATCTTCATTTCTAGGATACCATAATCCTAGACTTGATGCTCCTTTGAGGTATCTAAAGATTCTTTTCACAGCCAGCATATGTGAGACTTTGGGATTAGCCTGAAATCTTGCGCACACACAAGTTGCAAACATGATATCTGGCCTGCTTGCTGTGAGATACATCAAAGAGCCTATCATAGCTCTGTACTGGTGTTGATCAACATCCTCCCCCTCAAGATCAGGGCTAAGAGATGTAGTCTTGGACATAGAAGTTCCCAGTGCTTTGCAATCAGAGAGCTTGAATCTTTCAAGAATGTCCTTGACATATTTTGATTGACTAATGAAAATCCCTGTAGAAGTTTGTTTCACTTGTAGTCTGAGAAAGAAGGTGAGTTCTCCCATTGAACTCATCTCAAATTTGGACTTCATTAGTGATTCAAAATCCTTGCAGAGAGATTCATTAGTAGAACCAAAGATAATGTCATCAACATAGATTTGGACTAGCATGATATGTTGATTAGACTTCTTGAAAAAGAGTTTTTTGTCAATTGGTCCTCTCTTGAAGTTGTTAGCCAGTAGAAAAGAGGATAAGGTTTCATACCATTTTCTGGGAGCTTGATGCAGCCCATAGAGAGCCTTATCAAGCTTACAGACATGATCAGGAAACTTTGGATCTTCAAATCCTGGAGGCTGGCACACATAAACTTCCTCATCTATTTTTCCATACAGGAAAGCACTCTTAACATCCATTTGAAAAACTTTGAAATCTTTTGCAGCTGCAAATGCCAAAAAGATTCTTATAGCTTCAATTCTGGCAACAGGTGCAAAGACTTCATCATAGTCTATGCCTTCCTCTTGAGTGTATCCCTGAACAACCAATCTTACTTTGTTCTTGATGACAACACCTTTGTCATCCTTCTTGTTTCTGAACACCCATTTGGTTCCAATGGCATACTTTCCCTTAGGCAAAGGGCAAGTCTTCCAAACTCCTTGTCTTTGAAACTGAAGAAGCTCCTCTTGCATAGCTTCTACCCAACTGTTATCTTTTAATGTCTCAGTAACCTTCTTTGGTTCTATTTGGGATAGAAAGCAGGAAAACAAGCAAACGTTTGCTTCATGCATAGAGCTTCTTGTTCTTGCACCTTCTTCAACATTGCCAATAATGTTCTCAACTGGATGAGTATTGTGTATTCGAGTTCTTGGAATCACATCCAGTTGAGAAGCCTCATCCAAATTGAGTGACTCAATGTTAGGCAGTACTACCTCAAGCTGAATTTCTGGCAGATCCTTTGAATTCTGAAGTTGAACTGTGGTGGATTGGTTTTCTCTGGGAATGGTGGTCTCCTGAGGATTTGCCTCTGCTGAAGGACTTCCTACTTCTTCTTAATGTTGCAAATCAGAAGTAGATTCAATTGATGGACCTGCCTGAGATGTGTTGATTGTCTCAGACTGTGACACACCATTTTGTGCTGAAGAGGATTCTGCCAAGATTTGTCTTGAAGCTATTGGCAGTTCAACACGAAAGTCATCTTCTCTTGTGCCTTTGGAGGTGTCTATGGAAGCTGACTGTGAAACTGGAACATACTCTTTCACCAGATTAAATACAGATGTAAAGCTATCAAGATCAAATAACCAATCAGGGCCTATTCCAGGTTTATTTAGAGTATGCTCATTGAACTGAACATTTGCAGACTCCTCAATAATTCTGGAAGCTTTGATGGATACTCTATAAGCCTTAGCATGTGAAGAGTACCCAACAAAGTAGCCCTCTGCTGATTTCTCAGCAAACTTGGCTAAATGATCTTTAGTATTCAAGATGGTACATTGACATCCAAACGGTTTGAGAAATCCAATGAATGGCTTTCTCTTATGCCAAATTTCATAAGGAGTCATACCATGTGTCTTAACTACCAATACTCTGTTTTGGACATAACAGGCAGTGTTGACTGCTTCTGCCCAAAAAGTTATTGGAAGTTTGGCATCAGACAACATGGTCCTTGCTGCCTCAATTAGTGTCCTATTCCTTCTCTCAGCAACACCATTTTGTAGTGGAGTCCTAGGAGCACTAAATTGTCTTGTAATACCCTTAGATTCACAAAAAGAATTTAAAATCTGATTCTTGAATTATGTTCCTTGATCTGACCTGATTATTTTTACATGATGATCACTTTCATTCTCCACCCTAAGTATAAATGACTTTAGGATCTCAACAGTTTCATCCTTGGTATTTAAGAAAAATACCCAGGTATACCGAGAGAAATCATCAGTGATCACTAAGCAATATGATTTTCTACCTAAGACTTTTAACACTTGTGGGACCAAACAAGTCCATATGCAGTAAATGTAGGACTGTTGTAATAGAATTTATTTCTTTGGCATGATGAGATGACTTGTGCTGCTTACCTTTTAAGCATGCAACACATTTATCACCACAAATGAATTCCTTTGTTGGTAAACCAGTTACTAAGTTATTTTTGACAAGTTTATTCATATTTTTGAGGTTTACATGACAAAGTCTTCTATGCCAAAGAGATGATTCATCAAGTGAAGCTTTTGAGACAAAGCAGCTTATATTACTAAGAGGTGCAGCTGTGCTCATGTCTAGCATATACATGTTGTTTCTTCTTGGAGCTCTGAGCAGAATTTGATCGTTTGGTACCATAAATCCTGATTTCAGGACAATGCATTCATGCTCAGTTTACAAAATGTTGTGCTTTTGATCACACACCTGTGAAACACTCAGTAAATTGTAGTTAAGTTGTTTTACAAAATGCACATTCTCAAAGCTTACTTTACCGTTAGTGATTGTGCCCCTACCTGTTATGTAACCTCCCACTGGATCACTTCCAAAAGCAACAGACCCTCCAAAGAATGGTTCTTATTTGTGCAGGTGAGTCTTGTTGCCTGTCATGTGCCTGGAACAGCCACTGTCAACTATCCACAAGTTGCCTTTTGATTCCTGCTGTCCCTGCACATGACCAGAAGTGAGTTAGTTTCTGATGGGAACCCAAGCCCATGTGGTCTTGGGTTATCCATTTGCATCATTGTAAGTAAATTTCTTTGACATCATCCTGGGTGGGACAGATGATGTGCTTGCTTCTGATAACAGGGATGGTTTATCAGTTGATTCCTTCTTCTTCCATACTTGTTTTATTTTGTGAGTTGTCGGAAGACTCTGTTTCCTTTGGTAATCATCGGAAGCTACTTTTCCTTTTCCTTCCGATGGTCTTCTTCCGAAGGAAAAAGGTTTCTTTGGTTTGTTGGAGTCCTTCTTTTCATGAGCTTCCGAGGTTTCTTTTCCATCGGAAGCTCTCCTTTTCTTTGCTTCCGATGCTTTCTTTCTGAAAGCCTTCTTGTTTTGTTTCTTCCAGTTATCGGAAGTATTTGCTTCCGATACCTTCTTGACTGATTTTCTTCATGATTCTTCTGAAGAAGTAGATGACTTGCTCAAGCTATTCTTTCTTCCTCTTCCTTGTATTTCAGATATGATTCTGCTTCTTGGATTATAGAAGCAATCAGCAGCAAGGTGATTCATCTCACCACAAATCAGACATACAGTTTGATTGGTGAAAGGTTGTTTCTGCTTATTCTTGTTGATGAAGATTGAGCTTTGGTTTTCAGAGGTGGATGGTTTGGATGATCCAACAGGCTTGTTGGATTTAGGATTTGCCTGATTACCTGAAAAGTTTACCTTTCTCTCCTCTGATCTACCCCTTTTGGATTTGTCTGATGGATAGGTCATATACTCATCTGAAGAGATGTTCCCATTTTTAATGTTTGTAGGCTTGACAAATACTGATTGATTTTTCTTAGTTTTTGTAGATCTTTTCTTAGATTTCTTAGCCTGTTTTTCTTTTACTGGTTTAATAAGAACATCATCTTCATTTGAGCATGTTGAGATACTTGGGTTTAGATCAGAGAGAGTATCAGTTTGAACCACCTTGTGTAGGTCCAATTCCTCATCATACACAAGGCAACTAGTGGTTTACATCTGACATCTACCATGGAAGTATATGCAGATGGAGGTTCCATTCTATTATATCCCAAACCAGTCCCATATTTATTCACCAGTTCAGTTGTGCTGCTCATCCTGAAAAGTTTCTCATACTTTTCACCTTGGCTTAAAATTTTGTCTCTGTAAGACTCAGCCAATACAAGTTCAGTCTTGGCAGTGGTTAGTGTTTCTAAAAGATTTTTAATTTGACACTGTTTGTTAGTGTCTTCATGTTTTAAACTTGAAATAGTCTTTTCCATTTCATCAATCTTTTCTTTCTAATTTCTTTCAGCCTCAAAGAAATTTTCCTTGACAACATGTAAATACTCAAGCTCATTACAGAGTTGAGAATTTATCTTTTTATAAACAGTTAATGTTTCTAAGCATTCAGGTGTGCACATGTTATCAGTTACCTTGTTTGAAGAGGATGAGTCATTTGCCATCAAAGCACTGTTGGAAATGGAAGCATCCTCAGCTTGAAAGCTCCAGTCTGCAAAATCTTGCTCTGCAATCTTTGCACTGTTTGTTGAGCTTGATGGTCTTTGTTGTGGTTGCACAGAAGTTGACGGCTGAGTTACTGTAGACTTGCATTCTCTGGAAAAGTGACCTAACTGTTGGCAATTGAAGCATTTAAGCTTGGACTTGTCTAGACCGAACCCGGTTTTCATATTGTGCCTTTTAAACTGCCTGCCAGTTCTCTGATAGAACTTCTTTGCTCGATAGGAGATCATGGCCATCTGATAATTGATGTCCATTTCCTCTAAATCATCTGCAGGAATGCCATCTAAGTCTTCCTGACACAAATGGAAGTAGTTGGTTTCTTCGGCCATAAAAGCTCCTTGCCCAGAGGTTAGTAATGGGATTGGGTTAGAGAGAGGATTTGAGTGTGTGTTTGATGGAATTGAGGTTTTAGGAAAAGTGACAGTGGGTGTGGAGGTAGAATGGTAGAAGGGTTGATAGCTCTGGTATGGAGGATTGTTGATGGGTACATAAAGGGCTGCTGAACCAGATGATATATGGGAAGTTTTAGATTCTTGGACATCTAGTTCCATCTGGTAAGCACTGAGAATTCCAAACAACTCTCCTAGAGTCAGAGTTTTCAAGTTTTCTGTTCTTCTGATTGTGACTGAATAAATGTTCCAAGCCTTTGGAAGAGATCTCAGAAATTTTCTGAGCACATCTTTATTATCCAGTATCACACCTGCAGTAGTTAATTCATCCACAAGTTGGACATACCTTAGGTACTGAGATGACATATTCTCATTGTTTTGTTGACAAAAGTTCTCAAACAACTTTTGTTTCAGCATATCCTTCTTGTTTTCTTTGACATCATCTGAACCTTCATACATCTGCTTCAAGGAGTTCCACAGTTCTTGAGCAGACTTACATTTCTTGAATGCATGTATAATGGAGTTAGGTATTGACATCTGAATGAGCCAAAGAGCTTTAGAATCAACTTCCATCTTCTTGTAATCCTCGTCTGAGTACATAGATGGGTCCTTTGGTACTGCAGCTCCCCCAGCTCCAGCAGCAGCAACTGTAGGAATGTAAGGACCTTCAAGAACAGACTTCCAAAGTTTGAAGTCCTGGTTCCTGATGAATCCTTCCATTCTGACTTTCCAGGTATCAAAGTCTTTAGGGGTGAACATCGGTGGCTTATTGAGAGTGCCATTTTCAGTATCGTGTTTGTTTAAAGCGGCCATTTTAGACAAACACAGAAAATATGAGTTTTGAAACGATGAGATTTTTAGAAGAAATAGAACTGGTAACTTAAGGATGATTAGTCACTTAAGTTCAAGAGCCAAGGCTCTGATACCACTTGTTGGATCGGGTTGCTTAATCTAAACAACACTTCACAAGTATTTCTTACTATAATCTAACAGATGCGGAATGTTCTGTTAGAATAATCTCACAAACACTCAAATGACAAAGTAATAATCTTTGAACACTGATAAGAACACAAGAGATAATTTCAAGCTCAAGGATATATTTCTCTCAAAGTAATAAGCGTACAAGCACACTAAGCAAACATACAATGGGAGGTTATATAGCCGAGGCTACAACCGTATACACTTAGGAATACAAGTTGGGTATACTAGACAATACATAAAGTAAAGCTTATTCTAGTATGTTGAGTGTCTTAACAGGCTAAGACACTCAGTTAGAATCATTACATTAATAGACATTGACTTTACAAAAGACTACTAAATACAAAAGACATTTAATGTTATTGATCTTCACGGCTTCAGATGATCTTTTGCATTTAATGCAGCATGGGAGAAGTAAGGCGCTTTGTCTGACTCTTTACATGTTGTCTTTGTCTTTACTCAGACCAGCATGTCTTGTGTCAGTCCCTTTTGTACTATGAAAGTACTCAGCTACAGTCTTTGATAAGGAATATTATCGGAAGTCTTTGTCTGCTGAGGAAGCATTTAAGGAATGTCTTCGGAAGCTCTTGTTCTTCGGAAGCTTTGAAACTTCTGAAGCTTTGAATCTTCTAAGTGTTGGATCTTCCGAAGCAGCTGTCTTGTATACCCTTCGGCAGGAGTAAGTTATCCTTCGGAAGCAATGTTGCTTCCGAAGAGTAACTTCTTCCTTCCGAAAAGTAACTTCTTCCTTCCGAAGAGTGTTAGTCTTTGTAGCACTTATACTTAGACAAAATAGGAAGTTTGGTGAGCATCAGCCTTTATTAGTCTTTACAGAAGTGTTGTTTAGATTAAGCAACCCTATCCAACATTAGAGGTAATTATATGCCTATTTAATATATGATTTGAATTTTATATGATTCAACACAAAAAACAACCTTTATTTTTGTTACCTATAATTAGGTTATATTATTTTTTCCTTTGTTATCTTATACCAAACATGCTTTTATTGTTTTTAAACCTGAATGAAGGGTTACATTCTTTCGAGTCCTCTCACTAATAAGTTCATGGATTTCAATTCAAGAGTTGAATACGCTCATCGTATGGCACTCATATCGGACGATATTTACCAGGTGATATGATCTTACTACTTTAGTTATATAAAATGGTTGAATTGGATTGTTGAGCTAAATGTACGACAATTTAATTTGTAGTCAGCCATAAACAATTGTAATGGTAATTATGTGGACACTATGCAAGCCAGCTCAGCCTGCAGAAAAAGTCTTATGAGTTATGAAGAGGTACGAACTATAAACGCTAGTATAAAAACAATGAACTTTGAGAACACAATTAATGCTAAAAAATTTAACTTGCAGTGCACAAGCCGTATTAACTTTGAGAACATTTTGGAACCGTTTTTGGATGACGGCGAAACTGATGTAATCTTTCTCACTCTCCCTCATTCCCTCTCTTTATGTGAGTACACATTAATTAGTATTGAATGAAAATTTGATCTTATCTATTTGAAAATCAAAAAACCATACACAATCCTGTCATTTAAATATAAAAAGTATATTTTTTATCCATGGATAAGATTAAATGTTAACTCTTAAGGTTATAAGATTAAAATAAATGCGTGGACAATGTTTGGCTTTTTAGTTTTGAAGTTGATACTCCGAAACATATGTGTACGTCTGTGTCTGTAAAATTAGCATCAAATATATTATATTAGTCAACACAAAACAAGTGTATTTTCATGTCATGTCTAGAATTGATGCCCTTAAAAAAATATAAATCTTATGTTTCTCATAATTGTATATTTACATGGCATAACAACAAAACATCAAGATCTAGCTAGTATGTGTTATTAAACAATTTAGTTTAACGATCAAAATTTCATCACTACTTGAAGCTGTTTCAGGAGTAGATTTGTTGTTTGGATATAAAGTACTAATACGAGACATGTTTTACCCATATTTGATGACGGCATTAAATGCTTAACACACAAAGGGAGAGTCCTAGGTCTAATTGTAAGGCACAAAAAATCATGGGTTCTTTTTATGGATTATAGTATAAATACATCGTATATAAGGGCTTTAGACATATTTTTGGTTTGTTTTGGGCTAGTTTATGTTGTTTTGGAATGATTTAGGTTTGTTTAAGGCTAGTGTAATTATTTCAGGCATGCTTAAATGATTTTTAGTGGGAATTCGATAGGAAAAAAAATATTTGATCATCTATAAGATTGCATCTGTTTGTTTCACAAGAAAATATTCACTTCTTATGTGTTGATCAACTTTTTAATTAACAATGTGATACAATTTCGATCCTAAACCACATGAGATTTACATAGGCTTCTCCAGTTTATCCATTTGTCAAATTCAGTCATTTGCATAGTCTACCTGATTATCCTTTTATCAATTTGTCCATAAAATTTAGCATTTACATAACATTCATTATGATTTGTTCCAAGGATAACTTGAGTCAATAGTGAGGCTTATCATAACATGGGACATATCATTAACCTTAACCATGAATATATTTGTCTTCTAAGAACCACAAAAGCATAACCATAAAAAGTAACTTTCTATGGTGGTTGTTCATTTCTAAAATTTTCATCACAATATTATAGAAATGACTTGTGTAATATTGTATCCCTTGTTATTGTATTGATGGAGAAATTGACCCACTGAAGAAACCACTCCTTTTCCTTCTCTGATATTTTAGAATCTTCGACAAAAAGTCCCATCTTCAATCTTAATGTATTTGTTATACAAACACTATATTCACGCGACTAATTTCCCTACAAGAATGTATTATGTATTATTGCTCGACAAAGACTTACCTTTTTTCCTCAAGAAAAATAGAAAGTCTTGGCTACGGCCGGGGGGGGGGGGGGGGGGTTAACGCTTGATGTTTGTGGGATCCATATAAAACATGATCTCAGTTAAGTTACATGTCCACATGTAGTGCCAAGATGATTCTTGGAGGTCGACAAAGCAACCACTTTCAACATCTTGAAATTATGTCAAACTTGTAGCAATATATTATGTCGATTGAAAATGTATGTGACTAAGGTCTATTTTCCTACAGAAACATCAAGCCTGATAACTATCTTTCAAGACAATATAATATGTATAGATACTTTAAAGGAGACACAAGGAAACACATCTCGCCAAAGATTTCTTAACATATGATACGCAAAAACAAGGAAAATTTAATCTTCGTCAGATTAATTCAAACAATTATTACAAAAGCTCGTACTTTGCAAACTTACAGACATGTATTGTGTTAGGTATAGACACACACACATAAACACATGAAAAAGTTGTAAATCAACAGAAGATAATTAACTTGGTTTGGTCAGTGTGACGTACGTCTACAAGCAGAACTAGAGTTTGCATTATTATTAGGTGCCTAAGGAATTGCAAGTACATATTGCAATATCATAGGGAGATACAAATAGGATTTCTTACAAGCTAAGCCTAGCCTATATGACGACCCATTAGGGTTAGCTGGTTATAAGCCTCCACCCATAACATGTTAGTTTGTAGGAGAAAATTATCACATACACACACATTTCAATAATACATATTAATCATAATTCTATTTATAGTGTTAACTAAAAATTACTTAATTATGATGAAATAGAAGTGAAAAAAGAATGGCATGATACGTTCCCTATCATATTTTATGTTACGTGTTTGCAAATCAAATGACATTGAAAGATATACATAGTGATCATACTTCTGTTTTATAATGTTAAAAAATTACTTAACTATTGAAAAAGGAATGACATGATACCTTCCCTATTATGTATTACTTTACGTGTTTGCAAATCAAATGAAATTAAAGAAGCCATTATGATCCTTTTAGATTGTGGTTATTGCTATAAATAAATGGGTGAACATGGAAGTTGTACAACAAGCCCTCAATGTTCAACAAGTATGTAATCATGGTCCTTTTTGTTGTAAAAATTACAAGTAGTTTAGCTATATATCATTGCATCTCATTCCATAAATTTTATCATAGGGAATGGTTGGAAAGTTTGAGGAACTCAACTCCACCTTACATTAAAAAAAAGGAAAGAATGACATAATTTATTATGCTTATGACATCTTTAGTAGTTACTCATATCATAAGAAACTTTCTACTAAAAGTTGTCGAGCTTTGATATACAGGTAACGCACCTACGCCCTCCCTCTCAAACTCTTTAACATAATTTCATTGTAATAATTTGATTAAATATGTGTTTATTATTGATTGATAGTGGGGATCATGATTTAACATTTCCATATGTTGGCGTTGAGCAATGGATATCTTCTTTGAATCTTGAAGTTGAAGCACCATGGGAACTGTTCTACGTTGATAATCAAGTCGGAGGGTGAGATAAGGCTCCATACACTAATTAAAGAAATATATGCCTTATTACAACTTGTTTCATATTATCATTCTTGAGTGATTAATTAATTTTATTAAAGTTTTACGACTGGGTTTTTTCTTGTTTCCTCATGCAGATATCTAACAAAATACACACTGAATAATTATTCTTTGACATATGCTACGGTTAAGGTGAGAAACAACCATCACGTACATTTCGCTCTACTGAATTAATGCAGTTTTTTTAGTTTTAAAAACACTAATGTATAAAAGTGAAATCATGCGTATTATTTGCAATTCTTGAAATTAAATTGAGTATTGTATAATGTAGTATATGATACATAAAGAATGTCCTAATGCAATTGGATTTTTTCAGGGAGCAGGACATGTAGTTGATTATTACAAGCCTAAAGAATCTTTTGCATTAGCACAAATGTGGTTTTCTTCACAAGCCTTTTCAAGCGATACTTAGTTGTTTACTCATCTAATTAATGTAGTCATGTTCGCTATTGTGTTTCGGTTCTTGTGTGTTGGTGTTAATAGTATTTCAAAGTTCCTGTTGGAGACCGTTAGATGCTTGCGTAGAAGATATGTGGATTAACTAAGTTTCCTAGTATTTCGTAGTTTACCAAGTCGGTTTGAATACTCAATTTGCAAGTTGTTTTCTGGTTGCTATTTTCATTCCGTATTTGTCTCATCTTACTGTTATGTAATTTTCTATTTAAAGCATTCTAATCTATGTAATATAATAAATCAAGGTTTCTTGATGCCACGTGTCCTTCAATGAGGCTGCTTTTGGCCATCATTTCCCGCTCAAACCACCCCACAATTTTACACGCGGATCTTATAATCCATGGGTACCATCTTATAACCCGGTTTTCTGTTCCCCTCTTTTATAAGAAACCCTAAAATTCTAATCACAGGTGTAAAATGGAGAAATTCACCAAACTGCTTATGTTACTCGTGACGATTAACAAGATACTATGCTTCTCATCTTCAATTGCAACATTCTGTTGATCATCGGACGTATCTTCGACCGTATTTTAGTCATCAAGCTATTTCAAGGCCGTCGCGACAACTGAGGTTCGCATCGGTGAAAACCTACTTCAATCTTCATCAACCTCAACAACATCAGAAGAATTTCATACTCGATTAGGTACTAATCTTCGTCTTATTAAGTATTTTAAAACGGATCTTTTAGGTTTAATCGGATATTTGAATAGCCGATTTTGAAATCACATCAATTGTAACTTTCATCTACTCGTGCATCATTGTTGTTTATAAGTTTTTTTTCATGTATGTATGCTTCTTTATGATTGTCATGAAATCCTTTTCTTCAAACCCTAGGTTTGAGTATTCTTGTGAATTGATGAAGTGAATTAAATGTTTTTAATATCATTTTTTATTTAATTGAAAGGAATAAAATTTAGGATTGAAGTAGTTGATTGTTTACACACATAACAATAACTTTTCAAACATTGTTAAAGAAAGCAATACAAATGCAACAGATGAGATGCAATTGGATAAGTTGAACAACTTGATTTTTAAAGTTTAAAGAAGGTTTCGTTTCTTTTTATACTGAACTACGCAAAACCAAAATCAACTCCTTATTAATTTCCCAAAGTTAGTAGATTTGTTCCTTTTAGGTTTACTAATATTGTATTTGTTTTCTTTTAGAGACAGACTATTGTTTAGTAAGAATGTTTTTCTCCTCACTTCTTATTACTGTGTGCTATACTTGATCCTTCAAGAAATATTTGCCTCCCAAAAAATATTTGCCTCTTACAATTGGGATTATTTATTTGTTCAAAAAATTAAGCTGCATTAAAAAAGGCAATAATACCAAGGACTATGAGTTGTAAGCAATATTTGTTTGTCCTTAAATCTTATTCTTTGAGTTTGAAGCTTATAGGCAAAGTCCTTAATTTGAGCTGTATAATAGTAATGACTTATAAAATATAATTAAATATTAGTGTTTATAAATGCTTCAATGTTCTATTAATCAAATACTAACTTTGATGTTCTTATTATGTGTAGACTAGATTTTAGTGATATAGCAGCAATGGTTGGAATGGTATGCTATGCATAGTTGTTAGTGTTCTAATTATAAACTTATTCTAAATTCCCTTTCAACAGATTGTATAATCTGCTTTCATTTCTTATCTAACCATCCAGATGTTTACTTTCTAGAATTTTTTATTCTTAACAATTTGGTGTTATCTTATGCAATGGTATTTACACAACCATCATGACTGATACACATATATGAACTACTGGTAGATATTTAACCACTTTTCTTGCAGCATGTTTTCCAAAATCCAAATTCATATCATTTTCCAAATGGATTTTAAAACATCCCCTACTTTCTTAAATTGATATTTTTTGTGTTTTTTTATTAATTGTAGGGTTTTACTTTAGCATGGAATTTTGTTGATACAGGTTTGTGTAACTCATGAGTCATGACATGTGAGACTCCAATTTTGTGGTTCCCGTTAGTGTATTTATGATACTACATAAGTGTAGTTCTAATTAATATCTTATTCTAAATCCTCTGGCTTTGATTGTATATGCAACCATTCATATGTTAACTTACTAAATTTTTGAAAATGATTAATAATATGGTTTCAATTAACTTCCAGCTATTTTATACATATTGCTTATTCACAACTTTTACTCTCTTAAGTTATGATTTTTTTTATTTACAGGACTGTTTTTAATAAGATTATGGATAATAGATATAAGGCATGTTTTTAATAAAAATCATTAGATTCATACCAAAAATTTTCTTCACTTTAAATTTAATTAGATGACAAAAGATTACCCTAGATATGTTTACTTTGCAATATTTACTTCTTATGACATATATGTTAGTTGTTATGAGTAATCACTGAATTTATTATACCCTTTTACTTTGAATATATAATTTTTGGTTCTCTATTTTTATGTTATCTCATATCAATATAAGCAATTATCATCGACTTATTTAATACTTTTATGTATTTTGATACAGATTAGTAATCACTCGATCTATTATAGCATCTATGTATTATAATAAATCAATGTTTTTTCAGCCAAGTTTTGGTTTTAATTCCCGCTCTTCTCTTCCTATAGAAACTCATGCGGGTCATGGATCACCCAAAAGTCGATTTAACCTGAAAATAAAAGCGTGTCATAAACCTAATCGTGTCTTCCAAATTCCATATGGTTTCCTCTTCCACCCTGAAAAACCCAAGGTATCTCTATCGCCAATCCAGTGCTTCTCTCATCTTTCTTGCTTGAAATTGTTGGTTCAAAATTATTAATCAATAGTAAGCTTCATTGATTCCTTCATCATGTTGCTTATAATTATCATCTTATCTAATTTGAAATTATTTTTTTTATATTTAAAGTAATATTTTCTTTAACATCTTCTTATTCTAAAAAAGGACCAACAAAATTGTCAAGTGTAAATCTTTAACATCGTTTTTATATTCTCAACCACCGGTTTAATTTAGTCAAATTTTATGTGTAACATTAGTTATATATACAAGTATGTAAAAAATAGAAAAGTTTTTTGGTTGCCTAGCTTTCGTTAACCTAACTATCTTGGACTTGTATAAAGGATGATTAGTTAATTTGGATTTGTGTAAGTTTTAGATTTTTTTTTGTATTTTTATTATTTAGAGGTGGTTGCTTGAATGAATTGACACTAAATGATGAAGTAAAAATTAGTATTTGTGTAACCTCAAGATGTTATTCTATATGTGTAGTTTTTTTTTAAAAAAAAAGTGCAATTATTCATGGTGGCTTTGATCATGTGAGATTTATTTTCTTTTAAGAGTATTAGTTTGTCTATCATAAAGGTTTTGTTGTATTTTCATTCCTTTTTTTGCATCTTGCCTTTTTTGACAAGATACTTTTGGTCTCTTTTAAAAAATCAACTGGACATAAACTCTATCATAATTGTATTTTACAGGTATGAGTTCTCACTTTAACTACAAATTACACTATTAATTACTGATACTTTTGATGTATTTTGTTAATTTTCATAGATGGAGCAAGTTAGAGGCAATTAATGAGGTTTTGCATACTAAAATGTACCACAATTGTGAGATTTCTTCTTTTTTTTTTTCATTTTCTTTTTGCAATGGTACTAGACTTAAGATAGTATCACTTGGTGAGCATGTAATAAAAGCAAAAATCATATATGGCGGTTGAACCGGGTTTTTTCATTTTTTTAATTTTTTTATTTTATATGTATATATATTTATAAAACGTTTATAAAATCATCCGGTTCTTTAATCCGGTTTCACCGGTCCGATGGACCTCTGACAAGTAAGGAGACCGGTTCGACGTCCGGTCCGGTTATGAAAACATTGTATTTGAGAGGACCTATCTTCACGCATGGACCATTGTACGTAACACTTTCAAGAGTTAAAAACAAAGATGGAGTTAAACTATTAATATTTCATAAACAAGGTAAATATACATATAAGACCTCTAATGTTGTATATAAGGAAATTTTTAGAGATTTAAAAATAGATTTAGAGATGGTGTGAAAAGCAATGATGGCGTGAAAATATTAATATTAGATAAAGATGGTAAACCTACAAGTAAGACGTTAAATGTTTTGTATATATGGAAATTTTTAGAAACTTGTAATACATGTAAATCTTTGTATGCAATTTCTCTCTATAACATATGAAATGTTAATCATATATTTTTTTCATATGATATGTAAAAAATTTTGAAACAAAATATTTATACTGTATGCTTAATTACATTTTTTCCCTACTTCGCCCGTGTATCACACGGGTTATAACCTAGTTGATAATAAACAAGCATTTGAGTTCCATCTTTTACATTCAGTTGTGCGAGTGTGTAAACCTAGTCTTCGATTCCAACATTCTGGTATCAGAGCTATGTTCTGATTCAAGCTCGTATAGTAATGCAATTGCTGCATTGTTTTTCTTTTCATCTAATTATGTTCCCATTTTTGGTTCAATGGCCTCCCAAATTCCATGGACATTAAAGATCGACCTGATCTTTACAGCCCAAATGGTGTAATTTGTGGAATTTAACATGGGACATTGAAAACTACATCCCTCCTTCATTTGAAGTTACCACTTCTTTATCTTTGGTCTCAACCATATTACGTGGCTTCTTTTTCCCAATCTTAACAGATTGTCTACCACTGGTTTCCAATCAAAATATATCACGACCTTCTTTCTATAACAGTGCACATGTTATAAAAAACCAACTGTAATTTATCAAGTCAGTACACGAATTTTATCAAAAGCAACTAACTTTAACAGTATACGTGTTATGAAAACCAACTGTTAATTCACCTAGTCAGTACACAGTTTATAAAAAAACAACTGACTTAAACAGTACACAGGTTTCTTCAAAACCAACTGTTTCAACAACAACAGTACACGGGTTTTTCCTGTCACAAAAGTGAAACAAAAACCAACCGTTAATTACTGAGAATAGTACACAGGTTTTCTAAAGGCAAATTACAACCAACTTTTGTTTCAAGCAACAAAAGTACACGGTTATACAATAACGAAACAAACCAACTGTTTCTAATTTCAACAGTACACAAGTTAACTAATTGATCATAACAGTGCACGGGTTCACCAATTGTTTCTAACAGTGCATGGCAAACCAACTGTTTCTATCAATACACGGGCTAAATAACTATTTCTACCGATAACAGTACACGGGTTTATTCCATTTGCCTCAAGATTAAACCAACTATTCTACACTTTAATCTTTTATTGTAAACTATCACATGACCATGCTCCTGTTCTAAACAATTTTGGTGTTTCTTTTATTTCAATTCTTTCAAACTTTAGAAATTTAAACTCTAGTATTTTCAAATAATTTCATGTAATAAAGAAAAGAAGTACTTATATGTACCTTAGACAATTTAATGATTCTTTTGAATCTTCTCTTCTTGATTCTTACAGCCCTTTCCAATTGGAATTTATTTTTTTTTGCAAAGATTTCTTCTTGTCAACCGTACCTTTTTGTGCAGAACCAACAAAAGAGCAACTCACCCTCTTCTTTTGTTGTTTGATTATTTTTTTTCTCGGTGAACAAATCCTAAAAAGAACGAATTTCCAAAAATAATTGAATCCTCCCTTTAATTTTGTTGCCTTTGATATTGATTATAATAATTAATAATGATAGCTCATGGTCCCTTCGAGTGATTGCATCTTCTGCCTATCAAAAAATTGATAAAACACGGCAGAAGGTTCCGATTTCAAATAAAATCCAATCGTTCCTTTTCTTCTTTTCAATATGATCACACAAATCATGAAATTGAAATCCACGAGTCTGCTTCCAATTGCGCTATGTTTCTTCGAATCAATCGAGATACATTCTATTGTTCAGATCGTCTTCTTCAAGCAATCAAAATTCAATTGGTGTTGATGCCAATTGTTGGTAATCAAGAGATGAAACTAAAAGAATAATGAAGAATAGAGCACACGTTTGATATGAATGTTCGAATGTTGAGATTGTGTGTACGTTTACAGACATCATCCTATTTATAACCCTGGTTTCAGTTTTTAAGTTTACAAATCAACATTACAAACCTTTAACTTATAATATTTACATATTCTACCCAAATACTTAATAAATAAAGTTTACTTTAAATGTATCTTTCAGATGATACGAGTTTCAATCGAAGTTACAACTGTAACAGGTTCGGTCATGTCAGGGCAGAATGTAGGAGGGAGCCTCAAGTTCAAGCTCCTATGGAAGAAGAGTAATACATGTTGTTTATGGTCATAGGATGTGAAGAAACGTGTGATAGTGGCGTCATGTATATATATTCTAGATGTTCAAACCATATGACTGCAGGGGCGGCCCTGATAATTGGCGTGCCCAGGACAAGCAGGGAAAAAAGGCCCCTTAACCGAAAACCAAAAAACCGTTTAATACCAAAAACCAAAACGTATTCGTAACTGAAAAAATCGAACCGAATTCTGAATTCGGTTTTCGTTTTGGTTCTAGCTGTATCCAAATTCCGAATTTGGTTTTCGGTTCGGTACCTAACCATATCCGAATTTCGGTTTTTAATTCCAATTTTTTTATAAATTTGGTTTGTTTGGTTAACCGATTAACCCGAATTCAAATTTAAATCTATTATCTTATCAATAATATATAAGATTAAATTCGGTTTATTCAGATTGGTTTATTCGGTTTTTAATCGGTTTATTTGGTTTTAATCGGTTTATTCGATTGAATTCGGTTTATTTAGATCGGTTTATTCAACTTTTAAACGGTTTATTTGGCTTTCAATTTGTTTATTTGGTTTTAAACGAAATTAGAACCGAATCACTTCTCGAATTCGGTTCGGTTTTTTGATAGGGAAAAAAATTGAAAACCGATTAAACCAGACCTAAAAAACCGTTAACTGAACCAATTGACATATTTAGTTCTCTTCGTCGTATTAATTCTCATTTGATTGAATCTATATATATACGTATATATAATAATTTTTGTGCCCCCTTAAAAATTGGGCCCGGGACGGGGGTCGGGCTTGCACCTCCCCCGGGCCGCCCATGTATGACTGGGTAGAAGGAACTATTCAAACAGTTGGACGAAAGTCAGAAGATTATTGTCCTCATTCTAAGGCATATTTTTTTTTTAATTTAAAGAAAATGGTTATTATTTTAAATAGAAATGTTGTGTTTGATGAGAATTCGAAGTGGTTGGAGCTACTTGGAGGGTGCTTTAGATAATGATGATACATAAATTGGATGTGGCTCAATGGTAGAGCTCTCACTTTACTAGTGAGAAGTAGGGGGTTCAAACCTCACTATCACCAATTTATATGGGAGATATGAGGGATGACCCTGGCTTACCAAGGTTCGAGTCCTGATCTCACCCGGTTTTACCGGCTCCTCGCCGTCGTGCCATTTGGCGGGCGTGGGGGTCGGGTTTTATCCGGGGAATCCCTCAATTGGTGGATCGCTAGGGGCTCCGTCCGTTCGGACTAGTGGCCGGCTCGGGCTACCTTTAGCCAATGGGGGCCGCGTACGGAGTACCCGGCGTTTACTTAGTTGGTCGTTCCAAAAAAAAAAGATAATGATGATACACCTACTGGTGTACTTGAAATAGAGGTAGAGGTAGAATATGGTGATCTATCACAACAAGGTACAAGTGAAGGAGCCACAAGTGCAAATAGTGGGGCAAGTCATGATATATTAGGTAACACCCATTCACATGAAAACATAAAGAAAAGTGGGTCTGGTCAAGGATCCATTGGATCAAATCATGTTGAATATAGTGGATCTTGTCATAGCACTAGTGGTCAACATAGGACATTTAGAAGTCATACACCTGTAAAGCTAAGAGATATGGCTGATGTGTATAATAACACTATGCCAATTGAAAATAAAAATGCTTGTCAACTTGCATTGGGTTTAATAGAGCCAGTTTCAGTTCAAGAAGCTCTCGGTCCAGATGAGTGGGTGAAAGCTATGGAATCCGAATTAGAATCACTAGAAAAAGCACCAAACATTGGAAAAAAACCTAATGGGGTCAAGTGGGTATTCAAACTCAAGATTGGTGCAAATGGCAAAGTATTATAGCATAAGGCATGTTTTGTTGCTAAAGGGTATGCTCAAGAGTATGGCGTTGATTTTGAAGGAACTTTCTCTCCAGTAGCTCGGTTTGAAACAATCAGACTTATTTTGTGGTTGGGTAGTTTACCAATTTGATGTTAAATCTGCATTCTTGAATGGTGTTTTACACGAAGAAGTTTATGTTACTCAACCACCTGGATTTGAGATTCAAGGCAGTGAAGATAAAGTATTCAGATTACACAAAAAATAAATCTGGTTATTTTAACACAAACCAAACTAAAGTTTGTTAATCGAGCAAGAATGTTCTTATTTAACTCGAATGAAACCTCAAAACCTAATAAAGTTTTTCGGCGAAATACTACTATCTTGTTTTGGGTAAGATCTAACAAAGAGAGACCTAAGTTTCTTCAAGGGCCACGTGCAAGGCCGATCTATTGGGTCTAGCAACCCAAGCAAGGGCTTAGGTCTCTTAAAATATAGGACCCCCAATTTTTAAATTTTTTTTAAACTATTCTCATTACAATCAAGCAATCAAAACTATTCACTATAAAGTTAACGTCTCTCTGTTTCATCTATTCAACCAACCAAATTTAAAATTTCATTCTCATTCACAACCAGCCTAACCTATTTTTCACTAACTAAATATTGCTTTATGATTACTTTTAATATAATAACAAAAATAAATTTAAAAGTATTTTAATTTATAAAATTTTTAAATTTTAGTTGTTTATGTAATTTTTTAGTTTTATTTTTAATTTATGTAATTAATTTTAATCTATATTTGTAAATGTAAAATATGTAATCTCCAACCAACCAAGGGTTGGTGGAGCAATCGGATCATTGGGTTTATGTTTATTTTTTTTTCGCTTTTGAGCGATCAGATGAATTATTGATTGTCGATGGGTCCGGTCTTACATGTATTAATTGGATTTTTTTTTGTCTATAGGCTTTTTTTAGCTTATGAGCTATGAAAAAAAATGAGAAATACAACAAATTAAGGCTAACATAAAACCTTCTAATATTTAATTGAAAATGTTTTTAAATACATCGTGTATATATATAAACTTTTAGTTTATTATTGTCAGTCTTAAGACTTTCAGTTTATTATTGTCAGTCCCAAATCCGATAAAAGAAAAGAAAATTTTAACGCAACTTTCAGCAAAAAGACCCCGACTTTTTATTATTATAGCCCCCTGCACCAAAAAAAATAGTTGAGCTGCCCCTGAATGAGTGTAACCCATCTTTATTTCAATAAATAAAAGTAATACTTCACAATATTATTATTCTGTTTTGATTTCTTACTTTTATTTTACTGTCTTATATCTTATTAAATAACTATATTAAAAAATAATTGATTATTCTTTGTCATATTAAAAATGATAATTAAAAAAATTATGTTTATACTATATCAATATTTCAATTATATTATATTTCATTTTTAACTATTTTTTTATTTTTATTCATTTATATTTACTATTTTATGTTTCATCTATGTGATATATACTGTGTAACACACGAATCTCCAACCCAGTCACAATGTATATTCATAATTTTTTTTGGTTTAAACTCACTCCCGATCCCACAAACATTCAAGGAAATAACATTCAATGATTAACAAAGTTCTCCCTCGTCCGTACATTAAGTTTCTTGAGATCTTTTTTGTTCCGACTTGCGTATCAAATCAAATCATATGTTTGTAAGTTTGCTAAACTAGTTAAGTTAAGACCTTTTTTTATAAATAGCATAGAGATCTTTGAGTTTTTTTGAATACACGCATCTTCAAGATCATTATTAACCTCCATCACGATGCTCCCTATTTCCGAACCATTAGA
Source organism: Mikania micrantha (assembly GCA_009363875.1). Lineage (NCBI taxonomy): Eukaryota > Viridiplantae > Streptophyta > Magnoliopsida > Asterales > Asteraceae > Mikania > Mikania micrantha. The sequence goes on along the minus strand of CM018680.1, from coordinate 68,036,623 downwards.
TCAAGCCTTCATCATCCTCTAAGACGAAGGACAATTAAAAGCAGGAGACCAAGTTGACATGTCCTGTGCTGACACCAAGAACCAAGAATCAAAAACATCAACATTTGCATGTGAATTATTTGATGTTGTGTTTGACTCTTCGTGATTATACAAAATGAAACCTATATGACGAAACCTTTAAGACTTTTTAAGATTTTTTTTAAGCTCTTTATGTTGAATACAAACCATGTAAGCTAGGTTTTACTACATAACACATGGTTCCTTCATAGATCACTTATATATTCTTGGCTTATTAAAACTTTAGATTTAAAACATACCTTCCTAATCTCGGTTGATAATAAGCTGAATTTAGAACATGAGTTATACCATTTGAAGTTAATTCGATTGGACCTTTACCCTGAAAATATAACAAATAAACAAACAAACTTACCCAGTATATTTTCACTTTTCAGAAGGGTCTGGGAGGAAGGATGGACACAAGCCTTACCCCTATCCATCCTTCCCCCTATCACAGTTGGGATAGAGAGGCTGCTCCGAAGAAGTCCCCAGCTCAAAGTTATCGTTTGAAGTTGATCATCCCAACTTTTTTAACGTTATTTTCACAAAACAAGTAAAATGACGTTAAAATTAATGCAATTTTACTTTGGTCTCTTGAGGGCCAACACATATATACATTATATGTGTGCACCACAAATGGGGCGTAAATATGATTAATGAAATTTCTTGTAAGAACGATTCAATTCCATTGGTTTCTTTTAGCGATTTAAACAAGGTTTTATTCCCACAAGTATGAGAATTTTGATTCGAACTTACAAATCATGTTGGTTCCCGGCACTTTCCTTCGGTACATAACACCATAAATTCTGATCTAAGTATTCTACTTTTGCAAATATGTTTAGGCTTACCAGGTTGGATGCAATATGCGAATTATGGTGTTAAAAAAGGATTTTACTTTGCTTCTATCACGAACATGTTTTCTAAATCAGACGTCGCTTGCTTCCTTGTTTTACTACTCATTCATTCTTTGTTTCCAATCTAAAAATCACCCACCTTGATGTATAAACGTTTCATACTCGAATCCTTGTGATCCCTTTGATCATACCCTGGCAACTCCCTTTAATTTCCCTGATCAAGATTCCAATTAATTCGCGTTCATCCCATCCATGATCTAATGATCTTTATATTTCCTTCTTGCAAATCAATTCTTCACAAATTGCGAAACTGACTCTAATGCCACTTTTTAGAAACAACCATGACATATATAACCAAATATATGTATGTGTAGAGTGAGTAAAATTAACACACAGAATACATATTACTCAAACAATATTATACATATGTCTGGCTATTTATAGCCCAAATAGACAGTTAATGGTGGTTAATTACGGTTTCTTTTAGCCCCATATAACCAACATTAACGAACTATTTAAGCAACTCACTTGACTCGATCGTTTTACCATTCTTAATATATAACTTAAGTACATCAACTCAAATTGACTCATTTGACCTGTTAAGGTGTCAAAATTAAAATCCAAACATGAAACACATATGAGCTACATGAAACAACACGCAAGAACCACTGTTTGTGAAGCAGATGAGTGAACACCTAAGAATCGCTTGAATAGGTTTGTGAAGAAATCCACATTTGTACTAATTCAAAAGATTCTTTACGCTTGTAATTCGTAACTGAATGTCCTGCACCCTGCATAAACACATGATTGCGTTAGAACATGATTTACATATATATACCATATTAATTACTGCATTATACATTAAAAATTTTCAAGTATCTAGCTAAACATAACATGAATTGTTATATTTCACTCCCACACGTTGCTTTTTTTAAAAAAAAAAAAAAATACACTAGCTAGCACAACAAAATGTTTTTCTCACCTTAACCGTAGCATATGTCAAAGAATAATTATTTTGTGCATATTTGGTTACATATCTGCATGATAAAAAAAAAGGAAATAAAAAACCTAGTTTAAAAACCCCAATAAAAATAATCAATCACTCAAGAATGCTAATTAATATGAAATAAGTTATAATAACTAAGTATGACAAAATGAACGGGTTGAGTTGGATCGGGTAACGTGTCAGAATGAGTTTGGGTTAGGATATGCGCAGATCAGGATGGATTGAAGCAAAATTAGTTAGGGTTTAAGTGAGTTGTTTTTTAAAAAAACATCAATTTAGTTTAAGTTAAAATGAGTTGTAAGTAAACAAATATTTTATTTGCAAAATCTTTAGTTATTTTTATCATCAAATATATTATTGACAATTATTACTCGTTTTGAATCTTTTCTTTTATTATGGTTTTAGGTTACTAATCTTGACCCGCGTTGTGTTATTGTGTTACTCATCTCAACCCGTTTCGTCTTATGATGCTACTCATTTCGACCCAAAATATAATAATTGCTCATACAAACTACAGTCCATTTATCTTGCTTTTGGTTAGGATTGACACGTCTAATAATAACACATTTCTTTAATTAATTAATCACCCTCCGACTTGACTATCAAGGTAGAACGGTTTCCAGGGTGCTTCAACTTCAAGATTCAAAGAACTTATCCATTGCTCAACGCCAACATATGGAAACGTTAAATCATGATCTCCACTGTCAATCAATGAATATAACATATTTTATCAAATGCATATATATACAATGAAATTAAGTTAAACTTAACGTTTAAGAATGACCGATCGAGGGCGTTACTTACCTGAAGATCAAAGCTCGACAACTTTTAGTAGAAAGTTTCTTATGATATGAGAAGCTACTAAATATGTCATACGCATAATAAAATGCGTCATTCTTTCCTTGGTGGTAATGTAAGGTGGAGTTTATTGAGACAAACTTTTCAACCATTCCCTAAAATAATGTTCAATATCATAGCTAAAGTACATGTAATTTTTAAAACAAATTAAAAAGGCCTGATTACATACTTGACGAACGTTGAGAGCTTGTTGTACAACTTCCATGTTCACCCATGCATTTATGGCCAAAGTAGTCTAAAAGAGAATAAATCTATTATGGTTTAGGATGTATACAATGAAGGATATTGCAGGATCGATGAAGGATCAAATTCTTAATCAAATAGTTGATCAAACACAAGATATGAATTTTCGATTGTGAAACATGCGGAATCAATCTCACAAATTAATAACCTTTATTTAATAAGTTTTTTGCAAGTAAAGATAAGAAATAAAGAACAGAAAAAATAATTCGTTTCAAACTCAAGTATGCTATTGATCACTCAAGCCGATTACAAGAGATAGTGAGAAAAATCACATAAACAAACGTACATAATATATCATGAGTTAGCTACTTATGGAGCTTCAAGGATCAATCCTAACCGTTAATTCTAACACGATCAATACTAGACATTAAATCATGTGTAGCGCACTACAACACAATAATATATTACAATACGTAAAGTTTTGATAATAAAAGATTTTCTATCTGACTCGATGACTTTTTGTCAAATATCATGTCTTCTAATAGATCAGGTGTACGCATTAACTCTACACCAATAAGAATTTTGTTTTAAAAAACTACTTTAGCAGAAGCAACTTCATTACTAGAAATCGCCTCATCAGTAGAAATGCCTTTCAAAATATATTAGACGGTCTTAATAAATTATGATCTCCAAAGGAACCTTGTTATAAAGAAAAAATGGATCATCCACAAAAAATGAGGAGTTGGTAGGAATGAAACTTTTTACTATAGACAAGCAAGAACTAGGTAAACTATACCTTCTGTTGGGTCTATAAAAGTCAAGACCAACGGTTAATTTGGATAGATGGAATGTAAACAAGAAGTATTATGTATTTGTTGATTAGGGAGCAACGAGTCACCGCACGAGCCACTAAAGACTCAAGATTACGAAGACACTTGATGACCAAAAGACCCGAAGGCCACAAAAAAATGATAGAGCTTAATTTAATATTTATTACTTATTGTCATTTTGTTGTATTTGTTGTTTTTAGGGTTTTTAGGTCATGTGACACTATAAATAGAGATTATTCTCATTTGTAGCAAAGACAGCCAGACAAGAGAGCGGTGAGGGTGTGCTTTAATGTAATCTTGAGAGAGCTCTCCCCCATGAACTCCATGGATTCTTTATCCATGGAGTTTGAGAGCATGTGAGGGGTAGGTAATGTAATCTTGTTGGCTAATTAATCTTATTTGCTTTACATTGTTAGTCATTACATTACATCTCAGATTCGTTCGTGGCTGTGTTCTTCAACATCTTCACCCATCTTCAAGAATTTCTCTTTTCATGTTCCGCTTAATCTTCACAAATCAGGTTAAGGTACCATATGCAGGGTCAGGACCAGAGGCAAGAGAAGAGGAAGTTGTACAGGATGTCAACCCATCCATAGTCACATTGACTAATGAATGGGATGACTTCTTGGGCACTTACTTTCATCATTCTACAACTTCCTCTTCCTCTTCCTCTGATGTTGGTGAGGCTGCCACAGAGATGGAGCCTCATTCCCCTTCTGGGACTAAGTATCCTACTGAGACTGCAGCCCAGGTTATCATGGAGAATATCAATCAAGAAGAACAGCCTATCTCCATAGAACCTGTGTCCCCTTCTGGGACAAAGGCTGCTGAAGAGTCTCCTTCTGAGACTACAGTCTAGGTTGTCATGGAAGAAACTATCCAAGAACAACCTTCAATCTCCATGGAACCTGTGTCCCCTTTTGGGACAAAGGCTGCTGAAGACCTCTCATCCATTCATGAGCACTCTGTGGATGCTAATAAGGAATCAACCAAGATGGTTGGTCAACCGGAGGGGGCAATGAATGCTAAGGTTAACTCCGAAGCTGCAGCTGCTTCCGAAGGCCCGGTCATTATTGATGATTCCTCCACAGAGGAGCTTCTTGCCAATGAACCAGCTGGTGAGGCTACAGGATTCATCTCCTCTGGGGCAAAAGCTATAGACAAAGGAAAAAGAAAACTGACCTTAGAGGAGGAAACAGAACAGGAGGAGAGGAGATCAAAGAAGATGAAGGGCCGACCAGACACTTCTCTAGATGAAGAGCGGATCAGACTCTTTGCTCTACTTGAGGAGAAGGGATATGATTTTGATGAAGTGTTACTCTCGTCGGTGCCTCAGATGGCTGCTGAGCTGGACAAGGTGCAGCAGCAAGAACAGGCAACTGCTGCATCCAAAGCCATGACTGCACTCACAAAGAAACAAAAGGATACAGCCTATAGAGACAGGATGAAGGCTATCCTACTACAGTATGGCTTCCATGCTCGGCAGCTAGCCCTATGAAGAACTCAACCATGGATATGCATGTCAGAGATATCAAGGCTAAGATAGCCAGAGGTGAGTTACTTTCAATTGAGCAGATACAGGCTCAAAGGGCAAGCCTAAACTTGGGCTTAGGTCTAGGGGGAGGAGTAAGAATAGAAATGCCCCTCTCTGGTGCAGGGATCAAAGAGGGAGAAGAAGTCATGTTCCCCAACATGTTCCCCCTAGACCCTAAAGAAGAACCATAAGCTCCTCCATCAAGTCCTTCTATGGACAACATGCCAATCTCTTCAGTGATCAAGATCAAGAGGGGTAAAAAGACTGCAAGGAAACAACAATCAATAGACCCTGATCCTGAGAGACAGTCAAAGGCTGATGAGAGGAGAACTGAGCCCTCAACAACTGAGGATGCAGGCCCACAGCCCACTGCAACAACAGATGTAGCAGTGGGCTCAAATGTGGAAGATCAGCAGGCCAGAGATCAGAGGAGTCAAGCTACTGCTCAAGATAGACCAAGATTCAGAAGAAGAAAGAGCATAGCAAGAAGGAAAAAGAGAACATCTGCCATCTCCTCTGACTCTGAGCCAGAGTCACCACCCTCAGGACCAAAAGCCACACCAGTTGCTTCAATGCCTCAAGATCATCCAAGAGACCTTTATAGACCGAAGCATCATCATACTTACATCCCTTTAGTGAAGTGGAGCTTCAATGCACTTCACAATGTGTTCACCTTTACTCAGTTCAATGGAGGAATAAAGGTCTTGGAGTTGACACAACTAATGGTGCTGGCTGAGCCCTTCGTTTTTGATCTTGAAAGACTTCCACTGGAAAATCCAGACAATGGATCAGATGCAAGAGTTGCCGTAATATGGGTAAAGGCAAGAGCTCAGGTCCTGAGGGGAGAGAAGATAATAAGGAGAATCCCATAGGAAGTTTTGGTAGCATCAGCCTAGGGGGAGACTGTAAGGACTAATAAAGGATGATGCTCACCAAACTTCAATTTTGTTCAAGTATAAGAGACTACACAGACAAACAGCATTCGGAAGGAAAGGAGTTCCTCTTCGGAAGCAACATTGCTTCCGAAGGATAACTCACTCCTACTGAAGGCTGTACAAGACAAACACTTCGGAAGACCAACACTTAGAGATAAATATTCAGAGCTTCCGAAGACATAAAGCTTCTGAAGAACTAAAGGCTTCCGAAGGTTAATAGCTTCTGAAGATTCTCCTTTGCCCCAAAGACAAAGACAAAGACAAAGACTTCCGAGGTTTATACTCTGACAAAGACTGTAGCTGAGTACTTTTATAGTACAAAAGATGCTGACAACAGACATGTTGGTCTGAGAACAATAAGGATAAACATACCGAAAGTAAGATACAACACCTTACTTCTCAGCAGCTGCATTAAATGCAAAAGATTATCTGAAGCCTTGAAGATCAACAACATTAAATGCATTTTGTAGTCTTTTGTAAAGTCAATGTCTATTTTAGTAATGATTGTAATTAAGTGTCTTAGCCTGTTAAGACACTTTAGATACTAGAATAAGCTTTACTTTATGTATTGTCTAGTATACTCAACTTGTATTCCTACGAGTATACGGTTGTAGCCTTGGCTATATAACCTCTCATTGTAAACATGTCGAGTGTGCTTGCTTGTTGTAACACTTGAACAACTTTGAGAGAAATATATCTTTGAGCTTGAAATTCATTCTTGTGTTCTTACTTTTATTCAAGGATTATTTGTTTACCTTTGAGTGTTTGAGAAATCCTTCTAACAGATATTCCGCATCTGTTAGATTGTAAGAAAGAAATACTTGTGAATGTTGTTTGAAGTAAACAACCCGATCCATCATAAACGAATTTGTTCTTATTTACTCTTTATGTTTTCCATACTAAAAGTACACAATTATATAAATTAAACATTTTGTTTTTTAAAACTTCTTATTTTAGAAAAACATATATTTCAGGTTATTGTATTATATGTATTTATAATTTTGTTTTACGTTTTAAATTATTTGATGTTATATTGTCGTTGTTTTTTATGTATTAGATAAATTTGTTGTTTTATAATTATAATTTACATATAAAAGGTATGTGATTGTGTTGTTTCTACATTATACTAAACTTATCATTTTAGAAAAATAGCAAGACACAATGGCAACAACAAAAACACAATGACAAACAAAAAACAAAATGACGAACAAAAAGATACAGTGATAAATTACAATTACAAGGTGTTCGAAAACGTATTTTTTTTTTATTTTTTATATATAACAATATTATACTCGTTTTAAAAAGGAAAAAAACACTCATTTTTGGTGTAATTTTTTTGAAAAAAAATAATATCATATATAAAACTTATGATCGTTTAAAAAAATGGGAGAGAAATGATAAAAAATCAATAAAAGTGTTTATGCTAAAATGTTCTTCCACTAACTTTTTTATACAACTTAATCTCAACGGTTAATTATATATTTAATGTTATTAAATCCTTTCTACACTTTTTAAAGTAAAGCCTCTTAATATTATATATAAACACTAACTATCAAACGAACACTCGATCTTATTTATTTAAACCTAAAAATCATATCATTTAATTAGGTTATTACATAATGTATTACCCGGGTTGAATAAAAAAATTAATAAATAGTTTTCAATGAAAATTTATAAATTATAAAATGATTTTTTTGATATGAAATATGGTTTAATTTCCGTATAATTTAATATTTTAAATAATAAAATAATAATATTAATTTTAAATTGTATATGTGTTGTATACATGCATATATGTGCATTGCAAATGTGTGTGTATAAATAGAGAGAAAAGAGAAAGTGAAGGAGATTACATTAGAGTTGTCTTCATCTTCAAAAAATGGTTCCAGAATGTTATAAAAATTGATACGACTTGTGCACTGTACGTTGAATTTTCCAGCATTGTATCATGTTCACGAAATCACTGATTTTGATACTAGTGTTTATAGTTCTCACCTCTTCATAACTTTGAAGACTCTTTGTACAAGCAGAATTGGCCCTCATAATGTCCACATAATTACCATTACAATTGTTTATGGCTGACTACAAAACAAATTGTCACACATATAACTCAAAAATCCAATTCAACCTCACATATAACTCAACAATCCAATTTAACCTATTCATATAACTAAAGTTGTAAGATCATATCACCTGGTAAACATCGTCTGATATAAGTGCCATGCGATGAGCATATTCAAATCTTGAATTGAAATCCATGAACTTATTGGTTAGAGGACTACAAAGAATGTAACCCTGTGTTCAAGTTTAAGATCATTAAGAGGATGTTTGACACAAGGTAATGAAAGAAGAAGATAAAATAACTTAGTTAAAAATTTACAAAAGTAAAGATTGTTTGCTCAATGAAATGAAACCATCCAGGGACTTTTGTATAGTTTATTAGTGTCATGATGGCCCGATACATGAATCGACCTGTGCCATATCTCATGTCGATCCATGATCTAGACTCTTGATCTAAACATTTATTTGTTAAATATATTTTATTTTTAACCTTATAATTTTTTTAACTTTTAATAATTGGTAAATTTCTATATTTACAGAAAAAAGTATGTTTTCTCGAATTGTATTACATCATTTTGTATTTTCATGGCTTCCAAACAACATGAAATAAATAACCTGTTTCATTCTTATATAGTAACCATATATAACAGTGAAATGAAGATTAATTCATTTTCTTTCCTATTTTATTATCTCGTATCAAAATTTTCAAAGACCAAACTTTTTCAATTTTTTGTATATACAATTAGACAAATGAAATTATATACAAATGGTTTTCCATGTATATTGTGGTATCCTATTGAAGAAGTCATGTCAAACTTTTATAGTTACGCTATGAGCAAGGGTATGGTTATTTGCACCCCCAACTTTTAAAATTAACATATCACCGATACTATACATCTCAGATAGGCCTATATGATAACCCCTTATAACACTTATTGATTCAATACTGATTGACCTTGTATACAATCCACTCGTATAGGCCTATATTATACGAAACCAATTATGGACACTAAGAATGCTGACAATTAATGATTAGTCTTCATACACGTCTAGCTTAAGGGTGTTCAGTTTTCAAATATAACTCGAAAAATTCGAAATTCGATTCGATCTCAATTCGAAAAACACCAAATAGAAATTCGATCAGAATTTTCATATTCGAATTCGATTCGATTCGTAGTATAATATCGAATTTCATATTTCATTTTTTTAATTCGATTCTATTCGAAATTCAAATTTAAATTATTTATATATTTTTATTTTATATACATAAGTATTACTATATTTAAAAATTAGACTTTTTAATAAGGTGATTTTGTTTATAAAAAGTAAAAGACTATTACACAAATATCAATTTAATTATAAATACCCATAATTTTAACACTTTTAAATACACTAAACCTGAAAACTCACAACAAAAGCATAAATCATGAAGTTCGAAAAATTGATCATTTTAGTTGTTAATTTCTAATATTTTGATTACTTGTCACTTTACGTTTTTTTGTATGTTATCACTGATATTATATATTGAATTTTTATCTTTTTATTAGTTTAAATGATATTTCTAATATTACAACTTAGATGTTGGTTATTTGATATTTGGATGTTTAAGGTTTTGATTATTTGATATTTTAAGTATATAAAGATAGCAAGTATAAACAATTTTTTAATTAAATTCAAATCAAACCAATTCGAATTCGGATCGAATTCGAATTCCGAATTCGCATAGAATCGAATTTCGGATTGGAGAACGAATTCGAATTGGATTTTTCGAATCGAATTGGATTTTTCGAATCGAATTCGAATGCTTTTAAAAAAATCAAAATTCGAAATCATTCGATTCGAACAATTTGAGTTATTCGAAATTCGATTTGATGAACAACCCTAGTCTAGCTTGTATATGACTATACGAGATGTATAAAATATAGTGATATATGAGAATTGAGTGTGAAAATTACACACACATAGTAAGTATGTGATTGTGTGGGAGTTGTTTCTAGAAGCATATAAATTAATGCCCAAGATAGAAAAGTGAAATTTTGGTAATAATATATAACAGTTTGAAAGATTTAATGATTTACTTGAATGTTGACAGCTGGTAGGTCTCCACGTTCATTACCTGTAATTGATATAAATTGATGTTCTTTATTTCCAACGTTAAATTATGGTAAAGAAAAGTTCTTTTTTTCTTTTTGGGAATGCGAAAAAGAGAATATTAATTAGTTACCTTCATATAATTCTAGAATGACTTTTGGAACAATAACGCCGTTGTAGGAAATTCCTGATATATATAATGGATTCTTCAAAAACTTTGGATTTTCGATCAAAAACTGTAATTACACAAAAGACAAAGAAGTTCACTATAAAAGAATACTAGAAATATATATATGGGGTTAATATTTGTATATCACATTAAATCAGTCAGAGCATTCGTTCATTAAATTTACTTATATATATATATATATATATATATGATAAAAATATGATGTTATTGATATAGCAATATAAGAATTACTTAACATTATATTATATGTGCAACCATGAAAAAGTATGTGTTTGAAAGTATTAATACACATATAATATAATTAGTTTATTGCCTTGTTTATTACACAAAGTTGTATAAAATATAAACATCACAAACCAATCACTAATAAAAAAATAGATAAACAAATAACATAAATTATTTATATTTTTAAAAAAGAAAATAAAATTACATTTTATAAATATTTAAACACTTTCTTTAATTAAACAATATTATAAATGAGATTTGAAAATTTTGAATTTTTGAAATTAATAACTAGAAATGAAAAGTTTGAAACGATTGAACTTTCATTAATATTTAAAGAAATGAATATTAGTTTCTTTAAAATTTGAAAATTTGACTTTATTGTATTAAATGAAGTTAATTTTTAGATTTGTTAAGTATGTTATGTTGAGCCTAGAAAGACAATATGTGGCAAATGTGATGCACATAGGTTAGAAAGACGCAAAGTAACATATTGTATATTTTTATAACATAATAAAAATATATAATTGTTGACAATCGATAAGTATGTTAAAACATGTTCTTTCAATCTCTATATATGTTTTCTTTATTAAATGTATATAGGATGAGGTGTTTACTTTATTAAATAATAAACTAAAATATTACACATAAAAAAGAGAAATTCATTTTGTAAATTAATATTTTGTATTGACGAAAAAAATTGTAATGTTAAAAAATAATATAAGTTTCAAAATACTGGTAAAACAGACAAAAAATATCCCTTTGTAAATAATTAGTTATAAGTGTATGTATATTTTCTTTAAAAGTGTATTGATTATAATTTTTAATTAAAAAGTATAATTAACAAAAATATAAATATTTTTTAATGATGTAAAATGCAATAATAAGAACAGAATTATGAAAACAACTATTTTAGCAATCACAATTACTAAAAGTATGAATGATCATAGGTATAATGATCTTAAAATATAATTAATATCATTGTTCTTTCTTTTTTTAGTTGGAATTTAAAAGTTTGCAATTGTGTATCTTGATTATTTAATTTGAAAACCTTTTGAATTCAAAATTACTAATCGAAAATGAAAAGTGTGATATGGTTGGATTTTCACTAATATTTAGTGAAAAATAAATGTCATTTTTTTTAAATTAAAAATTTGACTTAATTATATTTATTAATTGAAATTTATTTTTAATATATTAAGTATTAGTATAGTGGTGACAAATGTCATCATTTGTTAGTTGTCTAATCATTTAATGTTAAATGGCATTTCGTCTAACGAGAAGATGACATGTGACCAGTGTTGTAAAAACCGCGATTAGGCGGCCAATTAATCGGGATTAATCGGTAATCGGCCCTTAACTGATTAATTTTAGCCTAGTCGGTCAAAAAATCGCTAAGCGGTCAAAGTCGGTCTAAATCGGACCTAATCGGTTAAAATCGGCCTCTAGTCGGGATAATCGGACTAATCGGTCAACCAAAATTAGGTCTAATTCGTCTTGAGTTTTGATGATTTATGTACCTGATTGAAGAAATTCGTGGTCGTTATCTATGGAAATCGTGAACTAGGCAATGGAAGCCGATGTCGGAGTTCGACGGGTTCGACCATTCCCTTCGGCCTTCGCCTCTTGAAAGCCGATGTCGGAGTCGGAGTTCGACCATATTCCCTTCGACCTTCGACTTTCGATCCCCTCTTGAACTTCTGACTTCCGATCATTCCCTTCAGCCTTTGCGATTGAGAGTTCGACCATCCCCTCTTGAAAGCCGATGTCGGCCTTCTCCTGTTCTTAGGTTATACACGCTTTTCTTTACTGGGTTTTAAGTTTTAACAAATGGGCTGGGTTTAATGGGCTGGGTTTTAACAAATTGGTTTTTTAAAAGATAAAAATAAATAAAATAGATATTAATTAGCATATAAATTATCAATTAAATGGTTAAAATCTTTAAATATTTGAAAATTTATGTATAAAATTTTGTATATATGTATATAATTTTGAAAAAATACATATAAAATTATAATCCGATTAATCCCGATTAATGTCCCTACTTCACCGCCCGACTAGCGTATAGCGATTTTTACAACACTGCATGTGACGAAATATTATTTTTTTATAATAAAGTATAGGTTTAACAGTTTGAAAATATGGAAACTTCAAACTTGTAACACTTTAAAGATCATTTTATATTTTTATTAATTATTATTATGAGTTTACACCGCGTGTGAACGGTCACCTCACTTAAACGGAACAAAAGCAAAATATTTATCCTATTAAAATTTTATAAAAAAACACTAAGTCATTCCGATCAACTGATATAGATATTCGTTCACAGAAGCAGTCACAACATGTAGACCAAAAAAACTAGTCACAACGACTCTTAATGGGTCCGAAAACAATAAATCAAACCGTCTCAAAAGCAAGTCTCTCTCAAGTAATAAGATCCCAAATATAAGCATATCATATTAAAAACCATAAAATTAAAACAATAAAAAAGATGCTTGCAGCGATAAAATATAATATAAAAAAAAATACAAACATAAAATAAACAAATATTTAATTATTATTATTATTTAAATATAAGTATTTACACATTATTAATATTCATTGTAATGATTAGTTTTCTTATATATATAGAATGTGGTTCCTTTGTTAACCTATGTTTATTGCGTTAACCGAATAACTACATCTTATTACTTTAGGATCCGCATTTAAGTAAATCTAAATATGTAAGTTTTTTTTCCTTTCTTTATTAATGTAAGTTGTGACAGTTGCATACGAGAATTACGTCATCAATGACGTAGGCACATTTGATCATTCTAGAAATCCATGTTGTTCTAATACTTGTAATTGTTACAGATTGATAGTATGCGAGAAATGATGAACGTGGGCGAAAACCGTGCACAAAACGGAGTCCTGTATTGCCCGGAATCGATAAAAGAAGAAAAATCTCTAAGTATTGGTCGAAAGGGCTCATCGCGGTACGCGGAGGTGGGCTTGAGAGTCCTCCGCGGTACGCGATGAATGTAAATATCTGAAAACTCCCGAAAAGCTTCGCGGTACGCAAAGCCCAAATTGGTCTCCCGCCGCGGTACGCGACGGGTGTGGCGGTGTAGAAATCTGATCTACTTCATCAGATTTCATGCAGAAAGCTTAATGTTTACATCTTCGAACTTCTTCGACCACCAGACGAAAAACTCAACCATTTCATCACCAAAACTCACATCTGAAGCCACCAGAAGTCACCGATCGTGCCAGGGATCGTCTCTACAAGTTCTGATCGTCATTTTACCCGCAAAACTCCGTCTGATTAGGTAATGATCCGTTTAAACCTTCTAGTTTGATTTTGATTAATTAGATCTTGATTTTGAACGTAATGATATAGTTAGGATTGTTGATTATTGCCTAGATAATGGCTAGGAATGATTATAAACGAAGAACAGGAAGTTTTAACGGTTAAATCCTTGTTTTGATCCGTTGTAATGCCCGGTTTGCATGAAACCATACCCATGATTATAATGGTTTAATCCATTTGATTATAACAATGTAGGTGATTAGTTGGATTAATCTTTGGAATGCAAGGTTAAATCCAAGTGTTTCAAACTAATCACAATCATTAACATACTCATTGGAATGATTTATCTGATGTTTATGATAACAGTCAGATTAGTATGTTAAACATGGTTATTGCACCTATTATGATACTACATTGTGATATCTCATGATATTTGGGTAATCAATAACAAGGATTGATCATTCCTAAGTCATTAAATTGTCTAGAAACTGTTACAGTATTATAATCAACAACATTAACTATCTGGTTAATCAGAGATTATTCTGATTAATCAAGAGTGTCATCAACTTTGTATTAGAAATCTAATGCAATGTAGGTACCTACATTATCATACATTGTATGATATAACATTAGATTAATTAATTATATAACTAATATCGAGTTGATGATTCACTAAGTAATGTCTTTGACATTGAACGTTCAGAAAGATTTAATCAATAAACTAGAACAGAAATAACTTACTAAATATAACTAAATGCAGAATCATCTCTGTACTATCAGTTTGGTGATACTCTGCTACACCTATATTACCAGGTGAGTTTCGTACAACCCCTTTTCTTTTTAATATCTTATAAACATCGGGGTAACTCTGCAAACTGTTGTCTGAACATATGATATGCATCAATGATATCTGTGTGATTTCATTTGACTTTTGTGGGATTTCATGGGATTTTGCCTGTTGAACTTAACTCTATCATGGAACTGAAAGTCCTCATTCTTGAACTGTATCTAGTGAACCCATGTGTGGCCGAACAGAAAACATTGATAGTACTATTGGTTGACACCCCATTCGCTGGGAGGGTTGCATCTCCCCTTGTGTGAATGTTTGTTATCTGTTTCCTGAACTTCTTAATGGTATGATAGACATTAAGATAATGAGGCAATAAGATATGCACCGACGGGTGATATCTTGAGAACTGAACTAGACGTCCGAAAGGAACTAGATACGGGTCCCATGGTTATCCAGAACTGAACTTTTGAGAACGGGCTTATCATATCATATTGTTTTAAATTGAACTGTCGAACTCACCAGCTTTGTGCTGACGTTTTCAAATTAAATCTTTTTGCAGGGAGACAGTGACCACCGGGTGAGGATGCACTTCATATATTTATAATTTAATAAGATAGTTGTGTAATAAATTTAGTTGTAAACTGTAATTTTGGATGTGATGACGAAACCCTTGCTAATGTATTTACTTTAAGTTAATCTGTGTGCTGTGATATCGGTTCAAGTAAGTCACCCCTCACCTCGGAGACATCACCACTATGCTTCCGCAACCGGTTCAGTGACGTCAGGCCAGACACGAGGTGACGAGGGGTGGGGGTGTGACAGGGTGGTATCAGAGCCACATGTTATAGAGAATTAGGTTGACTTAGAGACCTAGACTATAACCATAGGCTCGTATAGATACACAGAGAGCACCGAACGCGGTAAATAAACAAAACTTGTTTTGAATTAAGCCAGGATAATCAGGTGGTGTGGATCTCAGTTATGAGTGGCCAGCATAACTGAAATCCGCAACACGTGTGCATTCTAGTTTGATTTGACTCAAGCAGAACACTAATAACTATAAAGACGAATAGTTGTTCTAAGATAGGGAGAAGCATCATATCATATCATGTTCATGTTTATGTTAAATATTGTTATTTAATATTTACTTCATGATACTGATTAGAGATTTTGATTGTACAGCGATGGCTGAGCAAGCAGAGCAGTATATCTATCAGCGATTTCCCTATTTGAGATTAGATGATACTCCTAGCTCGAGTTCAGGGTCTGACTCCGATCCATCAGAGTCATCTATAGCTGCTTCTCAGGCTGAAGCACCAGCACCAGCACCAGCACCAGCACCAGCACCTGAACCAGCACATATGCCATCTCCACCGAGAGTACCAGCATGGGATGGACTCCGACGGATGCGAGGACAGGCTCGCAAAACTACAGGATTGCCTCCGAGACGACAGATGGCTCCCCGAGATGAGCCACCGACTGTACATGAGGTGGGAGAATCCTCCCACCAAGCTGAGTTGAGGGCGCATGTACAGCAGATTTCTCAGGATTTACAGGCTTTGAGACAGGATGTATCTCAGCACCATACTCTTCTGGAGGATACCCGCACCACTGTTCTAGAGATTCTCACTTCTCATCTGACTCTTATGGAGCAGGTGAATGTCTTAGGTGTTAATACTCAGGCTTGGAGAGCGACGATGGAGGAGCGAATTCGGAGGACCTGGCGACAGGCGTTGGCTGTTACTTTTTGGCAGGAGGTAGCATTGTGGAGTGAGGGATGGGTGTATTTGAGGCAGTTAGTGAGCACCATGAGTTTGGAGGTTCGGTTGATGATGATAGTTATAGTGATTTCCTGCTTACCGTTCTTTATACGGTAAGTAAGATGAGGGATGTTTATTTTGGTGGTTACTTTATAGTCGGATAGGTTGTGAGTATATGATGCATAGGGAAATTTTGTTTGTAAAATAGATTCCCGATAGTTAGTATGGATGAATCGGTTCTGATAGTTCTTGTATTATAACCTTGTGATGTATGAAATTATGGTATTGTAATAATATGGGTGTTTTTGTATATCTGTCTGTATAATGAGCTATGTGTGTGAACTATAATTAATTTTTCTGTGTGAGAACATAACCGTATGCGAACAAATTAATATGAGAACAGGTCAAACTAAAATATATATTTCGCTGAAATACAGTACTGGAGCAATACTGTATGAAAATATATCGAACTGAAAAATATATATTTTGCTGAAATACAGTACGGGAGCAATACTGTATGCAAATATATTTGTTACTTAAGTACAGTACGAGAGCCATACTGTACGAGAACATGTCTGAACTATGAACGTGTCTAATTGTGAACGTGTCTTTTACTAAGGTACAGTACGAGAGCCATACTGTACGAGAACATGTCTGAACTGTGAACGTGTCTAATTGTGAATGTGTTTGTAACTAAAGTACAGTACGAGAGCCATACTGTACGAGAACATATCTATGGTCTGTATGAGAACTTAATGTATGAACTGAGAACATATTAGAGAACTTGTGTGAGAACATGTCCTAGTCCTGTATGAACATATTTCTAAAAACATGTGTTGCAATGCAAAGAGCTGGGTAAGACTCTAACATGTTTTTGAAATAACAGGACTAAGTATAACTACGAACAATTGTGTGATCTGTGTGTAATACGAACATGTCTGGACTGAATTCATGTAGTTATACTATATTCTTTATAATCACATTTCAATATCAATTTTCAGTGTAACTGAATATGATTGAAATCATGTGATGGGTTATATCTTTAATATTCTTAAACTGACCTGAATTTGTCTGCTTGTGAGCAGATTAATGGCTCCTAAAAGAGGTCGACCAGCTAAGAAAGCTGCTAAGAATATTACCAACCCTGAACCGAATCAAATTCCACCTTTGAATGTTGAATCAAATCCGGAACCGCGTATCAATCCGGAAGCGAACGTGATCCCACCTAGGAACTTGGAAACGAATACTACTCCACCAGTGAACCCTGGAGCATGCATTGTTCCACCTGCTGGTACAAGCGGATCTGAAACAAATGAAGCTATGATCGCTCGAATTGTGCGTGAACAATTATCTGCTTGTGGTGTATTGACACAACACCAACCACATATTACCGCAGGTTCTGGTAGAGATCACGATCATGCTGAACATAATGCTACAGGTGGTCACGTTGAAACACATACTACCACCGGTACAGCTACCATTATTCCTGATCCACCCCGACAGGGATGTACATACAAGTATTTTGCTTCCTGTAACCCTCCGACTTTTACTGGCAAAGAAGGAGCGGCTGGTCTGTTAAGGTGGATCGAGGAGATGGAAACTAAGCTCAAAATCAGTCAGTGTTTGGAGGAGCATAAGGTGTCTTATGCTGCCTGTTCTTTGAAAGACTCTACTTTGACCTGGTGGAATACCCAGGCCAAGACTTTGGGTTCAGCCACAGTCGACTCAATGGGCTGGAATGATTTTAAAACTCTGATTAGATCAGAGTACTGCCCAATTACTGAAATTCAAAAACTCCAGGAGGAATTCTGGAATCATTCGATGATCGGTGCTGACTGTCTTGCTTATACCGATCGTTTTCATGAACTCACTTGTTTACTTCCCGATATGTTTCCTACGGAAGCTGCTTTAATCGAGAAGTACATAAAGGGTCCTATTCCTCAGATACGAGGAATGGTGACTGCTGCTGAACCTACAACCTTGAAACATACGATTCTTTTGACCACTAAGCTTACCAATGAGGCGGTAAGGAGTGGTACTCTGTCTTTAAAACCTCAGACGGCTCCTAGTCATAGTGATGTCGGTACCTCGAATGTGTCAAAAGGTACCAATCGAAAGTGGTTTGGTAAGAACAAAACAAGGGCTCCGGTTGAGATCAGTCAGAACAAACCAACGGTGAAGAACTATGGTACAAATGTTCCTGAGAGGAAAACTTATACTGGGCAGGCGCCCAAATGCAATAAGTGTCCATTCCATCACACGGGACCATGTCCTGTTTGTCTGAACTGTAACCGAGTTGGACATTATGCTAAATATTGCAACTTTCCTGCTCAGACACCAAACCAAGCACCACGACAAACCACTCAAACCAACCGGTCATGTTACAAATGTGGAAGCCCTGATCATCTCATACGAAACTGTCCAAACAATAACACCAATCCGGGAACTGAAGCTAGGGGGAGAGCTTTTCAGATTGGTGCGACTGAGGCGAGACATGATGCAAATATTGTTACTGGTACGTTTCTTCTCAATAATCTTTACGCATCAGTTCTGTTTGATACAGGAGCAGATAAGAGCTTTATTTCTCCTGAATTTGCATCATTAATTTCATTGCCTACGGTAGATCTAGAAACTCCTTATGTTATCGAACTTGCTAACGGCAAGTTGATCAAAACTAACAGTGTTATTCAAGGATGTTCCTTGAATTTGAATGATCATCTTTTCAATATTGATTTACTTCCTATTGAGCTTGGGAGCTTTGATGTCGTTGTTGGCATGGATTGGCTTTCTAATAACCAAGCGGAAGTTGTCTGTCAAAACAAGGTGATCCGTATTCCATTACCTAACGGTAATACACTGGTAGTTCAAGGAGAACGAGCTGGTAGAAGACTTGGTATTATATCTTGCATGCGAGCTCAGAAATTCTTAAGGAAGGGCTGTTATGCTTTCCTAGCACATGTGACTGAGCACAATTCTTCACCCAAACAAATCACAGACATCCCAATAGTCAAAGATTTTCCTGAAGTTTTTCCTGAGGATATATCAGGATTATCCCCAGTGAGACAAGTTGAATTTCGGATTGACTTGATTCCAGGTGCAGCACCTGTTGCTAAAGCCCCGTATCGGCTTGCACCATCCGAAATGCAAGAACTTTCAGGTCAATTGCAAGAACTGTTAGACAAAGGTTTTATCAGACCTAGTTTCTCACCCTGGGGAGCACCTGTTCTTTTTGTGAAAAAGAAGGATGGTTCATTCAGGATGTGTATTGACTATAGGGAACTCAATAAACTGACAATCAAGAACCGTTATCCACTACCTCGTATCGATGATCTGTTTGATCAACTACAAAGTGCTACTTATTTTTCAAAAATCGATTTAAGATCTGGATATCATCAGTTACGTATTCATGATGATGACATTCCTAAAACTGCTTTCAGAACTCGATACGGACATTACGAATTTCTAGTAATGCCGTTTGGTTTAACAAATGCACCAGCAGTTTTTATGGATCTTATGAATCGAGTATGTAGACCTTATCTGGATAAGTTTGTGATTGTGTTTATTGATGATATTCTTATTTATTCTCGCAATCAACAAGAACATGCTCAACACTTGAAATTAATTTTAGAACTTTTGGAACGTGAAAAATTATATGCCAAGTTCTCCAAGTGTGAGTTCTGGTTACGAGAAGTTCAATTTCTTGGTCATGTAGTAAATCAAAACGGTATTCAAGTAGATCCCAGTAAGATTCAGGCGGTGAAACAATGGGAGATACCACGAACCCCGACTGAAATACGTCAATTCTTGGGGTTGGCAGGTTATTATCGCCGGTTTATCAAGAACTTTTCAAAGATAGCCTTGCCACTGACTACATTGACACAGAAAAATCAACCGTTTATATGGAGTTCTCAACAGGAGGAGGCGTTCCAACTGTTGAAACATAAACTCTGTAATGCACCTATCTTGGCACTACCGGAAGGTACTAATAACTTCACAGTGTATTGTGATGCTTCACGTCAAGGTCTTGGGTGTGTTTTAATGCAAAACAACAAGGTAATTGCTTATGCTTCTCGACAACTGAAAGTACATGAGAAGAACTATACCACTCATGATCTGGAACTTGGTGCAGTGGTGTTTGCACTTAAGATTTGGAGGCATTATCTATACGGAACTAAGTGTATTATATACACTGATCACAAAAGCCTCCAACACATTTTAGATCAGAAAATATTGAACATGCGACAGAGGCGATGGGTTGAACTTTTAAACGACTATGACTGTGAAATTCGTTATCACCCAGGTAAAGCGAATGTTGTAGCCGATGCCTTAAGTCGCAAGGAACGAGTCAAACCGTTACGTGTAAAAGCGTTAGGTATGACTATTCAAACTAGTCTAATTCCTCAAATTAAAGAAGCTCAGCAACAAGCTTTACAAGCAACGAATTATTCTGCTGAGGGACTGAGAGGATTAGATAAGAAACTCGATACCAAAGACGATGGACTGTTGTATTTCAAAGACCGACTGTGGGTTCCTCTATTCGGTAACTCTCGAACAATTATCTTGGATGAGGCGCACAAATCTAGGTATTCTGTTCATCCAGGTGCTGATAAAATGTATAAAGATCTTAAAGACTTTTACTGGTGGCCTGGAATGAAGAAACACATAGCTGAATACGTGGATCGATGTCTAACATGTCTCAAAGTTAAGGCTGAACATCAACGACCTTCTGGGTTATTGCAACAACCTGAGATTCCCATGTGGAAATGGGATCAGATCTCTATGGACTTTATTACTAAATTACCCAGAACATCACGTAATCATGACTCTATATGGGTTATCGTTGATCGCCTTACTAAATCTGCGCATTTCTTACCCATCCGAGAAGATTATTCTATGGATCGACTCGCTAAACTCTATGTTAATGAGATTGTGTCTCTACATGGAGTACCGATCTCTATCATTTCTGACAGAGACAGTCGATTTATGTCACGATTTTGGCAAACTCTTCAGAATGCTCTGGGCACGCAAATCAATATGAGCACAGCTTATCATCCACAAACTGACGGGCAGACTAAACGAACAAATCAAACTCTTGAAGACATGCTCTGAAGCTGTGTGATTGATTTTGGAGGTAGCTGGGATATTCATCTTCCACTTGTTGAATTCTCATACAATAACAGCTACCATACCAGTATTCAATGCGCTCCATTCGAAGCACTTTATGGACGCAAGTGTAGATCACCTATCTGTTGGTCAGAAGTAGGTGAGAATCAAATCATAGGCCCAGAATTCATTCAAGAAACAACTGATAAGATCGCACTCATTCAGGAACGAATCAAAGCTGCTCGCGATCGTCAAAAGAGTTATGCTGATAATCGCCGTAGACCACTTGAATTTCAAGTAGGTGATCGGGTAATGTTGAAAGTGTCACCTTGGAAAGGCATTTTCAGATTTGGAAAAAGAGGTAAACTTTCGCCAAGATTTGTAGGGCCATTTAAAATTCTTGAACGAATTGGACCAGTAGCCTACAGACTTGAATTACCTCTTGAACTCAGTAACATTCACGATGTCTTTCATGTATCTAATCTGAAGAAATGTTTAACTGATGAATCATTGATCGTACCTCTCGAAGAGATTCATATTGATGAAAAAATTCAGTTCAGTGAAGAACCAGTAGAGGTAATGGATCGAGAAATGAAAGTGCTAAAACGTAGTCGCATACCAATCGTTAAAGTGCGATGGAATTCGCAACGTGGACCCGAGTATACTTGGGAACGTGAAGATCAAATGAAGTTAAAATATCCACATCTATTCTCATAAACGATTGTCATAATCTAAGTCTTCACTAAATTTCGGGACGAAATTTCTCTAACAGGAGGAGACTGTGACAGTTGCATACGAGAAATTACGTCATCAATGACGTGAGCACATTTGATCGTTCTAGAAATTCACGTTGATTTAATGATTTCAATTGTTACAGATTGATAGTATGCGAGAAATGATGAACGTGGGCGAAAACCGTGTGCGAAATGGAGTCCTAGATTGCCCGGAATCGAAAAACGAAGAAAAATCACTAAGTGTTGGTCGATTGGACCCATAGCGGTACGCGATGCAGGAAAGAAATCTGAGATCTCCGGATTTCTTCGCGGTACGCGAAGCCGTTTTGGGCACCTCGTCGCGGTACGCGACGGGTGTGGCGGTGCAGTGATCTGATCTATTTCATCAGATTTCATGCAAGAAGATTTTATTCTTCTTCTCTTCGTTTCTGCTTCGTTTTCAGGCGACAAACAACCGCCGAACATCACCAGAACTCACATCTGAAGCCACCAGAAGTTACCAATCGTACCAGGAATCATCTTAACAAGTTCTGATCATCGTTTTGAAGTCAGAAATCCGTCTGATTAGGTAATGATCCGTTTAAACCTTCTAGTTTGATTTTGATTGATTAGATCTTGATTTTGAACGTAATGACATAGTTAGGATTGTTGATTATTGCCTAGATGATGGCTAGGATTGATTATAAACAAAGAACACGAAGTTCTAACGGTTAAATCCTTGTTTTGATCCGTTGTAATGCCCAGTTTGCATGAAACCATACCTATGATTATAATGGTTTAATCCATTTGATTATAACAATGTAGGTGATTAGTTGGGTTAATCATTGAAATGCAAGGTTAAAACCAAGTGTTTCAAACTAATCACAATCATTAACATACTCGTTGGAACGATTATCTGATGTTTATGATAACAGTCAGATTAGTATGTTAAGTATGGTTATTACACCTATTATGATACTACATTGTGATATCTCATGATATTTGGGTAATCAATAACAAGGATTGATCATTCCTAAGCCATTAAATTATCTAGAAACTGTTACAGTATCATAATCAACAACATTAACTATCTGGTTAATCAGAGATTATTCTGATTAATCAAGAGTGTCATCAACTTTGTATTAGGAATTTAATGCAATGTAGGTTCCTACATTATCATACATTGTATGATATAACATTAAATTAACTAATTACATAACTAATATCGAGTTGATGATTGACTAAGCAATGTCTTTGACATTGAACGTTTTGGAAGATCTAATCAGTAAACTAGAACATAGATAACTTATTAAATATAACTAAATGCAGAATCATCTCTGTGCTATCAGTTTGGAGATACTCTGCTACTTTTATATCATCAGGTGAGTTTCGTACAACCCCTTTTCTTTTTAATATTTTATAAACATCGGGGTAACTCTGCAAACGGTTGTCTGACATATGATATGCATCAATGATATCTGTGTGATTTCATTTGACTTTTGTGGGATTTCATGGGATTTTGCCTGTAGACTGAACTCTATCATGGAACTGAAAGTCCTCATTCTTGAACTGTATCTAGTGAACCCATGTGTGGCCGAACAGAAAACATTGATAGTACTATTGGTTGACACCCCATTCGCTGGGAGGGTTGCATCTCCCCTTGTGTGAATGTTTGTTATCTGTTTCCTGGACTTCTTAATGGTATGATAGACATTAAGATAATGAGGCAATAAGATATGCACCGACGGGTGATATCTTGAGAACTGAACTAGACGTCCGAAAGGAACTAGATACGGGTCCCATGGTTATCCAGAACTGAACTTTTGAGAACGGGCTTATCATATCATATTGTTTTAAATTGAACTGTCGAACTCACCAGCTTTGTGCTGACGTTTTCAAATTAAATCTTTTTGCAGGGAGACAGTGACCACCGGGTGATGATGCACTTCATATATTTATAATTTAATAAGATAGTTGTGTAATAAATTTAGTTGTAAACTGTAATTTTGGATGTGATGACGAAACCCTTGCTAATGTATTTACTTTAAGTTAATCAGTGTGCTGTGATATCGGTTCAAGTAAGTCACCCCTCACCTCGGAGACATCACCACTATGCTTCCGCAACCGGTTCAGTGACGTCAGGCCAGACACGAGGTGACGAGGGGTGGGGGTGTGACACTTGAATAGGTTTTTTTATTTTTTTTCGGATGTTTGTATTTACACCAATGTAACAAGTATAAAAATAACAAATTATTTGGAACGAGTTGTAACGAATTTGGGTTTACATTGTTGTAGAATAAATAGGGTTTACGTTTAAGAGTGTAAACGAGCCAAGCCGATCCCGAGCTAGTTAATTACGTTATATTCTTGACTAGGTTTTTTTATTTTTTCCGGATGCTCCAAAATTCGTTATATCTACAAGATTGTAAATACAATTTAATACTATAAAAAAATTATATCTACAAGATTGTAAATACATTTTAATATTTTAAAAAAATAGTATAACATTTTGTTGAAAAAAACCAAAATTCGTTATATCTACTAGATTGTAAATACATTTTAATACTTTAAACAAATTATATCTACAAGATTGTAAAGACATTTTAATACTTTTAAAAAAATAATATAACATTTTGTTGATAAAAACCAAAATTCATTATATATACAAGATTGTAAATACGTTTTAATACTTTAAAAAAATATTATATCATTTTGTTGATAAAACCAAAATTCGTTATATCTACTAGATTGTAATACGTTTTAATACTTTAAAAAAATACTATAATATTTTGTTGATAAAAACCAATTCGTTATATCTACAAGATTGTAAATACATTTTCATATTTTAAAAATTATATTTACAAGAATGTAAATACATTTTAGTACTTTAAAAACCAAAATTCGTTACAAAATCAAGAATATAACGTAATTAACGAGCATCCGGAAAAAAATAAAAAACCTAGTCAAGAATATAACGTAATTAACGAGCTCAGGATCGGCTTGGCTCGTTTACACTCTTAAACTTAACCCCTATTTATTATACAACAATGAAAACCCAAATTCGTTACAAATCGTTACAAATAATTTGTTAGTTTTATACTTGTTACATTGGTGTAAATACGAACATCCGAAAAAAATAAAAAAACCTAGTCAAGACTATAACGGAATTAAAGAGAAAAAAAAAAGACGAGTAAAATGGTGCAATTTTTATAAAAAATATTATAGTATAAAAAAGTTATGAATGTATAAAAAAAGATGGCGTAAAGTATTTAATATAGCAAATTACATTAATACCCTTATTACCTTTTCTTTCAAATCAATTACATTATTACATTATAGTTTAATATCAACCATTAGATACGCATCTTGTAATTTGATCATTAAATATGGTGAGGTTAATGTGTTATTGTTCTATCCTAAGGTTAGCATTAGAACCCTTCCTTATATATATATATATATATATGTATATATATATATATATACAGGGAAAGGTTCAAATGTTAACTCTCCCTTATAGCGTTAACCGCTTAACCCTAGCGTTTTTTGCCCGAATCTTAAAATTTTTTTTTTCATGGTTTTTATTATGTAAAAATAGGGGGGTTTCTTTTTTGTGTTTTTGCTAATTCATCACCGTTTAGAAGTTATTGTAAGTGTAAGTTACTTACACTTACTTACATTTACTGCATCAGATACGGTTTTGTAAGTAAGTGTAAGTAACTTACACTTACAATAACTTCTAAACGGTGATAAATTAGCAAAAACACAAAAAAGAAACCCCCCTTATTTTTGCAAAATAAAAACCATGAAAAAAAAAAATTTAAGATTCGGGCAAAAAACGCTAGGGTTAAGCGGTTAACGCTATAAGGGAGGGTTAACAATGGAACCTTCCCCTATATATACATACTTATATATATATGATACTCTAATATACAAAGATGCAAACTTGGAAAATTTAAAGATCAAATATGAAAACTTGGAAAACCTTAAAGTTCATTCTTTTAGGTGTTCCAATCATATTTAATTTTTTTATACATATTATTTTTTCTTTAAATTAATCAATTCAAATGAAACATATATTACTATTTATAAGTATTTAGTTATTAATTTTTTTTAAATTTGATTTAAATTTAACAATTTTAAAACTTTATTATTAATTTGTGAATTTGTTTTTTTCATGATCGCATCTTATTTCAAGTTAATTATTATTTTTACTTATTATTAATAAAGAATCATATATGTTTCATTTGCCACAACTAATTTTTAAAAACTAAATTATTTTAAAAAAATTACATATTGGAACATTTACTGAAAATTGAGTAACTTTAGAATGATAAAAAATTTTTAAGTGACTATATTAGAACACTAAGAAAGCTTGATTACTATTAGGTGAAATATTCTTTTTAATGTACTGGTACACAATATGGAAACATATAACACCTTTAAGACCATCTTTTTATAGTTTAATTAATAGATGAAAACCTAGATGTCTTAAAATCAAACTAATAATGTTGGTTTTACTTATTGGTCATTAATCTGGTTAATTGCAGCTTCATTTACCTGTTTTCTTTGATTAGTTAAGTATTGAAGGAACCCGGTGATTTACAACATAAGTAGGTTGATAGGCTCTTATGGCCATCAAGGACAAAAACATAAAAGAACGATATATATATGTTAGGTGTAGAAAGATTGTTTGAAGATGCACTTCCCCTTGATCATATTTCTAAATGGCACTTTATGATAAATTTAGTATTATAAATAAAATTTTGCTTTAACCTTTTTAATTAAGTCTATATAATCAGCAGCTAGAATTGTATCACTGCTAACCCAGCCTTCTTGGGTTTCAGAATAAGAAAAACCGGTCCCAGCAGGCATATCCACGAATATCATATTAGCCATCTATAAAATTACAAGAAATTATTTGTCAAAATCAAATTAAACCTCACCTTGAGAATTGAATTATTGTAAAAATAGTTAAACATTTGAACCTGTGTCCATGCGCCTGGATTCAATGTTAATATGAGACTGTCTGGGTTTATTTGAAGTGGACCTACATGAATGCAATGTCGCAGAGTTTTTTTTAGATTCATAACCCAAAACCCCCCAAAGAAAAACATTTTTTAGCGGGAACTCACACAAGGCATGTTAAATGGGTCGAATTGGTAGGTTGTGGGTTCAACGTAACCTAAACCTGAAAATTTAAACAAACCTGAACCCAATATGAACATGACAATCAGGTTAAACCTAGAAACACGAACGTATTTAGCAAAACCCTACCCCAAAGCTCAAACTAATATACCTTTTGCTTAAGACTGAACCTATGATCTCTCATCTAAGAGACAAAGTTTTTACCAAAGAGCTAGCCACACATTAGCACACACCTATCTATTTATCTAAACTAACTAAAGATGAGCAACATCGTACTAACAAATGCATTAACCTTAAGATAGGCACAATCGTAACAACACGTACCTGAAATGATTTTGCCTAAAATAAAGAGAAGTGATATTAGTTTAGTTTACATTTCATAAAGAATACATACAACAATATGTAAACTATATTTACAAACATAGATATATAATACCGGCTTTTATTTAAGTTTTTTCCTTTATAGCAACATAGAAGATTCAAATAAATATTCGCCTTTATCTTAAAAAGTCTAAGAAATTATTAACCATTAGATCATTAAATCAAATTTAAAAAGAAAAATTCAAAATTTTAGAGGGAAGAGTTGTTAATTGGTAATTTAGTCATTGTCTGGTCACTTTCCTCCACATTTTTTCAACGTTCATAACTTTTACATACGATATTATTTTGCTTAAAAAATATATCATAAAAGCGAGTAAAATGTCAGTTTATTGTGTTTAATTATTGTCATTGTGTATTTCTTAAATGCTTGTGTATAATTATTTTTTTTTTGTGTTTTACAGGTAATTGTGTTTATGTCTTTTTTAAAGATAATTATGCTATTCATATTCGTCATTGAATCATCTTTGCTTGATGTTAGGTATTCTGTAACATCATTGTCTATTAAATTTTTCAGAAAAACACATTAAGCAGAAAACACAAAAAACACAATGTCATGTACAAAAGATATAATAACACGTACAAAATTGTTCATACTTGTCATTATGTCTTTTTTTACCAGTATCTGTGTCTATTTTAAACATAATTGTATTATTCATACACGTCATTGTGTCATCCTTCCTTGACATTATTTATTCTGAAACATCATTATGTCTTAAATTGTTTAGGAAAACACAACATTGAGCAGGAAACACAAAAGATACATTGATCTGTACAAAAGACACAATGTCATGTACAAAAGACCTAATGACCTGTACGAAAGACATAATGAAGTAAAAAAAATTTAATGGCAACACTAAACTAGTTTTGAAGATAAAAAAATGCTCGTTTTTATGATATATATTTTTTTTCAAAAAATAATTTCTTATGTAAAAGTTATGAACATTTAAAGAAAGTGTGTGAACTTGATAAAAGGTAAACAAAAGTAGTCATTACTAAAATAACATGTAACAATTTGATTTAATTAAAGCCATTGATTAATGATCTAATGACTCAAGATCATTATTAGACTTTTTATGATAAGAAACTTATTTAGTTTAAGATAAACATATATTTCTCCCTTTAGAATTGATTTGAAACTTAGGTAAAACGACATTTCGCATTTTAGTTGATTACTTTAATTGAGTTGTTAAATTATAATTATATATAAGATTTTTTTTATTATTAATTTTAATGACATAAATTTGTTTGGAAATTGTACTAGGGAAAACAAATAGATTGTGTTGATGTATGTATACCTTCTTCATTTAGGAGAGTAATTATAAAAGAAGCCCCAGGTCCTCCAGGAAAATGAAAAATAAGAGGGTCTTCTTGTGGATTTCTCATTGATTCAACAAAACCATAAAAAATCTGCGTGCCCTTCTCTCCTATTCTCATATAGCTTTGATACAAAATATTTCAAAGATTAATTTAAGAACACATATGAAAACATGTTTTATGAATTAAAAGTGTTAGTTAATTAAATTTAGAGTTCAATAGTAGATTAGACAATCTTAACTCAAAGCAATATAAATGAGTTGTTTTAGGTAAACAGTTATTGTATTTTAAGATAAAATGGATAACATCATAAAATTAGTTAACACTTCAACACAATACGAGATAAGATAGATAAGCTAAAATCTATGAGAATAATATATATTTAAACAAGTAAAAATTATTAATAATATATTTGATCATAAAATTATTAAAGATAATGTAAATAAACTATTTGTTTAGTTATAACTTATTTTAATTTAAACTAAATACTGTTTTTTTAAACTTATTTATTTAGAACCAAAATATTTTGAGTTTTTGTCCGTATGCTTTGGCTAAAATAACTCTTCTGGTCCCGTACGTAATACAAATGAAAACGTGCGCATATGTTTGAAGTAATTAATGACATCATTTGGAGTTAGGTATTACGAGCAAGTGAAGAGAGGAGAGTGAATAGTGGGTGTGATTCTTCATTTAGTTTGCTATTTAAAATTCATTTTTTGTTTTTTTTTGTTAATTATAACATAGATACTTTTTTTTTGAACGGCAAAAAAAAATATCTATACTTAATTTTGGTTTTTCTATACAAATCTTACTATTTTAATGAATAAAAATATTTTTTAGCACTTGTCACAATTTTATATCAACTAGTATATAGGACCCGCGCGTTGCGGCGGGATCTGATATACTGATGTAAAAACAACCAACAGAATATGAGGCTAAAAACCCCGCGTAAATGGATAATTTATAAACGATACAAATATTATTAAATGGTTAAATATAAATCGTACATATATGTAGTATATATAATACTCATGGTTTAAAAATTATTAAATATAAATCGTTTGTGAACTAATTACGATCAAAATGATATAAACGATACAAATATTCGATAATGTACGGACGCGTTATAGGCATGTGAACAACGCGCAAAATTTCTGTGTAAACTGAAAGTTATATTCCCATTACAGATTGAAATCACTAAAAACACAAAACCCTATACATTTATAACGTAAGCTTTGAAACTAAGGGTTGAAGATTATGAACTCATTTGATAGCAAAAAATGTGATTACAGAAGACTTAAAAAAAAACCCCTGCATACATGTAGAATTTATGAATGATACAACATTATAAAATTATTAAATCTAAATCGTATATATATGTAGTATATATAATACTCATGGTTTATAAAATTATTAAATCTAAATCGTTTGTAAACTAATTACGATCAAAATGATATAAATGATACAAATATTTGATAATATACGACGCGTTATAGGCATGTGAACAACGCGCAAAATTTCTATGACCATTTGGGTTCGAAATTTATATAAACGTTCATGAGGCTATTGCGATCAAATTAATATAATAATGACTTTTATCCGATAACTTAATGACGGGTTAAAATCATGTGAACATTAAAAATATGTGAGTAAAGTGAGAGGACGCTTTAAAAGTAAGAGTTTAAAGTTCAGGGTTATAAATAAAATTTTCAAATTAATTCAAAAGCAGTGTAATTTGATCTTTTGACGCGGTTCCTTTATTTTTTGTCGGGTTTGTATCTTTTGTCGCGGTCAGTTTTTTGTGTGAACAGTTTGGTGTGAGTGAGTGTGGGAGAAATTTTAGAAGCTTGTAAACTGTGTAGTAAAACATAGACAAAAATGAATAGTAACATCATCACACAACCCAAACTTTCATTTTTAATATATATATTAATATTACTACATGTCTTATTTTTATTATCTTATTTAATTCTCCTTTGTTAAATAATTATATGATATTATTATCTCTTGATATAATAATTATTATTATTAATCATATTATTTACCTTTTAAATAGTAAAAAGTTTTAAAATAAATTATAAATAATTATATACCAAAAACCACGCCTTAAAAAGGTTCTAAGATATGGATTTTTTCTAAAAATCAAGATTTTTAGAAATAAAAAATATTTTAAATCGGTATTTTTAGTTTTTTTTTTTATAAAAATCATGTTTTCTCAAAAAAAAAACTAATTTTTTTAACAAATAAATTAGACTATAAAACATAGATTTTAAACAGTAGTTTTTTTTTTTGTATAAAAATGATCTTTTTAATATTAAATTTTTAAAAAATTATTTCTTCAAAAGCTAAAGTTTTTTATGAATGATTTATTACTTAAAGTACTTATTAATACGTAATTTAATCATTTTATATCAAAATATTATTCTATAATTTATAAATTTATTACCAACTATTTAATATTTTATATTAAATTTGTGTAAAACGACACGTGGTAATAGTCTAGTTTAATAAATTAAACAAATGGTGTTAGACATTTAATTGAGCCATTTGAAATGAAAATAAAAATATTAAACGGAAAAAGTTAAATTACAAACTGTATGAATTAAATTAGAAACAAATGAAGGAGCACATTCATACAGTTTGTAAGCATATATACGCTTAAAGATTTAGAAACATAATCAAAATCTCGAATGTCATATAATTAGAAAGATGTTGTGTACCCGGTTTCTAGTTTGAAAGGAAGATCACCGACATATCCAGGAAGTCTTCTAACAACAGATCTGGAAGGAGATTTAAGTGTGAGACATGCCTGAAAGAAGAGAAATATTAGAATACACCTTATCATGATTTTCACTTGGGGATCCTTTCTCACATGTGTTTCGTATGGAAAAGTTGTTCGATACTTAGACCATACCCATTCACAATCCAACCCAACCCAATCTTTTAATAAAAAACTAATTTCTCTCTCTTCAACCTACACAACCCAATCAAACTTAATTTTTCACTCTCATTAACAACCCAACCTTACTACTTTTTATTAAACAAATATAATTTATGATTTTTAGTTATTTTATTAAAAGTTAGATAAAAAATAATTCTTTTATTTATAAAAATACAAATTCGGATAACTTGAAAAAAATAAAATATGAAAAAAAAATATTTATCAAACATACTTAATTAAATAGATAAACCATATTACAATCATAACATTAAATATAAAATTACACCATGCAAATAATTTAAACTACATAATTATTCATCATCGCCAAATTGTAGATAGGATAAACCAATGATTGTTTATATTTATTTTATATATAAAATACTTTTTTTTTAAACGAACTCTGTTTTTAACAAAATTTATACCGACATGTTCATAAAAAAAACTGATCAAAGCTGTGTTTTTAGTTTTTTTTTAAATAATAATTATTTGAAGTTATTTAAAAAATACAAGATAATTACAAAAACTAATTAGGATGATTTAAAAAAGAAAAAAGAAAAAAAAAGAGGTCCAATAGGGGGTTGCCACATGGAGGGTTGGGGGATTGCAAACAAGGTTGAGGTTGCGACCAGATTGTGGTCTTTATCCCTTTTTTTTTTTTTTTTTTTTTTGAACAGTGTGACAACCTTCCACAAAGTCACCGATGGGTATGGTCTTATAGATGATAATTGGGGTAGTAGGTAGTAATTGATTTGGTATGATATTTAATCGTCAAAGGATATGATTGAAACAATTAAGGACCACACAATTCATTTTAATGTTATAACCTTAGTGAGACATTTATATATCTAGTAATAAAAAAATACTCAGATTAAATGAAAGGTCTTGATAATAAACAAACATAATCAATAAACTCCTACTTATAAAAAAAAAAAATCCTAGTGATGGTGTGTGACAATTGCATTTGAAAATTTCGTCATCAATGACGTGAGCAATTTGGTCGTGCTTGAAATCCACGTTGATTTAGCTATTGTAATTATTACAGGGTGATCGTATACGAGAAATGGTGAACATAGGCGAAAACCGTGCGCGAAACGGAGTTTCGGATTTTCCGGAATCGCAAAACGAAGAAAATTACAAAAATATCAAAGTCCGTGGTCCCAGGCGGTACGCCTAGCGCCTGACATCCACGGTAGGCGGTACGCTCGGAAGAAGAAAAATATCTGGGATTGGTTTCTCTTGCACGCTACGCCCCGGGCCAAGCGGCCACGCGGGGCGGTGCGCCTGGCGAAGGTCGGTTTGGCAGATTGGATTAAAAGATCAGATTCATGCAAATATCGATGTTCTTCAATTATCTCGAACTTCTTTCACTTACCAGACGAACAAAACTGATTTTTCATCATCGAAATTCAGTTCTAAGGCCCTCTAAACCCACGGATCGCACCAGGGATCATGTTTACAAGTTCTGATCATTGTTCTGCACTCAGAAATCCGTCTGATTAGGTAACGGTTCGTTTTAACCTTCTAGTTTGATATTGGTTGATTAGATCTTGTTTTTGAACGTAATGGTATAGTTAGGGTTGTTGATTATTGCCTAGATAATGGCTAGGATTGAGTAGAAACGAAGAACTTGATGTTTTAACGGGTAAATCCTTGTTTTGATCCGTTGTAATGCCCGGTTTTCATGAAATCATAACAATGGTTATAATAATTTAAACCATTTGATTGTGACAATTTAGGTGATTAGTTTGATTAATCTTTGAAATGCAAGGTTAAATCCAAGTGTTTCAAACTAATCACAATCATTAACATACTCATTGGAATGATTATCTGATGTTTATGATAACAGTCAGATTAGTATGTTAAACATGGTTATTAAACATGCCCATGACCAATCCAGACGATCATTCTGAATCAAGACTCACTCCAAGGCTTATCAAGAGAAGAGCAGAGCAGCTGAGAAGTGAAGGATACAGATTTTGGTAGCATCAGCCTAGGGGGAGACTGTAAGACCAATAAAAGCTGACGCTCACCAAACTTTCCTCTTGACTAAAGTCTTGGAACTCTCTAAAGCCTAACAGCCTTCAGAAGGAAGGAGTTAACCTTCGGAAGAAGCATTACTTCCGAAGGATAACTCACTCCTACCGAAGGCTATACAAAATAGTAAAGCTTCCGATGACCTCCTCAGTCCTTAGAGCTCAACACTTAAAGCTTCAAAGACCAAAGCTTCCGAAGACCAAAGCTTCCGAAGACAAAGCTTCTGATTAAGAGCTCAACAGCTTCCGAATACAAGGACTTCCGAAGACTTGGTGCTGACAAAGATTCTATACACTTGTAGAAATAAACAGAGTTGCCTTCTCTCATGAAAACTAATAAAGAAGATATTTTTGTGAAAGTCAGTAGCAAAGAAGATTTGTCAGAACCACAGAAAATAACAAGATATTAATGCCTTTTGTAGTGTAGGCATTTATTGTAAAAGTCAAAGGTGTCTTTTGTATTAATTGTAATTAATATGGCTTGGCCTGTCAAGCTCATAACATATACTAGTTTTAGCATTAGTTTGTTTCTAGTATTTTGTCCAGCCTTGTATCCCTATGAGGATACAGCTGTAGGTCTTAGTATAAATATGTTCACTTGTTAGTTAGCAAACTACGAGTGTGTGCTTGAGCTAAGTGTTGTAAAGCTTAACAGTTGAATGCAATATACTTTGACCTTGAATTTATAACTGATTTATGTATTGTGTTTCAATCTGTTTTACAAACCAAGTTGATAGAATCTCCGCAACTACCAACTGTGTAGAAGATAACTTGTGATAGTGTTGTGTAAGCTAAATAACCCGATCCAACAAGTGGCGTTGGCTCTTTAACTTAAGAAACTAACCATTCTTAAGTTACCAGTTTTCTATCTTCTACAACTCTTTCCTTTTCAAGCCACCTCTAGACAAAATGTCAACTGTCAGTAAGCATGACACTGAGAATGGTACTCTTAACAAACCTCCCATGTTCACTCTAGATGATTATGATACATGGATGGTTAGGATGGAGGGTTTCATCATGAACCAAGACTTCAAACTCTGGAAGTCAGTTCTTGAGGGACCATTGTAACATCAGTGCCGAAAACGTCACCGGAACAGTGATCCCAACAGTAGCAGGAACAGTAATCAGGTACAAACTATACGTATTTCAGTGTATGTCAGATTCATATCATGTATCATTATCATTTCAGGTTATCAAAGAACGAATTCAGAATCATTTCAGAAAAACAAAGCTCAGAACTATGGTTCATCAGTCAGATAATTATCTGGCGATACAGAACCATCATGTGATTGTTAGTTAGAATTCTATTATGTATAAACGTATGTGAGGCTTTACAGAACAAAACAATAACGAATGTCATTACGTGGATGCTAAATCGACGGATTATTCGTATAGGTGACGATCTGTACGAATATATCTGAAAGTTTAACTTTCTGAATGATATCCAATAACTAGAAAACCATATTGAAAAGTGTAGTTATCGTCGTATTTGTACGGGTGACGATTCGAACAAATACGCGCGACGACTGTACGACTCGATTTTAAACAGTAATTAAATATTTCTGAAAATTTAAAACAAATGGAAGATATTTAGTTAATTTATTAGGAATCACAACCTAAAGTAAATTTATAAACTTTGTTTTAAAACCGAGCCGTTTCGTTACGAAAATGAAACTAAAACGATGTTTTACGTGAAACCGAGCAAAACCGAACGAACCCGAACGAACCCGGGTATTTCTAACCCATTTAATGTGGCACTAATGACCACAACCACCACCACCAACCAGCTCCCAACCCCATTTTCGTTCTCCACTCTCTCTCTACTTTCTCTCTAGAAACCATAGCCATAACTCTCTCAAATCTTCACGAAATCATGTGTTCTTGGTGTCAAAACGACCCTTACAGCTCGTAGAATTCGAAAGTACAACAGATCTAAGCTTCTAACCGGTAGATTCGAGGTAAATCCATGATTTATGTTCGGTTTTGGGGTTTTGAAAACCCTAGTTTGAACCTTCTTAGAAACCGGTTAACACACCATGAACCCTTAGGGAAATCACCTCACAATCCCATAGGAAGTTGTAGGAACGAGTGCAATCATCTTATCTAACCATTTGGCTAGAGAAAACATGGTTGTCATCAGCTAGCCTCGACAAGCCGAATGGCCAAGCACAGCCCGGCCGAATGGCCTTAGCCGGACCAGTATTCATTCGCCGAATGACCCACGACCGAAGAGCTTTCATTTGGCCACATCTCCTTCTGTCGTCCAGCCAGTTCATTCGCTCGGCCAGCCTCCATTCGGCCGGCTAACCGGCTCTTTCTGTCGGCCCAAACCCTTGGTTCGGTCGGCCAAGCCTCATTCGGTTTAGATTGTTCGACCAAGGCAGCCCCACTCGGCCAACCTACTTCGGCCATATTTCCTCCGGCCAAATGAAGCCTCAATCGGCCAAGACCATTCCCGGCCCAAACCAGTCGGCCCAACAGCTAGTCGGTCGGCCCAAGGGGGGGTATTCGATCGGTGCCTCATGGCATGCATGGTGTGTGTGTGTGCATGCATAGGGGCCGCATGTGTGTGTGTGTGCATGGGGATAACATTAGGGTTTTCATTTCCATGCTACCAACTTTGAGTGAACTAAGGTTCCTTTAAACAATCATGGAGTCATTTAAATCGTGATGGGTTAAGCTACATGATGTATAAATTGTGGACAGATTAAAGGAAACATGAATTAGAGTTCTAATGAAAATGGTTTTCTTAAATCTCCCTAACAATTAGATATGGAGTGTTAAGGTTATGTAAACTCAACACATTGGAAATCTATTGAGTGACAAAGACCCGAAGCCTAATGTGATGGTGTTGTTCTCACGAATAACTCCTAACACTTAGACAGTTCATAAGTACACCTAACTACCTTGGGTGGTTCATTAAATCACCTAGACTGGGGTATGCAAGAAAGAGATCAAAGACTTACCGAACAAGCAAGAACTAGTAATGGGCCCAAGGTTAATCTAATGGGATTAACCTAAGCCCATCATGATTAAGTACACTTTTCTTAAAAAAAATTATGTTTTTAATAAAAGAAATTAAATTGTAATCTTTGTTAAATTAATTAAATGATTTTAAATAAATGTTTAACTTAAATTGGATTAAATTGATTTGTTAACTAAAGATTTTAAATGAATTAACTTAAAAATATCTTAACTAAAGACTTGTAATGAACACTGTGGGAGCAGGGTTAGTTATGGGTGATACTTTAGACTAGATAGAAGGAATTCTAGAAACACACTAGTAACATAGGACACTTAGTTGCACACCAAGACCAAGACCCTAGATACGACGATTATAAATACTTATCGTATCCGAATCCTTTTAAAACAAATCAGGTACTGAAGATACATAAACCACAAGTAAAGAGCGCACATTTTATGATAAATCAATTGCACAGCAACACAGGTGAGTTCATTGGCCCTTTTCTAAACATTTTTGTTTTCAAAAGCGGGGCTGAGAAGCATGCGTAAATTATTTTGGTAAGATTATATTTACTTAAATGCTTTTACTTAACTTATGTTTATATGTATAATTGTTATCCTAGATTCTGTTTAGGTATACAATATACAAGAATTCAAAGTAAGTTGCTTATTCATTATGAGTTGATAACTATTTCAAATTAAAGAACTATTTTCAAAGATCTACTTTCAAAGAACTAAAGATCTATTTTCAAAGAACTAACGGTTTACTATACAAAACTATTTTCAGTGGTGTGTTGTCAAAGAACTAACGATCTATTTCAAAGAACTATGTACAAAGAACTATTTCCAAGGGCTTGACCGGGAAATGTCAAAGATAGCATGTGCCAATCTCACGTTTGAAAGATGTCCTAGCTAGACTGATCGAATATGAGACGCATGTTTGATGATATTTACAGTATTCCCTAACCGTTTTGAGGAACATCTGGGAAATACTTAAAGATAACATGTGCCAAAGAACTAAAGAACTATACGAACTACGGACGGTCTAACAACAATGTCATATGTGGTTTAGTATGTGTTGGGATGGCGTCTGGGCGGGTTGTAGGCTCGACCCTTTCGTATGCCCTATACATAAGCATACCGGACTGGATATTACATGTGATGTTAATGAGGTTAAGGTTGTTACCCAAGAGTTTAGCAAATGTTTTATGTGCGTGTTTTGAACTATGATGGAGATGGAATTGAATGGTAGGTAAAATGCTTAATTATTATTAACAAATACGTCATATGTGGTTTAGTATGTGGTGGGATGGCGTCTGGGCGGGTTGTAGGCTCGACCCTTTCGTATGCCCTATATATAAGCATACCGAACTGGATATTACATGTGATGTTAATGAGGTTAGGGTTGTTACCGAAAAGGTTTGCAAAGATATTTTTCAAATACTAAACTATATGAACTCACCAACCATGTGTTGACTTGATCTTTTTGTATGACTTCTCAAGTGACGAACAGGTCAATTAAGAAGTTATCGCTTTTGGGCTAGGATACTAGTTAGAGGACTTAGCATTTTGGACCTGCATATTTTTGGGAACATCATTTACAGTTTATTTTGTATATCTTGTGCAGATACAAGATAGAAAATTTATGATGTTGATAGTAGATTTACATTGTTAAATTATGAACAAAACTGATGTAATTTAACTTTGTAATTCTATTTTCATTTAGCATTTTCTCATTATATATCATGTGCAATGTAAACAATCTGATCATCATGATTATCATTCCCGATATCGCGCCCCGGGAACCTTCCGCCCGACGGGACACACGATCCGGCCCGCCGGCTCGGGGTGTGACAACCATTCATCCCAACCATTGCTGCTGCAGGTACTGGTGGTGCACCCGTACCAAAAGATCCATCTTTATACTCAGATGACGATTACAAGAAGATGGAGATGGATTCTAAGGCACTATGGCTGATCCAGATGGCGATCCCAAACTCAATCATACACGCATTCAAGAAATGCAAGTCTGCAAAGGAGCTGTGGAACTCTTTGCAGCAGATGTACGAGGGGTCAGAAGATGTCAAGGAGAACAAGAAGGACACGCTGAAGCAAAAGTTTGAGAACTTTTGCCAAGAGAACAACGAGAAGATGGCTTCTAAGTATTTGAGGTATGTCCAATTAGTTGATGAGTTGGTTGCTGTAGGAGTAAAGATGGAGAACCAAGATGTTATAAGAAAGTTTCTTAGATCACTTCCACAAGCATGGAATATCTACTCTGTTGGTATTCGTAGAACAGAAAATCTGAGAACTTTAAAGATGGGAGAGTTATTTGGTATACTTAGTGCATACCAAATGGAAATTGATGCCCAAGAACCTAGACCTACCTCTGTACCCTCAGGTTCAGCCGCATTGTATACACCCATCCATAATTCTGCATTCCAAAATTATCAACCCATCTATCACTCAAATTCCACACCTATCATCACATTTCTAGAAACACCAACCCCATCAACCTCCCATTCAAACTCATTCTCAAGCTCTACCCCACTGCTCACCTCAAGCCAGGGAGCTTTTATGGCCGAAGAACCAATTATTTTCATTTGTGCCAGGAGGATTTAGATGGAATCCCTACTGATGATCTTGAGGAGATGGACATCAACTACCAGATGGCCATGATTTCCTACAGAGCTAAGAAGTTCTATCAGAGAACTGGTAGACAGTTCAGGAAGCATAATATGAAAATAGGGTTTGGTCTAGACAAGTCTAAACTCAAATGCTTTAATTGTCAACAATTTGGGCACTTTGCAAGAGAGTGCAAATCCCCAAGTTCTCAGCCATCAACTTCTGGTAAACCAAACCACAAAGCTCCAAGCTCCTCCAATAGTGCAAATGTTGCAGAACAACACGACTTTTCAGACTAGAGCTTTAAAGCTGAGGATGCATCTACATCAAACAATGCCTTGATGGCCAATGACTCAACCTCTACATTCAAGGTAACAGAAGATATGTGTACCCCTGAATGTTTAGAAAAATTAAATGCTTATAAACGGTTTAATGCTTAAGTCTGTAATGAGCTCGAGTCACTACAAGTTGTTAAGGAAAATTTCTTTGAAGCAGAAAGAAATTATAAGGAAAAGATTGTGGAACTGGATGAGACCATTTCCAGTTTATAACATGAAGACACTAATAAGCAGTGTCAAATAAACAATCTTTTGGAAAGGTTAGCAACTGCCACAACAGAACTTGTATAGACAAAATTTTGAGTCAAGGTGAAAAATATGAGAAACTCTTTAAAATGAGTGATACAGCTGAGCTGGTAAAGAAAAAGAGGGGCTGGGTTGGGATATAACAAAATATAACCTCCATTTGCCTATACTCCAATGGTGGAGGTTTGATGTAAACCAGAAACTAATCTTGTGTATGATGAAGTGTTGGACATACACAAGGTTGCTCAAAATGATGACTTCTCTGATCTAAGCCCTACTTTCTCAACATGTTCATCTGAGGATGATACTCCCATTGTTTTGGAAAAAGAAAAACCTGCTTTGAAAATTAAGAAAAGAAATAAGAAAATCAAGAAAACTTCACCAGTTTTTGTCAAAGCTGAATATATGCAAATGGGGAGTACCTTTTCAAATGAATATGTTACTTGTCCCTCTGACAAGTCACATTGAGCTAGATCAGAAAATAGAAATGCAAGCACCTCTAAAGCTCAGAAGAATCATCCCAACAAAAGTCCTACTGGTACCCCCAAGTCAGAACAATCTGGTTCTGTGAAGAATGGTTCAGCTTTCCTCAAAAGAGTGAAGCTTCAGAAATCAACAAATGTTCAACCAATGTGTCTGATGTGTGGGGAAACAAATCATTTTGCTGCTGAATGTTACTACAAATCAAGAAGAAGAACACATTCAAAACCACAGGGAAGAGGAAGTCAAAAGGGATGCTGGAGCAAATCATCTGTTTCCTTAGAAAAAGAATCTGCTTCCAGGAGAAACATGTCAATCAAGCAGCAAAAGAAGCAGTCGGAAGCAAGTACTTCTGATAACATAAAAGGAAAAAACAGGAAGTCTTCCAAAGCAAAGAAAGCATCGGAAGCACATGTAAAGATTGGTTCCAACAAACACAAGAAATCTCATCACTTCAGAAGAAGAATAACATCAGAAGATAAGCCCCACTTGAAGGCAAAAAGCAAACCATCGGAAGAGAAGGCAAAAGTTGCTTCCGATGGTTGCCAGAAGAACCAAGCTCTTCCGACCACTCCAAAAGTCAAGACAATCTGGAAGAAGAAGGAGACATCTGAACCAACAGTTCAACCACGTGTCCCACCAGCAGCAAGCTCATCATCTGTTCTACCAAAGATGATGTCAAAAAAAAATTTGTATAATGATGCCAATGGAAAACCCAAGACCACATGACCTTGGGTTCCCATCAGGAACTAATTCACTTCTGGTCATGTGCAGGGATAGCAGGAATCAAAAAGCAACTTGTGGATTGTTGACAGCGGCTGTTCCAGACACATGACAGGCAACAAGACCTATCTACACAAATATGAACCGTTCTTTGGAGGGTCTGTTGCATTTGAAAGTGATCCAGTGGGTGGTTATATCACAGGTAGGGGCACAATCACAAATGGCAAGGTAAGCTTTGAGAATGTGCATTTTGTAAAAGAATTGAACTATAATTTGCTGAGTGTATCACAGGTGTGTGACCAAAAGCATAAAATGTTGTTTACTGAGCATGAATGTACTGTCCTGAAATCAGGATTTGTTGTTCCAAATGACCAAATTCTGCTCAGAGCTCCCAGAAGAAACAACATGTATATGCTGGACATGAGCACAGCTACTTCACTCAGCAATATAAACTGCTTTGTCTCAAAAGCTTCACTTGATGAATCATCTCTTTGGCATAGGAGACTTTGTCATGTAAACATGAAAAATAT
The DNA here is from genome assembly GCA_009363875.1 of Mikania micrantha. NCBI lineage: Eukaryota > Viridiplantae > Streptophyta > Magnoliopsida > Asterales > Asteraceae > Mikania > Mikania micrantha. The sequence continues at coordinate 67,994,427 of CM018680.1, read as the reverse complement.
GAATAAACTTGTCAAAAACAACTTAGTTACTGGTTTACCAACAAAAGAATTCATCTGTGTTGATAAATGTATTGCCTGCCTAAAGGGGAAGCAACACAAATCATCTCATCATGCCAAAGAGATAAATTCTATAACAACAGTCCTGCATCTGCTACACATGGACTTGTTTGGCCCTACAAGTGTGAAAAGTCTAGGTAGAAAGCCATATTGCTTGGTGGTCACTGATGATTTTTCTAGGTATACCTGGGTATTCTTCTTGAGTACCAAGGATGAAACTGCTGAGATTTTGAAATCATTCATTCTCAAGGTTGAGAATGAAAGTGACCATCATGTAAAAATCATAAGATCTGATCAAGGAACAGAATTCAAAAACCATACTTTAAACTCATTTTGTTAATCTAAGGGTATTACAAGACAATTCAGTGCTCCTAGGACTCCACAACAAAATGGTGTTGCTGAGAGAAGGAATATGACACTAATTGAGGCTGATAGGACCATGTTATCTGATGCCAAACTTCCAATAACTTTTTGGGCAGAAGCAGCCAACACTGCCTGTTATGTACAAAATAGAGTATTGGTAGTTAAATTACATGGTATGACTCCTTATGAACTTTGGCATAAGAGAAAACCATTTATTGGGTTTCTCAAACCATTTGGATGTCAATGCACCATCTTGAATACTAAAGATCATCTAGCCAAGTTTGCTGAGAAATCAGCAGAGGGCTACTTTGTTGGGTACTCTTCACATGCTAAGGCATATAGAGTATACATCAAAGATTCCAGGATTATTGAAGAGTCTGCAAATGTTCAGTTTAATGAACATACTATCAATAAACCTGGAATAGGCCCTGATTGGTTGTTTGATCTTGATAAATTTACATCTGCATTTAATCTTTTGAAAGAGTATGTTCCAGAATCGCAAACAACTACCTTGGTCTCCTCCCAGCGTGCAAGAGAAGAATATTTTCGTGTTGAACTGCCAATAGCTTCAAGACAAACGTTGGCAGAATCCACTTCAACACACCAAGCTGTCTCACAATCAAAGACTACCAACACCTCTCGGGCTGTTCCTTTAAGTGACTCTACTTCTGTTCCACTGAGTCAAGAAGAAGTTCGGAGCCCTTTAGTTGAAGCAAACACTCTGGAAACTCCTCCTCCCAGAGAAAATCAACCCACAACAGTCCAACTTCAGAGACCTCAAGATCTACCAAAAATCCAGCTTGAGGTTGTACTTCCAAACCTTGAGCCAAGCAACGTGGATTTGAATTCCCAGCTGGATGTGATCCCAAGAACTCGCATTCATAACACCCATCCAGTTGAGAATATCATTGGCAATGTTGAGGAAGGAATAAGAACAAGAAGCTCCATGCATGAAGCAAACATCTGTTTGTTTTCCTGCTTTCTATCCCAAATAGAACCAAAGAAAGTTGCTGAAGCACTGAAAGATAGCAGTTGGGTAGAAGCCAAGCAGGTTGAACTCCTTCAATTTGAAATTCAAGGAGCTTGGTGTGACAATTCGACTTTTCGAATTAACCTCGTTAACTGAAAATAACGAGATCACAAATATGAGGCCCAAGGTAGGCCCAATGAGGCCAAGGTAGGCCCAATGAGTCCCAAGGTAGGCCAATTGTAAATATGAGGCCCAGGGTAGGCCCAATTGTATTTATGAGGCTCAAATGAATTAAACTAGCCCAATAACGTTCTAATTGGCCCAATTAGTGTCAATTCGGGAATTGGGTTTAATTTTATTAATCGAAAGCTAAGGAAATCATAGGAGAACAAACTACAAAGGCTGGTATTAACCAAAACAAGTCTATAAACACTTAAATCACAAAGGTTAAACTTACAATACAAAGAAATACCCAATTTTGACTTTTAGAGGTCAAAATTCGTGTAAAATGTTAATAGAAACCGTAATTCACATTAACACATGGAAATTAATCAAATTAATGATTCACATTACTCATACTAATGATCATTAACAATTATCATGCGTTATTAAGACATTAATCATCGAAATTAATCATGAAATGAATTCAAAAGGTGTAACCGAAGTCATTCAAGCTAATACCCACTTAAGTCTACTGAAATTCACCATATTGAAGCTCCCTAAAATCCATTCGGCACTTTTTGTATTTGTTTCATCAATCAATTGAATTGCTGAATTCGTAGTTTGAAGATTTCGATCAAGGGTCGGCCGAACTTCATCTCCAAATTGTGATACTTCAATCCGACATCTAATCAGGTAAAAAAACTATACCCACACAACCTAAAAGGTCCGATTAAGCCTAGCCCTAACTGTATTTTATGAAACAATAACGAATTGTGCAAGAACGAGTTCTAGGGTTTCTAAGATGAAACCGTTTGGGGATTTTCATGAAAACGAAATTAAAAACCAAATTAAATGGTACCTCTAGGTACAGAATGTCCCGATTAATGATAACCCTATGTTGATTTCATCAAAGAATTACGGATTTCATGATTTCATGTTCTAGGGTTCTTAGATTAAAACGAATTGGGGTTTTCGATCAAAGTCGGATTATAAATGAAATTAAAATATATATATAGTTTCGGTTTAACCCAGGGATGAAAAGCCCAATGAATTTAGAGTTTGAAATAATCGAATCCGGCCCAATTGGGTTAGGGATTGGGTAGGTTGAAACCGATGTTGTTCGGGATCGAATGAGACAATTAACCGAACCATTGGATGAATTAAATACATGAGGGGACTCGTTTGGATCCAAGTAACAAAAACCCCATGGTTCTGAGCTCAATCGGGATCGAATTGTGAGCCAATTTGGGATCAATGTGTTCGGTTGAAAGAAAACCAAAGGAATCCATGTGGGTTTTGATTAAAACAATCAGAAAACCAAATCTGTTACAAATGTAGAGCAAGGGCTACTGGTTTGAGCTTGTGGGTGTGTTCAGGAGGTCAGGGGTTCGAACCCTGCCTCTGTCGATTTTAGTATTTAAAAACTATTATGGTTTTTAAATCATAACTTATTCGTTTTAATTCCGTTTTAACCCGTTCAAGTTGCGTTGGAACTGTAATGAAATCCCGAACAAAATAAAATAATAAAATTTATGTTTTGACTCGAAACCTTAATCGCGTGTATTTTACGCTCGCGTAAATTTAATCGTATACGTTTATATGATTTAAATAAATGAATTTAAATCCGTACATACTTATGTAAATACGTTTCAAACAATCTAATCTACGTGTATTGACGCGTATGTGATTACAAATACAAAAACGACATCCCGAATAACATAACGTTATTAAAACACAGATTCCTCGTAGAAGACTGTTTCTGCGATTTCAAGTGCAATCGATCATTCTGTTTGCTATCAGAGGTGCGTACACGGCCTCTTTCTTATTTTAACTGTTTTGGGGGAGAAAACATGTGCAACAAACATTTTTGGATACATATCACTTGCATGAGTTAGCTGTTTACATTATGTGACAACATAGCATTACAAAGCCTTACATTTCGAACCGTTTAGTTTGCCGTAGTGCAAAGCGTGGTAGTTGGAAATAGATCTATTAGGTTTGACAAACCTCACTTGGTAGATGGGATCTACGCAGGTGTTTGACTGACCAAACACACATTACTATTGTTTGTGCTAGACAATAGTGGCAAGGCAAAAACATGCTATAGCATGGCAATCGTCAGCTTCGGTGTCGACCACTTATGTAAATAGTACAATGACTAGCTATCATGACTATGCAACGTGTGATTATGTGATCTACAAACATTTCTTACAAACAGCTTGTTCAAATATTTGGTTCAAATATTTGTGATTATTCATACAAACCTGTGTATGCACCAACCTTTGTGTTGACTTGATTTACATGTTTTCTCAGGACACTAAGGCACAAGCAAGGACAAGCAGGGACTAGGACGTTGAGTCTCATGCATACAGTTTACTATAGTTGTTGATTTAAAACATTGAACATTGTATTTATGGTTCTGCAATAGTTATTTTCTATTATTAGTTTTCAACGCTTCCGCAAATATTAAACTTTGATTTTACAGTTTTAGACCAAAGTATGTTTGAAAATCATATAGAGGTCTTCGTTATGTCTAATGATCTGAGATCCTGGTTTGTCACGTCCCAAACGGTATGATTCCGTTAGTTGAAAATTGGGGGTGTGACACTTGGAAGGTTTGCCCTTTACCTAAGGGTAAGTATGCAATTGGAACAAAGTGGGTTTTCAGAAATAAGAAGAATGACAAAGGTATTGTCATCAAGAACAAGGCAAGGTTAGTTGTACAAGGGTACACCCAGGAGGAAGGCATTGACTATGATGAAATTTTTGCTCCAGTTGCAAGGATTGAGGCAATCAGAATATTTCTAGCCTTTGCAGGTGCTAAGAACTTCAAGGTTTTTCAAATGGATGTCAAAAGTGCCTTTCTTTATGGAAAGATTGACAAGGAAGTATACGTTTGTCAACCACCTGGATTTGAGGATCCAAAGTTTCTTGATCATGTCTGTAAGCTTGATAAAGCTCTATATGGGTTGCATCAGGCTCCCAGAAAATGGTATGAAACTTTATCCTCTTTCCTGTCGACCAACAACTTCCAAAGAGGGACAATTGACAAGATTCTTTTCTTCAAGAAATCCAATCAACACATTATGCTTGTTCAAATTTATGTTGATGATATTATTTTTGGCTCTACAAATGAATCTCTCTGCAAGGATTTTGAATCACTAATGAAGTCCAAATTTGAAATGAGCTCAATGAGAGAACTCACTTTCTTTCTTGGACTACAAGTGAAACAAACTCCTATTGGGATTTTCATTAATCAATGAAAGTATGTCAAGGATATTCTTGAAAGATTCAACTTCACTGATTGCAAAGCTTTGGGTACTTAAATGTCTAAAACAACATCCTTAGCCCCTGACCTTGAGGGGGAGGATGTTGATCAACACCAATACAGAGCAATGATAGGCTTTTTGATGTATCTCACAACAAGCAGGCCTGACATCATGTTTGCAACCTGTTTGTGTGCAAGATTTCAGGCCAATCCTAAGAGTTCACACATGTTTGCTGTGAAAAGAATCTTCAGATACCTCAAAGGATCACCAAGTCTAGGATTAAGGTATCCTAGAAATGCAGATTTTCAGTTCATGGCCTACACTGACAGTGATTATGGAGGTTGTAACATCAGCAAGAAATCCACACCAGGAGGATGTCAATTTCTTGGGTCTAGAATAGTATCATGGCAATGCAAAAAGCAGTCCTATGTTTCTACCTCTACTGCAAAAGCTGAATACATTGCTGCTTCTAGCTGCTGTGTACAAGTCATCTGGATTCAGAATCAAATGAAAGACTATGGAGTAGAGCTGTTCAACACTCCTATACAAATTGACAACTCAAGTGCAATCTCCATCACCAACAATCATGTCAAGCACTCCAAGACCAAGCACATTGACATCAGATATCACTTCATTAGAGATTGTGCAGAAAGGAAGTTAATTTATCAAGTCAAGGTTGATACAGAACACAATCTGGCTGATCTCTTCACCAAGGCTTTTGATGAAGGAAGATTTAGGTACTTAATAACAACCATTGGTATGATTAATTTTGAATAAATGAATTAATAATAAGGAGTGAACAATCCTTCGGTCCGATCATCTCCTTTCTCACAAGGAGCAGGTACAATTTCCCTCTCACCGTCAAACTTGTGGTGTATGAGTCTCATCACCAACAGTTTTGGCATTCTTGCTCTATTGCTTCATCTTTCAATGGTAGAACTCTTGTAGCTACCATTGATGCTCATCCCATCTCCATTTATGTGGAGACCATCTGTCGCCTTCTTCATCTCAATGATGCCGAGGGAAGGGTCTCATTCACAAGGGATGAGGTAGCATCGACCTTCAGGTCATTGGGATACGAAGGTCCTCTTTCTTCAACAACCTATTTGAAGGGTAGAGTGTCCTATAATTATAAGTACCTCATATGTATCTTTCTTCATTGCTTATCTAATAAAACAGGTGGTTGGGATCAAGTCCCCTCTGATTTAGCTTCGGCTATTCATGGCTTGATTTCCAATAACTGTTTAACTTTCCTTCTTTTATTTTCAGTAACTTGACTGACATTTTTTCGTCACCAAAGAAGTTCTGTATGTATCCCATGTTTTTGCAACACATTTTCTATAGTGAGTTGGGCTCCTCCCTTTCACTGACTGGGAACATATATAACACCCCTTGGTTAATGCCAAGGTTTTTGTACAACTGAAGAAGAAGAGTGTCAAGTTCTCCGGGAGTTTCACTCCTCTTCTTCCTTCTATGGAGCTCTCTGCTCCTGAAGGTGACAGCACTGTAGAAGCAACAACTGTTGATCCCACACCTTCCCCTTCTGTTCCTCACCCAATCAAAATCACCTACAAACACAGGCGAACCCCTGAGCAGCTCTCTACAGCTGTTCAGGCCCCTTCTACTAAACCCGTCAAGAAAAAGGTGAAAAGAACTGGGAGTGGCCTAGTTCCACCTAAGGTGAAAACCACACCTGCTATTTCACCACTGGCACTTCCTCTGGAACCAGTGGAAGCCCCCATCTAGCCTGAAAGCCCTCAGTGTATGTCCCCATACATACATGAGAATATCCAAAGGGATACCCCCATTATTGTGTCTGCTTCTGATGGAGCAACTCCCTTAGTTCAGGGACTGTCTCCGAGGTCCCCAAGAGAATATCACCAATCAATGCCCCCCATCCATACTTCTACCCAGGCTCAGGAACCCTCTGCATTTGCTCTGGATGATCCACTCTCACCCATTGCCCAAACCTTATTGAGAGTGGTGGCACAGGTACAAGCAAGATTACCTGACCCAGAGCCTACCATCATAGAGGTTGACCTTAGGAGTGTGGACAAGGTCAATACAGAGGAGGCTGCCACTACTGTTGAACCTTCTCAGGTTCTTCAGGACAGTGGTATAGGAAATAGGACCTACCTTGTGGCAACGTACATCTGGTGGTGGAAGTGCAGGAGCTAGCCTTAGGACTCCATCGCCCCGTGATTCCACTCAGGTGGATGAGGGCACCAAAATTCAGGAATTGACGGCCACCATTTCCACCCTACAAGCCAGGGTAGCTCAACTGGAAACTGAAGTTGCTACCCTGAGGTTGGAGGTTCAAACCAAAGATGCTACCATCTTGGACCTCCGGCGCCGCCTCCAATCATCTGTGCACCATTTCATCCTGATCCTACTAAGGTGACCTTTCTCTCCTCTGATGCTACCAAAAAGAGGGAGAAGGGACAACCTGTAGGGTCAAGATCTTCAGTAGCAGGAGAGTATGAAGCTGCTCAAGAACCCACTCCATTCATAGTCACTTTGGACAGTGAATGGAATGAGTTCTTGGGTACTTACTTTCACTACTCAAGTTCTTCCTCCTCCTCCTCCTCCTCTTCCGAAGGTACAGGGGCTGCCATAGAGATAGAGCAAGAAGTCACATCCAACATCTCTATGGAGCCTAGGTCCCCTGTTGGGATCTAACAGTCCCCTTCTGGGACTAAGTCTCCTTCTGAGACTACAACCAAGGTTTCCATGGAGGAACCCATTCAAGCAACCACATCCATCCCCATGGAACCTGTGTCCCCTCTTGGGACAATGGCTGGTGAAGACCTCTCCTCACATCCTGAGTTCTCTGTGGACTCTACTAAGGAATTTCCCAAGTTGGTTGGTCAACCAGAAGAGGTAGTGAAAGCTAAGGTTGATTCCGAAGCTGCAGCAGCTGCTTTCGAAGGCCCAGTCATACTTGATGATTCTTCCACAGAAGAACTAATTGCCGATGAACCAACTGGTGAGGCTACAGGATCCATCTCCTCTGGGTTGAAATCAATGGACAAAGGAAAAGGGAAACTAACCGCAGAGGAGGAAGCTGAACAAGAGGAGAGGAGGCTAGTGATGAAGAAGGGCCGACCAGACACTTCCCTGGATGGAAAGATTCTAAGACTCTCTGGTCTCCTCCAGGAGAAGGGCTATGATGTAGATGAGATCTTGCTCTGGTCGGTACCACGAATGGCTGAGGAGCTGGATCGGGTGCAGCAGCAAGAATAGGCTGCTGTTGCAGCCAAAGCCGCGGTAGTCCTCACTTAAAAGCAAAAAGAGGCTACCTACAGAGAGAGGATGAAGAATATCCTATTAAATTATGGATTCTCTAAGCGGTAGCTCGGCCCAATGAAGAACTCTACCATGGACATGCACGTAAGAGAGATCAAACAGAAGATTGCCTGAGGAGAGTTGCCTTCAATGGAGCAGATCCAGGCTCAAAGGGAAAGCCTGAACTTAGGATTTGGGGGAGGAATCACTATTGAAATTCATATCTCTGGTTCTGGAATCAAAGAAGGAGAAGAAGTGATGTATGGTGCTTCAAATGAAGCACTTTTCCCAAAAGAAGAACCCATCACTCCTCCATCCAGTCCTTCCTATGACAACATGCCAATATCCTCAGTGATCAAGATCAACAAAGGTGAAAAAGCTGCTAAGAAACAACAAACTACAAATCCTGATCCTGAGGAACAACCAAGGGTGGATGAGAGGAGAGCAGCTGAAAATGTTGGGTCAGAAGCTGCAGTGACAGATTCTGCAACTGATCCTGAGCCCACTGCAGGAAATGATGCAGCAGTGGGCTCCAATGAAGAGGCAGAAGCTGAGGAGGAGGTCAATGGGTAGGAAGGGCAGGAAGAAGAAAGGAAACCTTCAAGTCAACTTGTGCTTCACAGAAGACCTGGTCCATTCAAAAGACGAAAGTCCATGGCCAGAATCAGGCATGATGGACCACCTCTCAATGTGCACTTTCCTATAGTTGAATGGACCTACAGAGTCAATGAGAGGAAGTTCATTCTCACACTATGCAATGGAAACTACATGAAGAAAAGTGAGATTGAGATGTTAGCTCTTTCTGCTCCATAATTTTTTGATTTGGAGAACATGCCCATGACCAATCCAGAAGATCATTCTGAATCAAGACTCACTCCAAGGCTTATCAAGAGAAGAGCAGAGCAGCTGAGAAGTGAAGGATACATGTTTTGATAGCATCAACCTAGGGGGAGACTGTAAGACCAATAAAGGCTGATGCTCCCCAAACTCTCCTCTTGACTAAGTCTTGGAACTCTCTAAAGCCTAACAGCCTTCGGAAGGAAGGAGTTAACCTTCGGAAGAAGCATTATGTAAAAACAGTTGCGGAATAGGACCTACCCGATTTGTGAAGATTAAGCAGAACATGAACAGAGAAAGTCTTGAAGATGGGTGCATGTCACACCCCTGCGCCGCGTGCGGAATCCACGGCGCGGTGACGTATGAATGGTTGAATCATGCACAAGTATTGAATAAGAACAACCACAATGCATTACTATGTTTCATAAAGTTTAGACAATTATTTAGTTACAGACAATCTATCCACCAAAAGAAGGACAACTACAGACCCAAAAATATAGTTTACAAAATAAGACTTCAAACAAGACAATTAAACAATCAGGATTTAGTGTGTTTCTAATCCATCCTAGCATGTTTCTTCATCTTGTTCTATCTTAGAATGGTCCCCTTAGTTGTCTTTGAGAATGATCTAAATCTGATTACCTGAAACACGTAAAAAGTAACTGTCAACTACAAAAGTAGTTGGTGAGAACAATAGGTTTAACATTTGTAAATATGAATCAGCATTGTAAAGCATATGTATGAAGCAGAGAATGAAAATGCATGGATGGTTGCAACCCAAACTAACATCAAGTCAGTAAAAACGTGTGGAAACAGTCAAAAGACAGTTTACTAAATAAGCCAACATATAATCAAGTCCCAAACTACGTTTGGAGTCAGAAAATGTATCAGCAACTTTGATAAAACTATAATGTACCCAAGTCTGCAGTTAGCTTTTAAAACAAATTTAAAAGCTAACTCCATTCTTGGTCTGTCCCAATGTGTCCGCTTTCCCTTGTTGTGATCACCCAATACTAACGCTAATGAATATGTAACTTGATGTGTGTATAAGTTTGTTCACAACGATGAACACCATGATTTTGAATACTTTGATTTGAAACCATTGATTGAATGCCTTAATTGATATCATGATTTGAAAACCTCGCTTGAATACCATGAATTGAATCCTTTGTTTGAATACCACCATGAAATCCATTGTTTGAATACCTTGTTTTGAAACCCTTGATTGAATACTTAGAATAGTGTCCTTGTATAGTAACAAGGTTTATAACATATTATTTTCGAAAGCAGGAGTTTATAGTAAAAGAGTTTATAATTCCCATTATTTAAAAATGATTATCATTTATAAAACCATTTGAGTAAATTTGATATAAAACAATTTAAGGAACCCTTATAAAACCTTTTTAGTAGAAAATGTTTAACAGTTGATAAAATCCTTTAAAACAATTGATGAATCCATTGAATTTGTATAGTGATCCCGTATTGTTTGTAAGATAGCGTACATCTTGTATAATGAAATATGAATGAAATAGAAGTATTTGATCACGTGTTCCACCCCAAAACAGTTGTAAAACAGTAAAAGAGGGGCTAATGTTCTCACATGTCTGCAGTAGACTCTGAACTATAACAAGTAGCAAGTAGCAAACATGACTTCTAACTGGATCCTATATCATTGTTTCATACATAGAATATAAGATTTATGATTGTATAAACTTTGATTCATTGATTGACTTGCGTTATCATGATTTTTGTTTAACTTCTTGAATAACTTGTTCTCATGTTTAGGAAAAGTCATGATTGAGTCACTTGATTTATAATTGATTCTTGAAAAGAATTGTATTTATGCACAACTTGTGTGCATAAAATAACAAGTGTTGATGAACTTGATAACCAATGTTTAACATGTATTTTGAAGAGATATTCAAATTGTTTTAGTCTTTTAGGGTTGTGACTTGATCCCATAATTATGTTAAGTTATAAACTTAACACGAATGAGATCAATTCACAATTTCTTTAAGTTGTGGGCCTAACATTGGGCCTTGAGCCCATGAAACCATGGTGGGATTAAACAAAGGTCATGGGCCTCTTAGGTTAGACATGGGCCAACGTAGTTGTTATTGGGCCGGTTAAGTGAGTTGTTGGGCCAATTAAATGTGTGGAATCTTTCCTTGGGCTTAATTACACCTATATGGGCCGAAACTCTTTGGGCTTATATCCCTTGGTTCCATTGGGTTTACGTGGGCCGAGTTAAACCATAATTGGGCTGTTACATTGTCTCGGCTGAGAAAAAGGAAAGAAGCAAAATAGCTTCGGCTCTTACTCAGCGAACCTATTTGGTTCTACAGCTAGGGTTCGGCCATGATCATGCATAAGGTTCGGCAATCTCAAATGATTCGGTAGTTTCCCTGGGGTTCGGTAATCACAAGGGTTCGACAAACTGACCAACGAACCATGTAAGGTTCGGCTGGCTGAGAAGGGTTCGGTGCCCGCCTAATGGTTCGTGCATGGTTAAGGGTTCACCTGAATTGAAATAGGTTCAGTAATAACCTCCCAGGTTCGGCCATGCATACGTTCGGCTAACTCAGTTTTGTCAAAAGAGGTTAATTGATCATGGTGACCATCGATAAGGTTCGGCTAAATTCAAAGACTATGCATGGTAGGGTTCGGCTCAGAGTGAAAGGTCCGCCGCACCCCAGGGTTCGCAGAAGGTTCGGGCATGGTAATGGTTCGGCCATGGGTGCTGGGTCCGTCTAGCATGGCAATAGGTTCGTGTCCCAATGGTTCGTGAGATCATGGGTTCGTGGCTCAGCAAAAAGGCTCGACAGATTGGACGAAGGTTCGGCCACCTTAACAGGTTCGACCAAGACTGCACTCGCGAACCCTGGTGCGAGCCTCATCCCCTCCATCGAACCATCAGCTCCAGACCACGATCTAAGTTATTCTCACGTTAAGGAGGGTTGCTATGGTTGCGAGACTCGAAGGATGGTGCCTAGGACCGGCTAGGTCTCATATTCGATCATCACACATAGAAAACCCTATTTTCCAGATTTTCTATTCGATCATACCTCGTTTTTGGTCGGCTAAAACTTTAGATCCTTTGTACTTCCGTGTAGGAAATGTCGAGAGCTTCATCAAGAAATGAAGAAGATATGAAGATTTTTGTGAAGTTTTCTAGTGAGAGAGTGGGATTTCCGAAAATTGTAGAGAGAGAGAGGGTAGGAGGCTGAATTAAATGAGGAAGTAAAGAGAATTAAGGGCTTTTATGCCCCGGGTGGTTCCCCGCGTGTTCAGTCTCGTTCCGTTTCGGTTTCGCGTATTTTTACGTACGCGTCATCACGATTAAGAAAATAATATTTTGAGTTGTTTTAGATGAGTTTCAAAATTGTAAAAATGTAAAATATATTATTTCATTTATTTTTACTGTTCGTTCTTTGACAGATCGTTAAACAGATACAATTACGTGTATACCCGCAATCGCGTACGTTTTTCGAGCGTATTATTTATTTATTGCCGTTTAATCATAATTATAAGTTCAACATTCGTATTATTATGGATCGTCACCCATATCTATACTCAGTCTCGCTTACGCATTACATTCTTGTTTAATTAATTCATTTGTCATAATATTCGTCTAAACACTACGCACTAACACTATCCCATTACACCGAACGCAGTATATGTATAGGGCATACCCCAGAGTCCAGCTACCTGCCTTATCTGACGCCGTCCCACCACTGTTTCGATATAATACGATACTGTTCTTGCCTAGCGAAATCGACTGTAAATAAATAATACATACTTGTTCCTGATTAACTGAAATCCTATAACACACAAACAAAACCATGAACATATGAATCACATTGACTGATTGGACATAATTACACATTGTTCTAACACTGTTTACGACTACCATGACTAAATGCACAGATGTTACAGTCTCCCCTTGTTAAGGGAATTTCGTCCCGAAATTAACTAGCCGAAGGTACTGTAAAAAGATGAGGGTACTTAAGCTTCATCTGGTCTTCACGTTCCCAGGTGAACTCAGCACCACGTTTGCCCTCCCATCGTACCTTAACGATCGGGATACGGCTACGTTTAAGTTTCTTGACTCCATGATCCATGATTTCAACCGGACGTTCTATGAATTGCATGTTGTTTTGAATCTGTATGTCTTCCAGTGGAATCTGAACATCATGATCTGCCAAGCATTTCTTAAGATTCGATACATGGAATGTATCGTGAACATTGCTTAGCTCCACCGGAAGTTTGAGTTTGTAGGCTACGGGACCAATCTTTTCCAGGATCTCAAAAGGGCCAACGTACCTTGGTGCAAGTTTCCCTTTCTTCCCGAATCGGACAATGCCTTTCCAGGGAGAAACCTTGAGTAGAACTCGGTCACCGAATTGAAACTCAAGCGGTTTCCGACGTCGATCATCATAACTCTTTTGCCGATCCCTTGCGGCCTTAAGCCTTGATTGAATGATTGTGATCTTATCTATTGTTTCCTGAATGAGTTCTGGTCCTACGACCTGTGAGTCACCAACCTCGGTCCAGCAGACCGGTGATCGGCACTTCCTACCATACAAAGCTTCGAATGGTGCACATTGAATGCTTGTATGATAGCTATTGTTGTACGATAACTCGATAAGTGGAAGATGAGTATCCCAACTCCCACCGAAGTCAATCACACAAGAACGAAGCATGTCCTCGAGTGTTTGGATAGTCCTTTCGCTTTGGCCATCGGTTTGGGGATGATACGCCGTGCTAAGATTAAAACGGGTTCCCAAAGCCTTTTGCAATGTTTGCCGAAAGCGAGATGTGAAACGACCATCACGATCAGAAATGATTGATGTTGGAGTACCATGACGCGCAATGATTTCGTTGATGTACAATGTAGCTAACTTCTCCATTTTGTAATCCTCACGGATCGGGAGAAAATGAGCAGATTTGGTGAGTCGATCAACGATCACCCAAATCGAATCGTAACCTCGCGGAGTTCTTGGCAACTTAGTTATGAAATCCATGGAAATTTGCTCCCATTTCCATTGAGGAATTTCAGGTTGCTGCAGAAGTCCCGAAGGCTTTTGATGTTCTGCTTTGACTTTTGAACATGTTAGACATTTCCCCACATACAATGCTATGTCTCTTTTCATTCCCGGCCACCAGTAAGATGTCCTCAAGTCTTGGTACATCTTATCGGCCCCTGGATGAAATGAGTATCGCGACTTATGAGCCTCATCACATATGAGTGTGTGCAATTCTTCTGACTTTGGAATCCAAATGCGGCCATTGAGATATAACACCCCATCAGATCGAGGTTCAAGTTTCTTCTCAATTCCGCAGTCTAAGTCTGTCTTCAGTTGATTGTCTATCACCACTTGTTGTTGTGCAATACGAATCAGGTCTTTCAAGTTTGGCTGTGTGTTGATCTCCATGGCTCTTACACGAATTGGTTTGACTGGTTCCTTACGACTAAGAGCATCCGCCACCACATTGGCTTTACCCGGATGGTAACGAATCTCACAGTCGTAATCAGTTAGAAGCTCAACCCAACGTCGTTGTCTCATGTTGAGTTCTTTCTGATGGAGAATGTGTTGCAGGCTCTTGTGGTCTGTATAGATGACACATTTAGTACCATAAAGGTAGTGCCTCCAAATCTTTAATGCAAAGACCACAGCCCCTAACTCAAGGTCTTGAGTAGTATAATTCTTCTCGTGAACCTTAAGCTGTCTTGAAGCATATGCAATCACCTTGTCCCGTTGCATAAGTACACAACTGAGTCCAAGGTTTGAAGCATCGCAGTAGACAATGAAATCATCACTGCCCTCTAGAAGACTAAGGATAGGGGAATTGCATAACTTCTGTTTAAGAAGTTGGAATGCATCCTCTTGTTTCTGTCCCCATATAAACGCTTGACTTTTCTGGGTTAATGTGGTAAGTGGCAAGGCTATCTTTGAAAAATTCGCAATGAATCTTCTGTAATAGCCCATCAGACCCAGAAATGAACGAATCTCTGTTGGGGTAGATGGGTTAGTCCAGTTCTTATTCGCCACAATCTTCGCTGGATCTACATGTATCCCATCCGTGTTTATGACATGTCCTAAGAAGTGAACCTCCTTTAGCCAAAATTCACATTTTGAGAATTTAGCATAAAGTTGTTCCTCTCTTTGTAACTCTAAGACTTTCTTCAAATGATCCTCATGCTCTTGTTCCGTCTTTGAATAGATCAGTATATCATCAATAAAGACGATAACAAACTGGTCTAAGTATGGCCTGCAGTCTCGATTCATCAAGTCCATGAACACTGCCGTAGCATTGGTCAGCCCAAATGGCATAACCACGAACTCGTAGTGTCCATATCGAGTCCTAAACGCAGTCTTTGGTATATCCTCATCATTTACTTGTAACTGATGATACCCAGATCGTAAATCAATCTTAGAGAAGCAAGTAGCTCCCTGTAATTGATCAAACAGATCATCGATCCTAGGCAGAGGATATCTGTTCTTGATTGTTAACTTGTTTAGCTCACGATAATCGATGCACATGCGAAACGAACCGTCTTTCTTCTTGACAAAGAGAACCGGAGCTCCCCATGGAGAGAAACTCGGTCTAATGAAACCTTTGTCTAGAAGTTCTTGAAGTTGACTAGACAGTTCTTGCATCTCAGACGGTGCTAATCGATATGGTGACTTTGCCACTGGGTTTGCTCTAGGGACGAGATCGATTCTAAACTCCACTTGTCGGACTGGTGGTAGTCCAGGCAAGTCTTCTGGAAATACGTCTGGATAATCTCTGATGACCGGAACGTCTTCAGCTGCTTTCTTTTCAGGTTTCTTCTCTACCACGTGAGCCAGGAACGCATAGTATTTCTTCTTCAGGTACTTCCTAGCCTTGATGCACGACACCATCTTCAATCCGCGGCAGGGTTTCTCGCCATAAACTAGCATCGTTTCACCAGATGGTAGAGGAATTCGAATAAGTTTCTCTGAGCATACAATCTCGGCGTGGTTCTTGGATAGCCAATCCATTCCTACTACAACTTCGAAGCTTCCGAGCGTCATTGGAATAAGATCGATAAGGAAAAGATGGTCGTTTAAACTTAATTCACAACCATGTATTATGGAATCTACTAATATGGTCTTACCATCGGCTACTTCTACGGTGTAGGGAGCAGTAAGTATAGATGGTTGCATATTAAACAAAGAAGCAGTATGAGTAGAGATAAAGCTTTTAACAGCACCAGTATCAAATATGATAGAAACGTAATGACCATTAATGAGAAATGTACCCGTGACGACTGCCGGCTCCTCGCGTGCTTCGGTAGCTCCGATAACAAAGGCACGAGCAGTAGCAGTGTTGTTGTTAAGACGGGGACATTGGTTCCTGAAGTGTCCCTCTGCTCCACAGTTATAACAGGCCTTTCCACCTGTAGCAGTAGGAGTACTGGTAGCAGTTGTAGCAGCAGCAAGATGAGTAGCTCGGCATGTAGCTTCCAAGTGTCCCATCCGTCCACACTTGAGACATTTTCTGCACGGAATAGTGGGTAGATGATGATATTGGCATTTGGTGCACAATGGGTACAGGCCAGTATAGGGCTTTCTGGCCGTTGCAGGTTGTGGCATAGCAGTAATGGGTGTGGCTTGAGTAGGTGTAGCTGCAGTCAGAGCTGCAAAATTCTTGATTGTCTTGTGTTTCTTCTTCTTGTGTTGGTGCTGCTCAGGCTTCTTGCCTTCATCAATCTGTGCTCTCTTGTACCCCTTTCGTGTGAGCACGCCAGACTTAACGTATTCCTCCGTAAGAGTAGCACCAAGTTGAATTCCTGCCTCCAGAGTAGTGGGGTTATTCCCCATAACAGTTCCTCTGACAACTAGAGGTAAGCCTTCAATGTACTTCTCTATCCTGCGGGATAGAGGAGTAACCAGATGTGGCACCAGCATGCACAATTCGTGGAAACGAGTTGTATATTTTGCGCTCTCGCCACTGTCTTGTACCAAATTCCACATCTCCACCTCGAGTTTCTTCAGCTCATGACGTGGACAAAACTTTTCCACAAGTAAATTCTTGAAACTGTCCCACGGTAAAGCTAAAGCGACTTCCCGTCCTCTGGTGTTCTTCTCAGAATTCCACCACGTGAGTGCGCCTTTGTGAAAAGCGCTTGAGGCCATCTTGACCTTCAGATTTTTAGGACATCCTGTGAAGTCGAGAATATCCTCAATGCTTTCCAGCCACTGTAGTAGGCCGGTAGCTCCTTCAGTACCAGCGTACTTAGGAGGTTTAGCATTATTGAACTGCTTGAAAGTGAAGTTAGCAGTTCCTGAGTTGTTGGTGTTTGAGTTGTTTGCTGAGTCACTGGTACTTCCCCGAAGATTCTGAGTAATATCAGTGACCATACCCGGAATGACATCCCTCATATGTAGAGCGATGGCCCGTGCAATTTTGTTGATTTCATCATCGTTGCCACTTGTTGAACCCCCTCCGTTAGGATCACGTCGGGGAGGCATTCTACGAATAGAAGCCACAAGTGGGTCAGTAATGAGGAAGAATACAATTGAATTTACATGATAAAGTCAGTAATATATCCATACGACTAATATTATCATTCGATTGTAATCTGAGTCAGTATACATATAAGTAATCAACTTATTTGCATACTTCTCATGTGAATATGTACGATGTCTCATGATCTCACTCCACCAAACCTACACACTGACACTTTCCCAGTATACCGAAGATAGCTTATATATAGGGCATACGAAAGGGTCAAGCAAACTGCCAGCCCAGACGCCAGCCCACCACCGCTTCGATATACCACGATCATGTCCTTGCTAGCATTTGGCAACATGTTTGTACTGATTTCCAAGTATGTTCCATTGATTAAGAATTCCATGTTTCTTGATCATTTGAACTATGATTGAACCCATGATTGAATTATGATTAGATTATGTGTGCACCTACTAACAGTTGTTAACATGTAGAACTAAATCATATGTGTGCTCTACATTTTCCCGTTAACCTATGTTAGTAAGTACTAGACATGTATTCACTTAAGAATTTCACTTAAGGTTTACATTTAAAGAATGTTCACAACTTGATTGATTCACACGCAATGTTTGACTCATCCATGTTTGATTAACACTATGATTGAATCTCAAATGGTTGTATCTCATATGTTTGACTAATGTTCAATGATTCCAGTTGCTCCCGGATTTTCACTTCAAATACGAACGCCGAATTCCCTCTGTCATACTGAATTTAGCTTATATACAGGGCATACGTAGGGTCAAGCAAACTGCCTGCCCAGCCGACATCCCACCACCACTTCAGTATGCCAGAGTTTGGCCACCGTTTGTATTTGAAGCTAGGATCCCAACTCTTGATTGATTATGATTGATTCATGATTGCCTCTTGTACTATGAATATGATTATGATTGTGTAAACCATGGTTCTTAGTTTACTTGAAATTAAAACCTTAGGTTTTAGTATATGTGTCCTAGGTTAATTAACCTAGGTTCCCAATACTTACAGTATTGAGTATAATGATCTCCTTGTATGAACTTTAACTAAAGAATACTGTTACACAGATTCTAAGTTATGAAGTCCTAATTATAATGGATACCTGAATATGATAACATGATAAGGATTTCAGATAAAAGATTCTAAGAATACAGATCTTTGCCTCTAAATTCCTCTGATGAACATGATAAGGATTTTAGATCAAAGATACTAAGAATACAGATCTTTGCCTCTGAATTCCTCTAATGAACATGATAAGGATTTCAGATAAAAGATACTAAGAATACAGATCTTTGCCTCTGAATTCCTCTAATGAATATGACAAGAATTTCAGATCAAAGATACTAAGAATACAGATCTTTGCCTCTGAATTTCTCTAATGAATATGTGTTTAGAAATTTAGTTCGGATTCTAAAATTATAGAATTCCAATCCAAATTCCTTGACTCGATCTCTGAATCTTAGTAAGTATCCCTAAGATCTTCCAAGCTTAATGTAGACTTAATGCTTACTTAAGTTTACTTAGATCCTAAGTATCCTCAAGCTTATAGCACTTAGTCCTATGGGGTAGCTTAGGTTATAGTCTAAGTCATTAATTATTGGGTTTTTCCTAGTTCTCTACAACCTTGGCTCAGATACCAACCTGTCACACCCCTACGCCGCGTGCGAAATCCACGGCGCGGTGAAGTATGAATGGTTGAATCATGCACAAGTATTGAATAAGAACAACCACAATGCATTACTATGTTTCATAAAGTTTAGACAATTATTTAGTTACAGACAATCTATCTACCAAAAGAAGGACAACTACAGACCCAAAAATATAGTTTACAAAATAAGACTTCAAACAAGACAATTAAACAATCAGGATTTAGTGTGTTTCTAATCCATCCTAGCATGTTTCTTCATCTTGTTTTATCTTAGAATGGTCCCCTTAGTTGTCTTTGAGAATGATCTAAATCTGATTACCTGAAACACGTAAAAAGTAACTGTCAACTACAAAAGTAGTTGGTGAGAACAATAGGTTTAACATTTGTAAATATGAATCAGCATTGTAAAGCATATGTATGAAGCAGAGAATGAAAATGCATGGATGGTTGCAACCCAAACTAACATCAAGTCTTTAAAAACGTGTGCAAACAGTCAAAAGACTGTTTACTAAATAAGCCAACATATAATCAAGTCCCAAACTACGTTTGGAGTCAGAAAATGTATCAGCAACTTTGATAAAACTATAATGTACCCAAGTCTGCAGTTAGCTTTTAAAACAAATTTAAAAGCTAACTCCAGTCTTGGTCTGTCCCAATGTGTCCGCTTTCCCTTGTTGTGATCACCCAGTACTAACGCTAATGAATATGTAACTTGATGTGTGTATAAGTTTGTTCACAACGATGAACACCATGCTTTTGAATACTTTGATTTGAAACCATTGATTGAATGCCTTAATTGATATCATGATTTGAAAACCTCGCTTGAATACCATGAATTGAATCCTTTGTTTGAATACCACCATGAAATCCATTGTTTGAATACCTTGTTTTGAAACTCTTGATTGAATACTTAGAATAGTGTCCTTGTATAGTAACAAGGTTTATAACATATTATTTTCGAAAGCAGGAGTTTATAGTAAAAGAGTTTATAATTCCCATTATTTAAAAATGATTATCATTTATAAAACCATTTGAGTAAATATGATATAAAACAGTTTAAGGAACCTTTATAAAACCTTTCTAGTAGAAAATGTTTAACAGTAGATAAAATCCTTTAAAATTGTTGATGAATCCATTGAATTTGTACAGTGATCCCGTATTGTTTGTAAGATAGCGTACATCTTGTATAATGAAATATGAATGAAATAGAAGTATTTGATCTCGTGTTCCACCCCAAAACAGTTGTAAAACAGTAAAAGAGGGGCTAATGTTCTCACATGTCTGCAGTAGACTCTGAACTATAACAAGTAGCAAGTAGCAAACATGACTTCTAACTGGATCCTATATCATTGTATCATACATAGAATATAAGATTTATGATTGTATAAACTTTGATTCATTGATTGACTTGCGTTATCATGATTTTGTTTAACTTCTTGAATAACTTGTTCTCATGTTTAGGAATGTTGTGTGAACTTGAAAGTCATGATTGAGTCACTTGATTTATAATTGATTCTTGAAAAGAATTGTAATGTTCTTTTATGCACAACTTGTGTGCATAAAATAACAAGTATTGATGAACTTGATAACCATTGTTTAACATGTATTTTGAAGAGATATTCAAATTGTTTTAGTCTTTTAGGGTTGTGACTTGATCCCATAATTATGTTAAGTTATAAACTAAACCCGAATGAGATCAATTCACAATTTCTTTAAGTTGTGGGCCTAACATTGGGCCTTGAGCCCATGAAACCATGGTGGGATTAAACAAAGGTCATGGGCCTCTTAGGTTAGACATGGGCCAACGTAGTTGTTATTGGGCCGGTTAAGTGAGTTGTTGGGCCAATTAAATGTGTGGAATCTTTCCTTGGGCTTAATTACACCTATATGGGCCGAAACTCTTTGGGCTTATATCCCTTGGTTCCATGGGGTTTACGTGGGCCGAGTTAAACCATAATTGGGCTGTTACATTGTCTCGGCTGTGAAAAAGGAAAGAAGCAAAATAGCTTCGGCTCTTACTCAGCGAACCTATTTGGTTCTACAGCTAGGGTTCGGCCATGATCATGCATAAGGTTCGGCAATCTCAAATGATTCGGTAGTTTCCATGGGGTTCGGTAATCACAGGGGTTCGGTAATCACAAGGGTTCGAGAAACTGACCAACGAACCATGTAAGGTTCGGCTGGCTGAGAAGGGTTCGGTGCCCGCCTAATGGTTCGTGCATGGTTAAGGGTTCGCCTGAATTGAAATAGGTTCAGTAATAACCTCCCAGGTTCGGCCATGCATACGTTTGGCTAACTCAGTTTTGTCAAAAGAGGTTCATTGATCATGGTGACCATCGATAAGGTTCAGCTAAATTCAAAGACTATGCATGGTAGGGTTCGGCTCAGAGTGAAAGGTCCGCCGCACCCCAGGGTTCGCAGAAGGTTCGGGCATGGTGATGGTTCGGCCATGGGTGCTGGGTCCGTCTAGCATGGCAATAGGTTCGTGTCCCAATGGTTCGTGAGATCATGGGTTCGTGGCTCAGCAAAAAGGCTCGGCAGATTGGACCAAGGTTCGGCCACCTTAACAGGTTCGACCAAGACTGCACTCGCGAACCCTGGTGCGAGCCTCATCCCCTCCATCGAACCATCAGCTCCAGACCACGATCTAAGTTTTTCTCACGTTAAGGAGGGTTGCTATGGTTGCGAGACTCGAAGGATGGCGCCTAGGACCGGCTACGTCTCATATTCGATCATCACACATAGAAAACCCTATTTTCCAGATTTTCTATTCGATCATACCTCGTTTTTGGTCGGCTAAAACTTCAGATCCTTTGTACTTCCGTGTAGGAAATGTCGAGAGCTTCGTGTAGGTTCAAGAGTCACCCAAATTCATCAAGAAATGAAGAAGAGATGAAGATTTTGTGAAGTTTTCTAGTGAGAGAGTGGGATTTTCGAAAATTGTAGAGAGAGAGGGTAGGAGGCTGAATTAAATGAGGAAGTAAAGAGAATTAAGGGCTTTTATGCCCCGGGTGGTTCCCCGCGTGTTCAGTCTCGTTCCGTTTCGGTTTCGCTTATTTTTACGTACGCGTCATCACGATTAAGAAAATAATATTTTGAGTTGTTTTAGATGAGTTTCAAAATTGTAAAAATGTAAAATATATTATTTCATTTATTTTTACTCTTCGTTCGTTGACAGATCGTTAAACAGATACAATTACGTGTATACCCGCAATCGCATATGTTTTTCGATCGTATTATTTATTTATTGCCGTTTAATCATAATTATAAGTTCAACATTCGTATTATTATGGATCGTCACCCATAACTATACTCAGTCTCGCTTACGCATTACGCTCTTGTTTAATTAATTCATTTGTCATAATATTCGTCTAAACACTACGCACTAACACTATCCCATTACACCGAACGCAGTATATGTATAGGGCATACCCCAGAGTCCAGCTACCTGCCTTATCTGACGCCGTCCCACCACTGTTTCGATATAATACGATACTGTTCTTGCCTAGCGAAATCGACTGTAAATAAATAATACATACTTGTTCCTGATTAACTGAAATCCTATAACACACAAACACAACCATGAACATATGAATCACATTGACTGATTGGACATAATTACACATTGTTCTAACACTGTTTACGACTACCATGACTAAATGTACAGATGTTACAGTGCAGATGTTAAGAACACAACCAAGAACGAATCTGAGATGTAATGTAAGGACTAACAATGTAATGAAATAAGATTCATTAGTCAACAAGATTACATTACCTACCCCTCACATGCTCTCAAACTCCATGGATAAAGAATCCATGGAGTTCATGGGGGAGAGCTCTCTCCAGATTACACTGAAGCACACCCTCACACACTCTCTTGTCTGTGTTATTTTTCTACAAATGAGAATAATCTCTATTTATAGTGTCACATGCCCTAAAACCCTAAATACAACAAATACAACAAAATGATAATAAATAATAAATAATAAATATTAAACAAAGCTCTATCATTTGTTGTGGTCTTCGGGTCTTTTGGTCATCAAGTGTTTTCGTAAACTTGAGTCTTTAGTGACTCGTTGCTCCCTAATCAACAAATACATAATACTTCTTGTTTACATTCCATCTATCCAAATTAACCGTTGATCTTGACTTTTCTAGACCCAACAGTCTCCCCCTATTTGGTTAGATGAATGTAAGCCAATGTAGAAGTATGATGAAACAAACATGAATAATAAGATTTAATTTGTGTAGATGCAACTCATGTTTCTTTCACCGCAACAATTGTGAAGCTTTCTTTACTCCATTTCTCAAACCCAAAAGAAACTTCTTGAAGTTCCATGTCTTCCATTTATCTTCTCCCCCTCTAATAAAGCTCCCCCGACGATTAAACAATCTTAATCTTCAATCCCAACCCAAAAGATATCCGAATATAGGGTGTCAGTCCAAGTATAGGAATCACAGCCTTCCTTGTAGTGAACATATGACAAATAAAGGTTCAAAAATGAATGTAAATCATGTCCCAACAATTTGATTCTTGAGAGTCTTCAAAGTAGAAATAAGAAATCTTCACATCAATGAAACCGAAGTCTTCACTGATAAACCACTGATAACACACTTGCCATCAGTTTAATCCATCAATCTACCCTAAACTGATGATATAGATGACTGACGTGTGAAAACCCTGCATGTCTTCAAAAACAAGTAGTGTTCTTCGGAAGCAGTCATTGCTAACCGGTAATATGTTCCATGCTACAGATCTGGAACACCAATTGGACTTACAAAATAGACATCATTAACTTATTTTGATTTTCTGATGATGTATAAGTTTTAGCTCTATCATGCCAAAGTGCAAAGTACTTCCAATGATGAAACCGAACGAGCGAACCAAAGGTTAATGTGTTTCAAAAGTCATGTCATATGTTATCAATTTCTAAAGTGTTGATTTGAGGATGCATTAGCACTTGGACATCACTGAAATAAACACTTAAGAAGTGGACATTGCATATCAAGAAAAGACATCACTTATGAAACATTTTGTTAATTTCAAAGTGCTAATTTGTAGATGCATTAGAACTTGGACATCATAAATAAGCACTTATAAATTTAACATCTTGTCATGGCAAATGAGGGAACCAAAGTCAAATGTGTTTCAGAAGTAAAATTATATGTTGTCAAATTTTAAAGTGTTGATTTGAAGATGCATTAGCACTTGTACATCATCCAAATTAACACTTAGAAAGAAGACATTACATATCAAGAGATAATTTTACTTAAGAAATATTTGGTTAACTTCATAAGTGTTGATTTATAGATGCATTAGCACTTGGACATCATAAATTATCACTTAAAAAGCTAACCTCCTTTTATACCAAAAACTTTGGTTCTTTAAATAGTTTAGTTAACTTCAGAAGTATTAATTTGCAGATGCATTAGAACTTGGACATCACAAATTAACACTTAAGAAACTAACTTCTTTACAAACCAATAATATCTCTGCTCTTTGGAAGTAACTCTTGGAAGCAATAGTAATTCAATTTCGAAAAAAAACTTCACTCATGAGAAGGAGATGTCTTCAGAAGATGCTTCGGAAGCAGTTTCCAATCGGAAGCAAATTATGCTTAGGAAGCAATTTTTTTTTCAATCGGAAGCAACCTGTGCTTCAGAAGGAACTTGTCCTTCGGAAGCAACTTGTGCTTCGGAAGCAACTTGTGCTTCGGAAGCAACTTGTGCTTCGGAAGCAACTTGTGCTTCGGAAGCAACTTATGCTTAGGAAGCAGTTTATTCTTAGGAAGCAATTATTCCAATAGGAAGCAACTTGTTCTCAGGAAGCAATTTCCAATCAGAAGCAATAGCCATAGGAAGCAATAGCCATCGGAAGATTGTAATTATAAAAAATATCAATGATAAGCTTCCGAAAACAAATCCACTAAAACCTTCTGAAAACCCTAAATTCAAGAACGCCGCCGTCATCATTATGTTCTTTTCCGAAACAAACCCAGCTGCCCTAAAAATTTTCAGCCGCCTCCATTTTTAACAAACGAACAAAAATTTGATTATTCATCTGATGACGATCAGATTTGGGTGGGGTTTTGACATATATTAGGGAGAGTCAAAACCCACTTGTGTTTACCATATCAAAACACAAAAAATATAACCCAAATAAATTGAAGAACGCAGAACCCAGAAAAAGAACATCTTCAAAGAACTTTCAAAAAAATTCACAAAATCAGGGTATTGAGCACAAGTTTGAGAGAATCAATGGTTAGAATGATAATATCGGGAACATGGCTCTGATACCAATTGTAAAAACGGTTGCGGAATAGTACCTACCTGATTTGTGAAGATCAAGCAGAACATGAACAGAGAAAGTCTTGAAAATGGGTGCAAATGTTGAAGAATGTCACACCCTGAGCTGGCGGGGTAGTGTCACTCCCCCACCTCTCGTCACCTGTTGATGATTTCACTGAAACTGTTGCGGAAGCATAGTGGTGATGTCTCTGAGGTGAGGTGTGACTTACTTGATCCGATATCACAAGCACACAGATTAATTTAAGATAAATACATTACAGGGTTCGTTATTAAAATTTACATTACAATGTTAACTTATTTAACTACAAGTTTGTGAAGTGCATTCTTCCCGGAGTCACTGTCTACCTGCAAAAATGTTTGAGTTTGAAAACGTCAGCACAAAGCTGGTGAGTTCGACAGTTCAATTTAAAACAATATGATATGATAAATATGTTCTCAAAAGTTCAGTTCTGGATAACCATGGGACCCGTAACTAGTTCCTTTCGGACAGTTGTTCGTTCACGAAGATACTACCCGTCGGTAAATATCTTAATGCCTCATTATCTTAATGTCTATCACTAACATTAAGAAGTTGTTATGGAAACAGGTACCAAACATTCACACAAGGGGAGATGCAATCCTCCCAGCAAATGGGTTGTCAGCCAATAGTACTATCAATGATTCCTGTTCGGCCCCACATGGGTTCACTAGATACAGTTCAAGAGATGGGGACTTTTGATACTGTGATAGAGATACTAACGGCAAAATCCCATGAAATCACACAAAAGTCACATGAAATCACACAGATATCAGTGATGCATATCATATGTTCAGAAAATAGTTTGTAGAGTTACCCCGATGTTTGTAAGACAATAAAAAGAAAAGGGGTTGTACGAAACTCACCTGATGATATAGATGTAGCAGAATATCTCAAAACTGATAATAGAGAAGTGATTCTGCATTTATTTATATTTAATGAGTTATTTATGTTCTAGTTTACTGATTAGATCTTTCTGAACGTTCAATGTCAAAGACATTGCTTTAACAGTCATCAAACTGATATTAGTTATGTAATTAGTTAATTTAATGTTATATCATACAATGTATGATAATGTAGGAACCTACATTGCATTAGATTCCTAATACAAATTTGATGACACTCTTGATTAATCAGAATAATCTCGGATTAACCAGATAGTTAATGTTGTTGATTATGATCTTGTAACAGTTTCTCGATAATTTAATGGCTTAGGAATGATCAATTCTTGTTATTGATTACCCAAATATCATGAATTATCACAATGTAGCTTCAAAATAGGTGTAAAAACCATGTTTAACATACTAATCTGACTGTTATCATAAACATCAGATAATCATTCCAATGAGTATGTTAATGATTGTGATTAGTTTGAAACATTTGAATTTAACCTTGCATTTCAAGGATTAATCCAACTAATCACCTACATTGTTATAATCAAATGGGTTAAACCATTATAATCATGGGTATGGTTTCATGCAAACCGGGCATTACAACGGATCAAAACAAGGATTTAACCGTTAAAACATCGTGTTCTTTGTTTATAATCAATCCTAGCCATCATCTAGGCAATAATCAACAATCCTAAGTATATCATTACATTCAAAATCAAGATCTAATCAATCAAAATCAAACTAGAAGGTTTAAACGAATCATTACCTATTCTGACGGATATCTACGGTTAAAACAACGATCTGGACTTGTAGAGATGATCCCTGGTATGATTGATAGCTTCTGATGGCTTCAAAATAGTGCTCTGAGGCTTAGAGTTTCGTTTGCTTTGCTTCTGGATCGAAGAAGTTCGAGAAAGTAATAAAAATGATAATCTGCATGAAATCTGATAAAAAGGATCAGATCACTCCACCGCCACACTCGTCGCGTACCGCGATGAGGTGCTCAAAAAGGCTTCGCATACGGCGACGATTTCCGGAGGAATCTTAGATATTTTGGCCCATCGCGTACCACGGAGGACTTTCAAGCCCACCTCCGCGTACCGCGGCGAGTCCAATCGATCAACACTTAGAAATTTTTCTTCGTTTTTCGATTCCGGGCAATCCAGGACTCCGTTTTGCACACGGTTTTTGCCCACGTTCATCATTTCTCAGTTACTATCAATCTGTAACAATTGAAATCATTAAATCAACGTGGATTTCTAGAACGATCAAATGTGCTCACATCATTGATGACGTAATTCTCGTATACAACTGTCAGAGTCTCCTCCTGTTAGAGAAATTTCGTCCCGAAATTTAGTGAAGACTTACATTATGACAATCGTTTATGAGAATCGATGTGGATACTTTGATTTCATTTGATCTTCACGTTCCCAAGTATATTCGGGTCCACGTTGTGTGTTCCAACGCACTTTAACGATTGGTATGCGACTACGTTTTAACACTTTCATTTCTCGATCCATTACCTCTACTGGTTCTTCACTGAACTGAAGTTTTTCATCAATATGAATCTCTTCGAGAGGTACAATCAATGATTCGTCAATTAAGCATTTCTTCAGATTAGATACATGAAAGACATCGTGAATGTTGATGAGTTCAAGAGGTAATTCAAGTCTGTAGGCTACTGGTCCTATTCGTTCAAGAATTTTGAATGGTCCTACAAATCTTGGTGAAAGTTTACCTCTCTTTCCGAATCTGAAAATGCCCTTCCAAGGTGAAACTTTCAACATTACTCGATCACCTATTTGAAATTCTAAAGGTCTACGACGATTATCAGCATAACTCTTTTGACGATCGCGAGCAGCTTTAATTCGTTCCTGAATGAGAGCGATCTTATCAGTTGTTTCCTGAATAAATTCTGGGCCTATGATTTGATTCTCACCTACCTCTGACCAACAGATAGGTGATCTACACTTGCGTCCATAAAGTGCTTCGAATGGAGCACATCGAATACTGGTATGGTAGCTGTTATTGTATGAAAATTCAACAAGTGGAAGATGAATATCCCAGCTACCTCCAAAATCAATCACACAGCTTCTGAGCATGTCTTCAAGAGTTTGATTTGTTCGTTCAGTCTGCCCGTCTGTTTATGGATGATAAGTTGTGCTCATATTGATTTGCGTGCCCAGAGCTTTTTGAGGAGTTTTCCAAAATCGTGACATAAATCGATCATCTCCGTCAGAAATGATAGAGATCGGAACTCCATGTCGAGATACAATCTCATTAACATAGAGTTTGTAGGATCAGATGTTCTCAATTGATTCAATAATAGAGTATAGCAGCGGAATTCAAAGTTGAATTAGCACAATCATAGCAAGAACAAAGTTCAATCAAACAGTAAACGAATAAGTTTGTTATAGAGAGAGAGTTTCAGCAAAAGGAATATTTCATTCAATTCACTAACTTCATACTATTACATAAATGTCAACTGCCCTTATATATAGAGACAGTGACGTCTGATGATGTCACATGATGTTGACACCTAACAGAAAAAACAAAACAACTGAAATAACTAAACTACTGAGAATGTCTACAACATCTGAAGACATTCTCTTACAACTACTGAAGTAATAAAACTACTGAAGTAATAAACTAAAACATCTGATGAGTAAACTACTCATCAGACTTTTACAAGAACTGAAAGAAAACTACTGAAGACTAAACTACACACTACAACATCTGATGACTTACACTTCAGCTGTTGTATATCACTTCAGATCTTGTATCTTCTGTACATTGAATGTCAGCCGTTGTGTTCTTCTTCAGTTGTTATAAGTGCTGTGAGACTTAGAGATTTTTCTGATCAGGCTCATTGGTTCTTTTAGTCCAACAAACTCCCCCTGAACCAATGCAGCCAAAAACCTCTAATTTATTTATGGTCTCACTTATTTACTCCCAGGCTGAAAGATAAGTCTTTTTCTTTGAGATCAGTATCAAAATGACCAGTTAAAGTGTATGCCTGATAATCAACAGCTTCCAAAAAATCTAGCAAGCAAAATATGAGAGGGAACTCCATTGGGAAAATGGACTATGAGCATTAACCCCTCTCATTAAAGCTATTGATCATATACTAACCTGAAGGACTCCCTGACATATGCCTCAAGCAGTATTACCTTCTCTTCTGGAGTCAGCCTCTCAGGTTCACCTTCAAAGAAAGACTCAGGTCCATAATACTCAGACAAGTACCTGGCCATTGTCCCATCATTCAGCTCAACTCTAGTAATCTCTCTGTATACAAACTCATCAGGATGCTTCCCTTCCAAAAACAAAGAAAGCTCATTTTGTTGAACATTTTCAAGTTTCCTATATACCAAGCCTTTCTTGATCATTTTGTTTTCTATAAACTTTGGAGCTTTTGAGCCAGAGTTGTACACACTCTTGAAGTCATTGATTATCTCCCAAGGATCAAGTACTGACCCTAGCATAATGTCAGCACTTAAGACCCTTCTGATTCTTCTGGCATAAGATGCTGGAGCCTCTCTCTTGTGTATCCTGTGAATGATTCTTGGATCAGGCCACATTCTAATTTGTTCCTTCCTATACTGGTAGGTGAACCTCAGAGCATACAACCTTTGAGCTTCTTTCTTCATTGCAATAATGGTTGATGTCTGAGGATAATCCTTGTCAACCATCTTTAAGATTTGCTCATCATGCTGTTTCTGATTCTCTTCTTCTTCAAGCTTCACTTTTACTGCCAACATTCTAGACTCTGGTGTGATCTTTGGATGTTGACCAAAAACCAGTGGCTTGGCAGGAAGAGTTACTTTCTTCTTTTGAATGGTCAGATCTAACCCAGTTGTTGCTGAATCAGGCTTTTGAACATTTGTTTTAATAACTGTAGAGATAGGCATCCTGTCTTCCTCATCTGAATCTTCCTCTTCTTCTTGAATTCTCAGTTGCCTTCTTTTCTTTAGAGGAGCCCTTACCTCAACACTTTCAGAAGATTTCTCAACCTCAACCCTCTGAGTTTGAACTTCTTGTTCTTGCATCTCCTCTTGTTCAGTTTCTTGTACATCGGAGGTTGTAACTTGTTCAGTACTTACTTTCTCAAAACTTACTTCAACTTCTTTATCAGCCTTTTCCACACTTTCTACATTTTCTTGCTCAACCTCCTCCTCAGCTCTGTTGACAACCTCAGCAGTTTTATTCTTCTTCTGTCTCTTGTATGTCACTTGAATGGCAGAAGACCTTTCAGAAGCAATATCTTCATTGTCAGACCTTTGCCTTTTGGAAGCTGAAGTTGTGACTGACTCTGTTCCTAACTCCCCCTTTTTGCTGCAGGGGAAGAAGGAGTATGAAGAGTTGTAAGTCTGGCAGTCACAGCATCATCTACCATCTGCTGAATTTGAGATTTGGAGGGTAGCCTCTCATCAAGGGCTTGGGCAATGATGGTTTTCAGTAAAGGAGTGATGAGAGGGATGACATTTAGAAGGACAGCAGCTAATGCCTCTGGGGGGCTAGAACCCAAAGGATTAGTGCCTGAGGCAGTGGCTGGTGGTTTGTCAAATTGTGAAGTAGTGGTGGAAGTGTTTGGGTGACCTTCAGGATGAGAAGGTGCCATCTGTGGGGTAATTGGGGAAGATGGACTTTTGTCCTTGGACATTTTGGTGAGTAGCTCATTGAGTCTACATACCTCAGCCTCAAGGATTTGATTCTGCTTTAGAACCTCAGCAAGTGTTCTTTGGTCATCAGTAGCCTTAGCTAAGTCATCTGACCTCCTGAGAATATCAGGATCTACCTGAGTTGAGTGTGGCTCAACATGATCAGGTGCCCCTTTTTCTTGATTCTGGGGACTTCCAACCTCAGGGGTAACCCCTTCATCAGTTGTTGCCTCTGACAAGGTCTTAGCAATGGTACCACTATCAATCACTCCGAATGATGGAGGTGATGAAGTAGCAGCCTTGTCAGATATCAGAATCTCTCTTTCCACACTAGGAGATCTGATGTGGTAGTCATAATCCTGTGGGTTATCAGAGACACTTTGATCCTCCCCCTCAATGTTGGAGCTAATCCCAGTAGTGATAGGTGTCTGGGAGGGGATAGGAGTGTTCAACTGATCCAGGATGTTTTCAATAACAAAAGTGGGGCTATTTGGGGTGGTTTCCATAGGAATTGGCTTTGAAAGAGAGTGCACCCGGGGAGATTGGTGCTGTTCAATAGAAACCTTTTCAAATGAAAGAGGTTCTAGAGATGTGTCTGCCCCTACAATGGTTGCTCCAGGATCCTGTGAGAGGAAACCTGGGCGGTTTGAGCTGGTAGAGTCTGATGGACCACTGGTTGACTACCCCCAGTGGCCATGTCATGCCTTGGTGAGGCATGGGCAGACTCAGGGGACTCATTTCCCTGAGCAGCCTTTTTGGGCTTTGTGGATTTGGGTTTGGTGGGGACCTTAGATTTTGATTTGGA
The DNA here is from genome assembly GCA_009363875.1 of Mikania micrantha. Lineage (NCBI taxonomy): Eukaryota > Viridiplantae > Streptophyta > Magnoliopsida > Asterales > Asteraceae > Mikania > Mikania micrantha. The sequence continues at coordinate 67,962,641 of CM018680.1, read as the reverse complement.
AGAGGAGGCTGTGGGTTCCCTATGCTTGGGTTTTAGCTTTCGGGCAGCCTCTTTTAGAGTAAGGTTAGAGTTGTGTCGGGAATATACTTCCAACAAAACTGCTGGAGCAGAGATCCCCTGACCAACAAGGCCATTTTGCTGAAGCTGTTTCTCTATGATGGCCATGATAAAACGTGGATAGAGTAGCCATCTAGAAGAAACAGGCTTAGCAGCATGTTCAGTTAATTCAGAAAACAGGATTTGAGAAAAATTTAATTTTTGAGATTCAAGGATTGAATACAATACCTGTTGCCACCTGGAAGACATTTGGTCCCATGAAGAAGACTTCGGAGCCAAGCATATGTTGATCATATGAAATATCAGGCGCTCTGGGTCATTGAAGTGCTTCTTGAAAAGTGTTGAGTCACTCAAGTCACCCTGGTATTCATGACTTGTAAAACAGAGGTCAGTTGCGCTCTTAGGAAATTGGGTGACCAGATTAGCATCATCAAGCTGAAGAACCTCCCTCAGTTCAGCTGGGCTTATGTGCACGTTATGACCATTGAAAGTGGACCGAAGAGAGATTACTCCTGTGCCAACATTGATCAGTTCCACATTCATCCAGAATTGATGAATAGAGTCGACATATAGTGTTGGATTGATGAGAAAAGCAGTTTTGAATTGAGAAGCATTCATCAAATCCACAGCTTCATCAAACTTTGACCAGAAAGAGGATTTGGTCAGATAGGCAATGGAGTTATGACGCGGTTTCAAGGTTATGGACGCCATGGATGCAAAGACTGGAGAGGAAAATAGGTTTTTGAAAAAGAGGGAAAGTTCTGAGAAAGTGATAATGAAACAACTGAAGAAGGTTGAGTTAAATAGAGAAAACAACAGAAGTTAAAACAACTAAAGAGTAAAATTACTCATCAGGTGTTGTCGACAATTTTGTTCAGCAGTTGTTTTCATCAGTTGTTCATCAGACTTTGTGGAAATTTTGTTCATCAGAACTTGTGAACAATGTGTTCATCAGAACTTGTAAACAATTTGTTCATCAGAACTTGTAAACAATGTTTGACCTTCAGTACTTAGTGAATCAATACTCATCAGTACTTGTAACTTAGAGTATTAGAAAAGGTCATATCTTTCCTTGAATCAGTACTTTTGATATGTATCAGTATTTACTGAAAATATCAAAAAGTTTCAAGGTAAAAAAAATTTTATTTGAAAAGAAAAATTGAAAATATTTTTGGGTTTTTCGAAAAGAAATTAAAAGTTATTTGATGAAAAACCAACCTATTCAAGTTGCAGCATACCAAGCCTTAGAACTAAATTTTGAAAAGTTGAGATGTCTAAAGGCTTAGTAAAGATGTCTGCAAGCTCATCAGCACTAGGAACAAACTTTGGATCAATCAGACCCTTTTCATAACAATCTCTTATAAAATGATGTCTGATCTCAATGTGTTTAGTCCTAGAGTGCTGAACTGGATTCTTGACAATACAAAGAGCTGAAGCACTATCCATTAACAATGGTGTCTTCAGTTCTTTGATGCCATAATCCAAGAGTTGAGACTGAAGCCAGAGAATTTGTGAAGTACAACTTGCAGCAGCAATGTACTCGGCTTCAGCAGTGGAAGTGGCTACAGATGTTTGTTTCTTACTTTGCCAAGAAACCAGACAATTTCCGAGAAATTGACACCCACCAGAAGTAGATTTTCTTGAGAGTTTGCATCCTGCATAGTCACTATCAGAAAAAGCAACTAGCTTGCAGGAATGTCCAGTGGAGTACCATATTCCCAGAGATTGAGTACCCTGTAAGTATCTGAAAATTCTTTTCACAGCAATCAGATGAGATTCTTTAGGTGCAGCCTGAAATCTAGCACAGACACATGTGGCAAACATAATGTCTGGCCTTGATGCAGTTAGATACATCAAAGAGCCAATCATACATCTATAAAGAGTTTCATCCACTGAAGTACCTTTCAGATCAGCATCAAGTTGTGTGGTGCTGCTCATGGGGTTAGAACATGGTTTACAGTTTTGCAAATCAAATTTCTTTAACAGCTCTTTTGTGTATTTTGATTGGTGAATGAAAATTCCATCAGGTTTTTGTTTAATTTGAAGACCCAAGAAAAACTGTAGTTCCCCCATGGCACTCATTTCAAAATTTTTGGTCATAAGCTCAGTGAAAGCATCACACAACTTTAGATCAGATGAAGCAAATATAATGTCATCAACATAAATTTGAACAAGTAGCTTATGCTGTCCTACATTGTTTATGAATAAAGTTTTATCAATGGAGCCTCTAGTGAAATTATTTTTGAGAAGAAAAGTGGATAAAGTGTCATACCAGGCTCTAGGTGCTTGTTTCAGCCCATAAAGAGCTTTATCAAGCTTGTACACCCAATCAGGATGTTTATTGTCCTCAAAGCCTGGAGGTTGACACACATACACTTCCTCTTTTATTTTACCATATAAGAAAGCACTTTTGACATCCATTTGAAAAACTTTAAGTTTATGTAAAGCAGCATATGCTAAGAACAACCTAATTGCTTCTAGTCTGGCTACAGGGGCAAAAGTTTCATCATAATCAATACCTTCTTCCTGAGAAAACCCCTGTACAACCAGTCTAGCTTTGTTTTTAATGATTTGACCATTTTCATCTGTTTTATTCCTAAACACCCATTTTGTGCCTATTGCACACTTACCTGGAGGTAGAGAAACCAGCTCCCAAACTTGTTGCTTCTTGAACTGCAACAACTCCAACTGCATTGCCTCCACCCAGCCAATGTCTCTAAGTGCTATGTGATAGTTCTTTGGCTCTTGTTGACTGACAAATAGAGCATAAAGACAAAAGTTGGATAATTGACTTCTTGTGGAAACACCAGCAGAAATATCGCCAAGAACTTGAGATAATGGATGATCCTTCAGTTCTTGATATGGAATAAGATCAGTGCAAGTGTTTGCTGGAGGAACAGATGCTGCAGTTGAAGAAGATTCAGGAAATACAGCAGCAGGAATTTCAAAGGATTTAGAAGATGCCAGAATTTCATCAGCATTTGTATTTGGAGGATCAACTGGAGCAGGAGGAGCATCAGATTTAGCATACAATGGCAGATTATCACTAAATCTGAACAGATGAGTACTTTCATCTTCATCATCTGGAATTCCTTGTGTGGTTTCTGTAGAAGCTTTTGGTGGATCTGCTGGAAGAGCCTCATCTTCTACACCAATATTCTCAACTGGAAACTCATGTGGCAAGATATTAATATCAAACATCTCAGCAGGATTCTGAGGAATGGAATCTTTGGGACATTCATTAAATTTAACATGAAGAGTTTCTTCAACAATCTTTGTTCGACAATTGAACACTCTATAAGCCTTGCAAGTTGAAGAATATCCAACAAAATATCCTGCATCAACTTTGGAATTAAACTTTGTGAGTTGATCTTTGGTGTTAAGGATATAACATGGACACCCAAAAGCTCTGAAGAAGGAAATCAAAGGAGTTAAAGAGTGAAGTATTTCATATGGAGTCTTCAACCATCTTTGATTCACCAAAACTCTGTTTTGCACATAGCAAGCTGTATTAACAGCTTCTGCCCAGAATGTCAGTGGCAAACCAGAATCAGCCAACATTGTTCTGGCAGCTTCAATCAAAGTCCTATTTTTCCTTTCTACAACTCCATTTTGTTCAGGAGTTCTGGGAATGCTGTACTGTCTCTGAATTCCCTTTGACATATAAAATTCATCCAGAATGTGATTTCGGAATTCAGTGCCATTATCACTCCTAACACACTTGATAGGAATAGAATATTGCTTTTCAGCATATAACACAAAGTTTATAATAGCCTTGGCAACCTCACCTTTTGAGTGTAAGAAGAAAGTCCATACAAACTTTGAATAGTCATCAACAATAACTAGACAATACTTCTTCTTTGCCATAGACATTATCTGCACTGGACCAAACAAATCCATGTGCAGTAGTTGCAGGCAACCAGTGGATTTGGAATCTCCAATTGGAGGAAAAGAGACTTTGTGTTGTTTTCCTTTCAAGCAGGCAGTACAATTCTCATCACAGCTAAAATCCTTTAAAGGAAGACCTCTAACCAAACCATGTTTCACCAATTGATTCATGTTTTTGATGTTCACATGACCTAATCTTCTATGCCACAGATTTGATTCCTTGAAAGAGGCCTTAGAAAATAAACAAGGATGACCCTTAACAGAGATTTTCTTAGATAAATCAAAGGCATATACCTTTCCCACTCTGTTAGCCTTAAGAAGTGTATACTCATCTAAAACTTTGCCAATCAAAGGCAGCACATCACAGGATAGAATCCTACAATCTTGCTTAGTGAACAGAGAAACATGACCCTTATCACACATTTGACTAACACTCAGAAGATTATACTTAAGATTCTCAACATGATTCACATCATCAAACCTAATCTCACCATTTGTTACCACACCTTTACCTATAATGTAACCCTTAGCATCATTTCCAAAGGACACAAATCCTTTCCTTCCAGTGAAATAATTATGAAGGAGAGATCTGCTCCCAGTCATATGCATGGATCCTCCACTATCAACATACCAGATGCTATTTTGGCATGCTGAAGGACCCTGCAAACAACAACACACTCAGTTAGACTTTTGGACCCAAACCATTTTGGTTTTGGGTCTGTTAACACATGATGAAACAGAAGTAACATTGTCAGTTGAAGCAACACTTGAAGCATTCTTATCAGAAGATTTTGCTTTGACTTTTGATTTTGATTTCTTTTTATGAAATGAATCAACTGATGCCTCTGCCAGATTGACTTTTCCTATCAGTTGTTGCATCATTAGCATCAGTTGATTATGATTTTGAGTTAAAATTTTGATTTCATCAGACACATCAGAACTTGAGTTTTTATTTTTGTGTTTGATCATTTTAGTGTCTTTAATCAAATGAGATGCTATCAAGTGTTGTTTCCCTGAATCTGGAACAATCCCTTTTCCTTTCTTGGATGTACTTGAGTTATTTCCTTGTAAGGATTTTCCAGATTTTGAAGCTACTGATGATTCTGGTACAAACTTTGAACTAAATTCATTTTTCATTTTGAGTATGTTCTTGTTTTTATGCTTGATTTTGTTGAATTTAGAACCTTTTCTGTACCAGCATTCATCAGTTGAATGATTAAACAGCCTACAAATTTCACAAGGCACCCTCTTTTTCTTTTCCTTGTGATTGTCTACAAGTACTGATGACTTAGAAATAGATTGTTTGTTCATCAGAACATCTGAGGCATCAGTATTTGTAGCCAATTTGACAACAGCTGATGTGTTGACAACATCTGAAGAGTTGTGCTTCAGCACTTGTGTATCAACACATTCACCAACATCAGTTGTTGTAGTATCAGCTTTTTCAACAACTGCTGATGAGTGACTTTGACTTATTAAAAGTCGTGCATCATTTTCTCCAACTCCATCCCCATCTGATTCAATTAAGTGTAGATTTAAGACATTTGAAACTTTTTCATCAGGATCAATCTCAACTAAGACATTATCCTGACATGTGTCATCCTCAATGACATTTGTACACCCAATTGAATAAGAATAGGTTTCAATCTCCACCTTTTCAGCTTTGCAAACATTTGACTCTTCCTCAGATATGTCTACAGAATCAGACATTTCTGAAGATTTGGTAGATTGATACACACTTTCCCCATCAGACTCACAGTCAAAACATTTTGGTTTATAATCAGCAGGGGGGGCAGTGTGATTATAACCAATCCCAAACTTAACATTTGAAGCTGACTGTTTGCTTAACAACATTTCAAACCCCTTACAGGATTCAACCCATTTTTCACAGTTGACTTGGGTTGCTGCAAGCGTTTGTTTCAAATCATTATGCTTCACAAGCATGACTTCCACTCTAGCTTTTTCATCAGATAACAAACATTTGAGTTTATAAATTTCAGACTCTTTTTCATTTAAAGCTTTTTCAAACTCAGTTTTGTTTTTAGCCACAGCCTTCTCTAATTCAAATTTCTCATTTATCAATTCTACATTTATTTCCCTAATGGAAGCAAATGCTAAAATACATGACTCTGAGCATAACTTAGCTTTTGATTCAGAAGATACCTGTGATGTTGAAGAAGATTGACAAGAGTTGTCAATTGAATCAATAGCCATCAATGCAAGATTTCCAGAAGGATTGTCTCCACCATGTGGACCATTTTCAGAGTAAGGCTGCATGTTGAAGTCAGATAAATCATCAGGTAGGCTACTCCAATCAACTACTCCAGGAGTAAAGAAACTCTGATGCTGTTGTTGTTGAGACTGTTGATTGGTTTGAGATTTGCTGGGATCAGGAAGAGCATGTGATTGTGAAGGAATTAATGCTGGAGTGTGTGTAGGTTGAGGCATGTAAAAACAAGGATATGGATATGGCATAGGATTTTGTGGAACAAAGTGAGCTGGATAGAATTGTTGTTGACTAGTACCAGAAGATTGTGGTCCTTTGCTTGGAAAAGTCACAAAAGGTGCAGCAGAGTTAGAACCAGTAGATTTGCACTCCCTAGCAAAGTGACCAAGTCTGTGACACTTATGGCACCTCAGCTTCCCTTTGTCAAATCCAACTTTGGTTTTGCCAGATAATCCAGGGAACTTTCTTCCTGTTCGTTTATAGAACTTTTGTGATCTGATGTTGATTAATGCCATTTGACTCAAAATGTCCATCTCCTCTAGATCATCATCCGGGATTCCTTTCAAATCATCCATCACAAAACACAAGTTATCACCATAATTTCCTGCATTACCATCAACTCCCACAAAAGCATGTTCAGAATTGTTAGTAGAAAAATCAATATGTTCATCATAAGAACATTCAGACCCATTAAACTCTGACTCCTGACCTATCAAAGCAGTGTTACCAGGAACAAAATCATCAGCAAGTTTTCCAGATGAAGACAGTTTTCTCTTCTGTTCTACCTCTCTCTCAAAAGTTAAGAGTTTCCCATGTAATTGGGTGAGAGATAGATTTTCCAGATTAGCATTAGAGCGTAGGACAATTGTGTATGTGTCCCATCTCTCAGGCAGTGATCTGAGAAATCTGTTATTCATCTGACTATTAGTATATTCTTGATTAACCATTTTCAACTCAGAAATTAAACATGAGAACCGCTCAAATTGTTGAGTCAATGATTCACCCTTTCTATGAGAAAAGGTCTCATACTGCTGAGCAAGGATTTCTCTAGTATTTGCTAAAACCTCATCCGTTCCACCGAATTGTTCTTTCAGTGCAACCCAGAGATCATGAGCAGTATCATGATGCATTAAGCCTGAATAAATCTCATTCGGCAAAGCCATGGCCAGAATACCATGAGCTTTCGCATCGATTTCAAATAGTTTAATATCCTCATCCGAATACATATCAGAAGGTTTCGGAATCATGATTTTAGTTTTAGGGTCAGTGATCATGGGTTTATACGGACCATGCACTACAGATTTCCAACATCCTGCGCTATTAATCGACAGGTGATGTAGCATTCTGCGTTGCCAAATGTTGTACTCACTCCGAACAAGCATTGGAGGCTTGGTTGCGGAGCCTGTATTGTGCGAATCATTGTTTGGAGTTGTCATGATCACAGATTCAAACAATTACACACAAACTAATGAAAATTTCAATCAATTGAATCAAAACAAATTTATATTGAAAGACAAATCAACAGAAGTTCACAGAAAACTTCAATCTATAACAAATTCTTACTAATCAGCTAATTCGATCAACTAGAGAACAAATTTGAGCAGTTTCAGAGATCAATTGTTTAATCGATCAATGATTAACCTGCTCTGATACCAATTGTAGGATCAGATGTTCTCAATTGATTCAATAATAGAGTATAGCAGCGGAATTCAAAGTTGAATTAGCACAATCATAGCAAGAACAAAGTTCAATCAAACAGTAAACGAATAAGTTTGTTATAGAGAGAGAGTTTCAGCAAAAGGAATATTTCATTCAATTCACTAACTTCATACTATTACATAAATGTCAACTGCCCTTATATATAGAGACAGTGACGTCTGATGATGTCACATGATGTTGACACCTAACAGACAAAACAAAACAACTGAAATAACTAAACTACTGAGAATGTCTACAACATCTGAAGACATTCTCTTACAACTACTGAAGTAATAAAACTACTGAAGTAATAAACTAAAACATCTGATGAGTAAACTACTCATCAGACTTTTACAAGAACTGAAAGAAAACTACTGAAGACTAAACTACACACTACAACATCTGATGACTTACACTTCAGCTGTTGTATATCACTTCAGATCTTGTATCTTCTGTACATTGAATGTCAGCCGTTGTGTTCTTCTTCAGTTGTTATAAGTGCTGTGAGACTTAGAGATTTTTCTGATCAGGCTCATTGGTTCTTTTAGTCCAACAGAGTTTAGCGAGTCGATCCATAGAATAATCCTCTCGGATGGGTAAGAAATGCGCAGATTTAGTAAGGCGATCAACAGTAACCCATATTGAGTCATGATTACGTGATGTTCTGGGTAGTTTAGTAATGAAATCCATAGAAATCTGATCCCATTTCCACATGGGAATCTCAGGTTGTTGTAATAACCCAGAAGGTCGTTGATGTTCAGCCTTAACTTTGAGACATGTTAAACATCGATCCACGTATTCAGCTATGTGTTTCTTCATTCCAGGCCACCAGTAAAAGTCTTTGAGATCTTTATACATTTTATCAACACCCGGATGAATAGAAAACCTGGATTTGTGCGCCTCATCCAAGATAATTGTTCGAGAGTTACCGAATAAAGGAATCTACATTCGGCTTTTGATCATCTTTGGTATCGAGTTTCTTATCTAATCCCCTCAGTCCCTCAGCAGAATAGTTAGTTGCTTGTAAAGCTTGTTGCTGAGCCTTTTTAATTTGGGGAATTAGACTGGTTTGAATAGTCATACCTAACGTTTTTACACGTAACGGTTTGACTCGTTCCTTGCGACTTAAAGCATCGGCTACGACATTCGCGATTTCACAGTCGTAGTCATTTAAGAGTTCAACCCATCGCCTCTGTCGGATGTTCAACATTTTCTGATCTAGAATGTGCTGGAGACTTTTGTGATCAGTGTATATAATACACTTAGTTCTGTATAGATAGTGTCTCCAAATCTTGAGTGCAAATACCACTGCACCAAGTTCTAGATCATGTGTGGTATAGTTCTTCTCGTGTACCTTCAGTTGTCGAGAAGCGTAAGCAATTACCTTATCATTCTGCATCAAAACACACCCAAGACCTTGACGAGAAGCATCACAGTACACTGTGAAATTATCAGTACCTTCCGGTAGTGCCAAGATAGGTGCATTGCAGAGTTTGTGTTTCAACAGTTGGAACGCCTCCTCCTGTTGGGAATCCCATATAAACGGTTGATTTTTCTGCGTCAATGTGGTTAATGGCAGGGCTATCTTTGAAAAGTTCTTGATAAACCGGCGATAATAACCTGCCAACCCCAAGAATTGACGTATTTCAGTCGGGGTTCGTGGTGTCTCCCATTGTTTCACCGCTTGAATCTTACTGGGATCCACTTGAATACCGTTCTCGTTTACTACGTGCCCAAGAAATTGAACTTCTCGTAACCAAAATTCACACTTGGAGAATTTGGCATATAATTTCTCATGTGCCAAAAGTTCTAGGATTAATTTCAAGTGTTGAGCATGTTCTTGTTGGTTTCGAGAATAAATGAGGCTATCATCAATAAACACAATCACAAATTTATCCAGATAAGGTCTACATACTCGATTCATCAGATCCATGAAAACTGCTGGTGCATTTGTTAAACCAAACGACATTACTAGAAATTCGTAATGTCCGTATCGGGTTCGGAAAGCAGTTTTTGGAACATCATCGTCATGGATTCGCAATTGATGGTATCCGGATCTCAAATCAATTTTTGAGAAGTAAGTAGCACCTTGCAATTGATCAAACAGATCATCGATACGAGGTAGTGGATAACGGTTCTTGATTGTCAGTTTATTGAGTTCTCTGTAGTCAATACACATCCTGAATGAACCATCCTTCTTTTTCACAAAAAGAATAGGTGCTCCCCAGGGTGAGAAACTAGGTCTGATAAAACTTTGTCTAAAAGTTCTTGCAATTGACCTGAAAGTTCTTGCATTTCTGATAGCGCAAGCCGATACGGGGCTTTAGCAACAGGTGCAGCGCCTGGGATCAAGTCAATACGAAATTCAACCTGTCTCATCAGGGGTAATCCTGATATGTCCTCAGGAAAAACTTCAGGAAAATCCTTGACTACTGGGATATCGGTGATTTGTTTGGGTGGAGAATTGTGCTCAGTCACGTGTGCCAGGAAAGCATAACAGCCTTTCCTTAAGAATTTCTGAGCTCGCATACAAGATATGATACCAAGTTTTCTACCAGCTCATTCTCCTTGAACTACCAGTGTATTACCGTTAGGTAATGGAATACGGATCACCTTGTTTTGACAGACAACTTCCGCCTGGTTAGTAGAAAGCCAATCCATGCTAACAACGACATCAAAGCTCCCAAGCTCAATAGGAAGTAAATTGATATTAAAAAGATGATCATTCAAATTCAAGGAACATCCTTGAATCACACTGTTAGTTTTGATTAACTTGCCATTAGCAAGTTCAATAACATAAGGAGTTTCTAGATCTACCGTAGGCAACGAAATTAATGATGCAAATTCGGGAGAGATAAAGCTCTTATCTGCTCCTGTATCAAAGAGAACTGACGCGTAAAGATTATTAAGAAGAAACGTACCAGTGACAATATTTGCATCATGTCTCGCCTCAGTCGCACCAATCTGAAAAGCTCTCCCTCTAGCTTCAGTTCCCGGATTGGTGTTATTGTTTGGACAGTTTCGTATGAGATGGTCAGGGCTTCCACATTTGTAGAATGACCGGTTGGTTTGAGTGGTTTGTCGTGGTGCTTGATTTTGTGGTTGAGCAGGAAAATTGCAATATTTGGTGAAATGTCCAACTCGATTACAGTTGGCACAAACAGGACACGGTCCTGCGTGTTGAAATGAACATTTATTGCATTTGGGCGCCTGCCTAGTATAAGTTTTCCTCTCAGGAATAGCAGCACCATAGTTCTTCACAGTTGGCTTACTCTGGGTGATCTCAGCCGAAGCTTTCGCCTTGGTTTTGCCAAACCACTTTCGTTTGGTACCTTTTGACACATTAGAGGTACCGACATCACTACGGCTGTAAGCCGTCTGAGATTTCAAAGACAGAGTACCACTCCGTACCGCCTCATTGGTAAGCTTAGTGGTTAACAGAATTGTATGTTTCAGGGTTGTGGGTTCAGCAGCAGTCACCATTCCCCGAATCTGGGGAATCAAACCCTTAATGTACTTCTCGATTAAAGCTGCTTCCGTAGGAAACATATCGGGAAGTAAACAAGTAAGTTTGTGAAACCGATCGGTGTAAGCCAGACAATCAGCACCGATCATAGAGTGATTCCAGAATTCCTCCTGGAGTTTTTGAATTTCAGTAATTGGGCAGTACTCTGATCTAATCAGAGTTTTGAAATCATTCCAGCCCATCGAGTCAACTGTGGCTGAACCCAAAGTCTTGGCCTGGGTATTCCACCATGTCAAAGCTGAGTCTTTCAGAGAACAGGCAGCATAAGACACCTTATGCTCTTCCAAACACTTGCTGATTTTGAGTTTGGTTTCCATCTCCTCTATCCACCTTAGAAGACCAGCCGCTCCTTCCTTGCCAGTAAAAGTAGGAGGGTTACAGGAAGCAAAATACTTATAAGTACATCCCTGTCGAGGTGGATCAGGAATAATTGTAGTTGTGCCGGTGGTGGTATGAGTTTCGACGTGACCACCAGTAGCATTATGTTCAGCATGATCGTGGTCTCTACCAGAACCTGCGGTAATATGTGGTTGGTGTTGTGTCAGCACACCACAAGCAGATAGTTGTTCACGCACAATTCGAGCTATCATAGCTTCATTTGTTTCAGATCCGCTTGTACCAGCAGGTGGAACAGTGCCTGCTCCAAGGTTCACTGGTGGAGCAGTATTTGTTTCCAAGTTCCCAGGTGGAACCACGTTCACTTCCGGGTTAACATGCGGATCCGGATTTGATTCAACATTCAGAGGTGGAATTTGATTCTGTTCAGGGTTTGTAATGTTCTTGGCAGCTTTCTTAGCTGGTCGACCTCGTTTAGGAGCCATTATTCTGCTCACAAGCAGACAAACTCAGGTCAGTTTAAGAACATTAAAGATATAACCCGTTCTATCACATAAATTCAATCATATTCAGTTACAATGAAAATTTATATTGAAATGTGATTATAAAGAATACAGTATAACTACATGAATTTAGTCCAGATATGTTCTCCATACACACAGATCACACAGATATTCGTAGTTATACTCAGTCCTGATAATTTAACAACATGTTAAAATATTACATAGGACCTTGAAATGTTGTCACACAAGACTTTGATATGATGCCACACCGACAATTGAAATGTTGCCACACAGGACTTTGATATGATGCCACACAGGACTTTGAAACGTTGTCACACAGACAATTGAAATGTTGCCACACAGGACTTTGATAGGATGCCACACAGGAATTTGAAATGTTGTCACACAGACAATTGAAATGTTGCCACACAGGACTTTGATATGATGCCACACAGGACATTGAAATGTTGTCACACAGACAATTGAAATGTTGCCACACAGGACTTTGATATGATGCCACACAGGACTTTGAAATGTTGTCACACAGACAATTGAAATGTTGCCACACAGGACTTTGATAGGATGCCACACAGGACTTTGAAATGTTGTCACACAGACAATTGAAATGTTGCCACACAGGACTTTGATATGATGCCACACAGGACTTTGAAATGTTGTCACACAGACAATTCAAATGTTGCCACACAGGACTTTGATATGATGCCACACAGGACTTTGAAATGTTGTCACATAGGCAATTGAAATGTTGCCACACAGGACTTTGATATGATGCCACACAGGACTTTGATATGATGCCACACAGGACTTTGAAATGTTGTCACACAGACAATTGAAATGTTGCCACACAGGACTTTGATATGATGCCACACAGGACTTTGAAATGTTGTCACACAGACAATTGAAATGTTGCCACACAGGACTTTGATATGATGCCACACAGGACTTTGAAATGTTGTCACACAGACAATTGAAATGTTGCCACACAGGACTTTGATATGATGCCACACAGGACTATGATATGATGCCACACAGGACATTGAAATGTTGCCACACAGGACTTTGATATGATGCCACACAGGACTTTGAAATTAATACACCAGTCACACACAACATACATAACACATTACACAATCAAATACACAAAACAACCGTTTATTAGCACTATTAGAAAGTTTTGATACAACCGAGTGTTACAATTCGAGCCTATGGTTATAGTCTAGGTCTCTAAGTCAACCTAATTCTCTATAACCTATGGCTCTGATACCACCCTGTCACACCCCCACCTCTCGTCACCTGTTGATGATTTCACTGAAACTGTTGCGGAAGCATAGTGGTGATGTCTCTGAGGTGAGGTGTGACTTACTTGATCCGATATCACAAGCACACAGATTAATTTAAGATAAATACATTACAGGGTTCGTTATTAAAATTTACATTACAATGTTAACTTATTTAACTACAAGTTTGTGAAGTGCATTCTTCCCGGAGTCACTGTCTACCTGCAAAAAGGTTTGAGCTTGAAAACGTCACCACAAAGCTGGTGAGTTCGACAGTTCAATTTAAAACAATATGATATGATAAATATGTTCTCAAAAGTTCAGTTCCAGATAACCATGAGACCCGTATCTAGTTCCTTTCGGACAGTTGTTCGTTCACGAAGATACTACCCGTCGGTAAATATCTTAATGCCTCATTATCTTAATGTCTATCACTAACATTAAGAAGTTGTTATGGAAACAGGTACCAAACATTCACACAAGGGGAAATGCAATCCTCCCAGCAAATGGGTTGTCAGCCAATAGTAGTATCAATGATTCCTATTCGGCCCCACATGGGTTCACCAGATACAGTTCAAGAGATGAGGACTTTTGATACTGTGATGGAGATACTAACGGCAAAATCCCATGAAATCACACAAAAGTCACATGAAATCACACAGATATCAGTGATGCATATCATATGTTCAGAAAATAGTTTGTAGAGTTACCCCGATGTTTGTAAGACAATAAAAAGAAAAGGGGTTGTACAAAACTCACCTGATGATATAGATGTAGCAGAATATCTCAAAACTGATAATAGAGAAGTGATTATGCATTTATTTATATTTAATGAGTTATTTATGTTCTAGTTTACTGATTAGATCTTTCTTAACGTTCAATGTCAAAGACATTGCTTTAACAGTCATCAAACCGATATTAGTTATGTAATTAGTTAATTTAATGTTATATCATACAATGTATGATAATGTAGGAACCTACATTGCATTAGATTCCTAATACAAAGTTGATGACACTCTTGATTAATCAGAATAATCTCGGATTAACCAGATAGTTAATGTTATTGATTATGATACTGTAACAGTTTCTGGATAATTTAATGGCTTAGGAATGATCAATCCTTGTTATTGATTACCCAAATATGATGAATTATCACAATGTAGCATCAAAATAGGTGTAAAAACCATGTTTAACATACTAATCTGACTGTTATCATAAACATCAGATAATCATTCCAATGAGTATGTTGATGATTGTGATTAGTTTGAAACACTTGAATTTAACCTTGCTTTTCAAGGATTAATCCAACTAATCACCTACATTGTTATAATCAAATGGGTTAAACCATTATAATCATGGGTATGGTTTCATGCAAACCGGGCATTACAACAGATCAAAACAAGGATTTAACCGTTAAAACATCGTGTTCTTTGTTTATAATCAATCCTAGCCATCATCTAGGCAATAATCAACAATCCTGACTATATCATTACGTTCAAAATCAAGATCTAATCAATCAAAATCAAACTAGAAGGTTTAAACGAATCATTACCTATTCTGACGGATATCTACGGTTAAAACAACGATCTGGACTTGTAGAGATGATCCCTGGTATGATTGATAGCTTCTAATGGCTTAAAAATAGTGCTCTGAGGCTTAGAGTTTCGTCTGCTTTGCTTCTGGATCGAAGAAGTTCGAGAAAGTAATAAAAATGATAATCTGCATGAAATCTGATAAAAAGGATCAGATCATTCCATCGCCACACTCGTCGCGTACCGCGATGAGGTGCTCAAAAAGGCTTCGCATACGGCGACGATTTCCGGAGGAATCTTAGATATTTTGGCCCATCGCGTACCGCGGAGGACTTTCAAGCCCACCTCCGCGTACCGCGGCGAGTCCAATCGATCAACACTTAGAAATTTTTCTTCGTTTTTCGATTCCGGGCAATCCACGACTCCGTTTTGCACACGGTTTTTGCCCACGTTCATCATTTCTCACTTACTATCAATCTGTAACAATTGAAATCATTAAATCAACGTGGATTTCTAGAACGATCAAATGTGCTCACATCATTGATGACGTAATTCTCGTATACAACTGTCACAGGTAGGATCGGGTTTCCCCGTCGGGCGGAAGGTTCCCGGGGCGCGATATCGTGAGTGATAATCGGATTGATCAGATTGTTTACATTGCACATGATATATAAATGAGAAACTTGCTAAAATAGAATAGAATTACAAAGTTAAATTACATTAGTATTGTTTATAATTTAACAATGTAAATCTACCATCAACCTCATAAATTTCTATCTTGTATTTACACAAGATATACAAAACAATTGTAAGTTGATGTTTCCAAAAATATGCAGGTCCAAAAATACTAAGTCTTCTATCTGAAGTCCTAGTCCAAAAGCATAAGCTTCTTAGTTAACCTGTTCGTCACCTGATAAGTCATGCAAAAATCAAGTCAACACATGGTTGGTGAGTTCATATAGTTTAGTAATTGAAATGATTTGAAAACCTCTTTCGGTAAAGACCCTAACCTCATTAACACCACATGTAATATCCACATCGGTATGCTTATATATAGGGCATATGTAAGGGACAAGCCCTAGCCAACATCCCACCACATACTAATATGCATATGACACTGTTGTTAATGACAATTAAGCATTTTTACCTAACACACCTCTGATTTAGATTATGCTTTCCAAAATTTGATTTACCTTTGATTCTCTTGAGTTCATCATAGATACATGATTTCCCAAAAGTCAGTGATAGAAATATAATGCTAAATATTTAATTAAATAAATAAATAAAACATTTAAATACAACTAAGACATGATGACTGGGCATTATTTGACTCAATCAATTAGACTTAGTTGTTGGTGGTTGTCCAACTTGTAACCTCTCACACGTGACCCATATCAGGCATAACTCACAAGGAGTATACCTGAGCGTGCCGGGATTTTAATGATGCCCATACAGCTTGACCCAAAGGTCTTCTGTACCTGAAGGGACTTTACGGATATCCTTTGATTCTTGATCCCCTTGATTCTCTTGATTTTTGATATTGATTTCATTTGATTGTTTACGTTATTGCCCATATAGCTTGACTACAAGAGTCTACTATTCATGACGGGACTTTATGTGTGTTACACGTGGTCTTGATTCCCTATACAACTGACACCCACCTTAACTCAAGTATTAATGATTTCATTAGATTATAATGATTTCATTATTTCAATGATTCACACACATTTATGATTTCTGATTC
This sequence comes from Mikania micrantha, assembly GCA_009363875.1. Classification (NCBI taxonomy): domain Eukaryota; kingdom Viridiplantae; phylum Streptophyta; class Magnoliopsida; order Asterales; family Asteraceae; genus Mikania; species Mikania micrantha. The sequence continues at coordinate 67,945,832 of CM018680.1, read as the reverse complement.
CTTGAATCTCTTGATCTTGATCTTTAGAATTTCCATGATTTCACAATGATAAGTGATTCTTGATTTTTGATTCTTTGTTCTCAGATCACACACTGAGTTAGGTATCTTTGAGTATGATTTTTAGTTTCTTTGATTTCACTTTGAATTTAGGTTCTTGAATTTGAGCTTGATGGCCTAAGGATGGTTTAGAGTTTATAGTTTAAGTATTACTCATAAGAGTAATTTAATTAACTTGTTAGTTAATTTTGCATGATAATTACCTAGACAGGAGTCTAGGAGTATAAACAATCATATATATGTAAAACATACACTAAAGTAAAGCATTTAAGTAAACAATTTAAATAAAACTGTTTACGCATGCTTCTCAGCCCCGCGTTTTAAAACAAAAATGTTTAGAAAAAGGGGCAATGAACTCACCTGTGTTGCTCTGTACTGATTTACCACAAAATGCGCGCTCGTTGTTGTAACCTAAGTATCTTCAGTACCTGAGTTGTTTTTAAGAGAATTCGAATACGATAAGTATATACAGTAGTCGTCGAATCTAGGGTTTGGTCTCGGTGTGCAACTAAGTGTCCTAGATTACTAATGTGTTTCTAAGATTGCACCTAAATTAGTCTCACTTATTACCCATTAGTAACCCTAATCCCACAAGTCATTACAAGTACTTAGTTAAATCGTATTTAAATTATTTCATTATAGGTTAATTATTTAGAAAACATTATTTAGTATGATTTAATAAAGTTTACAAATCATTTTCTTTTATTATACATAATTATTTAAAAGATGAATATAAATAATATGATGAGCTTAAGTTAAGCCCATTGGGCCACCCTTGGGCCCATTACATACTTTGTTTGCAACACTTGAATTTACTTGCTCTTGATAATTTAAATAAATTAACTAGATTAGTTAGGTGTTAAGAATTACATTAACACTCGAAACCTTAGGTTATTGTTTTGTTCCTCATGATGTCTCAAGTATGTTAAACTCGAATAATGTTCACTATTTGTATATGAATGATAATAACGTTTAAGATAACTCTCGTTTGATCCAAAGCCCACCCAAAGCGGATTTGCATGGATGAAACCCTAGTATTAACCCATGCGCTCACACACAAGCCTCATGCATGCACACACACACACCATGCATGAATTGAGTGTAGGTGTCCAACTTTTACATACAAGTTTTATCCCCTCCTTTTACCCTTGGCCTTGCCCTTTCCCATCCTTGGCTACACTAAATATGGATCGGATGTTCTCAGTAGGGTGGAACTTAGTCTCAAAAAGGTTTGGAGCTCATGAGTACTTTGTCGATGGAAACCTCTCTCGACCGAACCAACATTGCTTGTGAATAAAATGATGGGACCGAATGGTGGGCTGAACAAATGGTGGGCCGAACAAATGATGGGCCGGCTGAAGAGGGGTAGCCGAATAGGACTCAACCGAATGGGGCTTGGCTGAAGGAAGGGAGAGCGAATGAGCCCAGACCGAATGAGTTGGTCGAATGGGGTCCCTGGTTCGGGCGAAGAGGTGGCCGAAGGAGACCCTGGGCCATTCGGCCGAAAGAGGGCTGATGCTCATTCGATCGGCTAGCCATACGACAACCTGGGTGGAGCCATTCGGCCAATCTACTCAGCCCAGATGCAGCCACGATTTCTCACAAATCGACTAGGTAAGGTGGGGGAGTTTGTTTCTACACATCCTAGATATGTTCGTGGGTGAATCCTAAGTGTTGGGGTAACCTAAAACCGGTTCTAGTGGGGTTCGAACAAGAGGGTTTTCAAAACCCTAGAACCGAACTAAAAATCGAGTTTTACCTCAAATCTGACAGATCCAAGCTCCGATGTGTTGTACTTTCGTGATCTACAAGTGATTGTGGTTGTTTTGACAACAAAATCACTCAAAATGGTGGAGATTTGAGTGAGAAATCTTAGAGAGAAGATAAGATTTTTAGAGAGAGAGAGTAGAGGGAGAATGGGGTGAACGAATTTGAGCTTGGGGCTGGTTGTTGGAGAATGAAGATGGCATTAATTACCATAATAAATGATGGAAAATACCCGGGTTCGTTCGGGTTCGTTCGGTTTCGCGTGGTTTCGCGTAAAAGCGTCGATTTCTCGTCGTTTTCGTAACGAAACGACTCGATTGTAAAATAGAATTTATAAAATTATTTTAGGTGGTGATTCCTAATAAATTAACTAAATATCTTCTATTTATTTTTATTTCTCAAAAATAATTAATTTTCGGTTTAAAATCGAATCGTACGGTCGTCGCGCGTATTCGTTCGAATCGTCACCCGTACGAACACGACGATAACTATACTTTTCAATATTGTTTTCTAATTATTGGATATCATTCGGAACATTAAACTTTCAGATTTATTCGTACAGATCATCACCTATACGAATAACTCGTCAGTTTACCATTCACGTAACAATATCCGTATTATTTTGTTCTGTAAAGCCTCACTTACGTTTATACATAATAAAATCCTAACAAGTAATCACATGATGGTTCTGTGATGCCAGATAATTATCTGACTGATGAACCGTTGTTCTGAGTTTCGTGTCTCTGTAATGATCCTGAACTTGCGTTATGCTAACATAAAATGATAATGATGCTTGACATGAATATGAAATACACTAAATTACATAGAGTTCGTACCTGATTACTGTTCATGTACTGTTTAAGATCACTGTTCCGGTGACGGTTCCGGCACTGATGTTACAAAGAACACAGCCAAGAACGAATCTGAGATGTAATGTAACGACTAACAATGTAATGAAATAAGATTTATTAGTCAACAAGATTACATTACCTACCCCTCACATGCTCTCAAACTCCATGGATAAAGAATCCATGAAGTTCATGGGGGAGAGCTCTCTCAGGATTACATTCAAGCACACCCTCACACACTCTCTTGTCTGTGTTATTTTTCTACAAATGAGAATAATCTCTATTTATAGTGTCACATGCCCTAAAACCCTAAATACAACAAATACAACAAAATGATAATAAATAATAAATATTAGACAAAGCTCTATCATTTGTTGTGGTCTTCGGGTCTTTTGGTCATCAAGTGTCTTCGTAAACTTTAGTCTTTAGTGGCTCGTGCGGTGGCTCGTTGCTCCCTAATCAAAAAATACATAATACTTCTTGTTTACATTCCATCTATCCAAATTAACCGTTGTTCTTGACTTTTCTGGACCCAACACATTACTTACGAAGGATAACTCACTCCTACCGAAGGCTATACAAAAGAGTAAAGCTTCCGATGACCTCCTCAGTACTTAGAGCTCAACACTTAAAGCTTCAAAGACCAAAGCTTCCAAAGACAAAGCTTCTGATTAAGAGCTCAACAGCTTCCGAATACAAGGACTTCCGAAGACTTGGTGCTGACAAAGATTCTATACACTTGTAGAAATAAACAAAGTTGCTTTCTCTCATGAAGACTAATAAAGAAGATATTTTTGTGAAAGTCAGTAGCAAAGAAGATTTGTCAGAACCACAGAAGATAACAAGATATTAATGCCTTTTGTAGTGTAGTCATTTATTGTAAAAGTCAAAGGTGTCTTTTGTATTAATTGTAATTAATATGGCTTGGCCTGTCAAGTTTATAACAGATACTAGTTTTAGCATTAGTTTGTTTCTAGTATTTTGTCCAGCGTTGTATCCCTACGAGGATACAACTGTAGGTCTTAGTATAAATACGTTCACTTGTTAGTTAGCAAACTACGAGTGTGTGCTTGAGCTAAGTGTTGTAAAGCTTAACAGTTGAATGCAATATACTTTGACCTTGAATTTATAACTGATTTCTGTATTGTGTTTCAATCTGTTTTACAAACCAAGTTGATAGAATTTCCGCAACTACCAACTGTGTAGAAGATAACTTGTGATAGTGTTGTGTAAGCTACATAACCCGATCTAACAGTTGGCATTCACCACTTTTTTTACTTATCAAAAGAATTTATACATTATTCATATATCTTAAAGCATTAAAGAATTTATATCTTGTTTAATCATCTATTGTTTTCTTAAAGTTAAAAAAAACTTCAAGTTCTATATATACTTGGGGTGTGATCTTTTTTTTTTTTTTTTGAGTTTATGCATATTTAAAAAAAAGTATTTTTTTTTATCACAGAGATAATTTGTCTTTTCAACAAATTTATTAGAACATACAAATGGTGTTAGATGTTTTGACATCTGAATACGAATAGGTCTAAATCTATTAATAAGTCCGTATTTAACTTTAAATTTATCTTCATATATTCATGCACGAGCACATCCATACATTTTATAAATATATATACACCTAAAGGTTTAGAATCATAATCAAAATGTAGAATGAATCATATAATTAGAAAGATGTCTTGTACCCGGTTTCTAGTTTGAAAGGAAGATCACCAACATATCCAGGAAGTCTTCTAACAACTGATTTGGAAGTGGATTTAATTGTGAGACATGACTGAAACAAGAGAAGGATAACGACGTATTTTATCATGATTTTCACTTGAGGATCACTTCTAACTCATATATATGTTCTTCTTTAAAAAGTTGTTGATACTTATAGATGATAATTAATTGGGGTGGTAGGTAATAGAATGAAATCTAATTGTGACACGTGCAAGATTAAAACAAACACAGACCAAACAGTATAATTCATTTAATATTATATATAACCTTAGTTGACATTTGTGTTTCTAGTAATTAAAAAAAAATATACTTAGATTAAAAAAAATACACCTTATCATGATTTTCACGCGAGGCTCCTCTCGCTTGAGGAACCCTCCTACTTGTATATATAGAAGATATTTGGGTGGTAAATTTTTTTGTTTTTTATTTTTTTTTGTTTTTTTTTTTAACAGAAACAGACGATTTGTTTGCACATTCACGAAGGGAGGCTCATACATGAGCTAGGGGTGTTCATGGTTCAGTTTCAAACCATGAATCCGCTCAAATCGGGTCATCGGTTTGATTTCGCGGTCTGTTTTTTCCAAACTATTTGGTTAGTCGGTTTTAGAGGTTTGAAACCGTAATTAACGGTTTGATTTATAGTTTTCACCAAAAAACCGACCATGCGATACACACACACATATATTAGATAGATAGATAAGTCATGTCACTACAAGAAAAATGACTTTTAGCGGCGACAAAAATCGCCACTAAAGATAGCAAAAATCGCCAGTAAAGGCCCGTCGCCGCTAAAAGGTCGCCACTAAAAAAACGTCGCTAATGCTCAAAAATCGCCGCTATTGTGTCGCTGCTAATGGGTGATCGTATAAGATATGCTAAAATTACAAAGGATCGGAGCTAAAAACATCCAGATTGAACCTATAAAATAAATTATAAATTAAGTTAAACCAAGGACTAAGCACCTTAGAAACATAAACTATACAAGTACTAAGCATCTCCATTCCGTATATTTTCCTCAACATTGGCCAAAGATGGTTGGTGTTAAAGAGGCGGTAAAATGACCTTGGTGTGCATGACAAAAACCATAATCATGAGGCTCATTAAAATACATGTATTAACAACTGAAAAACAATAAAGTTGGATCGAAACTTTGCCATAAAAGGGAAAGAATCAACGTATTTGGGTGAAGCCAATAATTAAAACATTGTTGTGTTTATTTATTTTTCGTAAGGATTGGGGAGCTGTTAATGGAAGCATGGGTGGCTAAAAAATAAGACAAGTATAAACATGGAATAAGAACATGGACAGACCAACTAACAGCAGAGGTGGCACATTGTTATCTATCATTCATGGATCAGATAACCTCAAGATAATCTAATTCATCATGACATTGTAGACCTAATTAAGATGCAACAAATCTGAAGTAATTAAGCAAATTCAAGCATCAAATTCACAACTGCAGAAATCAACCCTAATCAAATGCTTAAAGGTAAGAAACAATGACCGCTAACCAAATGCTTAAAAGTAAATCTCAATTTCTATTCAAGTATGTTGAACAACATGGTATAAAAATTGCATAATTGTAATGTCAGCTTAAATGCTTGCACTTCATAACCCTTATATAGACTAGAGCAAAAACAATTGACTAACCTCAATGTTTAAAATAGCAGCTTCTCTTACACCTGGATTAGGGTCATATAACATCTTTAATATCTGAGTATCATTTTTCATTTTAAAAATTAAAATTATGCAATTGAAAGCCTCATGAAACACAAGAAAAAAAAACATACAAAAGGAACCAAACTAACTCTCCGGCTTTTGTGATTCCTTGCTTTAGATCCATCTCTCTCAACAATAAGAGTTGGAGAAGAGACCTGTACCACAACCAAAAAGATGAATAAAACCAAAACTGAACACAGTAGGGTAATTATCAAAACAAAATGCCAAGTAAACTAGTTAAAAAACTATTGATGAAATAAGCAGCAATTACAACACAAAATAATATCATCAAGAAGAGACTACATACAGTGTTCTGTTCAAGAGGAGCTCGAAGAGCAAGCTGATAAAAGGTCAAACATTCACCACCTTCAAACAAAGAATTTCATGCACCCTGACATATATCGTCTGTAACTGAGCTAAAGCTTTTGTAAAACTAATTTAGCTACATAGGAGTGATTTATGAACAAAAGAACGAGAGAAAGTCAATCTGAACATCATTGTGAATAAACATCTAAACACATTTAGAACGAGAGAAAGTGAATAGTGAGATTTACTGGGTATATTTGTTTGTTTCAATTGTTTGTTTGTTTCTTGTATCAAAACATAATAAGTAGATAAACAGTTTTAACAAACAAAATCCTCATACCCTGTAGTGTTTATTCTAATGGATCCTATTGTTGCATCTATTTACTTGTTCTTACCCTCATACCCTGTAGTGTTTATTCAGCAATTAACCCACTGTTGTCTGCTTGCATTTTATATTCCTCATTTCCTCCTTGGATCCCAACTATCTAATTGATGTATGGACAATGATAATTTCATTTTCTGTAGTAACCAAACCATGATTTACAGTACTTCACGCCATTAATTCTTTCACAAATTCATACTTCCTAGGTGTTGTATATGAACTGTGATTGCTTACTTAAGCAGCTCGACTTAAAGCAGAGAAGATAATCAACTTATTTCACCCTAAAGGAAGACTAACAGAAATCCCAAACACCTCCAGATAACACAACTTGCAACAATTAAATTCATAAAAACATATGAAATTAGGATACAAAAACCACCAGATAACCCTCATAATCCTACACGAGTATGATCAAAAGAAACTAGTTTAAGACATCATTAGCAGATTATTAGAAATTGGTTATAAGCAAGTAAAATTCACAGAAATAAGCAAATGATAACTACCAGAGAGAGATGTATATGCAGATACCTTTGAAGGTATTGACGGATCTTAGGGTGTTTAGAAGGAAGAAGACGCCGTTGAATCTTAAGAGCGAGTTTGTACGTCTTCTTCAATCCCAAAAAATAGGCTGTTCCCAACGTGATCTCCCATAACACCATTTTGCATGTAGTAAACACATTAGGGGCATGGCACTGGTCGGCTCAGGGCGAGGGCGGCACTGGTCAGCTCACAGAGGCGGCGGCATGGGTTGGGCTTACGGCTAATGAGGAAGGAGGGAGAAGGCATGGCGCCCTTATTTCACCATTAGATCGAGCAGAGCAATTGGGAGGCAAATGAGAAAGGAGGGAAATCAGGCGCCCTTATTTCACCATTAGCGGCAACTGGTCGCTGCTATTAACGTCGCCGCTATTGCGCAGTTAATCTTGACCATTGATTTCAACGGTTGGATTTGACTCCGGGTAAATCTGCGTGAGTGTCACCGCTATTGCTATTATCGCCGCTAAAGGTGTCGCCGGTAATGAGATGTTTTCTTGTAGTGACTGTGGCATTTTGTTCCATTTTGCGAGATAAATTCCTAAATTCTCAAATAATTACTACATGAATGCAACTACAATGACATAAGTGTGTGTATGCGGAATAACGTATATATGCAAGGGGGAATGTCAAAGGGAAGCAAATTCAATAACAAATCACAATAATGTCAAATTACGGTGAATTGCGATAACAATGCCAATTTTCATGAGAATTCATTAACCAAATCAAATTCGAAGGTCAAAACTAAGGTAACACAATTCATAAAGCAAACCGACAACAATGTATTATAAGAACTCAATGAAATTAAGTAATCTATAAGTCTTGGAATTTCAAGCTGTATTTTATGAAATGTGGTTTGGTGCGCGTAAATGGCAAATTCTTCACAACCCGACTTCCTCAATCACATTATATACTTAAGGGTATGCAAATGGGAGCATTAAAATAATGATGAATGTCTAGTAGCAATTTCCTAAAATAAGTGCGTAAAATCCAAGTAAACGATCGTAAAATCGCGTAAACGATTGTAAAATCTCAAAACCGGGTAGCTATGGCAATCTCTTTCACACTTGTACCTCAAAAACCACTTGAATCAGCCTTCTAGATGGCTGATGCGCTGTCCCAACTTCAGCTCCAACAAGTGGATAACTCAAAGAATATTCAAACTTTGACTTTATAAACCATTTCAAAAATGCGCCAAAAATCCTCTAGCTTCTAAAATTTGACCTCCCTCTTCCTCTCTTTAGTTTTGGAGCTGCAAAACCTGTTAACATATCATCTCATTCGAGAAGCGTTGAGAAAGTTCAAGTTTTCGTCTAAATCAAGAAATAATTGTTCCAAAATCAAGTTTCTTGAGTTTCAATGCAAGTTCTTCGAATCGGTATATTACAGCTCCGTTGTAACACATTCATATAACATAAAAAAGCATAGTCAAGCTTGGTTTGATGGCTAGAAATCATTAAAAAAACCAAAATCATAAAAAGGGCAAAGCTTTCCAAAACGGGTATTTTTCGGAATATGTTGAAAATGGTCTTTTGTCTTACCAAATAGTAGAATATGTGAAATACTAGGATGTGGAGCATTGGGCATGATAAAAGTATCTAAAAAATGATTTTGGCTCACAGATGTGGCCAGCGGCCCCATGCAGCACATCATGGCCTGCTTATGGCATGTCCATGTCACGCATACGCAACACGCATGCGGTATGTCGTGGCATGCTCGCGGCACGTCCATGGCACATACGTGGCACCTTTGCAGCCCGCATGCAGCACGTCACTTACGGCACGCTCGCTGCACAGCTGCAGCTCGCATGTGGGACGTCCATGGCCTGCTCATGGCACGTCCGTGGCACGCACGCAACATGTTCGTGGCCCTTGGCCACCGAGACGCTGACCCTAACCATTAAGACACCGGCCCCGACCATCGAGGCACGACCACATGCTATCAAGCCATTAGACACTTGCCACCGAGCTGACCAAATTCAGGTCAAATCGTTGTTTTTTTCTGGTTGCATGTTCCGAATTTCGTTTCGTGGTCTGTTTCGCAATCCGGTGACCTGATTTCAATCAGTAAGCTAGTTAAAGTTCTAAATTGCAATACAAAGGTCTAATGAAAACAAATGAATTCAACAATCTGTATTGATTGTGAAACCGATTATGAGAACATGGGTATTCGAAAATCAGTTCGATGATGCGGTTTAGCATTTCATTGATACCAAATATTGAGGAATGTCTTGATGAAACAAATCAAGCACAACAATTAGCATTACTCTTAAAAATTGCAGATTTCACTTCAAGATCTGCATGCTTACGTTGACAATCAGCTACATAGGTTTAGGATTTCTCAAACTTGGGGATTCTGTTACAATTACAAAGGTTTTACATATTTGCAAGATATGTGATATGCTTCAATGTTACTTGTGTATTTCAACTCTTGTCTTATGATTACATGAAAAATTCTATCATGCTATCGTAAAAGTCCTAGCATAACAACTATAACCAATCAACTCATTGATGAGCCGGATGATAACAATGATAGTACTATCGGATGACAATCCCATTCTCGAGAAGATAGCTTCTATCCTAATATGAATGTCTAATACCATTTATTATAAATAAGATAACAATTTATTGCAACGATAGGCATAAAGCGGGAGGCTAATTAAGATTTTACCTTCGAGTATTGTCACCAATATATACAGTACAGACACATAGGCTTTAGTTATGGGTTTTAAAGGTGAATCATATTCATAAAGTTGTATATTCCTGTGTACTTGTCATATCACATTACATTGAATCAATTACAACATAACTATGAACTCACTAGCCCTTCATGCTGATCTTTTACATTACAAAACCAATTTCAGCTTAGAAGTAATAGTTGTGAATGTGAGGATGCATGATCAGGATATAAGCTTAGAAAATACCTAAACTAGTTTGGGATTGTACCAAAGATGTTGTAACTTAATATGTGATATTTAATATACAATGTAATATATCGTATTTGTTTGCCATGGATGTATGATACAACCACAACAAAAGTCCCACCTCATTTCGGAAACTTCACTACCAAGATTTCGCGACACAATACGTCAGCCAGTGAAATCATAAGGTGATGGGGATATGGGGGGTGTGACATTTACACCTATGTAAATCATCTTAATTCTCAAGAATACAACCTAGTGACTACACTTTTGTAATTAGCGTATATTCTTATTAACATCTAGTGTTCTCACCTCTGTGAATCACTTGTTGTCCTATTGATATAATATTAATGGTCACATTCTTATGAATCATTCAAATCAAAAGGTAATGAAAAATATAACAACTTATATGACTTAAATCACGCAATCGGATCAAAATCACTCAAAAACATATCATCCACCACGATTACCACCTTCACCGATACATTTGATTATTCATTTGAAAACTAATCAAACTTCAACAGTATCTGCTATAGTGTTCACCCTCGGGTTCTTTCTTTATAGTTTTTTAAGATAATTTTATTTGCTACCACACTCTAGTGTTTAATATTCACAACAATTTACACTTTGATGTTTTTACTCTAATCCTTCCATCATAGATCTCAAGAATTTACTACCATACTCTAGTGTTTAGTATTCACAACAATTTATACTATGATGGTCTCACTCTAGTCTTTCCATCATATATTTCACAAATTTACTATCACACTCTAGTGTTTAGTATTCACAACAATTTATATGATGATGTTCTCACTCTTGTCCTTACATTTGATTTCACAAATTTACTGACGCATTTTATTGATTGGTCGAAAATTTTTACTACAAAGTTCTCATTCTAGTCTTTCCATCATAGATTTTTCAAAATTTACAACCACACTCTAGTGGTTAGCATTCATAACAACTGATACTATGATGTTCTCACTCTAGTCCTTCTATCATATATTTCAATTATAATCCAACAATTACAATTTTAATAATATTTTCAAAATTTGATATTTTTAAATTCACCATCATTACTTATACCATAGTTTTACTCAACCATATCACACTCAAGTCTATTTTACATAATTATAATTCAACTTTATGATACATACAATTTGACTCAAAGATTCAATTAACAAAATGAAACAAACATCACCTATGAACTAAAACAATTCATAGTTAATTAATTCAGTTACTAGACTAAAACTACTATACACATATGGTGTTTAGTAAGCTAGATAACTTCCTATTGTAAATACGATGTTCTCCCTCCAGTACTTTCACCATATAATACAATCCAACTCAACTTTCCAAATCAATATAAGCAATACATAAATTATTGCCTCTAATTACCAATGGGTCATAAATACACCAAAATGAACATCTCAAACAACTAGAACTAAATAATTAATCATATCAACTCAAGCATTGCATAACCTACTATGACCTATCACCATTATACAATTTCCAAATTACTACTAAACACTTATCAAGAAGTCAACACAGTCATTCATGTATTAGTATGACATATGGTTGCATATTAAGTGAGTTGGTTACTCATCTTGGATCGTAGGAAGGCTATACTCGCAACTCCTTTTTCAGGTCTATGGATTCTACCTCCATTTTCATTTCTTATGCAAATAATATGACACGCATGTTGAAGTATCTTATATATTTATTACCAGTGTTGTAAAATCGGCCTAAGCGGCCGCCTAGGCGTTAGGCGCCCATTTACTGTCTAATTTTTGGCCTAGGCGGTGCTAGGCGGCCTAGGTGGGGCCTAGGCGACCTAGGCAGCCCAATCAGATTTTTATTTTTTTTTTCACTTTTTTGACTTTTTTTGACTATTTTATGATAAAAAGGGACCAATTTCATGATTATTTAGACATTTCTCAACCAAAAATCTTTAATATGTCTCTAAAACATCGAATCCAGGCAGTTAACATCGAAATTTATCTCTAAACTTTGAACTCAGTGTTTAAGTTTGCACTTTAAAGTACTTTTTTTACTATATTTAAGTATATTTTTTAAAATTATTTGAAGTATTATATTAAATTATTGATATTGATGTGTGTATATAAAATATATTTGTAAAATTACATATAAAAATTCCAATCCGCCTAGCGTCGATTAATCCCGATTAATCCCTAGGCGGTACCTCACCGGTACCTCACCGACTAGCGTCTATCGACTTCTACAACCATGTTTATTACACACCAAAGTATTTGTATATGATAAACTAGTACCATCCATTCTTATTCAAAATCATATCTACTCAATTTCTCATTTTTATCACATTTTGAAAAGTCACAATTTACGACAATTGTAATTGTCAAATTTAACCAACTTATGATTTTATTCAGCCTTTGATGTTTAAATATAGAATATAGTAGACTCAAAGATAGTTCCAACCACACAAGGTACATTTTCTCAAGATTTTTCTACGATTTTATTGTAACCTTTGTGATTTTTATTATATTGTAATCGTGTCTAAATTTTAATAAACGAAAGTTTGGTGAATATTTGGATTTTTTTTATTTATTTCTAATTACAATAAACATGTGAAAAAATATACATAGATAAATATATATATATATATATAGGGGAAGGTTCCATTGTTAACCCTCCCTTATAGCGTTAACCGCTTAACCCTAGCGTTTTTTGCCCGAATCTTAAATTTTTTTTTCATGGTTTTTATTTTGCAAAAATAAGGGGGGTTTCTTTTTTGTGTTTTTACTAATTCATCACCGTTTAGAAGTTATTGTAAGTGTAAGTTACTTACACTTACTTACAAAACCGTATCTGATGCAGTAAATGTAAGTAAGTGTAAGTAACTTACACTTACAATAACTTCTAAACGGTGATAAATTAGCAAAAACACAAAAAAGAAACCCCCCCTATTTTTACATAATAAAAACCATGAAAAAAAATTTTAAGATTCGGGCAAAAAACGCTAGGGTTAAGCGGTTAACGCTATAAGGGAGGGTTAACATTTGAACCTCTCCCTATATATATATATATATATATATATATATATATATATATAGGGATGGTTCCATTGTTAACCCACCTTAATTGCGGTAACCCAATAACTTCGACAAAAAATGCCCGAATCTTTGGAAAATCGATCACTTACAAGGTGGAAAATCGACCTAGCGTAAAAAATAAAGATAAAGATGATGGTGCCAAGATCATCACGATGCATACCATGTGTTTGATGAAATGCCTAAATGAGAAGATGATGATCAAGACAATAACTAGACAAAAGTTTACGTATATGTAACCAGTTTTTGTAATTTTTAGGTTTGTTTTTAGATCTTACAATATATTTGTCTTTAACTTCTTTGTTGAATGATTACATATATGTAAGCAAGTTTACTTGTATCATTACATGTATGTAAGCATGTTTACATGCTTACATTGTTGTTTATTGCTCTTTTTTTTCCTCATGCTTATGATTTACATGTATGCTACATATATGTAAGCAAGTTTACATGCATGCTTTTTCATTTTCGTAAGCATGTTTGCAAACTTGCAGGGTGTTCATTGTTCTTTAATTCTTTGTCTCTAGCTTAGATTACATTTTTTTACTTATGATGTTCAAAGTTTATCTTTGACGAATAGTTATATATATGTAACACAAAGTATTCAAATTTTTTGAATCAAAAATTCATATTTTTTTGACAAATAGTGTTAGATATATGTAACATGTATATGATTACATGTAAATTGGTGACCATTTATATGACTAAATATATGTAATCAACTATTTATGTAACATGTAATTATATACATGATTACATATATGTAATTAAGTATATTGGTATCCAGATGATTGCATATATGTAATTAGGTATTCATGAAACCTGCAACTAGTTATATGATTACATATATGCAATCAGGTTTATGTGACACATGCTATTACATTTTATTGCTTATAACATTTAATTTTTTTTAAATAGTTAGATATATGTAATAATTTATATGATTATATATTATATATATATATATATATGTAAGAAGGTAGTTTAGTTTGATGTCCTTGACTTCGTAATAATTTTTGTTTGCTTCTAACGTTTAATTTTGTCGCTTCGTTCTATAGAAAATATGATGTTCGTTTGTTCTTCTCGTTAAACAGTTTAAACACACAAAATAAATAGATCAAAAATGAGATTTTCAAAATCATGGTGAACAACGTGGTTGTAATTATGACTTACCAATAATAATTGATTTCCAATTATCAATTTAGTGCTTTTTACTCACTACTACAAAATAAGCCTAATGCAACCTTTTTTTTGTTACAAAATGTTGTATTAGCTAAAGTTGCATTAGCCTAATGTAACTTTTTTATTACATAATGCAATTTTTTTTAAAAAGTTGCATTTAAAAAAGTTGTATTAGTTAAAAGAAAGTTGCATTATGTAACATAAAAAGTTGCATTAAATCTAATGCAACTTCAGCTAATGCAGCTTTTTTTTAAATATAAAGGTTGCATTAGGGTGATTTTTGTAGTAGTGACGTAACTGCCCTTTTAATATTTTATTTAAGATTTTTATTTAATGATTTATTACCAAAATGTCATTAATAAATTTCAACCATTGATCTTCTAAATCGATGGTAAGATCTAACTTTTCTTGATTTTTTTAAAAAGGAGGGTTTTCTTAGGAACCCTCACACACACTCATATATATATATATATATATGTCTGATGTTTACGGCCCGTCCTTAGTTGAATAGGTCGGTTACCGGTCTGCGAAATGAAAGGTGGTTGGATTGGTTTTTTCCTTTAAAATGCAATGCACGAAACATTAAAATTAAACCGTATATATTTTTTACACATAATCATGTTATCTAAAAGCTTTGAAATTATATAATTTTTTAAATATTTTTAAATATTTATTATGTCACCTGGTTCTTAAATTCGTTCCTATTGTTTAGTCCGACCAGTTTAATGGTAAGACGTCTGATTCAATACTCGGTCTAGTTATAAAACATTGATTAGATCACATTTGATTCCATGTAATCCAAAAATGGTTCTAGAATATTTTCAAAGATTGCTTGTATCATGTTCGCAAGTTTGCTTGTTTTGATAGTGGCATTTTTAGTTCTCCCCTCTTCATAGCTTTAAAGACTTTTTTTGTAGGCTGAATTGGCCCGCATAGTATCTACATAATTACCTTTGCAATTACTTATGGCTTATTACAAATCAAATTGTCGTAATTAACTCAACAATCCAATTCAACCTGTTTATATATTCAAGTAGTAAGATCATACACATAATAAATATCTTTTGATGTAAATGTCATATGATGAGCCACATTTTTTTCAAGTAGACAACATGCACCTATTAAAAAAGCGATTTCATTTAAGAGGCTACAAGGAATATTTCAAAAATAATTAGGGGTTGTTTGTTTACCTCCTAATGGAACCATTCAGCACTTAACCATTTAGCACTTAACTATTCAGCGCGTTTGGTTTAAACTAAATTACCTCTTAACCATTCAGACATCTTAACCATTTGAAGATGTAACATACAGTTAAATACCTAACCATACTGTTTTATATATAAAATGGCATATTGACAAGTATTTAGACAAATACATCTTTAAAAGTACATTAATGCAAATACGAAAGAGACCAAAAAGAGGAATGATGAAAACGGTTAACAGTTGTTTCCACAAGGAGGAATAACCCTCATGATCTCAACAAACAGATATGAGGGATCCACTATAATATATATATATATATATGTGTGAAGAAAAAGAAAAGAGGGAACATTCTCTCAATCGACGTCAAGTCCTTTCATACACACACAAAAAAAAAAAGAACCTGAATCATCTTCCCTAAAATAGAGAAAATACATTGACATTGTTGAGCTCAATAAGGGATGATGGCATAGAGATCTGTTAATCCGCAATTCATCCTTGATTGTTCCGGTTAATACATCTTCATTGGCGCCATTTGTGGGACCCTCGAGTCTCCTCCATCATCATTCCGTGAGCAACATGTCAACTTCAGGAAATGCATCAAATCGAAAGTTCTCCTTCGCTTTTACTCCCCCACCCATCAAACCGTGATAGCAACAATAGTTCATACAGGAGCACCTAAAATAACCCGAGTTTCAATGGGAGACGGTGAAGAAGCAAACAGCTCATCCTCTGATCATACGATTCCGAGGGTTTCTGTAAAACCAACTAGCACAGTTCCGCCGGCGATCCCTCTTTCGTCAGGGAGGCATTGATTCGCATTCCTGCTCTCCCATATGGTATGTCTTCGTCTTTACAACCCTCGTTTTATCCTTATACTATGTTGATACCCCCTTTCAACTACACTTGTCACACCCCCACCTCTCGTCACCTGTAATGATGTCATTTGTCGTTCTGAGAAGGTTGCGGAAGCATAGTGGTGATGTCTCAGAGATGAGGTGTGACTTACTTGATCCGGTATTACAACACACAGATTAACTAAAAGTAAATAAATTACAAGGTTTCGTGATTACAACCAACATTACAGTTAACAACTAAGTTTATTACACAAACTAACTTATTTAGTTACAAGTGTTTGAAAGTGCAGCCTCACCGTTGGTCACTGTCTCCCTACAAAAACGTTTGAGTTAGAAAGATCAGCACAAAGCTAGTGAGTTCGTGAAGTTCAAGTTAAACCATATGATATGTCATGATATACAAATTCTCAAGATATTCAGTTACAGATAACCATGGGACCCGTATCTAGTTCCTTTCGGACAATCTATGATTTGACAATGACACTACCCGTCGGTAAATATCTTGATGCCTCATTATCTTAATGTCTATCACTAACATTAAGAAGGTGTTTTGGAAACACGTAACAAACATTCACACCAGGGGAGATGCAAACCTCCCAGTGAATGGATTGTTAGACGATAGTACTATCATTGATTCCTGTTCGGCCCCACATTGGTTCACTAGATACAGTTTCAAGGAATGAGGACTTTTGATGCTGTGATAAAGATACTAATGGCAAAATCCCATGAAATCACACAAGAGTCACATGAAATCAAAAAGATAACAGTGATACATATCATAGGTTCAGAAATGGATTTACAGAGGTACCCCGATGTTTATAAAACATTAAAGATAAAAGGGGTTGTACGAAACTCACCTGATGTCAGAAGAGTGGTGAAATCACACGCAAATGATAATGGTAGCTAAATTATGCGTTAGTTTATGTTTAATGAGTTATTTATGTTTTAATTTACTGATTAGACTTCCTGAACGTTCAATGTTAGAGACATTGCCTTGAAAGTCATCAAACCGATATTAGGTTTTTAATTAATTATTTTAATGTCATATCATACAATGTATGACAATGTAGGAACCTATAATGATTCAGGTTCCTAATACAAGGTTGATGACAAGTTTGATTAATCAGAATAATCTTAGATAATCCAGATAGTTAATGTTGTTGATTATGATGCTAAAACAGTTTCTAGATGAATTTATGGCTTAGGAATGATCAATCCCCATTATTGAGTACCCAAATATCATGAAATATCACAATGTGACATTCGAATAGGTTTAATAACCATGTTTAATGTACTAATCTGACTATTATCATAAACATTAGAAAATCATTCCAATGAGTATGTTAATGATTGTGATTAGTTTGAAACACTTGGATTTAACCTTGCCTTTCAAAGATTGATCAAACTAATCACCTACATTGTCACAATCAAATGGTTTAAACCATTATAATCGTTGTTATGATTTCATGAAAACCAGGCATTACAACGGATCAAAACAAGGATTTACCCGTTAATACCTCAAGTTCTTCCTTTTTAATCATTCCTAGCCATCATCTAGGCAATAATCAACAACCCTAACTATACCATTACGTTCAAAAACAAGATCTAATCTACCATTATCAAACTAGAAGGTTAAAACGAACCGTTACCTAATCAGACGGATTTCTGAGTGTAGAACAACGATCAGGACTTGTAGATACGTTCCCTAGCTTCAAACACACGTTCTGATGGCCTTAAATTTGAGTTTAGATGATCAAAAGATGTTCTTGTTCGTCTGGAAGTGAAGAGAGTTCGAGAGGGTTAAAGAATTTTACATTTTCATGCAATATGCGGTTTTGATCTACTCCACCAAACCGACCCACGCCAGGCGTACCGCCCCGCGTGGCTGCTTGGTCCAGAGCGTAGCGAGCGAGAAACCAATTCCCAGATATTTTTCTTGACCCACGCATACCGCCTAGCGAGAGAAGTTGGCGCTAGGCGTACCGCCTGGACCCTTTGACTTTGACATTTTTATACTTTTCTTCGTTTTGCGATTCCGGAAAATCCGGAACTCTGTTTCGCGCACGGTTTTCGTCTATGTTCACCATTTCTCGCATACTATAAACCTGTAATAATTACAATAGCTAAATCAATGTGGATTTCAAGCATTACCAAATGTGCTCACGTTATTGATGAGGTAATTCTTAAATGCAATTTTCACAACACTCCTCCTCAAACTCCCGTATATACTGGCCCTTTTACCAACCAATCCAGCCCACTGGTCTCGTCTGCCCCAAGCGGGTCAAATCCGATTCAAGGATCTATACCAATCACGGCGGTTTCCCTGACCACCGGAGGATCCTATGGAGCGATCCCGATGATACCATATGCCCCGTACATTCCGAATACCCCCATTTCGCATTTCTATTCTGTTTTTTCTACTCCCAGAGGATCCTCGACTTACGATGCCATTCTGGAAAATTTGAGAACCCAGTTACAGTTTTCAAGCATACCCGCACCACAAACAGCCAACAATACACGTGATAAGACGAGGTCTTAAACCTTAGACGAGGTCCCAATGAAACGGTAGAAAAATTTAAGGTATAACTTGGAAAGCCTCCAGATAAACAGAACTACTGAGGCTTTGAAGGTAGAAGGTTTTATACATGGGGTAAGGGACAAACATCTTATTAGGAAGTTGCACGGGGTAAATGGAACTCTTGAAGACATGAACTCGTTGATGACTATCGCCAAGGTCTATGTTCAACAGGAGAAATCTGTTACGACGAGCGCGGAGTGGGAAAGCCGAAAAAATGACAAAAAAGGGGCAAACAGCCAGGCGCAACCCGTCCCACCAGCACGAAAAAGCTTTATCGAAACCGGTGGAAGGTCCGCATACCCTCGTCGTGAATTGGGGGTATTTATGCCATACACCCCCGGGAGGTATCTAGTGTGGCTCGAAGAAAGGAGGAAAAGCATGAGGCATATCCCGCGCTCACTAAAACGCATAGTGAAATCTGGCGGACATAAGGCTTGAAGTGGAAGCAGCCTCGCCCTTTAAGGGATAATCCCGCAAGAGATAAATCCAGATATTGTGAGTACCATCACGTCCATGGCCATGACACTGATGATTGCTAGCACTTGAAAAACAAAATAGAAAAATATCATTCCAATGGGGATTTAAAACACTTGGCGGCGTAGAAGAAAGGGGAAAAGACGCCGAAGGACGGCGAAAAGGAGGATGGAAAGGTAATACACGAAATCTATACCATAGGAAGTAAGGCGGGGGATCCAAGGAATTATTTAAAGAGGCGCACGGAAGCCCTGGAGGCGTGGATGAGCATGCCCTTGATGGTACCGGCAAGTGATGGATGCTACAACACGAGCTCTTTGAATATAACTGCTCTGGTGGGAAAATATAAAATGCATAGGATTTTCATTGACACGGGCATCTCATCCGATATCCTCTATGAGCATGCGTTTAGGAGGATGTCGTGGGAGGATCAACAGTTGATGGAAATAGTATATTACCCGGTAATGGGTTTTTCCGAAGAAATGGTGAAGCCTATGGGGAAGATTAGCTTGCCGTTGACTGTGGGAGAAGGAAGGAAGCAACGCACTATAAACTTGACGTTTTTGATAATTAAAGCGGATACAAGACATAATGTGATATTGGGAAGACTGGCTTTAGGCTTATTAGCCGCATGGGTGTCAACGGCGCAAAGCATGATGATCCTCCCTACCCAAGGAGGGTAAATATGTATAAAGGCGGAAGAGCAGTGCGTGTTGGAGGAGAAATGGGAACCATCAATTCCTAAGGAGGTACGACTGATGGTGGATGAGAAATGGAGTATCAATCCCAAATTCCCAGAACAAACGATTACGCTGGGGAAAGATTTGTTAGAAAACGTCCACCATCACCTAAAGGGGCTCTTAAGGGAGTATATGGATGTCTTCGCTTTTCAGCATTCGGATATGACCGGAATACCCCGAGAAATATTAGAGCATCAACTAAAGATCCATCCATCTAAAAAACCAATAGTTCAAAAGAAGAGGAGCATGGGACCGGAAAAAAGGGAAGCGGTTATAAAAGAAGTAAGGAAACTGTCACACCCCCACCTCTTGTCACCTATTGATGATGTCACTGGGAAGGTTGCGGAAGCATAGTGGTGATGTCTCATAGATGAGGTGTGACTTACTTGATCCGGTACCACAACACAGATTAACTTAAAGTAAATACATTACAAGGGTTTCGTAATCACAACCAAACTTAATTAATTACAAGTGTTCAGAAGTGCAGCCTCACCGTTGGTCTCCTTGCAAAAGTTTTAAGTTTGGAAAGATCAGCACAAAGCTGGTGAGTTCGTAATGTTCAAGTTCAACAATATGATATGATATGCCAGTTCTCAATATATACAGTTCAAGATAACCATGGGACCCGTATCTAGTTTCTTTCGGACTACTCCGTTCTGTTCTATAAGATACTACCAGTCGGTAACATCTTAATGCTTCACTATCTTAATGTCTATCACAACATTAATAAGTTCTAAAAACAGGTAACAAACATTCACAGCAAGGGGAGTTGCAAACTCCTAGCAAATGGGTTGTCAGCCGATAGTACTATCCTTGTTTCATGTTCGGCCCCACATGGGTTCACTAGATACATTTCAAGGAATGAGGACTTTTAAGTACTGTGATAGAGTTTTGTTCTCCAGGCAAAATCCCATGAAATCCACAAGTTCACAACAAGTTCACATGAAATCACGCAGATAACAGTGATACATATCATATGTTTGAGAAATAGTTCCACAGATATACCCCGATGTTTGTAAAACATTAAAAAGAAAAGGAGTGAGATGAAACTCACCTGAAGTCTCACTGATAGCAGAATATCGCACAAACTGGTAATAGTAGGATGATTCTGCATTAGTTTATATTTAATGAGTTATTTATGTTTCAACTTACTGATTAGATCTTTCTGAACGTCCGATGTCAAAGACATTGTAGTGAAAGTCATCAAACCGATATTAGGTTTTTAATTAATTATTTTAATGTCATTCATACAATGTATGATAATGTAGGAACCTATGCTGATTCAAGTTCCTAATACAAGGTTGATGACACGTTTGATTAATCAGAATAATCTCAGATTAACAAAATAGGTACTGTTGTTGATTATAGTACTGAAACAGCTTCTAGATGGATTAATGGCTTAGGAACGATCAATCCTTGTTATTGATTACCCAAATATCATGAAGCATCATAATGTGACATTGGAATAGGTTGAATAACCATGTTCAACATACTAATCTGACTGTTATCATAAACATCAGATAGTTATTCCAATGATTATCTTAATGATTGTGATTAGTTTGAAACACTTGGGTTTAACGTTGCATTTCAAGGAATGATCAAACTAATCACATACTTTGTTACAATCAAATGGTTTAAACCATCATAAGTATATTTTCTTGATAATCGGGCATTACAACGGATCAAAACAAGGATTTACCCGTTAACACATCAAGTTCTTCGTTTATAATCATTCCTAGCCATTCTAGGCAATAATCAACAATGCTAACTATTGCATTACGTTCAAAAACAAGATCTAGTCAACCATTATCAAACTAGTAGGTTAAAACGAACCCTTACCTAATCAGACGGATATTTAGCTGCAGAACAACGATCAGAATGTGTAAACTTGTTTCCTAGAAATATCCAAGCGATCTGGTGGCTTGAAATTGAGTTTCAGATGATCAAAAGTTCCTCTTTTCATCTGTAGAAGCAAGTAAGTTCGAGAAATGATAATTTGTGAGTTTTGCATGCAATCTGATTTTTCATTCTAATCTGCCAAACCGCCACAAGGCTCGCGCATCGCCTGGCGTGGCCGTTTGGCTTCAGGCGTACCGCGCGGAACCATGAATCTCAGATATTTTTGAGCCCGCGCGTATCGCCTGGCGTGAGCGCTTGGGGCAAGGCGTACCGCGCGGCTCCCGAAAATCTGATATTTTTATATTTGTCTTCGTTTTTCGATTTCGGAGAATCCGAAACTCCGTTTTGCGCACGGTTTTCTTCCACGTTTACCATTTTTCGCTTATTTTCAACCTGTAATAATCACAATCGATAAATCAACGTGGATTTCAAGCACGACAATATGTGGTTTCATTGATGATGACGTAATCTTCAAACACAATTGTCACAGTCTCGTCCAGATAGAAAAATTTCGTCCCAAAATTTAGTGAAGACTTACATGATGAAAATCGTTTATGAGAACATATTTGGATATTTTTCTTTCATTCGATCTTCACGTTCCCATGTATACTCAGGTCCACGTTATGAATTCCATCGAACTTTAACGATTGGTATGCGACTGTGTTTCAGTACTTTAACCTCTCGATCCATCGCCTCCACGGGTTCTTCACTGAACTGAAGTTTTTCATTAATTTGAATCTCTTCAAGAGGTATGATAAATGATTCATCAGTTAGGCACTTCTTCAGATTTGATACGTGAAAGACATCATGGATGTTACTAAGTTCAGGAGGTAATTCAAGTCTGTAGGCTACCGATCCAATTCGTTCTAAAATTTTGAATGGTCCTACAAATCTTGGTGAGAGTTTACCTCGCTTTCCAAATCTGAAAATGCCCTTACAAGGTGAAACTTTCAACATTACTCGATCACCTATTTGGAATTCTAGAGGTCTACGACGATTATTAGCATAACTCTTTTGACGATCGCGAGCAGCTTTAATTCGTTCTTGAAATAAGTGCGATCTTATTTGTAGTTTCTTGAATGAATTATGTGCCTATGATCTGACTTTCACCTACCTCTGACCAACATATAGGTGATCTACACATGCGTCCATAAAGTGTTTCAAATGGAGCGCATTAAATACTGGAATGGTAGCTGTTATTGTATGAGAATTCAACAAGTGGAAGATGAATATCACAGCTACCTCCAAAATCAATCACACAGCTCCTGAGCATGTCTTCAAGAGTTTGATTCGTTCGTTCGGTTTGCCCATCCGTTTATGGATGATAAGCTGTGCTCATATCGATTCGTGTGCCCAGAGCATTTTGAAGAGTTTACCAAAATCATGACATAAGTCGACTATCTCTGTCAGAAATGATAGAGATAGGTACTCCATGTCGAGATACAATTTCATTAACATAGAGTTTAGACAGTCGATCCATGGAGTAATCTTCTCGGATGGGTAGGAAATGCGCAGATTTAGTAAGGCGATCAACGATCACCCATATAGAGTCATGAATACGTGATGTTCTGGGTAGTTTGGTAATGAAACTGATCTCATTTCCACATGGGAATCTCAGGTTGTTGCAATAACCCAGAAGGTCGTTGATGTTCAGCCTTAACTTTGAAACATGTTAAGCATCTATCCACGTATTCGGCTATGTGTTTCTTCATTCCAGGCCACCAGTAAAATCTCTAAGATCTTTATACATTTTATCTGCACCTAGATGAATATAATACCTGGATTTGTGCGTCTCATCTAAGATAATTGTTCTAGAATTACCGAATAAAGACAACCCAAATTTGGCTTTTGAAATACAATACTCCATCAGTTTTGGTTTCGAGTTGCTTGTCTAATCTTCTTAATTCCTCATCTGGGTAATTTGTTGCTTGTAAGGCTTGTTGCTGAGCTTCTCTAATCTGAGGAATTAGACTGGTTTGAATAGTCATACCTAACGCTTTCACACGTAAAGGTTTGACTCGTTCCTTACGACTCAATGCATCGGCTAGAACATTCGCCTTACCTGGGTGATAACGAATTTCACAGTTATAGTCGTTTAGAAGTTCTACCCATCTCCTTTGTCGCATGTTCAACATTTTCTGATCTAGAATGTCTTGAAGACTTTTGTGATCAATGTATACAATAAACTTGGTTCCATATAGATAGTGTCTCCAAATTTAGAGTGCAAACACCACTGCACCAAGTTCTAGATCATGAGTGGTATAATTCTTCTCGTGTATTTTTAACTGTCGAGAAGCATAAGCAATTACTTTGTCATTATGCATTAACACACTCCCAAGACCTTGACGAGAAGCATCACAGTATACTGTGAAGTTATCAGTACCTTCCGGTAATGCAAGTATAGGTGCGTTGCAGAGTTTGTGTTTCAACAGTTCAAATGCCTCCTCCTGTTGGGAACCCCATATAAATGGTTGATTTTTTCTGTGTCAACATTGTTAATGGCAAGGCTATTTTTGAAAAGTTCTTAATAAATCGATGATAATAACATGCAGGTCCTAAAAATTGACGTATTTCAGTTGGGGTTCGTGGCGTCTCCCATTGTTTCACGGCTTCAATCTTGCTGGGATCCTCTTGAATACCGTTTTCATTCACTTCATGCCCAAGAAATTGAACTTCCTGTAACCAAAACTTACACTTGGAGAATTTGGCATATAATTTCTCACGTGCCAAAAGTTGTAAGATTAGTTTCAAGTGTTGAGCATGTTCTTGTTGATTTTGGGAGTAAATGAGAATATCATCAATAAACAAAATCACAAACTTATCCAAATAAGGCCTACATACTCGATTCATCAGATCCATGAAAACTGCTGGTGCATTTGTTAACACAAATGGCATTACTAAAAACTCGTAATGTCCTTAACGAGTTCTGAAAGCAGTTTTAGGAACATCATCATCATGAATTCGTAACTGATGATATCCAGATCTTAAATCGATTTTTGAGAAATAAGTAGCACCTTGTAATTGCTCAAATAAATCATCGATACGTGGTAATGGTAACGGTTTTTGATTGTCAATTTATTGAGTTCCCTGTAGTCAATACACATCCTGAATGAACCATCCCTCTTTTTCACAAAAAGAATTGGTGCTCCCCAGGGTGAGAAACTAGGTCTGATAAAACCTATGTCTAATAATTCATGTAATTGACCAGAAAGCTCTTGCATCTATGAGGGTGCTAAACAATAAGGAGCTTTAGCTATAGGTGTTGCACCTAGAATCAAGTCAATACGAAATTCAACTTGTCTCACTGGGGGTAATCCTGATATATCCTCAGTAAAAACTTCAAGAAAATCTTTGACTACTGGTATATATTCGATACGTTTTTGTGAAGAACAGTTCTCCATCACATGTGCTAGAAAGGCCTGACAACCTTTCCGTAAACATTTCTGAGTTTGCATACAGGATATGATACCAAGTTTTCTACATGCTTGTTCTCCTTGAACTATCAGTGTATTACTGTCAGGTAATGGGATACGGATCACCTAGTTTTGACACATAACTTCCGCTTGGTTATCAGAAAGCCAGTCCATACCGACAACGACATCAAAGCTTCCAAGTTCAATAGGAAGTAGATTGATATTGAAAAGGTGATCATTCAGATTCAAGGAACATCCTTGAATAACACTGTTATTTTTGATTAACTTCCCATTAGCAAGTTCAATGACAAAAGGAGTTTCTAGATCTACCGTAGGCAATGAAAGTAATGATGCGAATATAGGAGCGATAAAACTCTTATCTGCCCCTGTATCAAACAGAACTGATGCATATAGGTTATTAAGAAGAAACGTACCAGTGACAATGTTCGCATCATGTCCTGCCTCGGTTGCACCAATCTGAAAAGCTCTCCCCTAGCTTTATTTCCTTGATTGGAGTTATTGTTGTTCCTAGGACAGTTTCTCATGAAATGGTCGGGACTTCCACACTTGAAGCACCACCGGTTTGTTTGAGCGGTTTATCATTGCGCTTGATTTGGTTGGCGAGCAGGAAAGTTAAAGTATCTAGCGTAGTGTCCTACTCGATTACATTTCAAGCAAACACGACATGGTCTTGTGTGATGATATGGACACTTAGGGGGTGTTTGATAGCATCTTAATAGGTCTGAATGGGTCTGAATTTGAATGGTTCAGATTCAGACCGTTTGTTTGGTGCAAAACAACACATCTGAATGGGGTAAAAAGTCTGAATGGGGGTCTGAATGATTCATACTTGAGAACAAGTCTGAATGGAAATAAAAACAGCTGCAACCCTTGAACAGTCTCGCATCTCGCTTCGCCACACCCACCGCCCACCTATCTCCGCCCTGAACCGTCCATCTCCGTCACAAATCTAACAAATCTTGCCCTATTTTTTTCAAACAACGGCTCATTATCAGTTATAACTTGTGATGTTTATTTTTTGTGTTTAAATTGAGAAGCATAAGATGAATCAAATTAATCGAAGAAATTGAACAACAACACTAATAAATCCAAGAAGACGAAGGGTAAATTGAAGAGACGGAGAGATTATCGTGCGATGGCGACTTGTCGGTACTTACCGAGGGGATGATGTCGTTGGGACAGCGATGGGTCTCAACTGGTGATGCTCGATGGGTCTCAGCTCGGAGACGCGGCGACGATATGAGGTGGAGACGCGGCGGCGATGGGAGGCGGAGGCTGTGCTGCGATTGGAGGTGGAGGTGGTGAGATCAACGGGTCACGGGTGTTTGATTTTCTATGGAGGAGGGGCGAACGGGGAGGAGAAGCTGGGTGCACTATGCAGGAGCTTTATTTTCTTTTTTTAGGGTTTTTCCAAGTAAAATGGTAATTTTTTATTTTTCATTCAGACCTTTAACCAAACGCTCTTAACTGGTTCAACACTTAATCATTTAGACCCTCTTAATCATTCAGACATCTTAACCATACAGCACTTAACGGTTCAAACACTATCAAACGACCCCTTACTGCATTTGGGCGCCTGCCCCGTGTAAGCTTTCCTCTCAGGAACAGCAACACTATAACTTTTTACAGTTGGTTTGCTCTTGCTATTCTCAACCGGAGCTTTAGTTTTGGTCTTACCAAGCCACTTTCGTTTGGTAACCTTTGAAACATTCGAGATACTCGCCTTACTACGACCCACTGTCGTTTGAGTTTTCAGTTCATGGCTTATACTGACAGTGATTATAGGGGTTGCAACATAAGCAAGAAATCCACATCAGGAGGATGTTAATTTCTTGGATCCAGAATAGTTTCATGGCAATGTTAGAAGCAGACATGTGTTTCTCCTTCTACTGCAGAAGCTGAATATATTGCTGCCTCTAGTTGCTGTGCACAAGTTATTTGGATTCAGAATCAAATGAAAGATTACGGAGTAGAAGTTTTCAATACTCCTATACAGATAGACAACTCCAGTGCAATCTCCATCACCAATAATCCTGTCAAGCATTCCAAGACCACGCACATTGACATAAGATATCACTTCATAAGAGATTGTGCAGAAAAAGTTAATTCATCTAGTCAAAGTTGATACTGAACATAATATTGCTGATCTCTTCCAAGGCTTTTGTTGAAGGAAAATTCAGGTATTTAATAACAGTTATTGGTATGATCAATTTTGAATAAATGAATTTGTACCAAGGTTTAAATAATCCTTTGGAAGATAAACTTAACTTATCTTCTCATAAGTATTTACTAATCAGAAGAAATGTTAAGTCTTCGGAAGTGTTCTATAACCCTTAAGTTGGAAGAAGTCACACCTCAAAATAAATCCATTCATTTGCAAGTTTTTCTCTTCCGATATAAATTCCCTGCTTCTGAAACCATTTTCTTCTGATTACTTGATTCATTTTAAGTGTACTTTTCATCATAAGAACTTGTCTTCCGAAGCATACACTTCTCTGTTACAAATATTCTGATCCTACAAAAGGAAAACTCTTCCGATACTACACGAAAAATTCCTCTTAATTATTTATCAGAAGCCTCTCTTTCTCTAAATAAATGCTTACTTTCATCTTTCGAAGTTAATTGTGCTACACAACTGTCATAGAAGAACTTTTCATCTTCTGTCACTCCGGATCTCAAAATTTAATGTGTCTCTATATTAAATGCTGACATCCGAAGGTATAAAAGGTATCCCGCCCATTCAAATTCCCATTCCTTTCTTCTTCAATCGTCAGTTTTCTCCGACTAAACCCTAACCGTCAATCTCCAAATGGCTCTCCTTTCATTCAAACCTGCTCACATTCTTGTCGCAGAATTTTCTGCAGATCATGATGCTGATTTTGCACCAATCATCTCTTTCCTCAGACGGAGCATGTATTTTACGGCTCTTACTGTTAACCCCGTGGTGTATGAATCTCATCACCAACAGTTTTGGGGTTCATGTTCCATTGTTGATTCTCCAAATGGTAGATCTCTCTTGGCTACCATTGACTCTCATCCAATTTCTATTTCTGTGGAAACAATCTGTCGACATCTTAACCTCAAATGATGTTGGGGGAAGGGTGTCACACCCCCTGCGCCGCGTGCGGAATCCACGGCGCGGTGACGTATCAGTAGTTGAATCATGCACAAGTATTGAATAAGAACAACCACAATGGATTACTACGTTTCATAATGTTTAGACAATTGTTTAGTTATAGACAATCTATCTACCAAAAGACTGACAACTACAGACCCAAAATATAGTTTACAAAATAAGACTTCAAACAAGACAATTAAACAATCAGGATTTTAATGTGTTTCTACATCCATCCTAGCATGTTTCTTCATCTTGTTCTATCTTAAACGGTCTCCTTAGTTGTCCTTTAGAATGTCTTAAACCTAATTACCTGAAACACGTGAAAAGTAACTGTCAACTACAGAAGTAGTTGGTGAGAACAATAGGTTTAACAATTGTAAACATGAATTTGCATTGTGAGGCATAAGTATAAAGCAACCAATGAATTACATGGATGAGCTGCAACCCAAACTAACATCAAGTATGTAAAACGAGTATAAACAGTCAACAGACTGTTTACACAAAAGCAAACATATAATCAAGTCCCAAACTACGTTTGGAGTTAGAAAATGTATCAGCAACTTTGATAAAACCATAATGAAACCAAACCTGCAGTTAGCTTATAAAACAAATTTAAAAGCTAACTCCATTTTGGTATGTCCAAATGTGTCCACTTTCCCTTGTTGTGATCACCCAGTACTAACGCTAATGAATATGAAACTTGATGTGTTTATAAATTTGTTTACAACAATGGACACCATGCTTTTGATCTTTGCTTTAAAACAAATGATTTTATGCCTTATTTGATAACATGATTTGAAAACCTTGTTTGAAATACCATGAGTTGAATCCTTTGTTTGAACACCAAGAAATGAATCCTTTGTTTGAAACCATTGATTGAATACATAGGATAGTGACCTTGTATAGTAACAAGGTTTATAAAAGATTATTTTCGAAAACACGAGTTTATAGTAAAAGAGTTTATAAATCCCATTATTTAAAAGTGTTTGTCATTTATAAAACCATTCGAGTAAAACTGATATAAAACAATTCAAAGAAGCTTTATAAAACCTTTTAGTAGAAAATGTTTAACATTTGATAAAAACCCTTCAAAACAGTTGATGAATCCTTTGAAATTGGTACAGTGAACCTGTAATGTTTGTAACATAGCGTACACATTGTATAGTTGAACATCACACATTGGTAATGCATTTGAGCCGAGAGTTCCGGTTTTACCAACATGGGCAGCGAACCTTTTAGGTTCAAAGGCCTAGGTTCGTCGGTCATGAGAACTCCACCAAGGTTCGGCCAAGAAACCCACAAGGTTCGGCTCTTATGATGTGCATGTAGGGTTCGACCATAGGTTCGCCCATGCAACCTATGCATGGGTTCGCCACGCTGAGGATGGTTCGTGATACACCCAGGGTTCGTCCAGTCATCATGGTTCGTTGCATGCATAGAAGGTTCGCTGGGTATCCCATGGTTCGGCTATTCAAGCTGGGGTCTAAGGGTTCGTGATGGCTCGTGGAAACCCCTAGGGTTCGGCTGATACTTCAACGAACCATGCAGGGTTCGGCTGCATAAAGGGTCGCCATTTGCTCTAGGGTTCGTGACTACTTGCATGGAGGGTTCGGCTGATCGAGCAGATGAGGGTTCGGCTAGCTGTGACCGCGAACCATGGGTTCGTTTCCAACATTGGTTCGCCAAAGAGGGTTCGGCTCCAGCTTGCACACACGAACCTGTGCGTTTTCATCATCCTCATCCGCTCGAATCCTTGATTTGAAGTTCCCCATGGTGTTGCACGAATACAAGTTCTCGTGAAGGTTAGGGATCGACTAAGATGGCTTAAAACCGGTTGCATCTAGGTTCAAACAAAAACCCACGAAAAACCCTATTTTCAGAATTGTTCTTTCGATTATACCTTGCTTTTGGCCGAGCAAATCCACAGATCTCTTGTACTTTCGTGTAGGGGACATCGAGAGCTACGCGTGGACACCAAGAGCACCCAAATCCGTGGAGAAACGAGCGAGTTACGCGTGTTTGAAGTCGGTTATCTAGAGAGAGAGGGTTGGACGAATTTTGTAGAGAGAGAAAGGGTTTTTGGTGAAATAAATGAGGGAAATGGTCATTTTCATGGCTTTTATAGTCCGTGTGGTATTCGGGTTCGTTCTGGTCGCTCGGTTCGCGTTTTCGTCGCGTAACGCGTATTTCACGCGATTTAAATAAAAGGGATTAATATTCTCATCCTTTTGATGAGTTTCAAAATTGTAAAAATGTAAAATAATATATTTTACTTATTTTTGCACTTCGTTTGTTGACAGATCGTTAAACACATACAATTACGTGTATACCCGCAATCGCGTACGTTTTTCGATGGTATTAATTATTTAAAGTCGTTTAATCATAATTATAAGTTCAACATTCGTATTATTATGGATCGTCACCCATAACTATACTCAGTTTCGCTTACGTATTACGATGCTTGTTTAATTAATTGCTTGTCATACTATTCGTCTTAACACTATGCACTAACACTATCCCATTACACCGAACGCAGTATATGTATAGGGCATACCCCAGATTCCAGCTACCTGCCGTACCTGACGCCATCCCACCACTGTTTCGATATAATACGATACTGTTCTTGCCTAGCGAACTCGACTGTAAATAAATAATACATACTTGTTCCTAAATAATAAAGATCCTAACACACAAGCACATTATGAACACATGAATCACATTGACTGATTTGATATGAAAACACATCTGTTATAACACTGTTTACGACTACCATGACTAAATGTACAAATGTTACAAAGTGTTTATTTCAGAAGGGATGAGGTAGCAATGACCTTTCGGTCACTGGGGTACGAAGGTCCTCTTCCTTCAACTACTTATTTGAAGGGTAGAGTGTCCTATAATTTCAAGTACCTCCTATATGTATTTTTACACTGTCTTTCAAATAAAACTGGTGGTTGGGATCAAATTATCTCTGATTTGGCTTCGGCTATTCATGGTTTGGTCTCCAATAACTTGTTCAACTTTTCATCTTTTGTTTTCAATAACTTGGTGGACAATCTGTCATCACCAAAGAAATTTAGTATGTATCCCAGGTTTTTGCAGCTAATTTTTAATAGTGAGTTGCTTTCTTCTCTCACTGTCTGGGAACATTTACAAAGTACCCTTGGTTACTGCCAAGGTTTTTGTGCAATTAAAGAAGACGAGTACTCAGTTCTCTAGAACTTTCACTCCTCTTTTTCTATCCATGAGCCATCTGCTCCTGAAGGTGACAGCTCTGTCCAACCAACAGATGCTGAACCCACACCTTCCTGTCAAACCTCTCACTTAATCAAAGTCATCTACAAACGCAAATGAAACCCTAAACAATTGTCTACAAATGTTCAGGCATCTTCTTCCGAACCTAAAAAGGAAAAGGCAAATAGAACTGGTAGGGGCCCCGTTCTGTCTAAGGTGCAAACCACACCTGTCACTTTCTCATTAGATCTTCCTCTGGATCCGGTGGCTGCTCCTCACCCATCCAACAGCCCTCAGTGTATGTCACCATACATACCTGAGAAAATCCAAAGGGATACCACATAACAGGAGCCTGCTTCTAATGAAGTCGCTCCTCTAGAACAAGGACTGTCTCCCAGGTACATAGGTTTCTCTACCCCATCAAAGCCCCTCACTCATTCAGATACCCAAGCTCAAGGGGCCTCCTCGGCTACTCTGTATGACCCACTTTCACCTACTTCCCAGAATTTATTGAGAATGGTGACAGAGTTGCAAGATAGGTTCCCCGACCCAGAGCTTACATCAACAGAGGTTAACCCCAACAGTGTTGAATGGGTTAATACAGTGGAGGCTGCCACTACTGATGAACTCTCCCTAACTCATCAGGACAGTGGTTCAGGCAATAGGACCTCATCTGTGGCAACTCATATTGCTGATGACTTCTTTGAGGTCATCTTCAATGAGAGGAATCCAGGGTGCCAAGAAACCACATCTGGTGATGGAGATTAAGGAGCAAGGCTCAAGACTCCATCGCCCTCCACTCTGGTGGATGAGGGCCCAACTATTCAGGAATTGACGGTCACGATTGCCACTTTACAAACAAAGGTAACTGACCTGGAAGCTGAGGTTGCTACCTTGAGGCTGCATATCCAAGAGATAGATGATATCATCTTGGATCTTCAGCATAGACCACCCATTGTCTGCTCACCCTTCCAACCTGATCTTATCCAGGTGTCCTCTCTTTCCCTTGATGCTACCAAAAAAGGGGATAATGTACAACCTATGTGGTCAGAATCTCCAGCAGAAGTAGAGGAGGAAGCTACTCAAGAACCCACTCCATTCATAACCAATTTGGATGGTGAATGGGATGAGTTCTTGGACACATACTTCCATCACTCCATCTCTTCCTCCTCATCCTCCTTCGAAGCTACAGGGGCATCCTTGGAGAAAGAACAAGAGCTCACATCCAACATCTCCATGGAGCCCAGATCCCCTGTTGGGATCCAAAAGTCCCCTTATGGGACCACAACCAAGGTTACCATAGAGGATCCCATTCAAGGAACAACCTATATCTCCATGGAACCTATGTCCCTTCTTGGGACAATGGCTGATGAAGACCTCTCCTCCAATCCTGAGTTCTCTGAGGGCACTACTAAGGAACCTTACAAGTTGGTTGGTCAACTGGAGGAGGCAGTGAATGCTAAGGTTAACTCCGAAGCTGCAGCTGCTTCCAAAGACCAGTCATACTTGAGGTATCTTCCTCAGATGAGCTATTGGTCGATGAACCAACTGGTGAGGCCACAGGATATATCTCCTCTGGGTTTAACACAATGGATAAATGCAAAAGAAAACTAACCCCAAAGGAGGAAGCTACACAGGAGCATAGGAGGCCAGTCATGAAGAAGGGCCGACCAGATACTTCCCTGTATGGAGAGATTCTACGACTCTCTGGTCTCCTCCAGGAGAAGGGGTTTGACGTTGACGAGGTACCACTCTGGTCGGTACCTATGATGCCTGCCGAGCTGGACATGGTGCAGCAGCTTGAACATGTTGCTGCTGCATCCAAAGCTGCGGCACGAAGGCAGCTCCGTCCTATGAAGAACTCTACCATGGATCTACACGTGAGGAATATCAAAAGCAAAATAGCCAGGGGAGAATTACCTTCATTTGATCAGATCCAGACACAAAGGAGGCTCTAAATCTAGGCTTTAAGGGAAGATTAATTTGTGACAAACCCCTCTCTGATGCAGCACTCAGAGAAGGATTGGAAGTAATGTGTGATGATGCAACAAATGCATTCTTCCCAAAGAAAGAGTCTCCCTCTCCTCCATCCAGTCCCTCGTATGATAACATGCCCATATCCTTAGCGATCAGGATCAACAGAAGTCACACAAGGCAACAAACCACCAATACTGATCCTGAGGAACAATCAAGGACGGAAGAAAGGAGAGAAGAAGATGTGGAAGATAGATCAGAGGCTGCAGGAATGGATCCTGCAGCAGGCCCAGAGTTCACTGTAGAACCTGAAGCAGCAGTGGCCTCTGCTGAAGTAGCTACAGCTGAGGAGGATGGGAGAGAGTAGGAGGAGCTGGAAGAAGAGAGTCAACCCTCATGTCAGATCATTCCTTATGAAAGACATGGACCTTTCAGAAGATAGAAGCCCATAGCCAAAAGAAGACATGAGGAAATGCCCAAAAATGTGTATTTCCCTGTCATTGAATGGAGCTATTCATCCCTGGAGAATAAATTTATATTAAAGTACTGCAATTGGAACAGAGTGAAGCTCAAGGAGGTTGACATTTTCTCTCTTCCTGCTCCATATATCTTTGATCTGGAAAACCTGCATCTACTCAATCCAGATAACCACCCTGAAAGAAGTCTCACACCAAGACTTGTCAAAAGAAGAGCTGAAAACTTGAGAAATGAAGGATATAAGTTTTGGTAGCATCAGCCTAGGAGGAGACTGTAAGATCAATTAAGGTTGATGCTCACCAAAACAGCTCTTGAACCAGTCTTTGACTCTCATACGACAAATAGCCTTCGGAAGGAAAGAATTAACCTTCGGAAGAACTATTGCTTCCGAAGGATAATTCTCTTCCTCTGAAAGCTATACAGAAGATTGAAGCTTCCGAATCCCTCCTAAGCACTTAGAGCTTCAAAGCACTCAGAGCTTCCGAACAACTATCAGCTGCTTCCAAAAGACAAAGACTTCCGAAGATTTTCTCTAACAAAGATTCCAGACACTTACAAAAACAATCAGAGCTACTTTCTCTCCTCAAGACCAACGAAGAAGACATTCCGATGATAGTCAGCAGCAAAGGAGATTTGTCAGAACCACAAAGATACCAAGCATTTAATGTCGTTTGCAGTTTAGGTATTTATTGTGAAAGTCAATGGAGTCTTTTATATTAATTGTAATTAATATTGCTTGGCATGTCAAGACCATAACAGATACTAGTTTTAGCATTCATTTGTTTCTAGTGTTTTGTTCAGCCGTGTATCCCTACGAGGATACAGCTGTAGGTTTTAGTATATAATCCTTCATCTGTAACTTAGCAAGGGCATGAGTACGTGCTTGAGCTTTAGAGTCTTGTTCACTTTGCATTTGAATGAAATATACTTTAACCTTGAAATCATCTTTATTTGTGTATTGTATTTGTTCTGCAAGTATGAGTAAGTTGAGTTGATAGAATCTTCCGCATCTATTAAGCTCAGTAGAAGATTACTTGTGAAAGTGTTGTGTTGAATTACATAACCCGATCCAACATATTATATTTCATTTTTAACTATTTTTTATTTTTTTTCAATTATATTTACTATTTTCTATTTCATTTATGTGATATATACTGTGTAACACGCGGATATCTAACCTAGTTACAATGTATATTCATAATTTTTTTTGGTTTAAATTGGCTCCAGATCCCACAAACATTCAAGTAAATAACATTCAATGATTAACAAAGTTCTCACTCATCCGTACATTACATTTCTTGAGATCTTTTTTGTTCCGACTTGCGTATCAAATCAAATCATATGTTTCTAAGTTTGTTAAACTAGTTAAGTTAAGACCTTTTTTTATAAATAGCATAGAGATCTTTGAGTTTTTTTGATTATGATATCACATATAAAAAAGGATCCGAAAATGTGGCTGCTGATGGGTTATCTCGAGTGCAAGGGTTGGCTTTATTCTCTTTTAGCATAAGTTCGGTGGATCCTCTTTTGTTGCAAAGAATTAAAGAGTCTTGGAGTGTAGATCCTTTATTGGCTTATTTGATCTTGAAGCTACAAGCAGGTGAACAGATAAATCATTTTGCATGGAATAATAATTTGCTTACTCGTAAAGGCAAATTATTAATAGGTAATAATGCTCAATTAGGAAGTGATATTTTAAAGTTGGCACATTCTTCTCCGATGGGTGGCCATTCTGCTTTTGTCCCAACTTTGAAGAGGCTGAAAGTTTTTTTTTATTGGCGAGGATGTTCTAAACAAGTTCACATGTTTGTTAAAGAATGTGGTATATGTTAAAGGGCTAAGTATGAACTGGTGGCTTCTCCAGGATTGCTGCAACCATTACCAATTCCTTATCATATTTTCACTACTATTTCAATGGACTTTATTACTGGATTACCACGTGTCCAGGGTAAAGATACTAATTTTGTGGTCATTGATCGCTTAAATGGCTATCCTTGGCGGAGTGGTGGTATAATACGTCGTATCATTCTTCAATTAAAATGTCTCCATTTCAGGCTCTTTATGGATATGTACCTCCATTGCATATTCCATATATTTCAGGGGACACTAAGGTAGAAGCTGTGGAAGTTTTTCATCAAGACAGAGAAAGTATGATTCAACTATTAAAACAAGCATTGTTTAATGAAAGGAATCGTATGAAGCAAATGGCGGATGCTAAGAGATCTGAACGACATTTTCATGTGGGAGATTGGGTGTTTTTAAAATTACAACCGTATGTCCAATCGACTATCAGGAAGTGAAGTATTCGAAATTAGGACCAAAGTATTTTGGACCTTTTTTGGTAATGGAAAAAATGGGTGCGATGGCTTATCGTTTGGATTTACCTTCCTCGTCTCAATTACACCAGTTTCCCATGTTTCGTTGTTAAAACAAGCTCATAGAAATCATACTCTTGTTTTGCCTTTACCTACTGATTCCAGATTATTGTTGTAGCCACGAGCTATCATTGATAGACGTCCAGCCAGACGAGGAGATAGTTTGGTGACTCAGGTTTTGGTTCATTGGCAAAATTTGTCAGTTCCGGAAGCCACATGGGAGTTTTTAGATGAATTTCAATTACGTTTTCCTTATTTTCAATCTTGAGGACACGATTTGTTTTTAGGGGGGAAATTTTTTTAGACGTTTAATAATAGAAGAGGTACTTTTGCAATAATTGAATAATAAAACTTAACTGTAAATAACGACTAACTAAGTCGTTATGATTAGTTGAGAATCTGTTGTATTAATAGTGAGAAAAGATGAATAAGAAAACTGCAATGATTTTGGATCTCAATTCTCTCTTTTAGATTCTCTTTCCTAATTGTAGCTAAAAGATTTTCAATTTTCATTCAATTCAATTCTAATCTACATCAAAATATTGTTTTGAAACAAAAAGTGTACGTAGCTACATAGGTGTACCACTATTTGGGTATGGGCCGGGTTCGACCGACCCCGTGAACTTTTAATATCTAATGTTATATATATATGTATATGAGAGGCGGTTATTGTACAAAGAAAACAAACGTGAGAAGCGTAGGAGGCCACCAGAATGCGCCACGTGTAATCTGGGTAAGGGGTATAATAGTCCGTGTAAAATTACAGACCGTGCTTCATAAAATTAAGAACTGATATTTAACACCCGTAATGAAGGACCATCCCGGATAATCACGGACCCGTAATTACGAACCGCATATATATATATATATATATATATATATATATATATATATATATATATATATATATATATATATATATATATATATATATATATATATATAGGGAGAGGTTCAAATGTTAACCCTCCCTTATATCGTTAACCCGTGTTAACCCGGCATTTTTTGCCCGAATCTTTGTTTTTTTTTTTCATGGTTTTTGTTATACATAAATAGGGGGGTTTCTTTTTTGTTTTTTTGCTAATTCATCACCGTTTAGAAATTATTTACAAGTAAGCAACTTACACTTACTTACACTTGTAAATAATTTCTAAACGGTGATGAATTAGCAAAAACACAAAAAAGAAACTCCCCCTATTTATGTATAACAAAAACCATGAAAAAAAAAAAACAAAGATTCGGGCAAAAAATGCCGGGTTAACACGGGTTAACGATATAAGGGAGGGTTAACAATGGAACCATCCCCTATATATATATAGGGGAAGGATCATGAGAAAACTCTTAAATATCAAGAAAACTAGAAAACTTTAACTAACCAATCAAAACATTTCTTTCATATTTTATTTAATTTAATTAAAAAGGTCACCTTAGTAATTTTACAAGTAATTATTTTTGGAATGTATTTTCTATTAATTATATCAGTTTTATTTACCTAAAATAATAAAATCAATTTTATTATTCCTTCAATCATTCTTAATAAAAATAATCTTCCACATCTTCTTCATATTTCACGTGCAATTGTTGATCTGATCACTTTTTGAATGTGGAATTGCAGTTCATTAGTCGTTCATCATTATGAGGACCATTACCCACAGCAATCTTCATGATATGAATTCATCGATCAACCAAACTTCACTAGCAGTAGGTCGCAAATCTATTTCCACCGGCATTGATCCGGTTACGCTCTATTCTTGGTAGTACATTGCGGTCGACAGGGCAACAACGTCAACACTAATGAAGCTCCGATGGAGAATGTTGTGATATCCCCGGCCTTGAAGCAACGAGTGTTCATGTAGTCGTCAAAGGCGAATGATTTCGTCGCGTTTTACAAATCAGCATTCGGTGCCGAGGAGGTGAATCGCACAAGTCATCCGATGCGGAAGGCCAATCGGGAGCTTTTGCTTCTTCTCTTGATGGTGATCATGCTCGGTTCCACCTGGTATTACACATATGATTTTAGAAGAAGCCAATAGAAACTAGAAAAGAATTCCAACAAATTTTTGAATCTTTGCTTTTTGATTTTGAGTATTTGCAGAGATCTTAAGGTGTTTGCAAGATCTAAAATTAAAGAATTACTTTCGTGTTTCGCCTTCTATCTCTCTTTTGGTGTCACATATATGTAATATTTTCTTAGCATGTTTACATGCGTATAACTTGATCGAACTAATTCGTTTATATGATTACATGCATGTAATTATGTTTATATATCTATATAATTGGGTTGATTACATATATATATAATCACATGGTTACTTTTCAATGCTTACATTATCTTTTTTCTAGAGTGCTTACATATATGTAATCAAGTTTACTTGTGTGATTACATATATGTAAGCATGTTTATATACATATAACTTGATCGAACTAATTCGTTTGTATGGTTACATATATGTAATCAGATAGGTCTATTTAAAAAATCACATTGTTTGAATTTAATTTTTTGTATGAAAAAAATTTGAATTATTTTTTGTTACGTTTTGTTGTTACATATATGTAATCAAATGATATGAGTTATTTTTTTATTATTTTGTTGTAATTTGATTGATTAAATATGTATAATCAGATGATATGTACGAAAACACGTAAGCTCGTTTACATTAGGCTGATTACATATGTGTAATCAATTAAGTTAATTCGTTCGATTGAAAAAATCAGATTTTTTTTATACGTAAATGCAATTTTTTGAAAATTTAAATGTATATAATTATTGTTTAGGTATTAAATACTTATTAATATTAGGAGAGAGGAGAGAGAAGAATAATTTTAGGATTTAATTAATCTATAAGAGAGAGAAGAATTTTGTGGACTAATCTATCCTTATAATTTACAATTAAGCCCATTGATTAACATTTATT
The DNA here is from genome assembly GCA_009363875.1 of Mikania micrantha. NCBI lineage: Eukaryota > Viridiplantae > Streptophyta > Magnoliopsida > Asterales > Asteraceae > Mikania > Mikania micrantha. The sequence goes on along the minus strand of CM018680.1, from coordinate 67,906,019 downwards.
TATAATCTTACCACTACTCAATCTCAACCATTGATGACATTAATCAACGGTGGATAAAGGGTTTTCTTGGTTTTCTTAAAAATAAGAGTTTTATGTGGAGCCCTCCCCTATATATATATATACGGCATGGAATTTTACATAACCCACTAAATGCGCGCTAACCCAAATAACTTTGGCAAGATGAAGCCGAATCTTGGATTTTTTTTTTGAACATCATTGTAACACATTTTGAACACCATGTTCTTTTATGAGTTTGTGGAAATTCATCACCGTTTAAAAAATATCATCGGTGTAAACTTACAGTACTGTAAGTTTTGGACTTACAGTACTGTAAGTTTTTGAACGGTGATGAATTAGCCCAAACTCATAAAAGAACATGGTGTTCAAAATGTGTTACAATAATGTTTAAAAAAAAAATCCAAGATTCGGCTTCATCTTGCCAAAGTTATTTGGGTTAGCGCGCAGTTAGTGGGTTATATTTTTAACCTTCCCCTATATATATATATATATATATATATATATATATATATATATATATATATATATATATATATATATATATATAGGGGATGGTTCCATTGTTAACCCTCCCTTATATCGTTAACCCGTGTTAACCCGGCATTTTTTGCCTGAATCTTTGTTTTTTTTTCATGGCTATTGTTATACATAAATATGGGGGGTTTCTTTTTTGTTTTTGCTAATTCATCACGGTTTAGAAATTATTTACAAATGTAAGTAAGTGTAAGTTACTTACACTACACTTAATGTAAGTAACTTACACTTACTTACACTTGTAAATAATTTCTAAACGGTGATGAATTAGCAAAAACACAAAAAAGAAACCCCCTATTTATGTATAACAAAAACCATGAAAAAAACAAAGATCCGGGCAAAAAATGCCGGGTTAACGATATAAGGGAGGGTTAACATTTGAACCTCTCCCTATATATATATACACATATACATATAAGGTAAGGAGCAATTGGTAACCCATGGTAATTGAGATAACTTATAAACCCAATTTGATTGGTTGTCTAATTTAATGAATTTGAAATGTGTGGTCCATATTAAATCTGGGAAAAATGAGTGGTTGAGATTTCTTTAAGGGTATTTTAGAGATTTGTGAAGTGTACTTGATTTGATTTTTAAAATAAAAGTTTACCCCCAATTTTTTAAACCTTCATATTGTAACAGCCAAAGACTTAGCACATTTGATCGCGCATGAAATCCACGCTGATTTGACAATCGAAATTATTACAGGATGGTAGTACGCGAGAAATGGTGAACGTGGGCGAAAACCATGCGCGAAACGGAGTTACGGATTGTCCGGAATCGAAAAACGAAGAAAAATTTCTAAGTATTGAATTCTGGGGATCGTCGCGGTACGCGAAGCTCGTGTTTGATCCTCTTCGCGGTACGCGATGTGTACAAAATATCTAAATCTTCCGGATTTCTTCGCGGTACGCGAAGCTCCTATCTGGCTACGCTCGCGGTACGCGACGAGGGGAAACCGACTTAAAGTTGGAAGAAATATCAGAATTCATCTAGAAAACTATTTTATTTCTTCCCTTCGACGTTTCCAGCCACCACACACGAAAGACCACCCTTTAATCCATCAAAACTCAATTTTGAAGGCTTCTCAAGGTTTAGAGCGCAGCAGGGAACGTTTCTGCAAGTCCGGATCATCTTTTTAACCGCAGAACTCCGTCTGAAGAGGTAACGGTTCATTCTAACCTTCTAGATTGGTAATAATTGATTAAATCTTGTTTCTGAACGTGATGATATAGTTAGGGTTGTTGATTATTGCCTAGATGATGGCTAGGATTAATTATAAACAAAAAACTCGAACTGTTAATGGGAAAATCCTTGTTTTGAGCCGTTGTAATGCCCGGTTTGCATGAAATCATAATAATGGTTATATTGGTTTAAACCATTTGGTAGTGACAAAGTATGTGATTAGTTTAATAAATTTTTGGACATACAAGGTTAATTCTAAGTGTTTTAAACTAATCACAGTCATTAACATACTCACTGGAACGAGTATATGATGTTTATGATAACAGGCAGATCAGAATGTTAAACATGGTTATTAAACCTATTCTAATACTACCTTGTGATATTTCATGATATTTGGGTAATCAATAACAAGGATCTATCATTTCTAAGCCATTAATCTGTCTAGGAACCTGTCTAGTGGGATAATCAACAACATTAACTATTTGATGACTATCAAGGCAATGTCTTTGACATTGAATGTTCAGAAAGATTCAATCAGTAAGTAGCAACGCCTAAGACGAATTAAGTAAATAAGAGAATACGCTTAATTAAGCCGAGCGAATAAGCAATCTTAAGCATAACAAGATTGTAAAGATAAGAATGATCAAAATGAGTGTAAACGGAATTTTGGAATAAAGTTCCGAATGAAAGTTACGATATGCCGAAGTTTTGAGCGGTAATCGTAAATTGAGAACCTTAATGATAAGGTTATAATCATGATGATATGTTCATATTAATAGGATATCATTGTGAAGTGAGAAAGTAAGGAAAGGAAGAGGAGCTATCAAATTGTGCTATAGCTCAGGTGAGTTCTATGAGCCCTCTTTTACTATTTTAACGTTTTAGGGCTGATGTGCATGCATGATAAATATCTTTGAAATGATTGTGAGTTCTTAAAGCCCTGTTTTAAATGTTTTATCATTTTGGGCTGATATGCAGGTTATAAAGTTCTTTTATGAAAATGATTGTATGTATGTATAAAGTATTGTATGAGAGTGATTTTAACCTGATTATGGTCAGGTAAAAGAATGTTTATAGATAAAGAATGTTTTAAAGAAAAGAATGTTTTAAGTCTCAATTATGATTGAGAAGTAAATGATTTTTAAGAATCTCAGTTGAAATATAATGAATGTTTTAAAGTCTCAACTGCGGTTGAGAAAGAAATGATTTTAAAGGACTCAACCGAGGTTGAGTAGGAAATGAGGTTTTGCTGGCTGCGGTTGGGCAAAACTTGAACACTACGGTGAAAGGAGCCGTTTATGATTATGATGGTTTAAATGATTTAAACCATGTTATGATGTATGTTAAGAAGTCTTGTACCGGTATGAGCCGTCAATTTCGGTTGATGGTTAAAGAGTCCTGTGGAAACATAGGCCTGCCGACTGTGTGTCGCCAGTTCAGTTAAAGAAATCTTAGGCATGCTTGAGTTATCAGCTGCGCGTTGATAGTGTTAAAGAAATCTTATACATGTATGAGTTATCAGCTACGAGTTGATAGTTTAAGAGCCTCGTGCTGCACAAGCCTGTTGACTTCGGGTCAACAGTTGAGGCTAATGTTTTATGAATAATATGATAGATGTTATGATGACAGGTATGTTATACCTGTGAATTATGTTATATTTTATAAAGTTTTGAGACTGTTGACTTGGGTCAATAGTAATGGCTAATGTTTTATGTTCAGTATGACTGAGACTGTTGACTTCGGTCAGCAGTAAGTTATGATGCTATGTATGTTATAACTTATGTTGTGTTATATACAGATATGAATGGGTAAAGATTTTTATGAAAAATTAACTTAGAACTCACCAGCGAAAGCTGACTTGTTTTAGCATGCATGTCAGGTTGAGCAGATTATGACGAAGATATGATGGCTCGTGGCATGGCATAAAGACTACCTATTCAAGAGCTGGCATTCCTGTTAGGGTTAAATGTTACGTAACGAACTCCGCTGCTATAGTATATGACAATTGTACAGTTTAAGAGCTATGCTTTTGATGTTTAACCAACTGAGGGACTCTCGGGGAACGGGGCCTCTCAAGTTGGTATCAGAGCCATAGTTTGAGAGATTCGGGCATAACCTGATGCCTGAACTTAAACTGAGAATGGGACCAAGGTTAAGGAAGCCAGTCAAAGGTTGTTCAATGCCACGAGCGTCATGCTAAAGTAAAGAGTATATGTTATGAAATAGTGTAAATAGATTTAATATGTATATGTCTGAAAGTTAATGTGAAGTAGTTAAAGTAAAATACATGTATATGTACCTATATGTGTTAAGATGTATGAATATGTTGGAATGTTTAGACTATTGGTAATAATAATATTTATTAGGAAATGAACTAGGCATGTGTTGGAAGAAACCCTAGACACACGAGTACAGATAAATAGGGACCGCAATTAGCTACTGCGGTTACGAATTTATCTATATGAGTAATGCTCGGGTTTCGTCTGTCACATGACTTGGACGTCAAAGGAAAGATTCCATGACCAAACGAAGTATAACCACTTGATGCCAATAAAGGTAAAGAACAAAATGAAATTATAAAGGTTGATAGAGTTGTGAAAACAATTGGGAATGCTTGTTTGGTCAGAAGAATATTGGTTAAGGTCTTACCTTATTGGTTTGACAAAGATTCATGGATTAATAGGTATAAAGTATAAATGAGAATAATATAAACAAGGTTGGAAAAGTAAATGATTAATGACATTCCGGACACTGTTATTAATGATTTACTATACAACTGAGTTTGTATTATTGTCTATCATACGCATACCTTATATATCCTAAATTGCATTAGGGTCATGTTGATTGCATTATTGAAGTTATTGGGAAGTTAATGCTGAATGGCATATCCTAAGGAATGGTAAACGTGCTAACTAAAAGGTCGATAATGAAGGAAACCATTGGAACATGAAAACAGAGTTCGATCAACGATAGAAATATATTTTGAAGATGATGACGGTCCAAGAAATAAAGCATACATGGAAAGTGTTGAGGACAACAATGATGAATGCAGTGCAGGGTGTTATAACTCGGGCAACGGTAACATGATGAAGATAGGAATGTATGTATATCAATATGGATGAAATAAATCAATCACGGATGAAGAGAATCAGCATGGTTGACTGAGTTTATGTGTAGGTGATCCAATTGGTTTACGAATGATAGAACACTACTACAAAATAAGCCTAATGCAACTTTTTTTTGTCACAAAAGGTTGCAAAGAGGTTGCATTAGCTGAAGTTGCATTAGCCTAATGCAACATTTTTATCACATAATGCAACTATTTTTAAAAAGTTGCATTTAAAAAAGTTACACTAGGAAAAAGAAAGTTGCATTATGTAACAAAAAAGTTGCATTAGATCTAATGCAACTTCAGCTAATGCAGCCTTTTTTTGAACATAAAGGTTTCATTAGGGTCATTTTTGTAGTAGTGGAACTAACGTATGAATGAAGGAAATGGCTTATAAAGGAACTAAGGAACTTTATTTATGGATGAATTATTCATCACATGCGAATAAATAATGTTATAAAGTAAGGATGAGTACATCCGATTGAGGTAATGTAAGTTAAAAAAAAAAAATTTTGACCTAGAGATTAGATGAGATTATTCTCTGTGTTATGAATAATAATGCTTTGTTAGTATCCTAAATCCTGACAAGGTCCCACTAGGTTGGGAAATGCATGTTGACATTAGGATTTGGAAATTGCACTGATGTTTACTAAACGTTAAAGTGAGATATTAAAGCTGACTACACGAACATAGGTGATAAAGGTGTGATTAGGGATTGATAAGCAAAGATAAATGATGGTAAATGAATGCATGCCTGGCATAGGGTATAAGTGAATGAAAAGTATAGAGTTAGTCTTATGTCAAATGCGAATGAAAAGAAATGTTAAACCATCAAGAAAGTTCGAAGGTTATGAAAGGGTGAAATAATACGAATTGCTTTTGACAAGAAGTGATGTGACGACCTATTGAACCAAGAACTGGTATGCTAAAGATGTTAGAGATGATTTTAATAACTCTAACGTAAAGCTATTTATGCTAGAGGAGGATACCTACGTGTTGCAACATGGTTATCGTTTAATAAACTATATTATCTTCACAAGATGACAGATGTTGAACATGCATAGAATATGTATAGAGCTTAAAATATAGATTGTAAGATGTGGGTTTAATACGGTTATAGATATTAAGAGAGTCTTGCATCTATGGCAAGAAACTACTTAAGTAGCTTTGTATTAATACAAGCTTAAAGATAAAGAATGATTGCCATTGTCTCAGGTGTAAGAAAATTCATGGTATCGTTATGTGATAGTGTGCATACGTATGTTATCAAAGGAAGGTTTTATGATAAGATTGTCGTGCATAAAGTGGATCAAATGATGCAGTTTCCTTGTTGAGGCAAACGATAAAGTCTTCTTAACAATGGAAAATGATGAAGCCCTCTTAATGAGGCAAATGATAATGTAAATGATAAAGTCCTCCTATTGAGGGGAAACAAGAAGATTCTTATTATAAGTTGATCAACGAAATCTCGCCGTAGCGCTATGATTTGGGTTGGTCTGTTTTATGTAATGAAAAATTTGGTTGGCCTTATGCATTGACAACCTTATGTGTTAAGATATGTATGTAAGTTATGTTAAGAAGAGTTATTTATGACCAAATTCCAACAAGTGCTTTGTAAATGGTTTAATGCCAAGAGAGATAAGTGTTGGTAGAGATTAAATGTGAAAATGTTAGCACAGTCAACAAAGTAAAGAATAACGCATGCTGTAGCTAAAGAATATGACATGTGGTAGCATACAGCTAGGAAAAGATAAGGACGTAAGGATTAAGTGTCATAATAAGCTACCTGTCACAGCTAAAGTATGACATAAAGGGGAAAACGATTTGTTACCATGTGATCTTCAACGTGTGATTAAAGCATGCTTATTGTTATGTTTACGTTGTTCTGTGCTTATGATGCTGATGAACGAATGATGAATGATGATATACCATGACTATGTATGTACGTTTAGCTTTAGCACGATTTATGCATGAAAGTCGGCTAAGCATGATGAATGCATGTTAGTAAGTTATGATGATGAATTGTATGATAACATGGTATGATGACAATTATAGGTGTTATGATGAAATCCTAGGCTTCTAGGATGACAGTATGATGCTATGATGATTATATGCTAGCATAACGTGTTCACAATGCCATGATAAATGATATGATGATATGTTGCTAGCATGACATGGTATGATGCTCGGATTTTATGATGATATGATACCAATAAAGTATGTTATGAGTAATCCTATGTTACTAGAAAATTTATAGGATGAAGTAGTACTAGCATGACAGGTTTAAGATGTCATGGTGACTATGATGAATGCCGTTATGATGCTAGCATGAAATGTATGATGATTATACGGAATGGTGATATGATGCTAGTGTATCATGTATGATGAATGAATGATATCCCTATAAGTGCTATAGGGTAAGTATGATGTTGCTCCCATATTCGTATGGGGTAAGTATGGTTGCTCCAGTACTTGTTACTGGGTAAGTATGGATCTGCAGAACGCTTCGGCGGGTCAGATCAACGCTTATGGAGACTTGTGCCAACATAAGCCATTGTTACACTTGGTAGAAGTGGTTGTACGATGATTAGGAAGTGTCTAGCAGATAATGTAGGATATGTACCATTAAACGCTATTGAAGCTGATGAAATGTTAAACTACATAGAAGAACCAATTGTAATTGTTGACATAAATAAAACAATTGCGTAACAAGACGATTAGACAAATTAAGGTTTAATGGAAACACCGAAAAGGATTTGAGGCTACATGGAAGACTGAAGGTGAGATGAAACGACTCTACCCACGTTGTTTAATACGTAACAGGTTTCGAGGACGAAACCTATTGTAAGGAGGGTAGATTTGTAACAGCCAAAGACTTAGCACATTTGATCGCGCATGAAATCCACGCTGATTTGACAATCGAAATTATTACAGGATGGTAGTACGCGAGAAATGGTGAACGTGGGCGAAAACCATGCGCGAAACGGAGTTACGGATTGTCCGGAATCGAAAAACGAAGAAAAATTTCTAAGTATTGAATTCTGGGGATCGTCGCGGTACGCGAAGCTCGTGTTTGATCCTCTTCGCGGTACGCGATGTGTACAAAATATCTAAATCTTCCGGATTTCTTCGCGGTACGCGAAGCTCCTATCTGGCTACGCTCGCGGTACGCGACGAGGGGAAACCGACTTAAAGTTGGAAGAAATATCAGAATTCATCTAGAAAACTATTTTATTTCTTCCCTTCGACGTTTCCAGCCACCACACACGAAAGACCACCCTTTAATCCATCAAAACTCAATTTTGAAGGCTTCTCAAGGTTTAGAGCGCAGCAGGGAACGTTTCTGCAAGTCCGGATCATCTTTTTAACCGCAGAACTCAGTCTGAAGAGGTAACGGTTCATTCTAACCTTCTAGATTGGTAATAATTGATTAAATCTTGTTTCTGAACGTGATGATATAGTTAGGGTTGTTGATTATTGCCTAGATGATGGCTAGGATTAATTATAAACAAAAAACTCGAACTGTTAATGGGAAAATCCTTGTTTTGAGCCGTTGTAATGCCCGGTTTGCATGAAATCATAATAATGGTTATATTGGTTTAAACCATTTGGTAGTGACAAAGTATGTGATTAGTTTAATAAATTTTTGGACATACAAGGTTAATTCTAAGTGTTTTAAACTAATCACAGTCATTAACATACTCACTGGAACGAGTATATGATGTTTATGATAACAGGCAGATCAGAATGTTAAACATGGTTATTAAACCTATTCTAATACTACCTTGTGATATTTCATGATATTTGGGTAATCAATAACAAGGATCTATCATTTCTAAGCCATTAATCTGTCTAGGAACCTGTCTAGTGGGATAATCAACAACATTAACTATTTGATGACTATCAAGGCAATGTCTTTGACATTGAATGTTCAGAAAGATTCAATCAGTAAGTAGCAACGCCTAAGACGAATTAAGTAAATAAGAGAATACGCTTAATTAAGCCGAGCGAATAAGCAATCTTAAGCATAACAAGATTGTAAAGATAAGAATGATCAAAATGAGTGTAAACGGAATTTTGGAATAAAGTTCCGAATGAAAGTTACGATATGCCGAAGTTTTGAGCGGTAATCGTAAATTGAGAACCTTAATGATAAGGTTATAATCATGATGATATGTTCATATTAATAGGATATCATTGTGAAGTGAGAAAGTAAGGAAAGGAAGAGGAGCTATCAAATTGTGCTATAGCTCAGGTGAGTTCTATGAGCCCTCTTTTACTATTTTAACGTTTTAGGGCTGATGTGCATGCATGATAAATATCTTTGAAATGATTGTGAGTTCTTAAAGCCCTGTTTTAAATGTTTTATCATTTTGGGCTGATATGCAGGTTATAAAGTTCTTTTATGAAAATGATTGTATGTATGTATAAAGTATTGTATGAGAGTGATTTTAACCTGATTATGGTCAGGTAAAAGAATGTTTATAGATAAAGAATGTTTTAAAGAAAAGAATGTTTTAAGTCTCAATTATGATTGAGAAGTAAATGATTTTTAAGAATCTCAGTTGAAATATAATGAATGTTTTAAAGTCTCAACTGCGGTTGAGAAAGAAATGATTTTAAAGGACTCAACCGAGGTTGAGTAGGAAATGAGGTTTTGCTGGCTGCGGTTGGGCAAAACTTGAACACTACGGTGAAAGGAGCCGTTTATGATTATGATGGTTTAAATGATTTAAACCATGTTATGATGTATGTTAAGAAGTCTTGTACCGGTATGAGCCGTCAATTTCGGTTGATGGTTAAAGAGTCCTGTGGAAACATAGGCCTGCCGACTGTGTGTCGCCAGTTCAGTTAAAGAAATCTTAGGCATGCTTGAGTTATCAGCTGCGCGTTGATAGTGTTAAAGAAATCTTATACATGTATGAGTTATCAGCTACGAGTTGATAGTTTAAGAGCCTCGTGCTGCACAAGCCTGTTGACTTCGGGTCAACAGTTGAGGCTAATGTTTTATGAATAATATGATAGATGTTATGATGACAGGTATGTTATACCTGTGAATTATGTTATATTTTATAAAGTTTTGAGACTGTTGACTTGGGTCAATAGTAATGGCTAATGTTTTATGTTCAGTATGACTGAGACTGTTGACTTCGGTCAGCAGTAAGTTATGATGCTATGTATGTTATAACTTATATTGTGTTATATACAGATATGAATGGGTAAAGATTTTTATGAAAAATTAACTTAGAACTCACCAGCGAAAGCTGACTTGTTTTAGCATGCATGTCAGGTTGAGCAGATTATGACGAAGATATGATGGCTCGTGGCATGGCATAAAGACTACCTATTCAAGAGCTGGCATTCCTGTTAGGGTTAAATGTTACGTAACGAACTCCGCTGCTATAGTATATGACAATTGTACAGTTTAAGAGCTATGCTTTTGATGTTTAACCAACTGAGGGACTCTCGGGGAACGGGGCCTCTCACATATCTTTTATACACATTATTATTTTTTTTTTTAAAATTTCACCATTAAATTTGTCACATTTTTATCTTTAATTCAAGTATAGTTTTGTCAAATTTTTTTAAAGTTTTCGAAATTACACCGATGTAACAAGCTAAATTTTTTCAAAGTGTTTGTAATTACACTGATGTAACGAGCTGAATTTTTTCAAAGTGTTCCTAATCACACTGATGTAACGAGCTGAATATTTTTCAAAGTGTTCATAATTACATTGATGTAACGAGTCGTTACACTGATGTAACGAGCTGTAACTTATTATTTTTTTTTACGTTTTAATTATCAAACTTTCTATCTTATTTGATATAAATTTATTTAGTTAATTAAATTTTATAATAAAAAATAAGTAATATATATTTAAGATGAGAGAAAAAAAATTGATGGAAAATTTTTGAAAAAAGAGGGAAATTATTGTACTTATGTTTTTTACGTTAGCGTAATTACGAACGCCTGAAAAAAATTTGGCATGACTATAATGAAATTAACGAGAAAAATATGACGAGTTTAATAGTGTAATTTTTATAAAAAAATAACATAGTATAAAAAAGTTATAAGTGTATAAAAATCAAGGGGGAAACTTTAATTTAAAAATAGGAAAATAGATGGTTTTTTAAGGGTGTGACACTTGTCACTCTTATATTAAATCTGATTTTTGTATTTCACACAAAAGACCATAATGCCCTTTTGTATTAAAAATTAATTAGTGACACATGTCACCATTAGATTAAATCTAGAAAATTTGAACTATTGGATTTGAGTTATAGAGTTTTCTCAATTAGAGTGGGTTATTATATGATCCCTTCCCTATACATATATACATATATATATATATATAAATTACAGACTGTATTTTAACACATATAATCAAGGACCAAATGCTTAATTAATCACGTACAAACCAATAATCACGGACCGTCATTTAACATGCATGATCAAAGGACCAACAGTATAATCACGTACCAACAATCATGTACCAAGCATAAAAATTACGGAGCACGTAAAAAATTTTTAAATAAACTATAACAATACTATACTATACTAAAATTAAAGATAATAAAATACTCAATTTTATGGTGTAATTTTTTTTAAAAAATAATTAAACGTTTAAAAGTTATTCGATTTACAAGAAGATGGTGGAACTTAATTTACCTATAAAAAGACTCAACAAATGTAGGCAATTTATTTTTTGCTCTTTTAGTTTTAATTACGGAAGTTTTAAACAAAAAAATGGGGACTATTAGATCTTAACCATTGATTTATTTGATCAAAGGTACATAATCTTTCCTATCCTTCTCACGTTAAATATCCTTTGTATTGGATCCGCCTCATATATATATATATATATATATATATAGGGAGAGGTTCAAATGTTAACCCTCCCTTATATCGTTAACCCGTGTTAACCCGGCATTTTTTGCCTGAAAAAGGAACCCCTCCTATTTATGTATAACAAAAACCATGAAAAAAACAAAGATTCGGGCAAAAAATGCCGGGTTAACACGGGTTAACACGGTTAACGATATAAGGGAGGGTTAACAATGGAACCATCCCCTATATATATATATATATATATATATATATATATATATATATATATATAGGGGATGGTTCCATTTTATGAAAGATTGTAAGTAAGTGTAAGTAACTTACACTTACTATAACTTCTAAACGGTGATAAATTAGCAGAAACACAAAAAGGAAACCCCCCTATTTATGTGTAATAAAAACCATGAAAAAAAAATCAAAGATTCGGGCAAAAAAACGTCAGGGTTAAGCGGTTTACGCTATAAGGAAGGGTTAACATTTGATTATATAGGGGAAGGATCAAATGTTAACCCTTCCTTATAGCGTTAACCGCTTAACCCTGACGTTTTTTGCCCGAATCTTTGTTTTTTTTTCATGGTTTTTGTTATACAAAAATAGGGGGGATTTCTTTTTTGTGTTTTTGCTAATTCATCACCGTTTAGAAATTATTTACAAGTTTAAGTAAGTGTAATGTAAGTAACTTACACTTACTTACACTTGTAAATAATTTCTAAACGGTGATGAATTAGCAAAAACACAAAAAAAGAAACCCCCCATTTCTGTATAACAAAAACCATGAAAAAAAAACAAAGATTCGGGCAAAAAATGCCAGGTTAACACGGGTTAACGATATAAGGGAGGGTTAACATTTGAACCATCCCCTATATATATATATATATATATATAGTGTAACAACCGAATAATTAGCATATTTGGTTGTGTATGAAATCCACGTTAACTTGACAACTGAAATTATTACAGGATGATAGTAAGCGGGAAATGGTGAACGTGGGCGAAAACCGCGCGCGAAACGGAGTTACGGATTGTCCGGAATCGCGAAACGAAGGAAAATTTCAAAGTATGGAATTTTGGACTCGTCGCGGTACGCGACGAAGTGGTTGAGGATCCTTCGCGGTACGCGATGGACCAAAATATCTGAAATCCTCCGGATTTCTTCGCGGTATGCGAAGATCTAATTGGCTCCTCGTCGCGGTACGCGACGGGTGAGGCGGTGGAATAAGTTGATATTTTTCATCATATTTCATGTAGATCAACATTTTTACATATCTCGAACCTTTTCTAGCTCCAGACGAAAGAATTCGATTTTTAACAATCTGAAATCCAATTTCAAGCCATCAGATTGTATATTTGAAGCCAGGGAACTTATCTGCAAGTGCTGATCATTGTTTTGCAGTTAAAACTCCGTCAGATTAGGTAACGATTCGTTTTAACTTTCTAGTTTGATTTTGATTGATTAGATCTTGAATTTGAACGTAATGACATAGTTAGGATTGTTGATTATTGCTTAGATGATGGCTAGGATTGATTAGAAATGAAGAACACGATGTTCTAACGGTTAAATCCTTGTTTTGATCCGTTGTAATGCCCGGTTTGCATGAAATCACAACTATGATTATAATGGTTTAATCCATTTGATTATGACAATGTAGGTGATTAGCTTGGTTAATCTTTGAAATGCAAAGGTTAAACCTAAGTGTTTCAAACTAATCACAATCATTAACATACTCATTGGAACAATTATCTGATGTTTATGATAACTGTCAGATTAGTATGTTAAACATGGTTATTAAACCTATTCTAAGACTACATTGTGATATTTCATGATATTTGGGCAATCAATGATAAGGATTGATCATTTATAAGCCATTAATCTGTTTAGTAACTGTTTTAGCATTATAATCAACAACATTAACTATTTGATGACTTTTAAGGCAATGTCTTTGACATTGAACGTTCAGAAAAGATCTAATCAGTAGGTTAAAACATAAATAACTTGTTAAGTGTAAACTAATGCAGAATTACACCATTAGTACCAGTTTACGAGGAATCTTGCTACCGTAAGATATCAAGTGAGTTCTTATAGCTCTGTTTTAAATGTTTTATCATTTTGGGCTGATATGCATGTTATAAAGTTATTTTATGAAAATAATAGTATGTATGTATAAAGTTATTGTATGAAAGTGAGTTTAACCTGATTATGGTCAGGTAAAGCATGTTTTCAGGAAAAGTATGTTTTCAGATAAAGAGTGTTTTAAAGTAAAGAACGTTTTAAGTCTCAACTACTGTTGAGAAGTAAATGATTTTCAGAATTTCAGCTGAGATGTAAAGAATATATTAAGTCTCAACGATGATTGAGAAATGAATGATTTTTAAGAATCTCAGCTGAGATGTAACGAATATTTTTAAAGTCTCAACTGCGGTTGAGAAAGAAATGATTATTTTTGTGTAAGACACTCGACTGATGTCAAGGATGAAATGTAAGACACTCGACTGATGTCAAGGAGGAAATGTAAGACACTCGACCGAGGTCGAGGAGGAATTGTGGTTTTACCAGCTGCGGTTGGGCAAAACTTGAGCACATCGGTGAAAGGAGCCGCTTTTGCTTATGATGTTTAAAGAGTCCTGTGGAAACACGGGCCTGCCGACTGTGTGTCGCCAGTTGATGGAATCTTATGCATGTGTAAGTTATCGACTTCGGGTTGATAGTTTAAGAGCCTTGTGCTGCACAAGCCTGTTTGACCTCAGGGTCAGCAGTTGACGGTGAAGTTCCTTCACCGTATGAATGATGTTATGATGATATGTATGTTATGTAATTATGTTATGATGCTATGTATGTTATGATATGAGAACAGGTATGTTATGTATTTGGATTATGTTATATGATGTTTGCCAACCGAGGGGCTCGGGGCCTGTCAAGTTGGTATCAGAGCCATAGTTTGAGAGATCCGGTCATCCCTAATGGCTGGACTTAGACTGAAAATGGGATAGAATGATAAGAATGCCAGTCAAGGGTAGTTTGATGCCATGAGCATATGACCTTAGAGCTTTGTTATGTTTAAGATATAAATTAAATCAGCATGATGTTGCGAATGATAATGTGTTCATGATTGGGAATGTTTAGTACTTATAAGTGAGGTAAATAGTTAATTACACTTGATCAACGTCATTAACAATTTACAATGCTTATTATGTCCTGAATTATTACCTTGATTGACACGTGGTTGTTTGCAATATGTATAGAAAACTAAAATGGCAGGCGAAGGTACAGAAGGTGGACGTGGTAAAGGTCGAGGTCGACCACCTAAAAATAAGAATAAGAAGCAAGCTGAGGAAGTACCAGTGAATAATGCGGAAACTGAAGTCAACATTGAAGAAGAAAATGAAGAAGAGGAACTTAGACTTGAACCGGTGGTGGTAAAGGCAATATCTAATGAAGTTCGTAAAATTTTAAAAGACCTATTACCTTCAGATAGAACCAAAGCCGAAAAGGAAACTACTAAAGAAAGAGCTATTGAGGAAGGAGAGAAAGCTAACAGCTCTAACATAGAGCATGATGAAGATGAGGTATTGATCATCAATACTAAAGGTAAGGGTTCGGGTACAAAGGAACCCAAAGGATGTGACTACAAAGCTTTTAAAGGATGCAATCCTCCACCCTTTGATGGTAAGAAAGATGCGGTGGCTACTTGCCATTGGGTTTCGGCTATGGAGGCGGTTATTGATATCAGTGAATGCCGGGAAGACCAAGCTGTGAAGTTTGCAGCTCATTCATTTAATGAAGAAGCTCTACATTGGTGGAATACGGTCAAGAAGTCAAAGACCACTACTGATGTGGAAGGCTTGAAATGGGAAGACCTAAAAGAATTGGTTACGAAACACTTCTGTCCAAAGAATGAAATTGATAAAATCGAACGGGAATTTCTGACTTTGAAAGCTGGACGTATGAATCATCGGCAATATACGTCAAAATTTAATGAAATGTGAAGACTGGTTCCTCATTTGGTAAACACGGAGGAACGCAGGTTGAAGTTATATGTGGAAGGACTACCACCTAAAGTTCGAACACATGTAAAGGCGCATGCTCCCAGAACTTTTGAATCGGCTGTAGAGATTAGCGGTATTGTCTGGGATGATGTGTTGGAAGCAGAACCAATAAAGGAAGAACCTAAGCAAAAGTGGTCATCTAGATTTAAAAGAAACCGAAATGACAAACCAGGGCCCCCTATGAAAAGGTTTAAAATGGAAGGAGTTGAAACATGCCCTAAGTGTGGAAGGAAACATGGGGGAGAATGTAGGATGAGGACTACTTTGTGCTACCGTTGCGGAAAAACTGGACATTTCTCGAATAATTGTCCAAGTATGCCAAAATGTTATAATTGTGGTGGAATCGGTCATGTGAGCAGGAATTGTTTTAAACCAAAGATAATGCCTACTGAAGCCAGCAAACCTGAAAGTACCAAGGGAGGTGATAAGCAAAAGGCAAAAGCTCGTGCCTTTACTATGACTAAGGATCAGGCAGATAAAGACCCGGATGTGGTGACAGGTACATTCTTGATTAATGATATCCCTGCTTCAGTGCTATTTGATTCTGGTGCAAGTATGAGCTTTGTGGCTATTACTTTTTGCGATAAACTGCGTGTTAATGTTAAAAAGAAAGAAATTGCCTTTAACATAGAAACTGCTCTTGGTAAATCCACTAGAGTAACGGAGGCTATTGATGATGATTGTTACATTGATATAGAAGGTCATAGATTCCCTGTTAAGTTGTTTGTGATTACGTTAGGAGGTTTTGATGTAGTCTTGGGCATGGATTGGTTGGCCAAATATGAGGCTAACATTGTCTGTCGACGAAATATGATTTTCTTAACGGCTCTTAATGGGAGTTCAGTAACGGTTTACGGGGATAAAGTGTTCAACGCGCCTGAAGTCATTTCAATGATTAAGGCGAGTGAATTTATGAGGCGAGGGTGTGGGGCTTATCTGGCCTATGTTATCGATAAAGAAACTAAGGTAAAAGAATTGGAAGACGTACCCATGGTGTGTAACTTTCCTGATGTATTTCCTGAGGATTTGCCAGGAATTCCACCTGATCGGGAAATCGAATTCCAAATTGATGTTGTGCCAGGAGCTCAACCTGTCGCTAAGGCACCGTACCGTCCGGCTCCAACAGAGATGAAAGAATTAATGACCCAACTACTAGACCTTCTAGACAAAGGTTTTATACGACCAAGTGTGTCACCTTGGGGTGCACCAGTGTTGTTTGTAAAGAAAAAAGACGGAAGCATGAGAATGTGTATTGATTATAGGGAATTGAATAAGCTTACAATAAAGAATAAGTATCAGTTACCAAGAATTGATGATTTATTTGACCAATTGCAAGGGGCAAGTTGGTTCTCTAAAATTGATCTCAGGTCAGGATATCATCAATTAAAGGTGAGGGAACAAGACATTCCAAAGACAGCATTTCGCACACGTTATGGACATTATGAGTTCCTTGTAATGTCTTTTGGATTAACTAACTCTCCTACAACGTTTATGGATTTGATGAATCGGGTATGCAGACCCATGCTAGATCGATCAGTGATTGTGTTTATTGACGACATCTTGATATACTCAAAGTGTGAAGGTGATCACGCTTGTTACATACGGGAAGTACTTGAAATACTAAGAAGAGAAAAGTTGTAAGCCAAGTTCTCTAAATGTGCCTTTTGGTTACGAGAAGTGCAGTTTCTAGGTCATGTTATTAGTCCAGAAGGCATAATGGTAGACCCAGCTAAAGTAGAAGCAGTAATGAAATGGAATCCTCCGAAAACACCAACGGAAGTTCGTAGCTTTCTCGGATTAGCAGGTTACTACAGAAGATTTATTCAGGATTTCTCCAGGATTGCTACACCATTGACGAAATTGACTAGGAAGGAAGTAAAATATGACTGGGGTCCAACTCAGGTCCAAGCTTTTGATGAATTGAAAAAGAGATTAACTGAAGCTCCTATCTTAGCATTACCGGATGGTAATGAAGACATGGTTGTGTACTCGGATGCGTCTTATCTAGGTTTGGGTTGTGTACTTATGCAAAAGGGAAAGGTAATAGCATATGCCTCAAGACAATTGAAAATCCATGAGGCTAATTATCCAACACATGATTTGGAATTAGCTGCTGTGGTATTTGCTTTAAAAATTTTGAGGCACTATTTATATGGAGTCAAGTGTACAATATACACAGATCATAAAAGCTTAAAATACTTCTTTGAACAGAAAGACTTGAATATGAGACAAAGAAGATGGCTTGAGCTACTCAAAGATTATGACTGTGAAATTTTGTATCACCCGGGCAAGGCCAATGTGGTGGCTGATGCTCTAAGTCGTAAGACAGAACACTCTACTATACAAGTTAAGTCTTACAGTTTGGTAATCACCCCAGATTTTCTAAATGAATTCAAGGATGCACAGAAGGAAGGATTAAAGGAAGGAAATGTTGGATTCGAAAGAATCTTTGGTCAAGTTAAGAATTTAGAAGAAAATGAAATTGGTGTTAAGATCCGATTTGGTCGAATGTGGGTTCCACGAAATGGGGACATCAGGTCAAGGATTCTAGACGAAGCACATACGTCACGTTACTCTATTCATCCTGGTGCAACGAAAATGTATCAAGACCTTTGAAAAGATTACTGGTGGCCAGGTATGAAGTTTAATGTAATGCAGTACGTAAACAAATGTTTGACATGTGCGCAAGTAAAAGCTGAACATCAGAAACTCTATGGTTATGTGCAACCTTTAGAAGTCCCGGAATGAAAGTGGGAACACATCACCATGGATTTGATTACTAAATTGCCTCTCACGGTGAAACGTCATGATACTATTTGGGTGATTGTAGACCGATTAACAAAAAGTGCTCATTTCTTGCCTATACGAGAGACTTATACGTCGGAGAAACTGTCGGAATTATTTGTGAAAGAAATCATTACAAGACATGGAGTTCCAGTTTCTATAGTGTCCAATCGTGACACACGGTTTGTTTCAAGATTCTGGAAACAGTTTCATGAATCGATGGGCACAAGACTTAATATTAGCACTGCGTATCATCCTCAGACCGACGGACAGTCTGAAAGGACTATCCGAACCTTGGAGGATATGCTCAGAGCTTGTATTATTGATTTTGGTGGTAGCTGGGATGATCATTTACCATTGGTGGAATTTACGTACAACAACAGCTACCATGCTAGTATTGGAATGCCACCATACGAGGCGTTGTACGGACGGCGTTGTAGGACACCTGTGTGTTGGGGAGGAGTAGGACAGAAAGAAGTAGGAAGCAAAGTTGCAGTAATTGATTTGACTGAAAAACTTCAGCTAGTTAAAGCACGAATGAAAGCTGCACAAGATCGACAAAAGTCCTATGCTGACAAAAGAAGAAGACCAATAGAGTTTGAAGTAGGTGACCAGGTACTGTTGAAAGTTTCTCCATGGAAAGGAATCATTCGATTTAGGAAAAGAGGAAAGCTGAGTCCGAGATTTATTGGACCTTTTCGAATAATGGCACGGGTCGGTAAGGTAGCTTACCGATTAGATCTGCCAGATGAACTGAGTGGAATTCATCCGACATTTCACGTTTCACACTTGATAAAATGTCTAGCAGATGATGTAGCATATGTGCCGTTAAATGATATTGAAGTTGATGAAAAGTTAAATTACATAGAAGAACCGGTAGCAATTGTTGACATGAAAGAAAAACGATTACGTAACAAGACGATTAGACAAGTTAAGGTTCAATGGAAACACCGAAAAGGATCTGAGGCAACATGGGAGACTGAAGATGAGATGAAACGACTCTACCCACATCTGTTTGTAATGTTACAGGTTTCGAGGACGAAACCTATTGTAAGGAGGGTAGATTTGTAACAACCGAATAATTAGCATATTTGGTTGTGTATGAAATCCACGTTAACTTGACAACTGAAATTATTACAGGATGATAGTAAGCGGGAAATGGTGAACGTGGGCGAAAACCGCGCGCGAAACGGAGTTACGGATTGTCCGGAATCGCGAAACGAAGGAAAATTTCAAAGTATGGAATTTTGGACTCGTCGCGGTACGCGACGAAGTGGTTGAGGATCCTTCGCGGTACGCGATGGACCAAAATATCTGAAATCCTCCGGATTTCTTCGCGGTACGCGAAGATCTAATTGGCTCCTCGTCGCGGTACGCGACGGGTGAGGCGGTGGAATAAGTTGATATTTTTCATCAGATTTCATGTAGATCAACATTTTTACATATCTCGAACCTTTTCTAGCTCCAGACGAAAGAATTCGATTTTTAACAATCTGAAATCCAATTTCAAGCCATCAGATCGTATATTTGAAGCCAGGGAACTTATCTGCAAGTGATGATCATTGTTTTGCAGTCAAAACTCCGTCAGATTAGGTAACGATTCGTTTTAACTTTCTAGTTTGATTTTGATTGATTAGATCTTGAATTTGAACGCAATGACATAGTTAGGATTGTTGATTATTGCTTAGATGATGGCTAGGATTGATTAGAAATGAAGAACACGATGTTCTAACGGTTAAATCCTTGTTTTGATCCGTTGTAATGCCCGGTTTGCATGAAATCACAACTATGATTATAATGGTTTAATCCATTTGATTATGACAATGTAGGTGATTAGCTTGGTTAATCTTTGAAATGCAAAGGTTAAACCTAAGTGTTTCAAACTAATCACAATCATTAACATACTCATTGGAACGATTATCTGATGTTTATGATAACTGTCATATTAGTATGTTAAACATGGTTATTAAACCTATTCTAAGACTACATTGTGATATTTCATGATATTTGGGCAATCAATGATAAGGATTGATCATTTATAAGCCATTAATCTGTTTAGGAACTGTTTTAGCATTATAATCAACAACATTAACTATTTGATGACTTTTAAGGCAATGTCTTTGACATTGAACGTTCAGAAAAGATCTAATCAGTAGGTTAAAACATAAATAACTTGTTAAGTGTAAACTAATGCAGAATTACACCATTAGTACCAGTTTACGAGGAATCTTGCTACCGTAAGATATCAAGTGAGTTCTTATAGCTCTGTTTTAAATGTTTTATCATTTTGGGCTGATATGCATGATATAAAGTTATTTTATGAAAATAATTGTATGTATGTATAAAGTTATTGTATGAAAGTGATTTTAACCTGATTATGGTTAGGTAAAGCATGTTTTCAGGAAAAGTATGTTTTCAGATAAAGAGTGTTTTAAAATAAAGAATGTTTTAAGTCTCAACTACGGTTGAGAAGTAAATGATTTTCAGAATTTCAGCTGAGATGTAAAGAATATATTAAGTCTCAACGATGATTGAGAAATGAATGATTTTTAAGAATCTCAGCTGAGATGTAACGAATGTTTTTAAAGTCTCAACTGCGGTTGAGAAAGAAATGATTATTTTTGTATAAGACACTCGACTGATGTCGAGGATGAAATGTAAGACACTCGACTGATGTCGAGGAGGAAATGTAAGACACTCGACCGAGGTCGAGGAGGAATTGTGGTTTTACCAGCTGCGTTTGGGCAAAACTTGAGCACAGCGGTGAAAGGAGCCGCATTTGCTTATGATGTTTAAAGAGTCATGTGGAAACACGGGCCTGCCGACTGTGTGTCGCCAGTTGATGGAATCTTATGCATGTGTAAGTTATCGATTTCAGGTTGATAGTTTAAGAGCCTTGTGCTGCACAAGCTTGTTTGACCTCAGGGTCAGCAGTTGACGGTGAAGTTCCTTCACCGTATGAATGATGTTATGATGATATGTATGTTATGTAATTATGTTATGATGCTATGTATGTTATGATATGAGAACAGGTATGTTATGTATTTGGATTATGTTATATGATGTTTGCCAACCGAGGGGCTCGGGGCCTCTCATATAGGGGATGGTTTGATTGTTAACCCTTTTCTTATTGCGTTAACCGAATAACTACATATTATTGTTTTGGGGCCCACATTAAAATAAATCTAAAGGTTTAGGTTTTTTATTCTTTTTTTATTAATGTAAGTGGGTCTTACATTAATTAGAAAAGAGAAAAAACTTACACCTTTAGATTTACTTTAGTGTGGGCCCCAAAGTAATAAGACGTAGTTATTCGGTTAACGCAATAAGGAAGTGTTAACATTTGATCATCTCCCTATATAGACACACACACACACACACATGATGATAGCTTTTGATATGCGTAAATTATTAATGTTTCTTTATATGGTTGATGACAGGGTTGATATCAATCGAAGTTTTCGAGCTAAGTCATATGACAATGAAATTTTCATCAATGATTAAATTTTGCGTGATGTGTAAACATTTGTAAACTGAAAGATGTTGTGTATTACCTTTCTTTAGACATTTTTTGTATTACGTTTCGGATCAAACTTTTTAATTTTATTATTTACAATCTTATTCAACTTTTAATGTGTACTATTGTAAATAATGTATCTTTGTGACAATGAAACGAACTATAGGTAGTTTTTACCGGCACAAAATTTGAGCCTATGAAGGTATTTCTATATTGTGGCTGACTAGAAGTGCTGCTAAAGCCAACATGGATAAGTGACTAAGATTAATTTTTAGTGGCACAAACATTGTGCTACAAAAGTCGGTTTTATTTTGTGGCAGAAAAAAAGTGCTACTAAAAGTCTAAAACTTTGTGCAGCACTTTGAAAAAGTGCCACTAAAAGGCTTTAGCGTCACCACTTTTAATGTCACTTTTTATGTGTGCCACACAATCTTCAAGGGGTTTATAGCGGCACTTTTTTGGCCATTTGTGACCCATTTTGTATGCCATTAAATGACATTTTATTTGTAGGGCCTGTTTTGCGGATTTTTACCACGCGTATAAAAACTTGTCAAATACTATTCACAAATTAATTTTGTTTAGATGATTAAAATAAATGCCAATATTATCTTTGTTTGTAAATTATTGTTAACATATTGTTGTATATATTCTTTGTGAAATGTAAACTACGTAAACTAAAAATGTAGATTGGTTGTAACATTTATATATTGCGTCTAATTATTTTAGACAAAATCATCTGAGTTAGGTGGTGTTGCTTTTAATGAGGTCACGAATTCAAGACACTTCAAGCCTCACACAAAGCTTTCTTAAAGACTTTATCTCTAAGATGATAGTTTGTCTTAGGTAGGGGTGTTCATCGGTTCGGTCAACGGTTTGTTTGGTTTGTTCGGTTTATTCGGTTTTCAAAAATTTTTCCTCCTAACCATTAACAGAACCGAACCGAATTCGGAATATGGTTATCCGAACCGAATTCAATTTGGTTTGGTTTTGGTTATAACCGAACAAACCGAATTCAACCGAATAAACCGATTAAAAACCAAATAAACCGGTTAAAAACCGAATAAACCGAACCAAATAAACCGAATTCAACCGAATAAACTGAATTTAACCAAATAAACCGAGTTTAACCTTATATTATTAATAAAAATAATAAATTTAATTATGAATTCGGTTTAATCGGTTAACCGAACAAACCGAATTCAAAAAATATCTAAAACCGTTAACCGAACCGAAAACCGAATTCGGAATTCGGATACGGTTAGGATCCGAACCGAAAACCGAATTCAGAATTCGGTTCGGTTTTTTTCGGTAACAGATACGGTTCGGTTATCGGTTTTAATGGGTTTTTCGGAACACCCCTAGTCTTAGGTTCAATCTCAAGCAAATGATAGATTCGTTTGGGGTAGTGTAACAATAATAGGATAAATTTAAAATTTTAAGAAGAAAAAAAAAGATGAAAGTGTGAGTTGCAAATCTAAAATAGTTGGGGGGTGTGAATTGCAAATCTAAAAATTTGTTGAAATTGGATTCATGTAGGTCCCCTTCATATAAATACGGGTAATCTCGCATTAAATTTGAATTTCAATCAATTCTACAATAATTCAATTCTCAAAGTGACATTTAATTTAGACTAATAATTTGTTAACCAAGGGCTTCTGGCCTAATGGTTACCCCCTTGACTTTCCTATGGGAGGTCTTAAGTTCGAATCCGGGCTGAGGCATATTTGCTGAAGCAAGGTCGGGGGTTTACCCAGTTGTGGGGTTCCTCCTGAGGTGGGCTCGGGCATACGCCCCAGAGCGTCAAATCCGAGGGGACGGTTGAAATCCCGTCTTGGGTGTCGTGGTACCAAGCCGTTCAAGAAAAAGACTAATAATTTGTTGTAATTTTATAGATGGCTAATATGATATTCGTGGATATGCCTGCTGGTGCTGGGTTTTCTTATGTTGAAACCCAAAAAGGGTGGGTTAGCAGTGATACAATTTTATCTACCCATTTTAAAGACTTCATTAAAAAGGTTGAAGATAAATTTTATTAATAATCCTAAATTTATCACAAGTGGCAAAAGCGTTTTAGATAACATGATTCACGGGAAAACATATTCAAACAATCTTTCTGCACCAAATACTACTAGACGGTTATGTTGTTTTACTTTTTTTGTGATCATGTGCGCATGCTTACATGATAAATCCCTTAGTGTTCTTTTAATATCTACTAATCAGAAAGAACACATAAAATGCGACTACAAGCAACTGTTCTTTTAATATCTACTAATCAGAAAGAACACATAAAATGCGACTACAAGCAACTAGTTGGTTGCTAGATAATCTGCATTATTAGAGTTTGATTTAATAACTCTAGATGTTACCTACCAAATAAAACTGTAAAAGGATGTTCTTTAAGGTCTGGGGTGTACCTGATTGTTGGGAGGCAGCCGTTCTCCTTTAATTTTTTTTTATTAGTATATACTAGAGTATTACCCCGTGTATTACACGATTTAATATAAAAATATTAAAAAGTTAGTAATAAAATTTAAAAAAATTATAAAACGATATTTTAAGAGAAAATGATTAATTTACATATTAATGAATACTTCAAAGAATAAAAAAGTAATTAAAAACTTTAATAACTATACAAATGATATATTGATATTTTTGATTAGTAACAATTATTATCTTTGAACAAATTGATAATAAAGCTTCAGTTTGTATTTTATCAAAGACTAACTTTTATAAATCAAAAAAGTAAAATATATAATTTATTTAATTATTTAATTTTAATGACTCAATTTATTTATTAACGTTAAATATAAGGACCAAAAGTAAATACAAGGACCAAAAGTGTAACTTTCTCAATCATTTTTTTACTTTGGTTTTTAAATAAATTTAAAAAACGTCATCGGTTTATAAAAATTTTATTGTTTTAAACACCGGTTTATATTTTATTTTCTTCTTTAAAAAAATCATTTTTAAAGAATTTTTTTTCTATATAACTTTGATTTTCTGAAAATAAAATATTTTTTATTTTAAAAAAATTAATATTAACTTTTTTTTTACATTTTATAAAATTTTCTTATAAGTGTTTTCTAATTAATATTATTAGTTATTTGTATTATGATTATTTAATAGGAAAGAAAATATGATTATTTAATAGGAGATAATTAAATAAATTTGATAAAAGTTGACATGTGGCAATTAAGGTGTAAAAACATGACATGTGGCAAAAAACATTTTTGTTTATTAGTATAGTAAGATAAGATATGTTAAAATTCTGACCAACTCTCTTACTATTTTGCAATCGCTCCTCCTAAATTTGTTCAATCGGACTTTTGATAATAATTTAAATGATAATTATACTTTTTTTTAAAAAAAAAGAGTTATTTAAAATAATCTCCTTAGATGTTGTTTTGGATAGAATTCAAAAAATAGAACCCCATTTAAAAATAATTTTAAATGTATATTGTTTTTATCATGATTTCATAAATGAAATTTAGTTTAATTGTCTTTTTTAACATGACTCAATCCGGTTCGACCTAAGCTAACCTGAACATAACATAAAAAGTTTTATTATACAGGATTCATCAAATGACTCTTAAAAATTTCACTCTTCATGAAAAAATTTCAGGTTTAAGGTGTTCAATGTTTTCATCTTTTTCCGCAAGTAAATAAAACTATAAAATTAATATTGCCCATCTAAACAAAATCCATGTTATCCGGAGTGACTTACACTACCTCTGAAATATTGTACGACACTTATTTGCACCTTTTTTTCCTAAAAAAAAAGAAGTGTTTTGTCGCCAATACAAGGCGAGAGTGATGTTTAATTTTTAAAAGTCCCTTCTCTTGTTTGTTTCCATATTCATGTGTTTTTTTAAATTCTGTTCACTCTCTACGTGGATCTACGTTAAACGAACGCACACAAACATAGATGTAAAGCAACAGCGTCACAAAGTGCGTCATGCTAACTAGCTATTTTCATTTTTCTTATTATCATTGTGTTTAACAAAGACCCCAACATCCGATGAATGTCGTGCTTCAAGTCTTCAACACCACACATTTGTGGTGATGATTATATTTATATATGTAGTTTTGTACTGTTCATATATTGCTTGTATATATTTTATTTATAATGAACTTGTAAAGACTAATAAAGGCTGATGCACACCAAACTTCTTATTTTGTCTAAGTATAGGAGCCTCTTTGAATAACAACCTTCGGAAGGAAGAAGTGATTCTTCGGAAGCAGCATTGCTTCCGAAGGGTAACTGGTTTCTGCCGAAGGTTATACAAGACAACTGCTTCCGAGGAATCCTCTTATGCATTGAAGACAAAGACTTCCGAAGAGATTCCTTCATCAAAGACTGTAGCTGAACCCTTTCAAAGTACAAAAGGTACTGACACAAGACATGCTGGTCTGATGACAGATAGAGACAACATGTAATGAGTCAGATAAGTTACCTTACTTCTCCCATGCTGCATTAAATGCAAAAGATCATCTGAAGCCTTGAAGATCATCAACATTAAATGTCTTTTGTATTTAGTAGTCTTTGTTAAAGTCAATGTCTATTTGTATAATGATTATGACTGAGTGTCTTAGCCTGTTAAGACACTCAGTATACTAGAATAAGCTTTACTTTATGTACTTGTCTAGTATACCCAACTTGTATTCCTAAGTGTATACGGTTGTAGCCTCGGCTATATAACCTCCCATTGTAAACTCACTATGTGTGCTTGTACTTGTACACTTCTTACTTTGAGAGAAATATATCCTTGACCTTGAAATTATTCTTGTGTTCCTATTAGTGTTCAAGGATTATCACTTTGTCATTTTGAGTGCTTGTGAGGTTATTCTAACAGAACATTCCGCATCTGTTAGATTGGATAACGAAATACTTGTGAAGTGTTGTTTAGATTAAGCTACCCGATCCTACAAGTGGTATCAGAGCTTTGGCTCTTGAACTTGACTGACTAATCATCATCAAGTTACCAGTTCTATTTCTTATAAAATCTCATCGTTTTAACACTCATATTTTCTGTGTCTGTCTAAGATGGCTGCTCTAAACAAACATGATACAGAAAATGGCACTCTCAACAAGCCACCAATGTTCACACCTGAAGACTTCGATACCTGGAAAGTCAGAATGGAAGGGTTCATCAGGAACCAAGACTTCAAACTTTGGAAGTTTGTTCTTGAAGGTCACTACATTCCTACAGTTGCTGCTGCTGGTGCTGGAGTTGCTGCAGTACCAAAAGATCCATCTATGTACTCAGACGAAGATTACAAGAAGATGGAAGTTGATTCTAAAGCTCTTTGGCTCATTCAGATGTCAATACCGAACTCCATTATACATGCATTCAAGAAATGCAAGTCTGCTCAAGAACTGTGGAACTCCTTAAAGCAGATGTATGAAGGTTCAGATGATGTCAAAGAAAACAAGAAAGATATGCTGAAACAAAAGTTTGAGAATTTTTGTCAACAAAACAATGAGAATATGTCATCTCAGTATCTAAGGTATGTCCAACTTGTAGATGAATTGACAACTGCAGGTGTGATTCTGGATAATCAAGATGTACTCAGAAAATTTCTGAGATCCCTTCCAAAGGCATGGAACATATATTCTGTTACTATAAGAAGAACAGAAAACCTGAAGACTCTAACTCTGGGCGAGTTGTTTGGTATTCTCAGTGCCTATCAGATGGAACTAGATGCTCAAGAATCTAAAGTCTCCCATATACCATCTGGTTCAGCCGCTCTTTATTCTCCCATCAACAATCCTCCATATCAAAACTTCCAACCCATCTACCATCCTACATCCATACCCAATGTCACACTTCCTGAAACCTTAATTCCATCAAACTCACACCCAAATCATCTCTCAAACCCAACTTCACTACCACCATCTGGGCAAGGAGCTTTTATGGCTGAAGAAACCAACTACTTCCAACTGTGTCAAGAAGATTTAGATGGTATTCCTGCAGATGACTTAGAAGAAATGGACATAAATTACCAGATGGCCATGATTTCCTATCGAGCAAAGAAGTTTTATCAGAGAACTGGAAGGCAGTTTAAAAAACACAATATGAAAACTGGATTTGGTCTTGACAAGTCCAAGCTTAAATGCTTCAACTGTCAACAATTGGGCCACTTTGCCAGGGAATGCAAGACCACAGGAACTCAACCAACACCATCTGGGCAATCACAACAAAGACCATCAAGCTCAACAAATAATGCAAACATTGCAGAACAAGACTTTTCAGATTGGAGCTTTCAAGCTGAGGATTCTTCCATCTCCAATAGTGCTTTGATGGCAAATGACTCATCTTCCTCAAGCAAGGTAACTGATAACATGTGCTCACCTGAATGCTTAGAAACATTAACTATTTATAAGAAAATAAATTCTCAACTCTGTAACGAGCTTGAGTCTCTACAAGTGGTCAAGGCAAATTTCTTTGAGGTTGAAAGAAATTACAAAGAAAAGATTGAAGAAATGGAAAAGACTATTTCAAGTTTAAAACATGAAGATACTAACAAACAGTGTCAAATTAAAAATCTTTTAGAAAGACTAACCACTGCCAAGACTGAACTTGTATTGGCTGAGTCTTACAGAGACAAATTTCTAAGCCAAGGTGAAAAATATGAAAAACTTTTTAGGATGAGCAGCACAACTGAACTTGTGAATAAACATGGGGCTGGTTTGGGATATAACAAAGTGGAACCTCCATCTGCGTATACTTCCATAACAGATGTTAGGTGTAAATCACTAGTTGACCTTGTGTACAATGAGGAATTGGATATACACAAGGTGGTTCAAACAGATAATCTCTCTAATCCAAGTACCTCAACATGCTCAGATGAGGATGATATTCCTATTAAATCAGTAAAAGAAAAACAAGCTTTGAAAAGTAAGAAACAAAATAAGAAAACTAAGAAACATTCAACATTTTTTATCAAAGCTAAAACCACAGAAAATATCTCCTCAGATGAGTATGTGACTTGCCCATCTGACAAGTCAAAAAGAGGTAGATCTATGGAGAGAAAGATCAATTCTCCAGGGAAACAGGCAAAGTCTAAGACTAACAAGTATGTTGGAACATCCGAATCATCACTCTCTGAGGATCAAAGCTCAGACTTCGTTAAAAGGAATAAGCAGCAACATTCTCCCAACAGTCAAACTCTATGTCTGATGTGCGGTGAAAAGAATCATTTTGCTGCTGATTGCTTCTATAATCCAAGAAGCAGAATTTCCTCAAGCAAGGGAAGAGGAAGAAAGAATAGTTGGAGTCAGTCATCTACTTCTTCGGAAGAACAGAGAAGAAATTCAGTCAAGAGGGTGTCGGAAGCAAGTACCTCCGATAATAGGAAGAAACAAAATAAAAGGGCTTTTGAAAAGAAAGCATCGGAAGCAAGGAAAAAGGAAGCTTCCAATAGAAAAGGAACCTCGGAAGCTCATCAAAGGAATGCTTTCAACAAACAAAAGAAATCATCTTTCTTCGGAAGAAGTTCATCGGAAGGAAAAAGAAAAGTAGCTTCCGATGACTATCAAAAGAAACCAAGTCTTCCGACAACTCAAAAGGCAAAACAAGTATGGAAGAAGAAGGAATCAATTGAAAAGCCATCACTCCCATCAGAAGCAAGCACATCATCTGTCCCATCTAAGATGATATCAAAGAAATTTACTTACAATGATGCAAATGGCAAACCCAAGACCACATGGGCTTGGGTTCCCATCAGAAACTAACTCATTTCTGGTCATGTGCAGGGACAGCAGGAATCAAAAGGCAACTTGTGGATAGTTGACAGTGGCTGCTCCAGGCACATGACAGGCAACAAGACCCTCTTGCACAAATATGAACCATTCTTTGGAGGATCTGTTGCTTTTGGAAGTGATCCAATAGGAGGTTACATAACAGGTAGGGGCACAATCACAAATGGTAAGGTAAGCTTTGAAAATGTGCATTTTGTAAAAGAACTTAACTACAATTTACTAAGTGTATCACATGTGTGTGATCAAAAGCACAACATGTTGTTTACTGAGCATGAATGCATTGTCCTGAAACCAGGATTTGTGATACCAAATGATCAAATTCTACTCAGGGCTCCTAGAAGAAATAACATGTATATGCTAGATATGAGCACAGCTGCACCTCTTAGTAATATAAGCTGCTTTGTCTCAAAAGCTTCACTTGATGAATCATCTCTTTGGCGCAGAAGACTTTGTCATGTAAACCTCAAAAATATGAATAAACTTGTCAGAAATAACTTAGTAACTGGTTTACCAACAAAGGAATTTATTTGTATTGATAAATGTGTTGCATGCTTAAAAGGTAAGCAACATAAGTCATCTCATCATGCCAAAGAGATAAATTCAATTACAACAGTCCTGCATTTACTGCACATGGACTTGTTTGGTCCCACAAGTGTTAAAAGTCTTGGTGGAAAGGTCTCATTCACAAAGGATGAGGTAGCATCGACATTTCAGTCGATGGGGTACGAAGGTCCTCTCCCTTCAACAACCTATTTGAATGGTAGAGTGTCCTATAATTACAAGTACCTCATACATTTGTTTTTACACTGTCTCTCCAATAAAGCCGGTGGTTGGGATCAAATACCATCTGACTTAGCTTCGGCTATTCATGGTTTGATCTCTAACAAACTGTTTAATTTTTCTGCTTTTATTTTCAATAATTTGGTTGACAATATTTCGTCACCAAAGAAATTTTGTATGTATCCCAGGTTTTTGCAACAGATTTTCAATGAGGAATTGGGCACTTTCTTCTCTCTAACTGGGAATACATATAAAATGCCCTTGGTCTCGTCCAAGGTTTTTGTACAGCTTAAGAAGAAGGGTGCTCAGTTCTCTGGGAACTTCACTCCCCTTCTTCCCTCTATGGTGTCCTATCCTCCAGAAGGTGACAGCTCTGTTAACCCCACAGATGCTGAACCCACACCTTCCACTTCTGTTCCTCACCCCATAAAAATCACGTACAAACGCAAACGAAACCCTGTGCAACTCTCTACAGTTTTTCAGGCTCCTTCTACTGAACCCAAAAAGAAAAAGGTGAAAAGGACTGCCCAGGGCACAGTCCCACCTAAGGTGACAGCCACACCTCATATTGATCCACAGGTTCTTCCTCTGGAACCTGTGGTTGCCCTTAACCAGCCTGAAAGCCCTCAGCTTATGTCACAAAACATAACTGAGAATATTCAAAGGGATGCACCCATAATCGAGTCTGCTTCTCATGAAGCAACTCCCTTAGATCAGAGACTATCTCCCAAGTCTCCAGGTTCTTATCACCCAGATATGCCCCCCTCCCATACTATTACCCCGGCTCTTGGAACTTCTGCCATACCTGTGGAGGAACCACTCTCTCCCACTACCCAAACTTTAATGAGAGTGGTGA
The DNA here is from genome assembly GCA_009363875.1 of Mikania micrantha. NCBI lineage: Eukaryota > Viridiplantae > Streptophyta > Magnoliopsida > Asterales > Asteraceae > Mikania > Mikania micrantha. Next base: position 67,874,583 of record CM018680.1, on the reverse strand, counting down.
CACAGTTACAGGCAAGGTTTCCTGACCCAGAGCCTATTATATCAGAGGTTGGCCCCAGTAGTTCTGAAGGGGTCAATGCAGGTGAGGCTGCCACTACTGTTGATCTTAATAAAGATCCACAGGACAGTGGTACAGGCAATAGGACCTCACCTGCGGCAACCTATGTTGGGGAGGACTTCTTTGAGGTTCTTCTCAATGCCGGGAATCCAGGGTGCCAAGAAACCAGATCTGGTGGTGGAGGAGCAGGAGCTCGGCTCAGTACTCCATCGCCCCATGACTCTACTCCGGTAGAAGAGGGCACATCCACACAGGAATTGACGGCTACAATAACTTCCCTCCAAGCCAGGGTAGCTCATTTAGAAGCTGAGGTGGCTACCCTGCGGCTTGAGATCCAGACCAAAGAAGCAACCATTCTGGATCTCAGGAGGCGTCCCCATGTCACTCTACATCCCTTTCACCCTGATCCTGCTACTACCACTTTCACCTCCCCTGATGCTACCAAAAAGGGGGAGAATGTACCAACTGCAGGGTCAGGTTCAGAAGCAAGAGAAGAGGAGGGTGCACAGGAAGCTAACCCATCCATAGTCACTTTGACTGCTGAATGGGATGACTTCTTGGGTACTTATTTTCAAGATTCTTCTTCTACTTCCTCTTCTTCTTCTGAGGATACAAGGGAGGTTGCCAAAGAGACTGAACAGCAAACATCAAATGTCTCTTTGGAACCTCAGTCCCCTACTGGGACTAAGTCTCCTTCTGAGACTGCAGCTCAGGTTGCCATGGAAGAAACCACACCCGAAGAACCAATATCCATGGAACCTGTGTCCCCTTCTAGGACAGAAGCTGCTGAAGCTCTCTCCCCTTCTGGGACAGAAGCTGCTGATGCTCTCTCTTCTTCTCATGAGCCCATTGTGGAGACTAATAAGGAATCATCTAAGGGGATTGGTCAACTGGAGGAAACAGTGAATGCTGAGGTTAACTCCGAAGCTGCAGCTGCTTCCAAAGGCCCAGTCATTCTTATTGATTCCTCCACAGAGGAGCTAGATGCCGATGAACCAATTGGTGAGGCTACAGGAGAAATCTCCTCTGGGGTAAATGTAACAGTTGATGACAAAGGAAAAAGAAAGCTTACCCCAGAGGAGGAAGCACAACTGGAGGAGAGAAGACCAAAGAAAACAAAGGGCCGGCCAAATACCTCTCTAGATGAAGAGCGAGCTAGACTCTCCGCTTTGCTCGAAGAGAGAGGCTATGACTTTGATGAAGTCCTTAACTGGTCGGTACCTAGAATGGCTGCCGAGCTGGACAAAGTGCAGCAGCAGGAACAGGAAGCTGCTGCATCCAAAGTCCAGATTGCTCTAACAAAGACACAAAAGAACAAGGCTTACAGAGACACGTGCAAAGCCTTTCTTCTGGAGTATGGATTCCATGCTCGGCAGCTAGGCCCAATGAAGAACTCAACCATGGATATGCATATCAGAGATATAAAAGCTAAAGTTGCCAGAGGTGAGTTACCTTCAATTGAACAGATAAGGGCAAGAAAGGAAAGCCTAATGAGAGGCTTAGGTTTAGGGGGAGGAGCAAGAATAGAATTTCCCCTCTCTGGTACAGGAATCAGAGAGGGAGAAGAAGTTATGTGTGGGGAAGCTACCAAAGCTATGTTTCCCAAAAAGTTCCCCCTAAACCCTAAGGAAGAACAAATATCTCCTCCATCAAGTCCATCAATGGATAACATGCCAATCTCTTCAGTGATCAAGATCAACAAGGGTAAGCAAACTAAAAAGAAACAATCAACACCAAACCCTGATCCTGAGAGACATTCACAAGCTGATGAGAGGAGAACAAAACCCTCAAGTGCTGAGGATATTGGGTCACAGCCTACTGCAACAATAGGTGCAGCAGTAGAATCAACTGTGGAAGCCCAACAGACCAGAGTTCTGAGGAGTCAGGCCACTGCTCAAGACAAACCAAGATTCACAAGAAGAAAGAGCATGGCTAGAAAGAAAAGGAAAACAAAAACTGTCTCCTTCGACTCTGAGCCTGATGCATCCCTCTCAGTACCTGAAGCCACACCTGAAGCAGCTCCTAAAACTACACAATCTCGAGAAGATACGAGGGATATCCGTAGACTAATGCATGAGCATTCATACATCCCCTTAGTAAATTGGAGCTTCAATGCACAAGAAAGGATATTCATCCTCACCGACTACAATGGAGAAATAAAACTGGTGGATCTTGTGCATCTGATAATGTTGGCAAAACCCTATATCTTTGATCTAGATAAGCTCCCTCTCAATAATCCTGACAATGGAGGAGATGGGAGATCAGCCATCAGATTGATAAGAAAAAGGGCACAGGTACTGAGGGGTACATGGAAGCCAAGGTTCCTTCCTTAGAAGTTTTGGTAGCATCAGCCTAGGGGGAGACTGTAAAGACTAATAAAGGCTGATGCTCACCAAACTTCTTATTTTGTCTAAGTATAGAAGCCTCTTTGAATAACAACCTTCGGAAGGAAGAAGTGATTCTTCGGAAGCAGCATTGCTTCCGAAGGGTAACTGGTTTCTGCTGAAGGTTATACAAGACAACTGCTTCCGAGGAATCCTCTTATGCACTGAAGACAAAGACTTCCGAAGAGATTCCTTCATCAAAGACTGTAACTGAACACTTTCAAAGTACAAAAGGTACTGACACAAGACATGCTGGTCTGATGACAGATAGAGACAACATGTAATGAGTCAGATAAGTTACCTTACTTCTCCCATGCTGCATTAAATGCAAAAGATCATCTGAAGCCTTGAAGATCATCAACATTAAATGTCTTTTGTATTTAGTAGTCTTTGTTAAAGTCAATGTCTATTTGTATAATGATTATGACTGAGTGTCTTAGCCTGTTAAGACACTCAGTATACTAGAATAAGCTTTACTTTATGTACTTGTCTAGTATACCCAACTTGTATTCCTAAGTGTATACGGTTGTAGCCTCGGCTATATAACCTCCCATTGTAAACTCACTATGTGTGCTTGTACTTGTACACTTCTTACTTTGAGAGAAATATTTCCTTGAGCTTGAAATTATTCTTGTGTTCCTATTAGTGTTCAAGGATTATCACTTTGTCATTTTTAGTGCTTGTGAGGTTATTCTAACAGAACATTCCGCATCTGTTAGATTGTATAACGAAATAGTTGTGAAGTGTTGTTTAGATTAAGCAACCCGATCCTACAGAACTTCTTTGTGTTTTGTGTAACAACAGTTTCTCATCGAAAATCCAAAGTTTTCGAAGAATCCATTATACATATCAGGAATTTCCTACTCCGGCATTATTGTTCCAAAAGTCACTTTAGAATTATACGAAGGTAAACTTAAAAGTTATTTTGTCCAAAAAAATAAATAAAAATACTTCTTTTGTTTACCTGAATTTTATTGTTGTAAATAAAGTTATAAGGTTGTATCATAAATAAACGTTTTTTGTCTATAACAACAGAGAGAGATTTTATGCTTTTATCGTAAATCAATAATTTAGATTAAAATACTAGGAAAAAAAAGGTTAGGAAGGTATAACATGCAAAAAAACATTTTAGTTTGACTTTTTTCAAATCTCACATTCTTTTAAATGTTATAACTTTTTTATACACTAATATTTTTCTTAAAATAATCACAACATAAAATTGAACCTTTTTTCTATAAATATATTTTTTTTAAATTCAGTGCATTAAGGTTTTTTATTGTACTATTTTGTGCTACATTTTTCTTTACTATGTGTTTTTATACTAAATTTTTAAGATGCATATTTTTCTGTTTTATCTTTTACTATATTAATATGTAATGTATTATACTAAAAAATACAGTACACTTTTCATAAAATGTAGTACGTTTAAATTTTTTTAATTATTATTTTTATATATGAATATTATATTCATATTAAAAATAAAAAAAAATGTTTGATTTTATAATGTGTTTCTTAAAAAAAATAATATTGTATGAAAAATTATAAGCACTAAGAAAATGAGATAACTTAAAAAAAGAAAAACGAAAGATGTTGCATCTAATTCATTAGTTTTCTGATCGTTTCAAACTCTTGTTACTTTTATTTTCTTACAAGCATAGCTTCTTATTTAGAACTCTCCTATTAATTTATAGATAACGAGCGTGGAGATCAACCAGCTGTCAACATCCAAGTAAATCATTCTATTCTCCAAACTTTAATAAATTATTTCCAGAATTTCACTTTTGTATCTTTCATTTAGAGGCGTAAACGGTCCAAGCTGGTCGAGTTCGAGCTTGGCTTGTAAGAAAATTTCCATGTTTGAGCTAGGCTCGACTTGATTCGTTTATTTTTTAAAACTCATCTTGTCAAGAACTTTATTTCCAAAGTCCAAGCTTGGTTTGTAAGAAAATTTCCATGCTCAAGCTAGGCTCGCGAGCCGACTCGAGCTCGATAATTGAAGCGAGATAGGGCTTGATTACTAAACAAGTCATAGTTTTAGGTTTGAGCTTGGGCTCGGGCTTGCTTAGATTTTACATTTCATAAAATCTAGTACACTTTTCATTCTAACACATTAATTTATATGTTTTGAAAACAACTCGCACCCCAATCACATGTTTACTTCCAACTATATAAGTTTGACATGAATTATTCAATAGGATGCTACAATATACCGAAAACCCTTCAATCATTGATAATACATGATTGCATTTGTCTAATTTATATCAGAAAATTTTTTAAAAATTGTAGTCATTATTAAGGATTGGTTGGTATGAGACAATGAAATAGAAGGGATAATAAAATGAACGAGAGAATGAATAGATAAGAGAAAAAAATGAATCATTACCATTTCGTTGTTGTGTTTTGTTATCTTATAAGAATGAAATAAATTATTATTTCGTGTTGATGAACAAGAAAAAATGAAATTATGTAATACAGTTCATTAAAATGACAAATACACCTCAGCCTCTAAATAAATAAAGTTTACTAATTTTCACAACATTATTTCATTAGAAATTATAAAAAGCTTATATTGTGAAAAGTAAAATATTTTTAACTAATAAAGACTTTGCTCGAGTCGGAGCATACATAAGTCGGGTCATAGGACATAACATGGGTCGGGCATGATGGCACTGATAAACTGCATAACAATCTCTAAATCGTGAGAGAATAGTAAAATAGAGACAAAAAAGATGAAATAAATTTAAAAAAAAAAAGTGTGGATAGTTTCAGGGGGATGCATGAAAGACAAAAAAAAATGTTATTTCTATTACCCTCAACTAGGTTATTTCATTTTTCTTTATTACCTTGTGTTCTTAATATTCTTAAACGTGAATGCAGGGTTACATTATTGTAGTCCTCTCACCAACAAGTTTATGGATTTCAATTCAAAACTCGAATACGCTCATCGTATGGCACTCATATCAGACGACGTTTACCAGGTGATATGATCTTACTATTTTAAACATACAAAATGGTTTAATTGAATTTTTGAGTTATATGTATGGTAATTTGATTTGTAGTCAGCCATAAACAATTGTAATGGTAATTATATGGACACTATGCGAGCCGTATTAATATTGACAACATTCTGGATCCAGTTTTGGATGACAACGAATCTGATGTAATATCTCTCACTCTTCATCCCTTTCTCTTTATGTATATATATTATTAAATGAAAACTTTTTTTCTATTTAGAAACCAAAAAAACCATATACGAATCTTTCATTTAGTTCAAGGATATATTTTTATCAGTGGATAAAATTAATTTTTTTATAGATCTGCTAAGATTAAATAACTTATGAATCCCCCTCGTTCAACATAGAAGATTTTGCTTTAAACGAGACTCGAAACCAAGACCTCTCGTTAGATAATTAAGTGAATAAGATTAAATGTTAACTCTTAATATTAAAAAGTATCAGAATAAATGAGTGCTTCGTGTTTTGATTTTAACATTAAATACATCAAAGATTTATGGGAATCAGAGGCTTACTCTAGTATGGTCCATATTACAATTACACAAACCTATTGTGTTCGTCGAAAGTCCCTTAATATCCATCATGTTTGTATCCATTTGTGTAAATATATCTTGATGTTTAAGTTTACATGTGTTGGATCAGGTTGAGTACTTGCACAACACTTAACAATGTTTTTCTTCTTTCAAATTGATAGATGCGGAATAGTCTATCAACAGGGTCTCACAAACATTCAAACAGAAATAAATAATAACACATATAATTACTTCAAGCTCAAAGTATATTTCTCTCAAAATACAAAGTGTACAAGACTCTAGCAAAAATCCACACCCCTTACTAGGTTACAATGAGAGGTTATATAATACAAGCTACACTTGTATCCTCATAGGAATACCAAGCTTGACACACACTAGAAACAAAGTAAAGCTTATTCTAGTATATTGTTATGGCTTGACATTCCAAGCCATATTAATTACAAGTAATATAAATGAATTCATTTACTTTTGCATTAATTTCCTAGATTGCAAAAGACATTAATGAGATTGTCTTCTGAGAATCTTCGGCTGGTCTGAGAGTTGTACGTTTGTGCTAACTATCCAAGGATAGCTTCTGGTTTGGTTCTGATAATAGAAAGCAACTCTGCAATTTTTCTTTATTGGAGTTCAACATCAGCATTTGAAAGTCTTCGAAAGTCTTTGTATCAAAAGCTATTGAACATTGGAAGCTAATCTTAAGAAGAACGTGAGTTAAGCTTCGGAAGCTGGTCTTAAGAAGAACATTGGTTAGATTACCTTGGAGACCTTCTGATCTTCTTCTTCTTTGGATGGTCATTCTTCAAATATATATCAAGTTAGCTTGAAGTCCTTTTGATCTTCTTCTTCATCGTAAGACATTCGTCATATATTGGTCATTGAGACTTGAATGTATTATGATATGCTTCACTCTTTGAAAGCTTTGTCTTATGTTTGTCCATTGGAAGGATAAGGTTATTCTTCGGATGTATTCATTCTTCCAAAGGTTAATTGTTCCTTCCAAAGGCTGATGGCTTCTTGGACTTGCGGGAGATGGGATTGATCAAGAGAGTTAGTGTTTTAGTAAGAATCAGTCTTTTATGATCTTACAACACGTCCATTTTGTTTGATTATAACTTAAAAATAGAAAACATACAAGATGATACAGCACCGTTCTTTCATGTACCTCAAGATGTTAGAAGAGGATGTTTAAACCCTAACCATACTTGCTTGCGAATTCTTGTGAACTTGTTCTTTATTCATGGATAGTCGTTTTTCTATGAACTTGGTAGAAAATGATCAATGTGATGACCATTAATGAAAGTAGTTTCTTTCGTTCCATTTAGCCCTCTAAGTTCGGTTATGGTGGTAGCAATATCAATGTGGTAGTAACACTCCAACCGATATTTCCAATGGAGAATGTTTGATCTTCGTGAGATGATTCAATAAACAACATATGTTTGTGTTATTCTTCATAGGTGTGGTGACATCAAGTTGCAGGTAATGCTGATCAACACAGATAGTGGTCAAAGATGGCAACAAAGGTTTTATCGACCATGAAATTTGAAATAGCAGACTACCAAAACGGTGAGATTTACACGTTGTGATCTCGATCAATTACGTTATGTTCTCAAATTTACTTAAGGAGAGAAAATATAGAAATTGAAATGTAAGACCCAAAACCCACACACGCATAACACGTGTTTAAAACAACAAATTTTAGGTCCCAATTTTTTTTTTAAAATTGAAAATTAATTTTAATCACCCAAAATAACCCAACGTTTTACTAAAACATATATAGTTAGGTTAATTCTGCATTAGAAAACCCAATTACAACATTAACAAATATTTACAAAAGTTATTGGGTTTCAATCATAGCGTGTTCGATCTGATCCTCCGTGAAATAGCCGATCACGTCCGCCATCACCCTTTACGTTCACCTACAAAACACCACATTAAAATCACCATTAGTTCTTTAGAACTAAGTAAGAAAACCTATGTATACTTTTTGGTTCATAACGAAAGGTTATTGTGTCACACCCCCAAATTCCCACTTGTGATGTCAGTCCACGTGGGTGTGACGTGGCCAGAATCGCAGCTCATGGTCATATAGAACAACTCTATATGCGGTTTCAAAATACACGTTTGACATATGCACAACCAAACAGTTTATAAAGTAAGCAACGGAAATACAATGTTTGTACAGCGGAAAATAACAAGTTTAAAAGATGCAGCGGAAAAATAATTGTCAGACACTGCAGTGTTTTAAAAGTACATAACATAGATATAAATTGTTTGATAAATTGACACAACATAAAATATGCATGCGGATCCTAATGCTCGTCCCTTATGTGCATCCTGAAACCATATGCCTGTCAGTTACCTGAGAATACAAGTTTAAGAAAAAGTGTCAACACAATAGTTGGTGAGTTCACAGGTTTTGGTATACATATATATATAATCAGAAAACGTGTGTCATGCTGTTTATTAAAATGTTAGTCCCGAGCCCTAGGCTCCAAGTGCCAGTGCGCCACTACCGAACTAGACTTGTTAGTCCTTGCCTCCGCTATGTCTCGTAATAACATAGCAAGATTGGTCGAAATTTCACGTGTTATGACCTTCGGTCAATATTGTGCCACGCGGGGTTCGTCACACCCAAATAGATCTATTCAAACTCACCTCGTTGTTTGTACATTAACGGTAAGACATTGTGAGGTCTTGTTACGATTACAACACTTAATGTTTGTCTAATAAACCAGCATACACATGAAATGTTTGTATAGTAGTAATGTTTGACTCGATTCAACAAGTATTTTCCCCCTTTTTGAAAAGCTTGTAAAAGATTAAATAGGGGCCGTAAACTCACTTTAGTGAAGATCGGAAACTAATGCGTAAGCTCCTGCGTAGACTGCGTGTCGGTCACCAGCTACCTATATCGTAAACCATACGTGAGTATGTGTAAGTGACCGTGTTCGTGTTCGTGTTCGTGTTAGTGCTAATGTTTGTGCTCAACAACCCTTGGTTCTTCATGTTTGTCCGAGTCGGTCCACATTGACCGTGTTTGCTCATGTTGGTCCACATTGACCAAGTTTGACCGTGTCAAGTCAACGACCCGTAGGTGAACCGTTGGTTGTGATTCGTGTAACATTCGTGTTAGTGCTCGTTGTGTGCAAAACGCGCAAATCGCGTTCTTAGACGGCTTACTATATATAGCAAGTTTCCATTTATGACAAGTTTTATAACACATATCATTTTTAAAGTTCTAGCATGCTCGTTAAGTCCTACGTGATCATATTAACACTTTGAACGTTGTCATACGAAATCAAATAAGCATATGAGTCACGTTTGCATACAAAAGTTTCCTAAAAAGGAAAGTTTCTAGATTTGGCAAGTTTATCATCGGATACCATCTAACTCATCATGCAATACTCACATTAAATCATATTAAGCCATTTAGCATTTTCAAAACATACAAAACATTCATAAATCGATATTTGACAAAATAAAGTTACTATAAATAGTAACTTTGACAATCTACATCCAAATGATCATTCTAAACATATCCAAGCCGTTTCTACATCACATATCATCATATAAAGCCATTTAACATAATCTACTCATGCTCGTTTGGTCAAAATCATCGTTTATTGAATCAAAAGTTACTATAAATAGTAACTAGGCCAAATATGACCATAATCAAGACCCAAATCATATTCTAAGCATCATAACCATCCTAATATCATTCTAATAGCAAATCCATACACATGCATGTTCATAATCTTATCATTATCAACAAGTTGTAACTAAAAAGTTACTATAAAGAGAAAGTTCATCAAAATCCACATTTTTAATCATTTTAACAAGATCTAATCATGCAATAACCTTCTAACATCATCCATAAACACATTTGAATATCCAAGATCATCCAAATAGGCATAGATCATACATGCATGCCAAGATTTCATCATTTTATATCAAATCATGCATTATAACAACACACATTATCATAGATCGTCATCTAACGTTGTTAAATCATCATAGATCATCAAATATCATACATTCATCATCAAACCCAGATTTAAACTAAGAAAATTTTGTGCATGCAAAGCTAGAGAGCTTGCATGTGTGTTTAAAGACATGCATGTGAGTTTTATGGTGTTTTCAAGCAACAAGGAGTGTAGAGCTACCTTCTAAATCTTCGAGAGGATGAATATGGTGATGATCTTAGTCTCCCAAGCTCCTGGAGTATTGAATGATGTGGTTTCAAGAGGTTGATGGTGGTTTCAAGCTCCAAGGGAGAATGCCAAGCTTCAAATCTTCAATTCTTGAGCTTGTGATGGTCTTCAATGGCTTCCCCCAAGCTCTAATGGTGCTTAGCAGGTGAAGAAGACGAGTATGAGTGGTCTGGACTCGAGATAAGGGAAGTAGGGTGGCTAAGAAATGATTACATCTTGGTTTTATAAGATTTTTGCGTGTGGGCGTCGTCGCGTACCGCTGAGGGGGTTCAAGATACTCTCAGCGTACTGCGATGGATTTCGGGATTCAAATCCCCCGCCCACCCATCGCGTACCGCTATGAGCATCTCCCGGGTTCCTAGCGTACCGCGACGGGCCCTAGCAGAGCCCAATAGGCCCAATTTCAATGGTTTGATCCGTTCGTCACCGTTTTCACGCTTAAGGAATACCGTTCGGCCTCGTTTGAACTTCTAAGTTCAATGTTTGAGCGTTTCGTGCGGTTTTTAGTGTTTTGTTACACGATGTGCTAAACGTTCACCAACGTTCGTGTTCTCTTAGACACGTGTGTGCGTGTTGCGATAATTCGCCGAATTATCGTGTTGGTGTCTGTGTGCGTACTGTAATGCCACGTGTCACACTAAATTAAACTAATTCTAGTGCCACGTGTACAAATATCAATTAAATAAACATTTAATTTAATAGAAGCTGACCTGGATTTTACAGGGTGTCACATCATCCCCTTGTTAGAAAGAATTTCGTCCCGAAATTCAGCTTGCGTTGCCAGTGTTTGTCTGTTCCGTGAACAGGTGTGGGTATTTTTGTTTCATTTGGTCTTCACGCTACCACGTGAACTCTGGACCGCGTCGCGAATTCCATCGCACCTTCATTATTGGTATCTTGCTGGTTTAAGCTTCTTGATTTCCCGGTCCATAATCTCCACCGGTTCCTCAAGGAAGTTTAATTGTTCGTCGATCTGTATCTCCTCAAGAGGAATGACAAGTGTCTCATCAGATAGGCACTTCTTTAGGTTCGATACATGAAACACGTTGTGTACACTGCTCAGCTTGTTTGGCAGTTTTAGCTCGTAAGCCACGGGGCCTACCTGTTTAGTGATTTCGAAAGGTCCGATGTAGAGAGGATTCAATTTACCTCGTTTGCCAAACCGAATGACTCCCTTCCAGGGCGAGATCTTGAGCAACACTCTGTCTCCTACCTGGAATTCCATGGGCTTGCGGCGTTTGTCAGCGTAGCTTTTCTGTCTGTCTCGAGCTGCAGCCATTCGTTTGCGTATCTGCACGATCTTCTCGGTTGTTTCGTGCACAAGCTCGGGGCCAGTCAGTTGGCCTTCCCCAACTTCTGCCCAGCAGATGGGTGATCGACACTTTCGTCCATAGAGTGCCTCGAGTGGTGCAGTTTGTATGCTAGTGTGGTAGCTGTTGTTGTACGAGAACTCAACTAACAGTAGATGAGTCTCCCAACTACTACCAAAATCGATAACACATGCGTGAAGCATGTCTTCTAATGTTTGTATGGTTTGTTCACTCTGCCCATCAGTATGTGGGTGGTAAGTAGTACTCATGTCCAATCTCGTGCCTAGTGCCTTATGTAAGGACTTCCAGAAATGCGACGTGAATCGGCTGTCGCGGTCTGAGATGATCGAGATCGGTACTCCATGTCGAGTGACCACTTCCTTTAGATAAATCCGAGTGAGTTTGTCTAACTTGTCAGTCTCCTTGATGGGTAGAAAGTGTGCAGACTTCGTTAGTCGGTCTACGATAACCCAGATGGTATTGCAACCACTTGCCGTATTAGGCAGTTTGGTGATGAAATCCATGGAAATTTTCTCCCATTTACACATTGGTATTTCAGGTTGCTGAAGTAGGCCTGATAGCTTTTGGTACTCAACTTTAACTTTTGAGCACGTTAAACACTTACCTACGTAAGTTGCTATTTCTGCCTTCATGTTTGGCCACCAATAGATCGTCTTCAGATCATGGTACATCTTGTCAGAACCCGGATGTACCGAATATTGGCTCCTGTGTGCTTCATACATCACCACATTCCTCAATCCTCCGTGATGTGGAATCCAGATCCGATCCATGAAATAGTATGCTCTGTCAGTCTTCACCTCTAGGTGTTTATCCATGCCGCGCAAGGATTCCTGAGTGAGGTTTTCGACCTTCAGAGCTTCCTGTTGAGCGTTTCAGATCTGTTGTGGCAACTCGGAATGTATTGTAAGTTGTAGTGCACGTACGCGTTTGGTTGTCTCCTTCCGGCTTAACGCGTCGGCCACTACGTTTGCTTTACCAGGATGGTATTTGATGGCGCAATCATAATCGCCCATAAGTTCAACCCATCTTCGCTGTCTCATGTTCAGCTCTTTCTGGTCGAAGATGTGTTGTAAGCTCTCATGATCAGTAAAGATTGTACACTTCGTGCCGTACAAGTAGTGTCGCCGGATCTTCAGGGCAAACACCAGGGCTCCCAACTCAAGATCATGAGTTGTATAATTCTTCTCATGCACTTTCAGTTGTCGTGACGCGTATGCTATAACCTTCTCGCGTTGCATCAGCACGCAACCGAGTCCCTGTTTCAAGGCATCGCAATACACCACGAAGTCATCACATCCTTCTGGTAAGGATAGAATTGGTGCAGTGCATAACTTATGCTTTAATAAGTTGAAAGCAGTCTCTTATTTCTCTCCCCAATTGAACTTCTTGTCTTTTTGAGTTAAGGATGTCAGTGACTGAGCGATCTTTGAGAATCCCTCAATGAATCGTCTGTAGTACCCTGCCAAACCTAGAAATTGTAACGCCTTGGTTGGAGTCTTTGGTGCTTCCCAGTTCTTGATGGCTTCGATCTTGGCGGGGTCTACATGTATTCCCTTTTCGTTAACTGGACTTCGCGAATCCAAAAATCACATTTGGAAAACTTCGCGTATAGTTGTTCGTTCTTCAGTAATTCCAAGACAAGTCTTAGATGTTCAGCATGTTCCTCCTGATTCTTAGAGTAAATCAGGATGCCGTCAATGAACACTATTATGAATTTATGGAGATAGGGTTTCCACACTTTATTCATGAGATCCATGAATACCGCTGGTGCGTTGGTCAGTCTGAAGGGCATAACCAGAAATTCATAGTGTCCGTATCAGGTTCTAAAGGAAGTCTTAGGAATATCATCTTCCTGTATCCTTAGTTGATGGTAACCCGAGCTTAAATCAATCTTCGAATAGTAGCTTGACCCTTGCAACTGGTCAAATAGATCATCTATTCGAGGTAACGGGTATCGATTCTTGATCATCACCTTGTTCAGTTCCCTGTAGTCGATACACATACGGAATGATCCGTCTTTCTTCTTTACAAAAAGACCGGTGCTCCCCAAGGTGAGAAGCTCGGTCTGATAAATCCCTTGTCTAACAGTTCCTACAACTGATTAGACAGCTCTTGCATTTCTGTCGGCGCTAGTCTGTACGGTGCTTTGGCAATTGGGGCTGCTCCGGGAGTGAGGTCTATCTGGAACTCGATTTTTCGTTTCGGTGGTAGTCCAGGCAGATCCTCGGGAAATACTTCAGGAAAGTCACAGACGACATCGATGTCCTCGATATTCTTCTCCTGCTTCGGTTGTTTGGTAATAAGAGCTAATATCGCAGAGTATCCTTTCTGCAGGTACTTGCTCGCCTTTATGCAAAATATGATGTTCAAAGGTATCCCTCGTCATTCTCCCTGAATCGAGATCCGTTCTCCGCTTGCCAACGTAACTCGTACGACCTTCTCGTTGCATACGATCTCAGCTTGATTTACGGATAGCCAGTCCATTCCAACAACCACATCGAAGCTCCCTAGAGTTACCGGCATTAAGTCGATTTCGAGTTCGTGATCCGCCAAAACCATAACGCATCCTCGAAAGACGTGTTGTGTTTCGATCAGTTTGCCATCGGCTAACTCTACGGTGTACTTATAATCTAGTGGTGTTGGGGTAATATCAAGCAATTTACTAAACTCGCTAGATATAAAGCTCCAATCGGCACCGGTATCAAATAATATACTAGCATAGACATTATTTAAAAGGGACGTACTTGTTATGATATTCGGGTCATCCTTGGCTTCCCCTGAGCCTATCACGAAGGCTCGACCCTTAGCTGCTCCACCTCCAGATTTCTTCAATTGCGGGCAATCCCTTCGCATGTGACCCGGTTTACCACATTCGTAACACCCCTTGAGAGTGTTTTGATTGTTGTTGTTTAGGTTGTTGTTGGGGTTGTTGTTGTTGGGTAGCTTGGTCCTGCAATCTTTGGCCATATGGCCATGTCGTCCGCACTTCAGGCAACGATACCGCTCATATTGCCCAAAGTGGTGGTATGAACACCGGTTGCACAAGGGATATTTTCCTTGATATACACCCTTTCCCTTGTCGTCCGGTTGGGAGGCAGTAAAGGCTCTTGCTGGTGCAGATCGTTGTTGTTGTTGGTGAGATGAGTGAGACTGATGATGGCTGGGTTCCCACTTGCGTTTGTGGTTTTCTTGGGGCTTCAGATGTTCACCCCGTTTGGGTAGCTTTACTTGTGCCACAGCCTGGTCAATCAGTTTGTGAGCCAGTCGGATTGTAGGTTGGATCTGGGTTGGGTCAGAAGCTGTGACTATGCTTTGGATCTGCTCAGCCAGTCCACTGATAAATTGCTCAATTTTCTTGTACTCCGGGGTCACCATACCCGGGCACAGCTTGCACAGTTCATGGAACCGTGTGCAGTATTGTTCAATCTCCGATCCCACCATCTTGTGGACCCAGAACTCTTCCTCTAGCTTTTTGATCTCATTTCGAGGACAGTACTCTTCTTGCAGCAATCTGGTGAAATCCACCCAGGTCATCGAGTTGGCTCCGTCCAAACCCAGTGTTTGGACATGGGTGTTCCCCCATGTGAGGGCCGGTCCCTCAAGAGTACCGGTTGCGTATTTCACCCGGTTCTCATCAGCACATTCGCACATGGCGAAGACAAATTCAGCCTTTTCGATCCAACGGAGCATTCCTACAGCTCCTTCTGTTCCTTTGAAAGTGTGAGGATGACAGTTCAGAAAGGTTTTAAATGAGCACCCCTTGTTATTGCTCCCATGCGATCCTGTTCGTCAGTGACCAATGTCGCGTGTTAGTTATCATGTTAGCTACACTATGTTAGTCATGCTAAGCGAGTGTTAGTACCGTTGTTGGTTCCACTGGTTTCGCTGTGTTGGCGACTTGCCTCATATTCGGCAATTGCCTTGTTCACCCTGCGATCAACCATCATCTTGATGGTTGCCGCACCGATTTGCCTCTTTGGGGCACGTGTGTGTTCCGCGTCCGACCATCTTGTTAACTCTATACGAAGGAATAAAGTGTTAGCCATCATGTGTTATAGTGTTAGCCAGGAGTTATGTTAGGTGTCATGTTAACAAGCAACCATAATTGAAATGCACGGTAAGTAAAAAAAAATATCATTCCATTAATGAAAATTTGAAGTACAATGATTTTCAAAATGTAATACTACTATCAAGTTCATATGAGCACATCCCACTCATCTAGGCGTACAAAAAGTAAATACTGAAATAAAATAGACTAACTAATCCAAAGCAATAGTGGAGTGCGATTCTCCACTGTCCGCTGGACCGTCATCTTGGTCCTCCTCAGGATCTTCATCGATTTCCTCATAAAAATCACCCTCCTCGAGGTCCTCGACCTCGAACTGGGGTTCCTGGTCCTGCTCCTGCTCAGGCTCCACAATAAGCTGCTCGGCCCAAGCATTCTGGAGCACCGCCTGTTTCTCCTCTGTAACGTCCTCCACCACGGCCAGTCGCTCGCCTTGGTTCAGGACCACGGCAGCGACTTCTCCCTGTCGCTCCTCTAACTGCGCTGTCCGATTTTGGAGCGCCGCGATCTCGTCTACCAACTGCCCTCTGAGAGCCCTGATCTCCTCATCCCGCTCGTGTGCCCTACGGGCCTCCCGAGCTGTCCATGCAACATGGGTCGCAAAGGCCCGCTCAAACGACACTCTAGGTGCCGGTAATCGATGCGCTTGCGCATCGACAGTCTGTACTCGCTGGAGAGGTACTCTCTCCTCGACAATCCAGTCCCACACAGTGTGAGGGTACCAGCTCCATGATCTGGCACGCTTTGCTATGCACGCCCGTTCAGCTATCTCTGCATCAACTAGGGCCACAATGTCCCGTACTCCCTGACGGTCCTCCTCCGTCAGCTCGTATCCGTGCTCTGCAGGGCGTTTCCCCGGATCCCTCCTATCGTCATTGTGGTCGGCCATCCTGAAATCTTAAATCAGTAAGTAACAGTTAACAATAATAACATATTATTGTGCAATGTCTAGTGTTGTGTCTACTATTGTGTCTAATGTTGAGCGATGGCTATAGTCTAAGTTTACTACATGCAAACCTATATCTATAACCAAGGCTCTAATAACAGTCTGTCACACCCCCAAATTCCCACTTGTGGTGTCAGTCCACGTGGGTGTGAGGTGGCCAGAATCGCAGCTCATGGTCATATAGGACAACTCTATATGCGGTTTCAAAATACACGTTTGACATATGCACAACCAAACAGTTTATAAAGTAAGCAGCGGAAATACAATGTTTGTACATCGGAAAATAACAAGTTTGAAAGATGCAGCGAAAATATAATTGTCAGACACTACAGTGTTTTAAAAGTATATAACATAGATAGAAATTGTTTGATAAAATGACACAACATAAAATATGCATGCGGATCCTAATGCTCGTCCCTTATGTGCATCCTGAATCCATATGCCTGTCAGTTACCTGAGAATACAAGTTTAAGAAAACGTGTCAACACAATGGTTGGTGAGTTCACAGGTTTTGGTATACATATATATATAATCAGAAAACGTGTGTCATGCTGTTTATTAAAATGTTAGTCCCAAGCCCTAGGCTCCAAGTGTCAGTGCGTCACTACCAAACTAGACTTGTTAGTCCTTGCCTCCGCTGTGTCTCATAATAACATAGCAAGATAGGTCGAAATTTCACGTGTTATGACCTCCCGTCAATATTGTGCCACGCGGGGTTCGTCACACCCAAATAGATCTATTCAAACTCACCTCGTTGTTTGTACATTAACGGTAAGACATTGTGAGGTCTTGTTACGATTATTACAACACTTAATGTTTGTCTTATAAACCAGCATACACATGAAATGTTTGTATAGTAGTAATGTTTGACTCGATTCAACAAGTATTCTCCCCCTTTTTGAAAAGCTTGTAAAAAAGTAAAGAGGGGCCGTAAACTCACTTTAGTGAAGATCGGAAACTAATGCGTAAGCTCCTGCGTAGACTGCGTGTCGGTCACCAGCTACCTATATCGTATACCATAAGTGAGTATGTGTAAGTGACCGTGTTCGTGTTCGTGTTAGTGCTCGTGTTTGTGCTCAACAACCCTCGGTTCTTCATGTTTGTCCAAGTCGGTCCACATTGACCGTGTTTGCTCATGTTGGTCCACATTGATCGTGTTTGACCGTGTTTGACCGTGTCAAGTCAACGACCCGTAGGTGAACCGTGTGTTGGTTGTGATTCGTGTAACATTCGTGTTAGTGCTCGTTGTGTGCAAAAGGCGCAAATCGCGTTCTTAGACGGCTTACTATATATAGTAAGTTTCCATTTATGGCAAGTTTTATAACACATATCATTTTTAAAGTTCTAGCATGCTCGTTAAGTCCTACGTGATCATATTAACACTTTGCACGTTGTCATACGAAATCAAATAAGCATATAAGCAATACTCACATTAAATCATATTAAGCCATTTAGCATTTTCAAAACATACAAAACATTCATAAATTGATATTTCACAAAATAAAGTTACTATAAATAGTAACTTTGACAATCTACATCCAAATGATCATTCTAAACATATCCAAGCCATTTCTACATCACATATCATCATATAAAGCCATTTAACATAATCTACTCATGCTCGTTTGGTCAAAATCATCGTTTATTGAATCAAAAGTTACTATAAATAGTAACTAGGCCAAATATGACCATAATCAAGACCTAAATCATATTCTAAGCATCATAACCATCCTAATATCATTCTAATAGCAAATCCATACACATACATGTTCATAATCTTATCATTATCAACAAGTTGTAACTAAAAAGTTACTATAAATAGAAAGTTCATCAAAATCCACATTTTTAACCATTTTAACCAGATCTAATCATGCAATAACCTTCTAACATCATCCATAAACACATTTGAATATCCAAGATCATCCAAATAGGTATAGATCATACATGCATGCCAAAATTTCATCATTTTATATACAAATCATGCATTATAACAACACACATTATCATAGATCGTCATCTAACGTTGTTAAATCATCATAGATCATCAAATATCATACATTCATCATCAAACCCAGATTTAAACTAAGAAAATGTCGTGCATGCAAAGCTAGAGTGCTTGCATGTGTGTTTAAAGACATGCATGTGAGTGTTATGGTGTTTTCAAGCTACAAGGAGTGTAGAGCTACCTTCTAAAGCTTCGAGAGGATGAATATGGTGATGATCTTAGACTCCCAAGCTCCTGGAGTATTGAATGATGTGGTTTCAAGAGGTTGATGGTGGTTTCAAGCTCCAAAGGAGAATGCCAAGCTTCAAATCTTCAATTCTTGAGCTTGTTATGGTCTTCAATGGCTTCCCCCAAACTCTAATGATGCTTAGCAGGTGAAGAAGACGAGTATGAGTAGTCTGGACTCGAGATAAGGGAAGTAGGGTGGCTTAGAAATGATTACATCTTGGTTTTATAAGATTTTTGCGTGTGGGCATCGTCGCGTACCGCTGAGGGGGTTCAAGATACTCTCAGCATACCGCGATGGATTTCGGGATTCAAATCCCCCGCCCACCCATCGCGTACCGCTATGAGCATCTCCCGGGTTCCTAGCGTACCGCGACGGGCCCTGGCAGAGCCCAATAGGCCCAATTTCAATGGTTTGATCCGTTCGTCGCCGTTTTCACGCTTACGGACTATCGTTCGGCCTCGTTTGAACTTCCATGTTCAATGTTTGAGCGTTTCGTGCGGTTTCTAGTGTTTTGTTACACGATGTGCTAGATGTTCACCAACGTTCGTGTTCTCTTAGACACCTATGTGCGTGTTGCGATAATTCACCGAATTATCGTGTTGGTGTCTGTGTGCGTATTGTAATGCCACGTGTCACTAAATTAAACTAATTCTAGTGCCATGTGTACAAATATCAATTAAATAAACATTTATTTTAATAGAAGCTAACTTGGATTTTACGGGGTGTCACATATTGGATCCTAATGTGATTAAACGACCAAAACGAGTGATTTTGGACACCCCCAGCCGTAGCTTATGGCTTGACTGTATGCTATGGCCATTTGATCAGAACCCTTCAATCGTAGCTTACGGCTTGGCCGTAGGCTACTGCCATCTTAACAGAAGCATCGAGTTGTATGCCCAGGATGTGGCTTATGCTCCCTGCAGATACAAAATATCATTTTTCGCGTTTTACACCCTCGTAACCACCCCAGATCGTTTCAACCCTTCCGTTTCTCCCAAATACATCCCATAACACCTTTGAAACATAACTATCAAGTTCCAAAACATAATTTGGTGATTTCATTAAGTTAATCACCAAACGATTTGTTAAACGGGTCATTTGCACCTAAACCCATTAACAACACAAATTTCCACCCAAAACTAATGAAACTTCATTTCCCCCAAGGATTTCCATTAGTTACATTAATTCAACATATTCAACACATGATATGCATATTCATAACACTTTAAAACACAACTAAAGTGTTAGATCCTACAACTACAAAATTTAAATTATAATTCACACCACTTCCTTGAGACTTCCTTTTCACCAAGGATTCTCTAGGTAAGCAATCACACCACTTGTGATTTACTTAAACACCATAGATTTACCATGAGAGTATCACACCACTTGTGATTCAACCCAAACCCCAAATTCATACCACTTGTGACTTTTTTGACCATTTTCAGTCAAACTTCAAATAAGAAGTTCACACCACTTGTGAATCATTCTTATTCCTCCATACCACATGTAAACATGTTATATTAAAATAAATTAGAAAATATAACTCCTATTGCATGCTATTTTCAAACAACAAATATCCAAACTCCAATTCACCCAATTCAAGATTCATGTATATTCCACATACATCTATATACATATATACATATATGTGCATAGCACCATTTAATCATTTTAAGTATAATAGGTGGGTGACTTACCTTGCCCCGACAAGTTATCCGCAACAATCTCCTTTCCGGGTCGTTTAGTTGCACTACCTCCACTATCGTTTCCTATTATCACAACTAATAGGTTTTAATACAAGGGTTAACTATAACTAGTCAAATTACACCATTTTCACCATTTTCAATATAATTTATTTCCAATTGATCCATTATCACCCAAACTCACCATTTATCATCTTTGAAACATATTTCACCTCATAAATACACTTAAAACTCATTTTTAAGTTAAAACTCTCAATTGGTCATTTTACCAAATACCTTATGTGCACCCAATTAACCACCTATGATCATTGATCCATAACACTTCTATCAAACTCCATTTTTAGTTCAAAATGATTCGTCACTCACCATCAACACATTTATAGTAATAATACCTTCATAAAACATCACATCTAAGATTTGAACACCAAATTAACCACCATGTTCATATACCCAATGAACACCATGAACACCCATATATCAAATTGCATCAACATGAAAGAAAACAAGCAAAAAGATGTTTGTAAATTATTATCACTATGAATAACAACATTTAACACCCTCCAAACACCCAATTTAAATTTTCACCCATCAAACCCACACCCCCCATAGGACACCCACGAAAATTTCAACAAAAACACCTAAAAATATTACCTAGTTGTAGTATGATGCAAGGAGAACTCCAATTTAACCTTGCATTCAAGATCAGATCGAATCCAAACACCAATTTGATCAAACTTCCAGTTTTTTGAGGCTTCTCCCTTGTCTATCCCTCTGCACATCGACTACCCCAAGAGAAATGGTCTTTTGACCATTTTGACCATCCCCAAATTAATTTAACCCCCTTGTATTTAAGTTTCAGCTATTCTCACTTCTAGCCCCTCAATTACTAGTTAAATCTAACTAGTTTATTTCTAACTTAGTTAAGTTAGTTAACACCCACCATTTAATTATAATTAAAAAATATTTATCAAAACACCCACCAATTTATATTTAATATAATTTGAACTTATAAAACACCCATCAATATAAATAAAACATAGTTACACACCAATTATATTTTACTTATAATAATTCCCCAAAATGGGTCATTACATGATAGGAAAGGGGATATATGTTTGTGTTCTTGAGTTTCATATAAGGAAGGAAAGGAAAGAAAATGCATGGAAAACTAGACAAATTCTTTTGTTTATTTTTCCTTCCTTTCCTTTTGTTTCCTTTCTGTTTTCTCCAAAAGCAAACTCTAGAACATGCATTTAAAGCTCCAGAAAAGACGAATAGTTTGGCCTTTTCCCCGCTGTATGTGTTATTTCGTGATTAATTTGATTTTTGATACATTTATGAAAAAGCCATAACAGTTACTTTAGAAGTTTTCACTTTTAGACCCTCAGACTTTATACTCCTACTTTTAAAACCATCTTATATTATTCTCAAGTATAATTAGGTAGTGTTTAGTATGTGTTGATTAGAAAGAGAATGGAATTATACATTACATTGGAATGAAAATAAAAAATTTTGGTAACCACATAGGAATAGAATGAACAATTACATAAGAAATGCAATGCCTTTTTATCTAATGATTTTCATTTTTTGGGAGAATCGTTCTTTTTTTCATTCCTTGAAGGAATGACATAATCCGAGCCATTCTCCAACCTAACTCATGACCCCAGACTATCACCCGACCCATGACTCAAAGGACATGACTTGAATTATGACCCAACCCATGACATGAATCATACTTTGACCCATAACTCGAAACATTAACCAAACCATGGGACGTGATTTGAACTATGCCCTGAATCATGAACTGACTCACGACTAGAAGCATCACCTAACCCATCTTTGAACCATGACATGACCCTTGACCCAATCCATGACCCAACCCATGTCATGAGCAATGAACTTACCTGCTTATGAATTATATATTATTCATTCGTATTTTCCTACCTACCATGAAGTAATGATTTATTTCATTCTAATACAAACATGACAATGAAATGTTAGTAATCTATTTTATTCTCACATCCATTCTATTCTTTCATCTTTCCTATTACGTCATACCAAACAGACCGTTAATATTCACATATGTATATGAGACCAAGGTTGCATTAGAGTTATGATCGTTGTGTTCGGAATCGATTTTTTTTACCACATAATTTTCCAGCTCGTTATGAGTGTTCTCTATGTGCACTTCATTATTTATGGGTAAATTCTGTAACACGTTATAACCTGAGCTGATAATTTTTAATAAAAGGAATGAAATCTCATATTAGTTAATCTCTTATCCTCGTATTAATTTATAACTCCAATTAGGGTCTGAAAATTGATTTATATGTTTTAGGTTATTTAAAGCGTTCAATTTATAACTTCAAGTGTAACCGCAAATTTGAAATTACGGTTTATTTAGTTGGGTTTAACTTAATAATGTTATTAATTTGCCACGTTTTAAGTGACATTGTTTGTCCAGTCTAGTTTAGTCGACATCCGGTCAACATCTATTCAAAGTTTGACATCGTGATGGATGTCACAGTTAGCTAAACATACGATGGAAGTTGCAACTTAGACCTCACAACCCACATTCTCCCTAACCAATGTTGCAAGCTCATCTTCTCTTATAGGTGATGCTATTCAAATGAGAGAGATAGTTGTGAATCCCTCAAAAAAACTATGTAGGGTCTCCAGATTCAAAACAAACACTTTGATTTTTTTTGGCTCATCCGTCTTGATGAGGATACAATGCAAAGCACCATTATTGGAGATGTTCTATCTATGATCAGTGATGAACATTAAGAGAAAATTAAGGATCATATAATTTCTCATTCAAGAAAATTGACTTGTGGATGTTAAAGTGAATAAAGTTGTGGATGATGGTGAACTCATGCATGGTGAGTTCACTAATGTAACAGAATTAAGATGATGTTGCCATTGATGGTATAAGCTCATCAAGTAGTAGTGATGTTGCTCCTCTTGAAAAATCCAACAGCCATCATGGTCTACAATCCCATACTCCAACAATGAAAATGGGTCTCACACTAAATTCATCTCTGAAAAGCATATTTCTGTCATGCTCTCTAGGATACAATGAAATCAATATCCTAGGATTGGATGAATATAATTATGTTTTTGGTGGGTTGAAAATTTGGTCTCTCTCAAAAACTAAATTGGGACTTACTTTCTTTGGTAGATAAATTTCAACTATTCTGACTTAGATTAGTGAACCCCACTAGATCGATATAGTGGCAACATGATTTCTTGAAGGTCGAAAAAGCATGCTCACTCTACATCTTTTAATCATGTCAAACTTATAACAATAAATAATGTCGATTAAGAATGCATGATTATCCTACGTGTACAATTGAGAAACATCAAACCCGATAATTGTCTATCAAGACAATACAACTTGTATATCTACATTAAGGAAATGTGAGGAAACACATCTCTCTAAAGTTTTTCTTAACATTTTATATACAAAACCAAGTAAAGATTAATCTTTGTCAGATTAATTCAAACAATTATTACAAAATCTCGTACTTAGCAAACTTTTAGGTGTGCGTTAGAATATGTATCACACACAAAATAGCAGTAAATCAGCACATGAGAATTAATGTGATTTGGTCAGTGTGACCTACGTCAACGAGCTGCAACTACAGTTTGTATTATTATTATGTGTCCAAGGAATTACAAGTACATTTATATATACCACAATATTTAGAGAGAGACACAACTAAGGTTTCTTATTTAACCTACATTCTAAGCCCAACCCATGTGATGACCCATTAGGGTTGGTCGACAACAAGCCTCCACACATAACATGTTAGTTTGTAGGAAAGAATTATCACATATATAAACAAAAAGATATGAAAATAATACATATAGATCGTACTTCTATTTAATAGTGTTAACAAAAACTTGCTTAATTATGATGAAATGTCAGTGAAAAAGAAATGACATGATACTTGACCAAAGTAAGTTCTATATATTTTACGTGTTTATTGTGATCCTTTTAGGATGAGATTATGGCCTTAAATAAATGGGCAAACATGGAAGTAGTACAACAAGCTCTCAACGTTCATAAAGTATGTAATCATGCCTTTTTGTTTAAAAGTTACATTTACTTTATAGTTATCATTGCATCTTATTTCGTGAATTTTATTATAGGGAAAGGTTGGAAAGTTTGAGGCAGTCAACTCCACCTTACATTACCTCCAAGGAAAGAATGACACAGTTGATTATGCTTATGACATCTTTAGTAGTTTCTCATATCACAAGAAACTTTGATCTTCAAGTAACCTCTCAAACACTTCAACTTAATTTCATTGTATGCATTTGATTAAATATGTGTTTATTGATTGACAGTGGGGATCTTGATTTTACGTTTCCATATGTTGGTGTTGAGCAATGGATAACTTCTTTGAATCTTGATGTTGAAGAACCATGGAAACCGTTCTACGTTGATAATCAAGTCGGCGGGTGAGATACTACGACTCCTGGTTTGCACTAAAGAAATGCATTATTATGACTTAGGCCATGTTTGAGATTTCATCTAAAAACAACTTATTGACTTATTGCTTTTTGTAAAAGTCAACAAGTCAATAAGTTGTTTGTCAAACCTAAAATAACTTTTGAAAATGATTTTTGTAAAAGAGTGATAAGTTGTTTTTTAAAAGCTAAAAACTCTAGCTTTTCAAAATGACTTATAACTTATTGACATAAAATTACAAATCTACCTCACTCTTTACCCTTTACCTAATAACATTAAATAGTGTCAATAAAAAAATGTCCTTTTTGGTCATTTTGAAAATTAATTTTGAAAAAGCTAATCCAAACACATTTTTAAAAACTTTATTTCAAAAAGTCATAAGTTAATAAACACTTTTGACAAAAAGTCCTTTTGAAGTTAAATAAGTCCCAAACAGGGCCTTAATTGTTTCATATTAACATTATTGAGTGATTAGTTACTTTAATATACTATGCTTTTTATAATTGTCTTTTTTATTTTTCCTCATGCAGATATGTGACGAAATATGCACAAAATAATTATTCTTTGACATATGCAATAGTTAAGGTGAGAAACAACCGTCACATTTTGCTTTACTGAATAAACGTATTATTATTTTTTATTTCAAAAATGTAATGTGTGGAATCTTGTGAAATCATGCATGCATGCATATCATGTAGCATTACATGAAAATTTGTAATGTGTAATGTAGTATTAGGGTACATATATAAAGCATGTTGTAATGCTTTCGAACGTACGTTTATATCAGTTATGCATTACAAGCCTAAAGAATCTTTTGCATTAGTAGAAAGGTGGCTTTCTTCACAAAACTATTCAAGTATGTGATTCTTAGTAGTTGTTCACTCATCTGATTCACAACCAATCCTCTTTAACGTTTACATCGCTTTTTTACGTTTACTATGTATGCATCATGACATCATGAATAGTGTGACTTATGTATATTTGTTTATGCATGAATCATTATTGCAATCATGTTCTTAGATTCTTGTGTGTTGGTTCATCTGCCTCACCTATGTCTCCTACACCCAAAGTTGTTGGGACCGGACCGCACCGGCCGGCCGGACTAGTCAGACTAGGGATCGGTAACTAAAGCGGCCCAAAGTAAGCATCATGACCGGCACCAAACACTACAAGGAAAAGGGTCTAAATTAACGAATTCTATAGGGATGACAGAATGTCGTTTCTATAGCCTAAGCTATAGCGACGACACCTCGTTTCAATAGGCTGGAATTTACTTTCTTGACTTTTTCATCTATAGCGACGACATGTCATCGCAATAGGCGACTCCGAAAGTGGCGGGCTTTGACCAAAATATTGGCGCCTGGTGAAAAATTTGTAGCGACGAAATGTCGTTGCAATAGGTGAATTTTTTTTCTTTTTTGTTAATTCGTTTTAATACTGATGTGATTAATTAAAAAATAAAAAATAATTATATTTTCTCTGTAGCGACGAACTGTCGTCGCAATAGGTCTAGTTCAGAAAATGAAAATATTTTTATTTAATAAAGACTAAAATTTGTCGTTTTGAGGGAGACCTATAGCGACGACATGTCGTCGCTATAGGCTATTAAGCCTAAAAAATGCGCAGACCCCTTCATTTGCAGACATCACCGGGAACCCTTTTCTCCCCCATAGGCGATTAGAAGACGGCGATTTCGACCCTTGGACCACTTTTGAAGGTTAGTTTTCATATTTTTACCCCTAATTTCTTGTCTAGATACGAGTATTTCTTCCTAATTTCATGGTTAGTCGATTTTTGTGTGTTTTTTCCTATTTCTTCATAATTTCATGTTTAGATATTCATGTGGCCAACTGCTAAAACGAATGTGTATGTGTATTCGTGTAATCCCTTGGTTATTTTCATCATTTTGTGTTCATTTGCACATATGTATGTTTATAAGTGAGATTTTTGGTGTATATGTGTTTTTTTATGGTGGGTTTGTGTATGGATAGATTAAGAAACATATCTCCATTTTTTTTATGTTTTTTGTTTATGTTTTATATGTATGTGTATTGTTGTTTGATCATTTTATGTGTAAGTCTTTATATATGTTTTATATATATGTTTATGTTATGTTTATATGTTAGAAACATTAAATTAAGGTTAGATATTGAATATGTATATTTATGTTGGGATGTTTGAATGTGTATGTTTATGTTTAGATTTTTTTATATGTATGTTTATGTTAGAATTTGAATATGTATATTTATGTTAGGATGTTTGAATGTTTAATTTTATGTTGGGATGTTTGAATGTGTATGTTTATGTTTAGATATTTTTATATGTATGTTATGTTAGGATATTTGTATGTGTATATTTATGTTGGGATATTGGAGTATGATGTTATTGTATATATGTGTGTGTATGGTGTATGACTATGTTTATGTGTATGCTTAATTATTCTTGTATGGAGTATGTTTGTGTTTATATTTATGTGTATGCTTAATTATTCTTGTATGGAATTTAGTCTAATTCTACTTGGTTTTCAACATTATTTTTGTCATTGTAGGTTTGATTTCGTGCTTTAAGGTTGTTGGAACCTTCTCATTTTCATAGGTATGGTTTGTTTTTTTCAATTTTTCATTTTTTATGTTAACGTATTTTACAAGAGGGTTTCTTATTTTTTTCATACTTTTTGCAATATATGTGATCTTATAAGGTTGATTTCGTGTTGAAGCCTTCTTGGAACCTTAATTCGACATATGTAGGTTTATTTTTCAACTTTAATGTGTGTTTATGTATTTTGTTTGTTTATAAAGCTTCATTATTGTTTATGTTTGTACAAAAGTTTAATGTTCTGAATTGTAAATGTATGATTGTATTATTTAGTTGTTGAAACACATTTGTATGCATATGTTTAGATATGTTTCATGGGTTGTTTATGTTTCATTTGTAACATTGACTTTTTATAAGTATGTTTATGTTTATGTGTTTATAAATTTCATCTAGAGATGCATGTTTAGGTTTATGTGATGAATGAATTTCATTTGTATGCATATGTTTAGGTATGTTGTATGTGTTGTTTCATTTGCATTTGTAACATTGACTTTTTACCAGTATGTTTATGTTTAAGTGTTTATAAATTTCATCTAGATATGCATGTTTAGGTTTATGTGATGAATGAATTTCATTTGTATGCATATGTTTAGGTATGTTGTATGTCTTGTTTATGTTTCATTTGTAACATTGACTTTTTATAAGTATGTTTATGTTTGTGTGTTTATAAATTTTATTTAGATATGCATGTTTAGGTTTATATGATGAATGAATTTAATTTGTATGCATATGTTTAGGTATGTTGTATGTCTTGTTTATGTTTCATTTGTAACATTGACTTTTTATAAGTATGTTTATGTTTATGTGTTTATAAATTTCATCTAGATATGCATGTTTAGGTTTATGTGTTGATAACTAACATGGAAGTTGATAAAAGTTGGATAAAATTACGAAACCAAAGATGTCCGGATTTTTTAAAGGGTCTTAAGAAGTTTATGGAGATTGCAAAGAACCATGTCAATGGTAAAGGTAAAGGGTATTGCCCGTGTAAAAGTTGTGCAAATTCTAAACGATCACTCCAGAATTTGGCTACAATTTATGCCCACATACATGACCGTGGTTTTCTACAGTCATATGCAACATGAGTATATCATGGTGAGAAATATTCTAATGCTTCAGAGATTGAAAGAATGTGGGCTTCGAACGCTTATAATCCTCCACTAACAAATAATGAGATGTTTGATGCACTTGATGATGTCATTGGTGAGCAGAATACATATGACGAAAATGTAAATGAGTATGGAGATGACTTAGACACGGATTTTGATGCATTATTTAAGGAGCTTAATACCGAGCTATACCCTAGTTGTAATTGGATGTCTTTCCTAAACTTGTTGGCAAAATTAATGCATATTAAAGTTATTAATAAATGGACTGATAGTTCCTTTGACCAACTTTTAGAGTTTTTAAGAGTTGCATATCCGAAAGAAAATAAGATTCCAGCCTCCCATTATGAAGCTAAGAAGAAACTGAGAAAAATTGGTTTAGGATATCAGTCTATACATGCTTGCATTAATGATTGCGCTCTATTCTGGAAAGAGAATTCTTTTATGCAAAATTGTCCTGTTTGTAATAAGAGCATATGGGTTGACAAAAACACAAAGGGAAAGAAAGTAGCACAAAAAGTATTGCGTTACTTTCCTTTAACTTCACGTCTTTGACAAAGGTTTAGTTCTAGATTCACCGCGAAAGATATGATATGGCATAATACCGGACGCTCAATAGATGGTATGATGCGTCATCTGGTTTATGGGAAGGCATGGCAAGAATTTCATAACAGATATCTTAATTTTGCTAAGGAACCCAGGAACGTTCGTTTGGGTTTGGCTGCAGATGGCTTTAATCCATTTGGTAACATGAGTCAGACTTACAGTATGTGGCCGGTGGTGTTGACAACATACAATACACCGCCTTGGTTATGTATGAAAGAGTCTTCTTTCATGTTAACTTTGCTAATTCCTGGCCCTAAATCTCCTGGAAAGGATATTGATGTTTTCTTAAGGCCTCTGGTGGATGAATTGAAAACGTTGTGGACAGATAGAGTACAAATAAGAGATGCACACACCGAAACCATACTCACGATGCATGCGACCCTTTTGTGGACTAATAATGATTATCCTGCTTGTAGTAGCTTGTCTGGATGGAATGGTCAAGGATATAAAGTGTCACATCCCCACCTCTTGTCACCTGAGATGAGGTCATTCGTCACTCTGAGAAGTTCGCGGAAGCATAGTGGTGATGTCTCAGAGATGAGGTGTGACTTACTTGAACCGATATCACAGCACACAGATTAACTTAAAAGAAATACATTACCAAGGGTCTCGTAATTAAATCCAACATTACAGCTAAGTTTATTACACAATCAGATTTATTTAGTTACAAATATATGAAGTGCATCCTCACCCGGTAGTCACTGTCTTCCTGCAAAAGTGTTTGAGTTTAAAACGTCAGCACAAAGCTGGTGAGTTCGTTAGTTCAATTTAAAACATATGATATGTTATGAAATGCAAGTTCTCGGAATATTCAGTTTAAGATAATCATGGGACCCATATCTAGTTCCTTTCGGACAATCTATGATGTGATAAGACACTACCCGTTGGTAAATATCTTAATGCCTCATTATCTTAATGCATATCACTAACATTAAGAAGATGATTTGGAAACAGGTACAAACATTCACACCAAGGGGAGTTGCAAGCTCCCGACAAATGGGTTGTCAGCTAATAGTACTATTATTGATCCCTGTTCGGCCCCACATGGGTTCACTAGATACAGTTCGAGAAATGAGGACTTTTGATACTGTAATAGAGATACTAACGGCAAAATCCCATGAAATCACACAAGAGTCATATGAAATCACACAGATAACAGTGATGCATATCATATGTTTAGAAAAAGGTTTGCAAAATTATCCCGATGTTTATAAAACTTTAAAGATAAAAGGGACTGTACGAAACTCACTTGATGTCTCACGGTAGCAAGATCACTCGCAAACTGGTGCTAATAGTGTAATTCTGCATTAGTTTATGTTTAATAAATTATTAATGTTTTGACTTCCTGATTAGATGTTTCTGAACGTCCAATGTCAAAGAGATTGCCTCGAAAGTCATCAAACCGATATTAGGTTTTTAATTAATTATTTTAATGTCATATCATACAATGTATGATAATGTAGGAACCTATACTGATTTAGGTTCCTAATATAAGGTTGATGACACACTTGATTAATCAGAATAATCTCGGATTAACCAAATAGTTAATGTTGTTGATTATAATGCTAAAACAGTTCCTAGACAGATTAATGGCTTAGAAATGATCAATCCTTGTTGTTGATTACCCAAATATCATGAAATATCTCAATGTAGCATCAGAATAGGTTTAATAACCATGTTTAACATACTAATCTGACCGTTATCGTAAACCTCAGATAATCGTTCCAATGAGTATGTTAATGATTGTGATTTGTTTGAAACTCTTGGATTTCACGTTGCATGTCAAAGATTAATCAAACTAATCACCTACATTGTCATAATCAAATGGTTTAAACCATTATAACCATTGTTATGATTCCATGCAAACCGGGCATTACAACGGATCAAAACAAGGATTTATCCGTTAAAACATCGTGTTCTTCGTTTATAATCAATCCTAGCCATTATCTAGGGAATAATCAACAACCCTAACTATATCATTACATCCAAAAACAAGATTTAATCAATCATTATCAAACTAGAGGGTTAAAACGAACCGTTACCTAATCAGACGAAGTTTCAACCGTAGAACAGCGATCAGGACTTGTAGAAACGTTCCTGGGTGCGATCCAGATGTTTGAAAGGCTTTGAATGGAGATTTTGTGAGTTACAAGGCTGGTTTTTGGTTTGCAGGTGCAGAAACGTCGAGAGGAAGAAGAAAAGATGAGTTTCTAGATGAAATCTGACTTTTTAAGCGTGTATTCCGACTTGCTGACGTCAGGCGCATAGCCACAGACAGGAGTTCGGCCCGAGGCGTACCACGCGCGTGGCTGGAATCCCAGATATTTTTGGGGATGTCGTGCGTACCGTCTAGGGTCGGCGTGTGGCTCGGGGCGTACCGCCCCAGGTCATTTTCATCAACTTTTTGATTTTATCTTCGTTTCGCGATTCCGGACAATCCGTAACTCCGTTTCGCTCACGGTTTTCGCCCAGGTTCACCATTTCTCGCGTACTATCATCCTGTAATAATTTCGATTGTCAACTCAACGTGGATTTCAAGCACGATCAAATGTGCTCATTTCTTTGATGACGTAATTCTTCGAACGCAATTGTCACAGTCTCCTCCTGTTAAAAAAATTTCGTCCCGAAATTTAGTGAAGACATACTTGATCACAATTGATCATGAGAATAGGTGTGGGTATTTTGCATTCATTCGATCTTCACGTTCCCACGTGTACTCAGGTCCACGTTGCGAATTCCATTGAATTTTGACAATTGGTATACGACTGTGTTTTAGTACTTTCATTTCTCGATCCATTACCTCTACTGGTTCCTCACTGAACTGAAGTTTTTCATAAATTTGGATCTCTTCAAGAGGTACAATCAATGATTCGTCAGCTAGGCACTTTTTTAGATTTGATACATGAAAGCATCATGAATGTTACTAAGTTCAGGAGGTAATTCAAGTCTGTAGGCTACTGATCCAATTCGTTCAAGAATTTTGAATGGTCCTACAAACCTTGGTGAAAGCTTACCTCTTTTCCCAAATCTGAAAATGCCCTTCCAAGGTGAAACTTTCAACATTACTCGGTCACATATTTGGAATTCTAGAGGTCTTCGACGATTATCTGCATAACTCTTTTGTCGATCGCGAGCAGCTTTAATTCGTTCTTGAGTGAGTGCGATCTTATCAGTTGTTTCTTGAATGAATTCCGGGCCTATTATTTGATTTTCACCTACTTCTGACCAACAGATAGGTGATCTACACTTGCGTCCATAAAGTGCTTCAAATGGAGCGCATTGAATACTGGTATGGTAGCTGTTGTTATACGAGAATTCAACAAGTGGAAGATGAATATCCCAGCTACCTCTAAAATCAATTACACAGCTCCTGAGCATGTCTTCTAGAGTTTGATTTGTTCGATCGGTTTGCCCGTCCGTTTGTGGATGATAAGCCGTGCTCATATTTATTTGAGTGCCCAGAGCATTCTGAAGAGTTTGCCAAAATCGTGACGTAAATCGACTATCTCTATCAGAAATGATAGAGATTGGTACTCCATGTCGAGATACAATCTCATTAACATAGAGCTTAGCGAGTCGATCCATAGAATAATCTTCTCGGATGGGTAAGAAATGTGCAGATTTGGTAAGTCGATCAACGATAACCCATATAGAATCATGATTATGCGATGTTCTGGGTAGTTTAGTGATGAAATCCATGGAAATCTGATCCCATTTCCACATGGGAATCTCTGGTTGTTGTAATAACCCAGAAGGTTGTTGATGTTCAGCCTTAACTTTGAGACATGTTAAGCATCGACCCATGTATTTGCTATGTGTTTCTTCATTCCTAGCCACCAGTAAAAGCCTTTAAGATCTTTATACATTTTATCAGCACCAGGATGAATATAATACCTGGATTTGTGCGCCTCATCCAAGATGATTGTTCTTGAGTTACCGAATAAAGAAACCCAAATTCGCTTCTTGAAATACAATACTCCATCAGCTTTGGTTTTGAGTTGTTTATCTAATCCTCTTAGTTCCTCAGCAGAGTAATTCGTTACTTGTAAAGCTTGTTGCTAAGCATCTTTGATTTGAGGAATTAGGCTGGTTTGAATAGTCATACCTAACGCTTTCACACGTAAAGGTTTGACTCGTTCTTCACAGTCATAGTCGTTTAAAAGTTCTACCCACCGCCTTTGTCGCATATTCAGCATTTTCTGATCCAGAATGTGTTGAAGACTTTTGTGATCAGTGTATACAATACACTTGGTTCCATACAGTTAGTGTCTCCAAATCTTGAGTGCAAACACCACTGCACCAAGTTCTAGATCATGGGTAGTATAGTTCTTCTCATGTACTTTCAGTTGTCGAGAAGTGTAAGCAATTACTTTATCCTTCTGCATTAACACACACCCAAGACCTTGACGAGAAGCATCACAGTACACTGTGAAATTATCAGTACCTTCCGGTAATGCCAAGATAGGTGCATTGCAGAGTTTGTGTTTCAACAGTTGGAATGCCTCCTCATGTTGAGAACCCCATATAAACGGTTGATTTTTCTTTGCCAATGTGGTTAGTGGCAAGGCTATCTTTGAAAAGTTTTTGATGAATTGGCGATAATATCCTGCCAGCCCTAGAAATTGACGTATTTCAGTTGGGTTTCGTGGTGCTTCCCATTGTTCTACAGCCTTGATCTTACTGGAATCTACTTGAATACTGTTTTCATTCACTACATGTCCAAGAAATTGAACTTCTCGTAACCAAAACTCACACTTGGAGAATTTGGCATATAATTTCTCATGTGCCAAAAGTTCTAGGATTAATTTCAAGTGTTGAGCATGTTCCTGTTGGTTTCGAGAATAGATAAGAATGTCATCAATAAACACAATCACAAATTTATCCAGATAAGGCCTACATACTCGATTCATCAGATCCATAAAAACTGCAGGTGCATTTGTTAATCCAAACGGCATTACTAGAAATTCATAATGTCCGTATCGAGTTCTGAAAGCAGTTTTAGGTACATCATCATCATGAACTCGTAACTGATGATATCCGGATCGTAAATCGATTTTTGAGAAATAGGTAGCGCCTTTAAGTTGATCAAACAGATCATCTATAGTGGTAATGGATAACGGTTTTTGATTGTCAGTTTATTAAGTTCCCTGTAATCAATACACATCTTGAATGAACCATCCTTCTTTTTCACAAAAAGACCTGGTACTCCCCAGGGTGAGAAACTAGGTCTAATAAAACCCTTGTTTAACAGTTCCTGCAGTTGACCTGAAAGCTCTTGCATCTCTGTGGGTGCTAAACGATAAGGAGCTTTAGCTACATGTACTGCACCTGGAATTAAGTCAATTCAAAACTCAACTTGTCTCACTGGGGGTAATCCTGATCTATCCTCAGGAAAAATTTCAGGAAAGTCTTTGACTACTAGAATATCTTCGATACGTTTTTGTGTAGAACAGTTCTCAATTACATGTGCTAGAAAGGCCTGACAACCCTTCTGTAAACATTTCTGAGTTTGCATACAAGAAATGATACCAAGTTTCCTACCGGCTCGTTCTCCTTGAACTATCAGTGTATTACAATCAAGTAATGGTATACGGATCACCTTAGTTTGACATATTACTTCCGCTTGATTATCAGAAAGCCAGTCCATACCGACAACGACATCAAAACTCCCAAGCTCAATAGGAAGTAAATTGATATTGAAAAGATGATCATTCAGATTCAAGGAACATCCTTGAATAACACTGTTAGTTTTGATTAACTTGCCATTAGCAAGTTCAATAACATAAGGAGTGTCTAGATCTACCGCAGGCAATGAAAGTAATGATGCAAATTCAAGAGAGATAAAACTCTTATCTGCCCCTGTATCAAATAGAACTGATGCGTAAAGATTATTAAGGAGAAACGTACCAGTGACAATATTTGCATCATGCCTCGCCTCGGTTGCCCCAATCTGAAAAGCTCTCCCCTAGCTTCATTCCCCGGATTGGTGTTATTATTGTTCGGACAGTTTCTCATGAAGTGGTCAGGACTTCCACACTTGAAGCATGACCGGTTGGTTTGAGTGGTTTGTCGTGGTGCTTGGTTTGATTGACGAGCAGGCAAGTTACAATATCTGGTGTAATGTCCAACTTTATTACAGTTGGCACTAACAGGACACGGTCCAGTATGATGAAATGAACACCGATTACATTTAGGTGCCTGTCCAGTGTAACCTTTCCTCTCAGGAACAACCGCACCATAATTTTTCACAACTGGTTGGCTAGTTTCAGCCAAAACCTTGGCCTTGGTTTTGCCAAACCACTTTCGTTTGGTACCTTTAGAAACATTTGAGGTACCGATATCACTACGGCCCACCGCCGTCTGAGCTTTTGTGGACAGAGCTCCACTCCTTACCGCCTCATCGGTAAGCTTAGTGGTCAACAGAATTGTACGTTTGAGAGTTGTAGGTTCAGCTGCAGTTACTATTCCCTGAATCTGGGGAATCAGACCCTTGATATACTTCTCAATGAAAGCTGCTTCCGTAGGAAACATATTGGGAAGTAAGCAAGTAAGTTCGTGAAATCGACCAGTATAAGCTAAACAATCAGCACCGATCATTGAATGATTCCAGAATTCCTTCTGGAGCTTTTGGATTTCAGTAATTGGGCAGTACTCTGACATAATCAGAGTTTTGAAATCATTCCAACCCATTGAATCAACTGTAGCTGAGCCCAAAGTTTTAGCCTGGGTATTCCACTAGGTTAGAGCTGATTCTTTCAAAGAACAAGCAGCATAAGACACCTTATGCTCTGCCAAACACTGGCTGATCTTGAGTTTTGTTTCCATTTCCTCTATCCACCTCAAAAGTCCAGCCGCTCCTTCTTTGCCCGTGAAAGTAGGAGGGTTGCAAGAAGCAAAGTACTTGTAAGTACATCCTTGCTGTAGTGGATCAGGAACAGTTGTTTTTGTTGTTGTTGTACCGATGGTATGATGAGTTTCTTCGTGACCACCAGTAGCATTATGTTCAGTGTGATGGTAATCCCCACCAGAACCCACAGTGATCTGAGGTTGAGGTTGTATCAAAACACCACAAGCTGATAGCTGTTCTCTTACAATTCGTGCTATCATAGCTTCATTTGATTCAGATCCACTTGCACCGGCAGGTGGAACAACGTTCACTCCCGGGTCCCCAAGTGGAACAGTAATCGTTTCCAGATTAACCTGTGGATCTGGATTTGATCCAACATTTACAAGTGGAACTTGATTCGGCTCAGGGTTAGTAATGTTCTTGGTAGCTTTCCTAGCCGGCCAACCTCGTTTAGGAGCCATTGTTCTGCTCACATGTAGACAAACTCAGGTCAGTTCTAGAACATTAAAGATATAACCCGTTTGGTCACATAAATTCAATCATATTCAGTTATGCTGAAAATTTCTAATGTTGAAAATATGATTATATGAGGTACAGTATAACTACTTGACACAATCCAGATACGTTCTCAGAACATAGTGGTTATACAAATGTTGGTAGTTATACTTAGTCCTACTATTCCAAAAACATGTCGTATTATCACTTAGCTCACAGCATTGTGACATCAATACTGATATATTATTTTTTTTACATGTTTTTGATATATGATCACTTAGGACTTTGAAACGTTGCCACACAGGACTTTGAGATGTTGCCACACAGGACTTTGAGATGTTGCCACACAGGACTTTGAAATGTTGTCACACAGACAATTGAATTGTTGCCGCACAGGACTTTGAAATGTTGCCACACAGGACTTTGAGATGTTGCCACACAGGACTTTGAAATGTGCCACATAGGACTTTGAGATGTTGCCACACAGGACTTTGAAATGTTGCCACACAGGACTTTGACGACTTTGAAATGTTGCCACACAGGACTTTGAAATGTTGCCACACAGGACTTTGAAATGTTGCCACACAGACAATTGATGCAATACCACACAAGGTATTTTACGTTAGTATACAACACAAGGTATTTTACATTGTCCTACAGTCATTAGATAAGTTATCACACAGATATGTTCTCACAGTTCCGGTTATAGTTCACACAAGTTGGTTATGACAACATAATTCACATATCACAAACATAGTTCATTACACGGACAGATATACAAAAGCAACCATCTTATTACACTACCATAGTTTTATACATCACAAAGTTTTGCTACTACAAAAGGCGTGATACATCAAACCAACAACACCTTACCCTACTTTTCACAAACTCGGGATCCACACCAAAAATATCCCACACTCATAACCACAAACCCTACATATGCCACAAGATGTACACAGTAACATCACAACTGCTAAATCCCTCGATCCCTCTTACCGCATGAAGTACGGCAAGCTATCGAGCACAATAGCCATAATGACCAGCACTATAGACACACATAGTAGCCTAGCCTCTAGGCTCATTCTCTCGAATACTCCCATCACTACTCCTCTCATCCACCCCCATCTCTCCCTCATCACTACTAATTGCTGCCAGAATACCGCTATCATCACATGCATCGCTGTTCTCCTTAACCTCTCCTCAAAAATAACCTGCCAAGCTTGCGTGGCGGCATCCAGTGCATTCACCTGCTCCATCAACATCATGTGAGAGGTGAGTATCTCCAACACAGTGGTACGTGTGTCCTCCACAGTAGCATGAGACTCCTGTAACTCTAGGCAAGTCCCCTGAAGATCTAGAGTCACCTGGCGAAGCTGTGCCCTAAGCTCCGCCTGCTGTGAAGACTCCCCTACCTCATGTTCGATACTGCGCTCGTCTCTAGGTGCCATCTGGCGTCTAGGAGGAAGACTTGTCGTCTTGCGAGCTTGGCCTCGCATCCGTCTGAGTCCATCCCATGCTGGGGCTCTCTGTGGGGATGGGCTCCGTCGTCTATCAGCGGATATATTCTCAGCATGAAGCTGAGGATGTCCAAGCGATCCGGACTGCACTGGTAGTGGTGGCATAGGTGCTGGTACAGGTAATGGTGGTGTCTGTGGTACAAGTGGACCAGCCTGTGATGCAGCCGCAGACGCTTCTGAAGGATCGGAATCAGAACCAGAACTCGAGCTCGGTGTATCATCAAGTACAACATATGGAAACCTCTGGTAAATATAACGCTCAGGTGGATTGGCCATCGCTGTACAAACAAAATTTCTAATCAGTACCATGAAATAATATTGAATAACAATATTCAACATAATCATGACATTCTGTTTCTTCTTATCTTCAAACAACTATTCGTTCTTATAGTTATGATTGTTCTGCTTGAATCGAAATTCACTATAATGCACATGTGTTGCGAATTTTAGTTATGCTGGCCACTCATAACTGGAATTCGTACCACCTGCTTATCCCAGCTTAATTCAAAACAAGTTTTGTTCATTAGTTATGTTCGGTGCTCTCTGTGTCACTATACGAGCCTATGGTTATAGTCTAGGTCTCTGAGTCCACCTAAATTCTATAACCTGTGGCTGTGATACCACTGTCACACCCCCACCTCTCGTCACCTGAGATGTGGTCATTCGTCACTCTGAGAAGTTCGCGGAAGCATAGTGGTGATGTCTCAGAGACGAGGTGTGACTTACTTGAACTGATATCATAGCACACATATTAACTTAAAAGAAATACATTACCAAGGGTCTCATAATTAAATCCAACATTACAGCTAAGTTTATTACACAATCAGATTTATTTAGTTACAAATATATGAAGTGCATCCTCACCCGGTAGTCACTGTCTTCCTGCAAAAGTGTTTGAGTTTAAAACGTCAGTACGAAGCTGGTGAGTTCGTTAGTTCTATTTAAAACATATGATATGTTATGAAATGCAAGTTCTCGGAATATTCAGTTTCAGATAATCGTGGGACCCATATCTAGTTCCTTTCGGACAATCTGTGATGTGATAAGACACTACCCGTCGGTAAATATCTTAATGCCTCATTATCTTAATGCATATCACTAACATTAAGAAGATGATTTGGAAACAGTACAAACATTCACACCAAGGGGAGTTGCAAGCTCCCGGCAAATGGGTTGTCAGCCAATAGTACTATCATTGATCCCTGTTCGGCCCCACATGAGTTCACTAGATACAGTTCGAGAAATGAGGACTTTTGATACTGTAATAGAGATACTAACGGCAAAATCCCATGAAATCACACAAGAGTTACATGAAATCACACAGATAAGAGTGATGCATATCATATGTTTAGAAAAAGATTTGCAGAATTATCCCGATGTTTATAAAACTTTAAAGATAAAATGGACTGTACGAAACTCACTTGATGTCTTACGGTAGCAAGATCACTCGCAAACTGGTGCTAATAGTGTAATTCTGCATTAGTTTATGTTTAATAAATTATTAATGTTTTGACTTCCTGATTAGATCTTTCTGAACGTCCAATGTCAAAGACATTGTCTCGAAAGTCATCAAACCGTTATTAGGTTTTAAATTAATTATTTTAATGTCATATCATACAATGTATGATAATGTAGGAACCTATGCTGATTTAGGTTCCTAATATTAGGTTGATGACACACTTTATTAATCAGAATAATCTCGGATTAACCAAATAGTTAATGTTGTTGATTATAATGCTAAAACAGTTCCTAGACAGATTAATGGCTTAAAAATGATCAATCCTTGTTGTTGATTACCCAAATATCATGAAATATCTCAATGTAGCGTTAGAATAGGTTTAATAACCATGTGTCACATACTAATCTGATCGTTATCGTAAACCTCAGATAATCGTTCCAATGAGTATGTTAATGATTGTGATTAGTTTGAAACTCTTGGATTTCACGTTGCATGTCAAAGATTAATCAAACTAATCACCTACATTGTCATAATCAAATGGTTTAAACCATTATAACCATTGTTATGATTCCATGCAAACCGGGCATTACAACGGATCATAACAAGGATTTATCCGTTAAAACATCGTGTTATTCGTTTATAATCAATCCTAGCCATCATCTAGGCAATAATCAACAACCCTAACTATATCATTACGTTCAAAAACAAGATTTAATCAATCATTATCAAACTAGAGGGTTAAAACAAACCGTTACCTAATCAGACGAAGTTTCAACGGTAGAACAGTGATCAAGACTTGTAGAAACGTTCCTGGGTGTGATCCAGATGTTTGAAAGGCTTTGAAATAGAGATTTTGTGAGTTACAAGGCTGGTTTTTCGTTTGCAGGTGCAGAAACGTCGAGAGGAAGAAGAAATGATGAGTTTCTAGATGAAATCTGACTTTTTAAGCGTGTATTCCGACTTGCTGACGTCAGGCGCATCACCCCAGACGGGAGTTCGGCCCGGGGCGTACCGCGCGCGTGGCTGGAATCCCAGATATTTTTGGGGATGTCGCGCGTACCGTCTAGGGTCGGCGTGTGGCTCGAGGCGTACCGCCCCAGGTCATTTTCATCAACTTTTTGATTTTATCTTCGTTTCGCGATTTCGGACAATCCGTAACACCGTTTCGTGCACGGTTTTCGCCCACGTTCACCATTTCTCGCGTACTATCATCCTGTAATAATTTTGATTGTCAACTCAACGTGGATTTCAAGCACGATCAAATGTGCTCATTTCTTTGATGACGTAATTCTTCGAACGCAATTGTCACATAAAGCATGTTCTACTTGTAACGAAGACACATCCTCGTGCTCTATAACTAACAAGATAGCTTTTGTTGGTCATAGACGATTTTTGACTAAAAATCATAAATTAAGGGAAAATTTGTTGTTTAATGGCCAAAAGGAGACCAGAGATACTCCTAAACAGTTAAGTAATGCAAAAATATTAAAACAATTACAAGGCATTCCCATTCGTGTTCCGGGTAAACATCCAAGTCATGGAGGTGTGAAAAGAAAGCGAGCTGCATCAGAGTTGAATTGGAGTAAAAAAAATATCTTCTTTGAGTTAGATTATTGGTCTTCCCTTCTTTTAAAACACAGTCTTGATGTTATGCACGAGGAGAAAAATGTGTGTGAAAGTTTGTTGGGTACTTCACTAATGAATGAAAAATCAAAAGACACGCCTAAAGCAAGACAAGACTTGGAGAAGATGGGTATTCGAAAAAATCTTTGGCTAACTAAGAATAACAAGAAGTTTTACCAACCACATGCCCCTTACTCTTTCACACCTACCGATCGAGAACGTTTTTGTAAGTTTATTAGAGGAGTGAGACTTCCCGATGGTTTTGGTTCGAACTTTAAAAACAAGGTGTTTCCTAATAATTCAAATACAATCGGGTTAAAGTCTCATGATTATCACATCTTGGTGGGCCTGTGTATATGAGATGGATGTATCCCTTTGAAAGATACATGAAGAAGCTAAAGGCATATGTTAGAAATAAAGCCAGACCTGAAGCATCAATAGCAGAGGGCTATGTTGCAGATGAAGCATTGACCTTCTGTTCTATGTATCTTGAAGGTATGCAAACCAAATTCAACCGTCCTGATAGAAACGCAAATGTTGACATTCCCAAGAGACATCTTCATGTTTTTTCATCACAATACTGCCCAATTTCAAAGAAGAAAATAATATCACTTTCTGAAGATGTTAGAAAATCATTGAAATGGTTTGTATTAAGCAACTGCGATGAAATTAAAGACTACAAATCGTAAGCGTATTTATTTACTTGGTTAATTTTCATATTAGTTGCTTTAGTAAACTAATATATAATGTTTGTTAATTGTATAGTGAATTTGAATCTGAATTTCCCGGACGTGATCTAAAAACAGGATTCTCTTCATGGTTTCGATATAACTCAAATATGTCATCGTCGTCGTCATCATCGTCATCATCATTGTCCGTGGAGTTGTCCAATGAATTAAAGTCATTAGCACATGGCCCATTGAATGCATATGTGTACACGGCTTGTATAGTCAACGGTGTTAGATTTGTAGTACACAGTCGTGATGTACGTCGCACTACTCAGAATAGTGGTGTTGTTACAATAGGAGAAGATGGTACTCACTTTTATGGTCAACTAGAGGAGATTATAGAGTTGAACTATGTAAATAGTTACTCAGAGTATTTCTTTGTAAATGGTTCAACACATCGGGTAAACACTTTGTTAAGAAGAATAATATTATTGCTATTGATATTAGCTGTGAGTGGTTTGTTAACGAGCAATACATTTTAGCTACACAAGCTAAACAAGTGTTTTATCTCCAAGATCCTTCTCGAACAACCGGTAATTGAAGAGTTGTAGAAAATGTTCATCATCGAAAACTTTGGGATCATCCAAGTATGAGTGGGGTTAATGAAGTAGATATATTACACGACAACCAATCATCTGATTATAACTTAGTTGTTAATGATGAGTTGAATGTCTCGTAAGAAACTCAAGATTTTTGTGACTTAGTAGTCGACTTAGGCCTGTTGCCTATGAGGGCACCTTTAGATGAAGGGGTGGACGATCAGATTTTCATTGATGATGATGAAGTAGAATACGATGATGAAGAGGAAGAAGAAGATGATGAAGAAGATGAAGATGAAGATGTTGATGATGATGAAATAGACAAACATTATTGTAGTGACGATTCCGAATAAATGTATGATAGTTATTTACTTTTGTTATAATTGTTTACATTTTTTGCTATTTCATTGTTGTATTTCTTGTAAATTGTTAATATTGTTAATATTGTATTGTTGCATTTGTTAAAATTGTTAACATTTATTTGCTTTTGTCCAAGGAATGGCAGATGTTGCCGGATATCATGGCGGTGACGGAGGTGATGAACCTCCACATAGGCATCCTTATAGGGTGCCAACCAGCTGCGAATCTTGTAAGTTTCTAGTATAATATATTTTTAATCTCCTTGAACATATTATTCAATTTGGTAACTTTTAATTTCATGTGTTAATGTAGCTAAACCAACCAAACGAAGATCCTCTGGAAAAAACTTAAAAATGTACGACAAATTTCAAAAGAATGGAAGCAGACCACTTCCAATTGAGTTCGATTACTCATCCAACCTATACAGAGCTGTTGGAGAAAATTATCAGCTGTTTATACGGTTGATATCTAATGAAGTTGACAGACATGCCCCATTCCATTATCGGAGCTGGCAGGAGGTTCCAGGAGATGTCAAGATGTCTATTCTGACCACTCTCCATGTTAGTATACTTACTAATGTTCTTTGTATACTTGTTTCATATTTTTGGTTATTTTCTAATCATATCAACTTTTATAGCATTACTTTGATCTGGCACAAT
The DNA here is from genome assembly GCA_009363875.1 of Mikania micrantha. Taxonomy (NCBI): domain Eukaryota; kingdom Viridiplantae; phylum Streptophyta; class Magnoliopsida; order Asterales; family Asteraceae; genus Mikania; species Mikania micrantha. The sequence continues at coordinate 67,831,087 of CM018680.1, read as the reverse complement.
ATCACAATACCGAATACTGGGATGGAATCAAGCTTGGTATTCAAGCTGACTGTGTGAACCGGTACAAAGACTGGAAAACAAAGCTAAAGAAGCACTTTGACAAAGAAGGAGGATATGACAACACAGCAAGAGCCAAGCAGAATCCTCGTAAGGGTATGGACCCAGAAGAGTGGGTGCAGGTTATTGATGGGCTGTTTACAACTTCTACATACAAAAACATATTTTTGAAGAATACAGCTAACAGATCAAAACAGCTGTATGGAAGTTATCATGGGACCCAATCATACGCTTAGAGACGTTATGATAAGGTTATAATTTAGTATTATCAAAATATGTATTAATTCTTATTTGATATCTTAATAATAATATTTGTTATTGTTTAAAGGTCAAGGAGGGTGGTGTGCCTCAACATGTGGAAGGCTAGAGAGATATGCATTTTAAGGGAAGCTCGGGATGGTACAATCAATTAGCCGAGCAACATTTGGTAAGTAATAGATGTTCACAAGTATTATGTTTTACTCATTTAAACTTGATTTGAAAGTTGCCCTTTGATATATAGGATGGGTGAACATGAATTGTTAGATATTTGTTGATTGAATTGGGAATTCTTGTTTTTGAATTAAGATTTGTTGTCATTTATTATACATTTTGGGTAGTCATTTTACAGCAGTTATGCTGACGGATTTTTTGTAAAATATTTAACATATGTTTGTCTTGTGTTTTTAATGTATGAGAATATTACTGATGAGTTAAACAAATCAAAATCAACATCCAGTGGTGACGACACACCGGTGGATGAAGTAGAAATGCTGGAGTGCTCACTGGGTCAGCGGCGTGGACATGTAAGGGGTGTTGGTAGATCAGTTAAAAGTATAACCTCGGACCTGCCTCCACACATGTATGCACATGCAGCAAACGAGCTTCAACAACAACTTGCTGAAACAAATGCTCGTTGGGCGGAGCAACAACGCATCAACGAGATGATGCAACAACAAATCAACAAGTTGATGTCAATGCAAAGAGGCCAAGGCTCTAGCTCTTTCAACCATCCCAGATTTGAAACAAATCAAGAAAAAGATCAAGATCAAGAGGAAGAGGAAGAGGAAGATGAAGATGAAGATGAAAGTGAATAGATGAAGTTGTGGACTTTAAAACACTTATAACTTTGTTATGCTTGGTTGGTTGATTGGTTGATAAACAAACTTAAACTTGTTATGCTTGGTTGTTTGGTTAACTTTTAGATTTGGATGTAAACATATGAATGTGAATGTATTTTGATGTTTGAGATGATAAAGTCTCATTTACAGCAGGTTAAAAACTGAAAAATTCAGAAAACAAAAAAAAATTAATTTTTTGTAGGGCTATAGCGACGACATGTTGTCGCTACATACCAAAGCCTGACTTTTTGACTTTGACCTAAAGCGACGACATGTCGTCGCTATAACCATAACTTTGACTTTTTGACCTTTGTCTCTAGCTACTATATCTCGTCGCTATAGGTAATTTCGAAATTTTTTTGTCTTTTTTTTTTAATTATTAACAGAATAAAAATAAATCAAAAAAGAAAATGTGTCAGAGACCTATAGCGACGACAAGTCGTCGCTACTGCCTAAGCTATAGAGACGACTGTTTCAACGATGACATGTCTTGGCAATAACGACTAACCTATAGCGACAACGTAGAGGCGACCACATGTCGTCGCTATAACCTATTGCGACGATAATTCAGGGCTATTGCGACGACTTTTGTCGTCGCTATAGGTGACTTTCCTTGTAGTGAAAAGAACCGGCCAGCCAAGCGAAATCGGCGATCGGACCGGAACCGATAGGCAATGATCGGAATCTGTTTCTAATTCTGTGATAACCAGAAAATTTTTGTTTCTCAACCACTCTTGCTTCTCAAACACTATCAACAACAACCAAATTTCGGGACGAAATTTCTTTCAACAAGGGGATGATGTGACACCCGGCAATTTCAGGTAAATTGCAACTCTTAAACTCTACATATTTCACATTCATACTTGTTGTATTTCATTTAATTATGTTTAATTAGATGAGCTAAACACAAACACAAAACAATAGCTTGGACTATTATTGTGCATTACACGTTGATTAGGATTAATCAAGCGTGCAAACACTTCGTAGACACGAACACAAATTATCGAAGATAATTCAAGGAATTATCGAAACACACACACGAGACTCAGGAACGTTGGTGATCAATCAAACTTATGTGCTATTTGTATTTACGTGCTTAAACGAGCATTAGATGCTTTAGATAAACGTTAGAAATCGAATACGAGCGAAATCGTATCATCGAAATCGAAAAACAAGGATATGGACCCGTCGCGGTACGCGACAAGTCCCTCAGCGAAATTCTTCGCGGTACGCGAAGCAAACCGGGAGTCGAGACTCCCGAATTTCATCGCGGTACGCGATAGAAGATTTTGATCGGCCTCCGCGGTACGCGAAGGCCATGCAGATCAAAATTTCTTTATAAACAACTCCGACTCATTCCCATTCGTTTTTCTTTCATTTCTCCGAGCTCTTACACTTTATACTCGACCAAAGCTTACTGGAACCACCATCCATACCCCCTAAAAGCATTATTGAAGCTCTTCCTTGCAACCTTGGAGTGATTTGAAGCTATTGAAGCTCAAGGAGAGTTCTTGGAAGCCATCTACAAGCTAGGAGCTCATCATCAGCCACCATTTGGATTCCAGAATCTGTTCAACCACGGATTTAAGCTTCTAAGGTAGTTTCTTGTGTTTATCTATAGTTAGATCGCACATGCAATGGGTAAAAACCCACATGGAACTCCGTTTGGTTATTGTGCTAGAATGTGTTGGTGATTTGATGTATTAGATGAGTTAGATCTACTGATTTTGAAGTCTAAGATGTTAGATTTGAGTTTTGGTTTAGTCATTGGTTGATTTGATAATGTTTTGGTGCACTTGCCATAAAAGGAAACTTTTATGCTGCAAGTCTTCGATTTGTGATGATCTAGACATGTTAGACATGTCTAGATATTGTTAAATGTGTATTGAAGTGTTTAGAAACACATTGGGATATTTGATTTTGTCAAAAACTTGGTTTTATAGAAACTTACTAAAAATGGAAACTTTTATAAATCAAAAGAGGGCTTTTGATGTTTTAAAGAGTTTTGATGAACTTTGATTGTTGAAACATGTTTAGAAATGATTTCTAACATATTTGGAAACCTTGATTCGTGAAAACGAGCTTTTAAACAAGTACTTACTATTTTAGGAAACTTTATTTGGGCAAAACGGCATAAATGATGGTTTATGCGCAAACGATGTGTTTTAAGTGTATAAACGTGTTTTTACAAACATACTAGAGCTATTAGTTTTATGAAATGGAATTTCATAACCACACTTTCCTAAATTGGAAACTTTCTAAAAATGGAAACTTATGTGACTAGAGTCATAGGATGCATATTAGTGTCTTATGTGCGTCAAGGCACATAAACACAACAATCGTGTCACCAACGATTCGTCGAGTCAACACAAGTCAACACACACATACTCGGTTGAGCACACCGACACTTGGAGTTGTATGGAATACAACGCATTACAAAACACATACTTACGCCTATATGATCATAGGTGCTTACTAGCAGGTGCTAGCTTTCGCAGACGCGAACACACGAAAACCGGAAACTGCACTACCAGGTGAGTTCACGGCCCCTTTTTATCTTTTCTACCTTTGGGGGAGAAAACATTGCATTACAACTGTTTTTGAACAACAACTCATTTTATTTATGTATGGACATGCTTTATCATTATATGTATATGTGTGGGCCCCTATCACAACTAAAAGTCCTCGCGATACTCATCGGACCGTTAATAGCATAACGCCTAGCGTGGTAATCTTGAATAGTACTATTTGGGCCTGACAAGCCCCACTACACCCGACTGGAGGTCGGAACAGTGCAATATTGACCAACACTTTGCCATTGTCTCGTGATAACATGGCGGGAGGCACAATCTGTCAGCTTCGGTACCATCCACAATATAATATAACTGTATTGACAAGCTATCAATCGATACTGCATTGTAATGATATGTAAATCTGCAAAACTCTTACTTTAAACATTTTGATGTTTACTGCTTATGAAAAACCTGTTCTCTCACCAACCTTTGTGTTGACCCTTTTACTCGCATGTTTTCTCAGGTAGCTAAGGCACGCGCACAAGAATAGGATGCTAGGATGGAGTCCCATGCATCAGCTTTAGTGTCTTAGATCATCGATAACATTTAACATTTTTACTTGGTTAGGTCTTGTATTGATAAACAACTTTCAATCGCTTCCGCAAACTTTAAATTTATGATGTTCTGAAAACTGTTTTAAAATAACGTTTCCGCAACTTACGAACTGTATTTGTTTTGAGATTGTATAACTTCCGCAACTCTGATTTTGCAAATTGATTTATCCATATAATTGGATGTACGTATATAACCAGACATGTAGGTCTCGCATATTGTGTGACCGGAGACTGCGATCCTGACAATCTGTTGTTGCTCGCGCCCCAGGAAGGGACGGGATTTCTCGGGGTGTGACAGATTGGTATCAGAGACTCCGGTTATTGCGAATTAGGTTTGCATTTAGTGAACTTAGTCTATGACCACTAGTCTCCACACAACACATAGTGCTTAGTATTGTACTACTTGTATACATTATCGTACATATACTCAATACGCGCATTTAGATGCGGCAACGCTGTCATCACCATCTATACTCGCATTTGATGAGAAGGAACAGATTGTTCCTACACCTTCAGTATCAACATTAGCGGTAGCGGTTGAGTCACTGGACCAAGCGCCAACTATCACCCGAAGACAGCACGTCTGAGCCATCGCAGGAGGAGCAGCCGGTACGCATATGCCACATCACCGGTGCCCGAATCGAAGAGGCAATGACAAAGGCTGATCAGGGATGAAACCACAGCAAGTCAAGGGATGAAATAGGCCCTGTGGCTCAACCTCGATTGGAAAGACATTGATCCTCTTTCCAACTCCTAAACAACATTCTTGTAACCCTTTAGTATTTCTACGCATACTGTTTACAAGGACCATATGAGAAAATTCCAAACTCAACTCCTTGTCACTCATAGAATATCACCAAGAGAACATGGTCGCTCGAGTTAGGAAAAACTAGAGGGACCATGACGGAAGATTTCACTACCGGTGCATACGAAACTCCCTGACTGTTATGAGGTCATCTACAATCAGTCATCCTAACATTCACACAATGAGTGCCCAACACTCAGTGACATAAGGAAAACGCACTCGAGCCAAATAGCTACACTTATAGGACTTACGAAAGATCCTATAATATCATTCAACTCACGTAACTATCCCAAGTATTAGTTTCGATAGGCTATTCAGCCATACCTCATATGACTCTTGTTTGAATCTTGATGTCATGAATAAACTCTGAATCCAGTAAAACCTAATAGCTCTAAGAAGGAGGAACTAGAATTCCTATGTAAGGTAAATTGACGATCATGGTGCGCAACATAATCATGAATTTACAGGTACGCATGAATTCTGGCAAATTCTATTATGAGTCTATTTCTGAAAACACATACATTGATATTCGCTTATCTCTCCCTCTGATGGTTGCAACGGAATTCAAGCAACGTATCAAGACTTCAACATAAGGTTCATCAAACTTCCAGCTATAGTCCAGGTTACCAGGTATCCTTGAAAACCTCGTGCTGTGACTTTACACTCCACATGATCAACATAACAAATTTTCTGATGAGGATCTGACAAGGATTCTGAGGAGGACTCCATGGAGGAGTCATCCAACAATACATGACCCATACTAGACTCACCTAAGCCGGAGAGGTAGTGTCTTGAGTCGGATTGACTCGGGACCTGACCTGGGCAAACGACGGAATCGAGTATCTTGCAAAGGAACTGAGATATACGAATGCCCAATAAGCAGGACCTTGTAGCATAGTCAACAAGCTGGGGCGGGATATAACCTAGTTGATTTCAATATTCCAGGCAGCCGAAGACCGGGCTGCCATCGCTAAAGCTAGAATCGAAGAGCTGGAAAACAAGGTCGTCAATCCAGTCCCAGAAGAACCTGACACTAAGGAAGAGGAACCAGTGTCGGATGCTGATTCTGATTCCACTATCGATAATGCCTTCGATTAACTTAGCATAGGCCTGGTAGAGACGAGTTTTGAGTTGCGTCTCTTTACTCGAAACTTTGGAATACTAGTGTCTTGGGTATTAAATGAATTGTAACCAGTACGACTTATTATATATCAAGACTAATAACTGTTATTGAAAATTCTGTCTATGCCAATCAATACTTGTTTTCCTACCGTATCAATAACACGCTACATTAGTCGTTAGACCTATACTAACACTCATTCTCGCTATGAAGATCATGGCTGGAAGACACGAAGGACGCAGGAACGCAGTAGGACGAAGAAACATTAGCCTCACTGCAACAGAACTAAATGCACTCATCAACGAGCGAGTTGATGAAGCACTAGCTGCACGAGAGAATAATCGTAACCAAAACCCTCCGAACCAAGGAGCAAATCCTAAACCACCCCACTGCACATTAAAAACATTCTTAGACTGCAAACCACATCCTTTCAATGGAACGGAGGGTGCTGCCGGTCTCCTCCGATGGATTGAGAAATTGGAATCGGCTTTCATCCTGAACAACTGTAGGGTTAATGATCGTGTGAGGTACGCAACTGGAACCTTAGAGGGAGCGGCCCTCACTTGGTGGGACACAAATGTTCAAACCATAGGATGGGAAACATGTAATGCTCTACCATGGGAAGAGTTTAAAAGAATGATGAACCACGAATATTCCCCTCACGATAAAGTCCAGAAATTAGAAATGGAATTCCAGAACCACCGGATGATCAGTTCTGAGATCGAGGCATACACTTCCCGATCTTATGAGTTGGCACGCATGTGCCCAGAAATGGTGACCCCAGCCTACAAACATCTCGAAAGATACATTAAGGGATTGACACCAGAGGTTCGGGATATGGTGCTATCCGCTGACCCCACCACCTTGCGACAAGCCGTTTACTTAGCTCATGAACTGACTGATACAGCAGTTATTCAAGGATTATTGCCTCCACCGGGATCAGTAATCAAAACCACCGACAACAAACGCAAATGGGATAACTCTCAAAACGAAACCCCCACTCTACAATCACCAAGACGACGTAAGGGTGCCTATGCTGGCAAAAACCCAAAGTGCAAGAACTGTGATTATCATCATCAACGAGGACCGTGTGAAAGATACCGGTGTCAACGGTGTGGAAAGTTAGGTCACGCAGCTAAGAACTGCAGGGGTGAATTAGTGACCAAGATCCCACGGCCACAACAGCAGCAATACAAAGCACCGAAGAGTTGCTTCGAATGTGGAAATCCAGGTCACATCAAAAAGGACTGCCCGCATCTGAAGAACAACAACAATAACGAGAACAACAATGGTCCGATGGGACAAACCCTCGTGATTGGGACTACTGAATCCAGAAATGATCTTAACCTTGAAACGGGTACGTATCTCTTAAACGGTCATTACACTTTTGTATTGTTTGATACTGAAACTGAGGAAAGTCTTATATTTAAGTACCTTAGTAAATACTTGTCATAACCCCAATATCCTTAAAGGCTAAATACACCGTGGAATTAGCTGATGTTAAACTGATTGTAACTGAGCACATTCAAAGAGAATGCACTTTAAAGATAGCAAACCATAAATCTTAAGAACGACCTCATGCCAGTTACATTAGGCATTTTTGAGATAATAGTGGACATGGAATGATTGTCTAAGAACTAAGCCAAAATCGTTTGCCACGACAAGGTTGTGCGCATACCTCTCCCTAGTGGAGAAACCTTAGACATCAACGGTGAATGGAGCAACACTCCTCTGCCCCCATGTGGAAGTGGGAACAAATCTCCATGGACGTCATTACCAAATTACCTCGTACTCCTTGTGGAGGTGACACTATCTGAATAATCGTGGAAAGACTAACTAAGTCAGCAAACTTCCTTGCGATTAAGGAAAACGACAAGATTGGAAGAGCTAGCCAGAATCTATGTCAAGGAAGTGACCTTGCGACACGGAGTGCCGATCCCCATCATTTCGGATCGAGACGCTAGATTCACTTCTAATTTCTGGAATTCACTGCCAAGGTCGCTTGACACTCGGTTGGACATGACAACCAGAAAATTTTTGTTTCTCAACCACTCTTGCTTCTCAAACACTATCAACAACACCCAAATTTTGGGACGAAATTTCTTTCAACAAGGGGATGATGTGACACCCGGCAATTTCAGGTAAATTGCAACTCTTAAACTCTACGTATTTCACATTCATACTTGTTGTATTTCATTTAATTATGTTTAATTAGATGAGCTAAACACAAACACAAAACAATAGCTTGGACTATTATTGTGCATTACACGTTGATTAGGATTAATCAAGCGTGCAAACACTTCGTAGACACGAACACAAATTATCGAAGATAATTCAAGGAATTATCGAAACACACACACGAGACTCAGGAACGTTGGTGATCAATCAAACTTATGTGCTATTTGTATTTACGTGCTTAAACGAGCATTAGATGCTTTAGATAAACGTTAGAAATCGAATACGAGCGAAATCGTATCATCGAAATCGAAAAACAAGGATATGGACCCGTCGCGGTACGCGACAAGTCCCTCAGCGAAGTTCTTCGCGGTACGCGAAGCAAACCGGGAGTCGAGACTCCCGAATTTCATCGCGGTACGCGATAGAAGATTTTGATCGGCCTCCGCGGTACGCGAAGGCCATGCAGATCAAAATTTCTTTATAAACAACTCCGACTCATTCCCATTCGTTTTTCTTTCATTTCTCCGAGCTCTTACACTTTATACTCGACCAAAGCTTACTGGAACCACCATCCATACCCCCTAAAAGCATTATTGAAGCTCTTCCTTGCAACCTTGGAGTGATTTGAAGCTATTGAAGCTCAAGGAGAGTTCTTGGAAGCCATCTACAAGCTAGGAGCTCATCATCAGCCACCATTTGGATTCCAGAATCTGTTCAACCACGGATTTAAGCTTCTAAGGTAGTTTCTTGTGTTTATCTATAGTTAGATCGCACATGCAATGGGTAAAAACCCACATGCAACTCCGTTTGGTTATTGTGCTAGAATGTGTTGGTGATTTGATGTATTAGATTAGTTAGATCTACTGATTTTGAAGTCTAAGATGTTAGATTTGAGTTTTGGTTTAGTCATTGGTTGATTTGATAATGTTTTGGTGCACTTGCCATAAAAGGAAACTTTTATGCTGCAAGTCTTCGATTTGTGATGATCTAGACATGTTAGACATGTCTAGATATTGTTAAATGTGTATTGAAGTGTTTAGAAACACATTGGGATATTTGATTTTGTCAAAAACTTGGTTTTATAGAAACTTACTAAAAATGGAAACTTTTATAAATCAAAAGAGGGCTTTTGATGTTTTAAAGAGTTTTGATGAACTTTGATTGTTGAAACATGTTTAGAAATGATTTCTAACATATTTGGAAACCTTGATTCGTGAAAACGAGCTTTTAAACAAGTACTTACTATTTTAGGAAACTTTATTTGGGCAAAACGACATAAATGATGGTTTATGCGCAAACGATGTGTTTTAAGTGTATAAACGTGTTTTTACAAACATACTAGAGCTATTAGTTTTATGAAATGGAATTTCATAACCACACTTTCCTAAATTGGAAACTTTCTAAAAATGGAAACTTATGTGACTAGAGTCATAGGATGCATATTAGTGTCTTATGTGCGTCAAGGCACATAAACACAACAATCGTGTCACCAACGATTCGTCGAGTCAACACAAGTCAACACACACATACTCGGTTGAGCACACCGACACTTGGAGTTGTATGGAATACAACGCATCACAAAACACATACTTACACCTATATGATCATAGGTGCTTACTAGCAGGTGCTAGCTTTCGCAGACGCGAACACACGAAAACCGAAAACTGCACTACCAGGTGAGTTCACGGCCCCTTTTTATCTTTTCTACCTTTGGGGGAGAAAACATTGCATTACAACTGTTTTTGAACAACAACTCATTTTATTTATGTATGGACATGCTTTATCATTATATGTATATGTGTGGGCCCCTATCACAACTAAAAGTCCTCGCGATACTCCTCGGACCGTTAATAGCATAACGCCTAGCGTGGTAATCTTGAATAGTACTATTTGGGCCTGACAAGCCCCACTACACCCGACTGGAGGTCGGAACAGTGCAATATTGACCAACACTTTGCCATTGTCTCGTGATAACATGGCGGGAGGCACAATCTGTCAGCTTCGGTACCATCCACAATATAATATAACTGTATTGACAAGCTATCAATCGATACTGCATTGTAATGATATGTAAATCTGCAAAACTCTTACTTTAAACATTTTGATGTTTACTGCTTATGAAAAACCTGTGCTCTCACCAATCTTTGTGTTGACCCTTTTACTCGCATGTTTTCTCAGGTAGCTAAGGCACACGCACAAGAATAGGATGCTAGGATGGAGTCCCATGCATCAGCTTTAGTGTCTTAGATCATCGATAACATTTAACATTTTTACTTGGTTATGTCTTGTATTGATAAACAACTTTCAATCGCTTCCGCAAACTTTAAATTTATGATGTTCTGAAAACTGTTTTAAAATAACGCTTCCGCAACTTACGAACTGTGTTTGTTTTGAGATTGTATAACTTCCGCAACTCTGATTTTGCAAATTGATTTATCCATATAATTGGATGTACGTATATAACCAGACATGTAGGTCTCGCATATTGTGTGACCGGAGACTGCGATCCTGACAATCTGTTGTTGCTCGCGCCCCAGGAAGGGACGGGATTTCTCGGGGTGTGACAATTTCCCCTTTGACAAAAACCCTAAAAAAGAACCCAAAAAATTTCGAATCACAGCCTGTAAATATGTAATCAACCAAGATTGTGTTCAATATAAACCAATCAATTGGTTGGCACTTGCAATCTTCACGTCCGTAGTGATCAAAGATTCGGCAACTGCACATCCTGTGTTTGAGGCAATGGTATTATTTTTCTTCCTTGTTTCCCCTTTTCTTCATAGTAGTTGAAGTTTGTAGGGAACCCCTGCTAACATTGATTTTCATTATGTTGTTCTTACCTGTGTGTTGCAAATTTCTGATCTTTCTACACCCAGATCTGAAATGTTGAAAATATAGAAGAAATGAAAAATTGATTAATTGTGTGTATATGTGTTCTTTGAAACTCCTGATCTCTCCGTTGGATGCGGGCATATTATATGCTTCGGAATTCTACCCATATGCTTTAGAATTCTACCCAAACTCTTTTTGGTCTGTTAGATATCTATATTATAATTTTATAATTTTTTGTATTTTTAATTATTTATTATATCATCCGGTTTTTAAATCCGGTTTAACCGGTCCTACCTGTAACCAGTAAAGCGTCCGACTTGACGTCCGGTCCGGTAATGAAAACATTGCCTACACCTCAACACAATATGTGTTTCTACCATAATTTCTTTTTTGAAAACAACCTTAATTAACTATTGAGAAATCAAGAAGTCATTATGAATAATGCACACTTTTAGAAAAAAAAATGCTGTATAAAACAAGTTCAATTGCAAAGCTACACAGTGACGGGGACATAGGAATTTTTGTATGAGGGTCGGCAATTTTTTTTAATAATTAATTTTCGTTAATTTTTTTTATTTTTTGACCAATTCGAATGGAGTTGGGCCATATCACCCAAAAATTATAAAACTAAATTAAATCACATATACATAATACAATCACGCCAAATTATCATTTCATTGATTATGATGATGTGATAAAATTGGTTTTCTTTCAACATGATTTGAGAAAAATACTATTTAAATCAACAAATTCAAGTTTAAAAGAATTTAAAGGTTTAAATTTCCTTTTGAAAAATAGTTTCATATAACCTAAATATACTAATTATACAAAAATCAACTAAATTTATTTTTATGCTTATAAGTTTCAACTTTAAAGTTATACATTAATCACTCAATTTATAAATTGTGGTTGTTATGATGTGAAGGACAACGATATATATATATTTAAGTTATTGCTTTAATTTATTTTCTTAGAAGGAATCCAAACATGAATTTTGAACGTCAAATTCAATCACTCAATTTATAAATTATTACTTATTTGAGTCTTATTACTTTTTTTAAGTAGGCTATGACTCATTAGGTATTTAGTTAAATTATTAATTGCTAATTGAGTTTCATACCAAAGGGTACTCCATAACTTTCCAAATGTGAGGTCATGTATTCAAATCCCTCACAAGGTATATTGGGATTTGGGGCTAGAGATTAGGGGTTTTCCAAAGGGTTCCTCCTGAGGTGGGGTATACTGGATTCAAGTGTTGTCAAATGATTCGAGTCTTGCTCGGTAATATATTGGGTTCAAGTGTTGTTCTAAAAATAAATAAAAAATAAAAACAATAAAAATAAAATAAATAATAAATGAATAAAATAAAATAAAAACTAATTGGATTTCATCATAGATAATGCATATTGCGTAATTTTTTGCTTTAAGTTGATTTTAAATTGGGCTTTATCTAATTTGTCAAATTTTCATGGGGGTTGGGAACAAAGTTCCTTAGGGGTCGGTCGAGATCGGAATATATATATATATATATATATATATATATATATATATATATATATATATATAGGGGAAGGATCAAATAATAACCCTCCCTTATTGCGAGAACCCGTGTTAACCCGACATTTTTTGCCCGAATCTTTGTTTTCTTTTTTTCATAGTTTTTGTTATACATAAATAGGGGTTTTTTTGTGTTTTTGCTAATTCATCACCGTTTAGAAATTATTTACAACCGTAAGTAAGTGTAAGTTACTTACATTACACTTAATGTAAGTAACTTACACTTACTTACGGTTGTAAATAATTTCTAAACGGTGATGAATTAGCAAAAACACAAAAAAGAAACCCCCTATTTATGTATAACAAAAAGCATGAAAAAAAGAAAACAAAGATTCGGACAAAAAATGTCGGGTTAACACGGGTTCTCGCAATAAGGGAGGGTTAACAAAGGAACCATCCCCTATATATATATATATATTTATAAGAAAACCTTTATTTTGGAGAAATCTAATCATAATCATTACCAATTAATTATTTTTGTCATTTTTTCTTTTTTATTTCCTTTAATATAAGATAAGAAATGTAAAAAAAGAAAAAAAAATAGAAAAAAAATATGTATTTTAGATTATTACATATATGTAACTTTATAAGTAAAAAAAAGAACAAAAAAACCTAAACCTTTAGATTTATTTTAATGTGGGCCCCAAAGTAATAAGATTTAGTTATTCGGTTAACGCAATAAGAAAGGGTTAACATTCAAACCATCCCCTATATATATATATAATATTCAGGCATTTAAAAGGTTAAAAACAACAAGATTTGAACTTAATAAAATGAATAATGAAATAAAAAGAGGAAGAACACATAAACCTTATAAATAAAGGAAGATTGTTCAGTGTAAAAGTGAGCCTGAGTATAGGAAGAACACACCTAGAACAACTTATATAAACATAAAAGAATACACAAAAAATAAGGGAACACCTTAAAATTATTTGAACCCATTTCTATGTGTTTACCCAAAATATCATTTATATGTGCATGTCTTGAATAAGAAAATTACGTGAAGTAGAAAACATTTATTTTGTGAATACTTAACTGAGAACATTCTTCATGATTGATGCAAAATTCAATGTAAGGGTGAGCAAGAATCCATATAACAATGCGATGGATGGATAAGCAGTGAGTAGAGATATAGACATGACCTACACATGCAAGAGATAGTTGGGTTAACAAGCAAAGAAACCGATTTATCTAATACTTATTTTCCCATCTATAAGGCAGGTGCCTTGACTCTGAAAGTCAAACGAACTACTGCTTTTAAATAATACTTCAACTTTTAAAGTCAAAGGGGATACAATTAGTAAAACAAATAATGAGTCTAAAGAAAGTTGCTTACTCTTGAGATGCAAGCTACCTCGAATTGCCTATATATCCTCTCTGCAAATGGATATGATAAGGTCTGGAAAGTAAGAAGACCCGTTCCTGAAACAATTATCGATTTTGCAAAAAATATATAACCAAAGAAAAACGATATCTTGTGAGCATCAAGTTATGGAGAAAGGTATCAAGTAAACATTTTTTGTTGAATTTAATTTTGCATGTATAGTCTGTCAAAATTTCATGTTATATAACATTCTTGGAACATCAATGGTTTGTTCGCATAGAAGAGTAAATATCTCCATGTTACAGCTTCATCCTAGGCTTGGGAAACTCTAGAACTAGTACATCAGATTAAAATTTTCGACCCACCGGATTAATTGTAGCAACAAACAAATAAATAATTTGGCTTGAAATTTTGTCAAGTGAACAAATTTTAAGAATAATTTGGTACATCCAAGTGTTGAAAAAGTAATGATAAAATTATTAATAGTCTCACCTGTGATAGACAGGATTGTTCGAACATCCTTAGTAGAGTAGTTCAGTCTACCAATTTGCCATGGTTTCAATTTGTTGGCCTTAAAATTGTATTTGCATAACTAAAACAAACTAAAATGTGCAATTGTATGATACAATACTTGTAATCTTTTGTCATTAAGAACACATATCACAATGGATGGTTGTGTTCACTTTCATTTTTGACTCTTCCAAGAGCCCAACATTCACAATCTGCTCATTTGGAGTAACATTAGGCTGGTGAAAATAGAATATTTTTGTACTCTTATTTGAGCAAGTTAACTTGCACCAACTGCATTAGTGTCTTTATCCATCAAATCAATTTCGGTTAACATTCCAAACTACTTCTAGCATAGAATTGTAAGCTCATAACTTTAGTTTTGTAGTAACTTTACTTTGTAAGAATTAAAAATAACATAAATACATTTGAGTACCTCTGGGTCTGCTTCATGTGACATTTTTATTGCATCTGATGTATCCAGATCTTTATTAGCATGTAAAAACAATGCAGTTTGGCTGTAATAAGAAAACTGAATTTCATTTCAAGCTTATGTCACTTGATTTCAATTTAAATGTACTTACAAACTCTAACTTTTGTAAGGACAGAAAGATCAACAAAAGTCATGTTGATCATTTCACTTTTTAATTACTTAGACTACACGGTGTGCCCCTTGGTTGGGGCGTGAGTGGCGAAGTTTTGGGCGTGGAACACCGCCCCCTTGGGGCGTGGGCGGGCGTGGCCAAAGCGACGGCATTTTCGACAGTTTGAAGCTTCATATTTGTGGGAGGGCTGGGCGTGACCAACCACTTGGCATTTCGACCACAAGTGGTTGAGTGGATGGTTGTGGTGGATGCCTACGTGGCGCCTAGGTGGAGTGGTTGGGGCCAACGGGCATACCCCATGGTCTTATTGTAAACCAATCCATTTGACCAGAAAAGGTCAATTTGTAACCTTATGGAATAAGTAATTATGAACATGTAGTCAACTTCAGAGCAACATGTACTTTTTCATTTTTTAGATTTTAAAATCAGGGTGATGCACACGTGTTGTTTGCAACATTTTGAAGCTGGTGCAATTGCAGAAAAACATAATTTATATCATAGAGCTCAATAGTAACAAAACATTTACCATGAAATTAACAATAAAATGTGACATGACTCTATCCTTATAAACTATCAAGGTTTTAATTTATTATTTTTCATACTATCACTATCACAAATTTGTTAATCATCGATGTTTCCTAAGAAAGAGTTGCATGGAAACAAATCATTAGACAACTATGACGAATCAAAATTAAAATTAAAATTAAATTAAAAATTCACCTCCTTAATAAATTTATATCTTTGACATCACATAAAAAATTAATCAAATTAACCCCTAATCATAATCCTAAGAGCGACCCATTTGAAAATGAATTTAAAATTCAAAACAAAATCAAAATCAAACCTTAATATCTTTTAGATCTTGAGAATAAAACGTACACATCTTGAATTTCAAGATTCCAATGACTGTTTAGAAATAGTAGAACCCAAATGATACAGTTTAAAGATTCCAAACAACTGCACTGATCAAATGTTGAAAAAACAACCAAATGTGGTATGAGAGAATCATAACATACCTCTGGATAAATTGAAGCAGAGATATATACTATTAGAGAATCATCGGAAGAAGGATCGACGATAGGACGAATATTATAGTTTTGAATTAGAGAGAAGGTGCATAAGATAGGGCTTAAGAAGCTGGATAGAAATTAGATAGAGTGCTTAGGAAAATGGGTGGAGTGAATTTTCAGGAAATGGTAAAAGTTTAGAGGGAATTAAGTTTAGTAAAATTTGTTCAGTAAATTTTAAGAGAAATGAATTTTGATAAAGAATGATTTTTGTAAAATTTTGTGAAAAAATGTTAAATTGATTTAGTGGCATAAGTTAAATTCAATAAAATACATGTTAATTAATTGTGTCATATTTAGGGGTGTTCATTTTCGGATATCCGAAAATTTCGGATAGTGGTTTTCAATATCCGAAATCAGGAAAAAAATAAAAAAATATTAAAAAAAATATTTCGGATTTCCGAAAATTACCCGGATATCCGAAAAATATCCGAAAATTACCCGGATATCCGAAAAATATCCGAAATATTCGAAAATTATCCGAAAAAAGTATCCGAATATCAGAAAAAAAAACTATTTCGGATATCGGATATCCGAACTATCCGAAAATTTTCAAAATAGGTATCCGAACTTCCGGATATCCGATTTTTTCGGATAATTCGGATACGGATTTTCGGATATTTCGGATTCGAATACGGATTTTTTTGAACACCCCTAGTCATATTTAAAGTGCCACTAAAAATATTAGTTAAAGGGCATAAATAATAAGTGACATTAAAAGTATGGGTCAAACTAAGGTGACACACTCAAAGTGCCACTAAATCCTATAATAGTGACAAAAAAATTAAATGCCGCTAAAAACGTGTGCCACTAAATGGCATTTTATTTGTAGTGATTCATTTCATAGTACTGATCTGGAAATTTTTTTTGTACAGCAATGGCTAACCCAAGTGAGCGCTATATATTCCAGCGAATCCCATACATGACCCTTGATGGCACACCTAGTCCCAATTCGAGTTCAGACTCTGATCCGTCTGAGGCATCTTCAGCGGCATCTCGAGCAACATCACCACGCCACCTACACCACCACCACAGGTACCACATACCCCACCCAGACATACTCATGTATTGGATGAGGATACATCTGCTGGCACGAGAGGGAGTTCATCTCCACAGAGGGTCCCAATATTTGCTGGACTCAGACGTATGCAGGGTTAGGCCCGCAAGACGATAGGTCTTCTTCCTTGACACCAATTCGCACCCAGAGATGTGTCGGGCACCATACACGAGGTAGGAGAGTCCTCCCATCAATCGGAGCTCAGGGCACAGCTTCGCCAGGTGACTTTAGATCTTCAGGGGAGTTGCAGGAGTCACACACTACTCTGCAGGATACTCGTACCACTCTGTTAGAGATGCTCAAATCTCACCTGACACTGGTGGAGCAGGTGAGTGTACTAGACGCAGGCACGGGAGCCTGGCGGACTATTATTGAGGAGAGGATAAGGAGGACGGCAGTGCAGGTGATGATTGCTGCATTTTGGTAGCAGGATGAGGTGTTGAGGGTGAGATTCGTGAGAGTCGTGAGAGTGAGGGAGATTATGGAGATGTTTGGGATGCTGAGTGTGGAAGTTAGATTGATAGGACCGGCTATAGTGATGGCGGCTGTAGCCTTGGAGATTGCCTTTTTACCGTATTTCCTACGGTAAGTATGATTAGGGCTCGGATTTTTTGAGACTTTCATTGTAGATACCATCTAATACAGACGGATAGGTTAAGAGTGTGGCGTGTGGGGATAGTTTTGACATGTGAAATATATCCCGGGTAGTTAGGTTGATGCTAGAATGGGTTGTATTATGACTCTCTTTGTATCAAAACTATATTGTTGTATAAAACTGATATCGTAGTAATAAGATGTTTTATTTCAGTATATCTGTTGTGTATTGTGTGTGAACATGTGTGTCAATATCAAACCTTTATGAACAACAACTGGATATCATATTGAAATACCTTGTGTGGTAACATATCTATTGTCTCTATGACAACGCATCTAAATACCTTTTGAGGTATCATATCGAAATACCTTTTGTGGTATCATATCGAAATACCTTGTGTGGTAACATATCTATTGTATGTGCGACAACGCATCTAAATACCTTGTGTGGTATCATTTCGAAATACCTTTTGTGGTAACACATCTAAATACCTTGTGTGGTATTATATCGAAATACCTTGTGAGGTAACTTATCAATTGTCTGTGTGACACGTATCAAAGTCCGGTATGACAATATATCAAAAACATGTGTGAGAACATATCAAAACATGGGTGATGTTGTATCTAGTGTGAACAATAACATATCAGTATCACAATATCGTGTGATGTGTGATACTATAACATGTTTTTGAGATAACAGGACTGAGTATAACTACAAACATCTGTGTGATTATTGTATGTTAAGAACATATCTGGATAATATCAATGTAGTTATACTATATTCTTATAATCACATATCAACATAATTTTTTTCAGTATGACGGAATATGGTTGAATTTATGTGACTGAAAGGGTTATATCTTTAATGTTTTTGAACTAACCTGAGTTTATCTGCATGTGAGCAGAATAATGGCTCCAAAAAGAAGTCGACCAGCTAAGAAAACAACTGAGAACGTTATTAACCCTGAAACGAATCAAGTTCCACCTGTTAATCTAGAATCAAATCCTGATTCATGTATCAATCTGGAAGCTACATGGTTCCACCCGTAAATCCTGAAACGTATACAGTTCCACCTGAGAACTCAGAAGCGAATACGGTTCCACATGTGACTACAAGTGGATCCGAACTAAACAAAGCAATGATATCACGAATTGTGAAAGAACAACTATCTGCTGCAGTTCCTGGTATCTTAACGAAACATTGACAACATATTACTTCTGGTTCTGATGGGGGCCATGATCACTTTGAACACAATGCTACTGCTGGAAACGTAGAAACACATCATACCACCGGTACAACAACAACTGTTCCTGATCCGCCACAGCAGAGATGTACTTATAAGTACTTTGCTTCCTACAACCCTCCTACTTTCACAGGTAAAGAAGGAGCGGCTGGACTTTTGAAATGGATCGAGGAAATGGAAACTAAACTTAAAATCAGCCAATGTTTGGTGGAGCATAAGGTGTCTTATGCTGCTTGTTCTGTGAAAGATTTAGCTTTAACATGGTGGAATACCCAGGCGAAAACTTTGGGTTCAGCCACCGTCGATGCTATGGGCTGAAACAATTTTAAAACTCTGATTATGTCAGAAAACTATCCAATCACTAAAATCCAGAAATTGCAAGAGGAATTCTAGAACCACTCTATGGTCGGTGTTGATTGTCTAGCTTATACCGATCGTTTTCATGAACTTACTTTCTTACTTCTCAATATGTTTCCTACGGAAGCAGCTTTGATTGAGAAGTACATCAAATGTTTGGTTCCCCACATTCGGGGAATGGTGACTGCAGCTGAACCAACCACCCTCAAACGTACCATTTTGTTAACCAATAAGCTTACTAATGAGGCAGTAAGAAGTGGTACTTTGTCAACGAAAACTCAGAAGGCTGTGGGCCGTAGTGATCTCAGTACCTCTAGTACTACAAGAGGTACCAAACGAAAGTGGTTTGGCAAAAGCAGAACCAAAGCTCCGGCTAAGACTAGCCAGAGCAAACCAACTGTAAAAATTTAAGGTGCGGCTATTCCAGAGAGGAAAGCGTATACCGCGCAGGAGTCCAAATGCAACAAGTGTCCATATTATCATACAGGACCATTCCTGTTAGCGCAAACTGTAATCGAGTTGGACACTATACCAGATACTGTAACTTTCCTGCTCGTCAAACAAATCAAGCACCACAACAAACCACTCAAACAAATCGGTCATGCTTCAAGTGTGGAAGCCCAGACCATTTCATGCGAAACTATCCGAACAACAACAACAATACCAAGAAAGGGAATGAAGCTAGGTGGAGAGCTTTCCAGATTGGTGCAACAGAGGCTAGGCATGATGCAAACATTGTCACTGGTACGTTCCTTCTTGATAATCTATACGCATTAGTTATGTTTGATACAGGGGCAGATAAGAGTTTTATCTCTCCTGAATTTGCATCATTACTTTCATTGCCTACAGTAGATCTAGAAAATCCTTATGTCATTGAACTTGCTAATGGCAAGTTGATCAAAACTAACAGTGTTATTCAAGGATGTTCCTAGAAGACCGAATTATCACCTTTTCAATATCAATTTACTTTCCATTGAACTTGGAAGTTTTGATATCGTAATCGGTATGGATTGTCTTTCAGAGAACCAAGCGGAAGTTGTGTGTCAAAACAAGGTGATCCTTATATACCATTACCTGACGGTAATACACTGATAGTTCAAGGAGAACGAGCCGGTAGAAAACTTGGTATCATATCTTGTATGCAAACTCAGAAATGCTTACGAAAAGGTTGTCAAGCCTTTCTAGCACATGTGACAGAGAATTGTTCTTCACAAAAACGTATTGAAGATATTCCGGTAGTCAGAGCTTTTCCTGAAGTTTTTCCTGAGGATATATCAGGATTACCCCCAGCGAGACAAGTTGAATTTCGAATTGATTTAATTCCAAGTGCAGCACATGGTGCTAAAGCTCCTTATCGTTTACCACCCTCAGAGATGCAAGAGTTTTCAGGTCAACTGCATGAATTATTAGACAAAGGTTCTAGTAGACCTAGTTTCTCACCGTGGGGAGCACCGATTCTTTTTGTGAAAAGAAAGGTGGTTCGTTCAGAATGTTTATTGACTACAGGGAACTCAATAAATTAACAATCAAGAACCGTTATGCATTACCACGTATTGATGATCAATTGCAAGGTGCTGCTTATTTTTCAAAAATCGATTTAAGATCCGGATATCATCAACTATAGATTCATGATAATGATGTTCCTAAAACTGCTTTTAGAACCCCTTATAGACATTACAAGTTTTTAGTAATGCCATTTGGGTTAATTAATTCACCTGCAGTTTTCATGGATCTAATGAATCGAGTGTGTAGACCTTATTTGGATAAGTTTGTGATTGTGTTTATTGAGGGTATTCTCATTTACTCCCGAAACCAACTGGAACATGTTCAACACCTGAAACTAATTTTAGAACTTTTAGCACATGAGAAGCTATATGCCAAATTCTCTAAGTGTGAATTTTGGTTGCGAGAAGTTCAATTTCTTGGACACGTAGTGAATGAGAATGGTATAGAAGTAGATCGTAGTAAGATTAGAGCTCTGAAACAATGGGAGACACCACGAACCCTAACTGAAATATGTCAATTCTTAGGGCTTGCAGGTTATTACCGGCGATTCATTAAGAACTTTTCAAAAATAGCCTTGCTACTAACCACTTTGACGTAGAAAAATCAACCGTTTATATAGGGTTTCCAACAGGAAGAGGCATTCCAACTGTTGAAACATAAACTCCGCAACACACATGTAGTTTGCTTACCGGAAGGTGCTGATAACTTCACGGTATACTGTGATGCTTCTCGTCAGGGTCTTGGGTGCGTGTTAATGCAGAAAGACAAGGTAATTGCTTATGCTTCTCGACAGTTGAAAATACACGAGAAGAACTATACCACTCATGATCTAGAACTTGGTGAAGTGGTGTTGCACTCAAAATTTGGAGACATTATCAATATGGAACCAAGTGTATTGTATACACTGACCACAAAAGTCCTCAACACATTCTAGATTAGAAAATGTTGAACAAGCGACAAAGGCGATGGGTAGAACTTCTGAATGACTATGACTGTGAAATTCGCCATCACCCAGGTAAAGCGAATGTCGTAGCTGATGCCTTGATTCGCAAAGAACGAGTCAAACCCTTACGTGTGACAGCGTTAGAGATGACTATTCAAACCAGCCTAATTCCTCATATTAGAGAATCTCAGCAACAAGCTTTGCAAGCAACAAACTACCCAGCTGAGGAACTAAGAGGATTAGACAAACAACTAGAAACCAAAACTGATGGAGTACTTTATTTCAAAAGCCGAATTTGGGTTCCTCTAGTCAGTAACATTAGATCAATCATCTTGGATGAGGCGCACAAATCCAAGTATTCTATTTATCCAGGTGCTGACAAAATGTATAAAGATCTTAGAGATTTTATTGGTGGCCTGGAATGAAGAAGCACATAGCCGAATACGTAGATAGATGTTTAACATGTCTTAAGGTTAAGGAAGAACATCAACGACCTTCTGGGTTATTACAACAACCTGAGATTCCCATATGGAAATGGGATCATATCTCTATGGATTTCATTACTAAATTACCCAGAACATCATGTAATCATGACTCTATATGGGTTATCGTTGACCGCCTTACTAAATCTGCACATTTCTTACCCATCCGAGAATATTACTCCATGGATTGATTAGCTAAAATCTATGTTAATGAGATTGTATCTCGGCATGGGGTACCGATATCCATCATTTTGGATAGATATAGTCGATTTATGTCACGATTTTGGCAAACTCTTCAGAATTCCTTGAGCACACAAATCAAAATAAGCACAGCTTATCATCCACAAACGAATGTGCAAACCAAATGAACAAATCAAACATTCGAAGACATGCTGAGAAGCTGTGTGATTGATTTTGGACGTAGCTGGGATATTCATCTTCCACTTGTTGAATTCTCATACAATAACAGCTACCATACCAGTATTCAATGCACTCCATTTGAAGCACTCTATGGACGCAAGTGTAAATCTCCTATCTGCTGGTCAGAGGTAGGTGAAAGTCAGATCATAGGCATAGAATTCATTCAAGAAACTATAGACAACATTGCACTAATTCATGAAAGAATCAAAGCTGCTCGCGATCGTCAAAAGAGTTATGATGATAATCGTCGTAGACCTCTGGAATTTCAAATAGGTGATCGAGTTATGTTGAAAGTATCACCATGGAAAGGCATTTTTAGATTTGGAAAGCGGGGTAAACTCTCACCAAGATTTGTAGGACCATTCAAAATTCTAGAAAGAATTTGAACGGTAGCTTACAGACTTGAGTTACCTCCTGAACTTAGTAACATTCATGATGTCTTTCACATGTCAAATCTAAAAAAGTGCCTAGCTGATGAGTCATTGATCGTACCTCTTGAAGAGATTCAGATCGATGACAAACTCAAGTTCACCGAAGAACCAGTAGAAGTGATGGATCGAGAGGTCAAAGTACTAAAACGAAGTCTTATTCCAATCATTAAAGTTAGATGGAACTCTCAACATAGACCTGAATATACGTGGGAACATGAAGATCATATGAAATATAAATATCCTAATTTGTTCTCATAAAAGATTGTCACCAGATAAGTTTTCACTAAATTTCAACACGAAATTTCTCTAACAGGAGGAGACTGTGACAATTACGTTCGAGGATTACCTCATCATTGACTGAAAGCACATGTCATCGTGCTTGAAATCCACGTTAACAGGACGATTGTGATTATCACGATTTGAAAATACACGAAATATCCAGAACATGGACGAAAACCGTGCGAGAAACGTAGTTCCTGATCCTTTGGAATCGTAAAACGAAGAAAACTTCGAAGTTATAGCACTTCGGGAGTCTTCGCGGTATGTCAAGGCTAAAATGAGGATCCTTGGCAGTACGCGAGGAGTCCAAAATATCTATGGGACTCAGGATTCCTTTGCTGTACGCCAAGCCTCAATCCACCTTCCTTGGCGGTACGCGACGAGTATGGCGGTTCAGAATCATCTCAATTTTCTTAGGTTGCATGCATAATGTTTATATTTTTCATTCTCTCGACTCCAACACACACAAAGACGACTAGATCGAGTTTTTATCATAAAAATCAAGTTCTGAAGCTCTCCAAACGTCCGGATCGTGCTAAGGAACGTTTCTACAAGTCCTGATCATCGTTTGTATCCAAGAAATCAGTCCGATAGGGTAACGATTCATTTTATCTTACTAGCCTGATAATGGTTAGATTAGATATTGTGTTTGAACGTAATGCAATAGTTAGGATTGTTGATTATTGCCTAGATGATAGGTAGGAATGGTAATAAATGAAGAACTCAGTATGCTAACGTAAAAATCTTTGTTTTAATCCGTTGTAATGCCCGGTTATCATGAAATTATATCTTAGATTATAATGGTTTAAACCAATTGATTGTAACAATGCTTGTGATTGTTTTTGATCATTCCTTGAAATGCTAGGTTAAATCCATCTGTTTCAAACCAATGACAAGCATTAAGATAATCACTGGAATAACGATCTGATGTTTATGATAACTGTCAGATTACTACATTGAACATGGTTATTAATCCTATTCTAATATCACATTCTTATGTTTCATGATATATGGGTAATCAATAACAAGGATTGATTATTCCTAAGACAGAAATCCATCTAGAAATTGATTCAGTAAGATAATCAACAATAATACCTATTTGGTTAATCTGAGAATATCCTGATTAATCAATGAGTCATTAACTTTGTATTAGGAACCTGAATCATTATAGGTTCCCACATTCTCATACATTGTATGATTTTACATTTAAACAACTAATTAATGACCTGATATCAGTTTGATGACTAAAAAATACAATGACTTTGACATTGAACGTTCATAAAGATCTCATCAGTAAGTTAAAACATAAATAACTTATTAAACAATAACTAATTCAGAATTAGACAATACTACCAGTCTTTATGTTATTCTGCTAGCTTTGAGATTTCAGGTGAGTTTCGTACAACCCCTTCTCTTTTTAATGATTTACAAACATCAGGGTATTTCTGTAAAACTGTTTTTGAACATATGATATGTCTCACTGTTATCTGTGTGATTTCATGTGAACTTGTGATGAACTCGTAAGATTTCATGGGACTTTTCCTGTAACTCTCTATCATAGTATCGAAAAAGTCCTCATCTCCTAAATTGTATCTAGTGAACACATGTGGGGCCGAATAGGGAACATTGATAGTACTATCTGCTGACAACCCATTTGCTGGGTGGATTACATCTTCCCTGGTGTGAATGTTTCTTACATGTTTCCGAAATCCGCTTAATGTTAGTGATAGACATTAAGATAATGAGGCATTAAGATATTTACCAACGGGTAGTATCTTCGTAAAATCGTAGATTCGCCTAAAAGGAACTAGATATGGGTCCCACAGTTATCTTTGAAACTGTATATCGAAAATTTGCATATCATATCATACTGTGTAAAACAATCATTATGAACTCACCGGCTTTGTGCTGACTTTTCAAACTTAAACATTTTTGCAGGTAGACAGTGACGATGGGTGAGATTTCACTGCAGGCACTTGTAATTAAATAACTTAGTTTGTAAACTATAACCGTGGTTGTAATAACGTTTCCTTGTAATGTAATATCTTTAAGTTAATCTGTGAGTTATGATACTGGATCAAGTAAGTTGCACCCCATCTTTGAGACGTCACCATTATGCTTCCGCAGCCTTCTTAGAGTGATCGGTGACATCATCAACAGGTGACGAGAGGTGGGGTCTGACAGGGTGGTATCAAAGCCACATGTTATAAAACTTTAGGTTGACTTAGAGACCCAGACTATAACCATAGGCTCGTATAGTGACACTGAGAACACTGAACATAACTAAAGAACAAAACTTGTTTTGATTTGTGCCAGGATAATTAGGTGATACGAATTTCAGTTATGAGTGGCCAGCATAACTGAAATTTGCAACACGTGTGTATTCTAGTAAATTTCAATATAAGTAGAACAATAATAACAGTAATGACGAATAGTTGCTTTAAGATAGGAAGAGATATCATGTCATGGTTTTGTTGAATACTATTATTCAATATAATTAGCATATCCTAATGTAATAAAAAGGTTTTTGATGATACATACATACATACATACATACATACAAGATTTGGATCAAGTAATTACCCAACCCAACTAACTCCGACAAGTACAACCTAAATTCATATTCGTTTAGAATTTTACATACACCGTTGTAAGTTTTCATCACAATAAACAAATATTTACATGGTAACGCAAATTCACTTATTTCAAATTGTAAACGGTTGTGAATTAACATACACACATAATGAGGAGCAGCAGTGCAGCATTCCAACGTGAACTATCCAGCATTACACTCATAGCATACCTTCCATTGAAGCTTACTGTCATAGAATCCATGAACTCGCAAACCAACTCATGGCGGTTGATTGTCAGATCAATAACACTCAATGGGTCATTTATCTTGCTCTAGGCTTCCCGCGTGAATATGATGCCATCAGATCTGCTCTCAACCGCAATCTTCCGCCACAGGAAACTGCCTGCAGCGAACTTCAATTTGAAATCCGGCGTCTTGTTGCCTGTGATGTGGTATCCCCAACCCCTATTGTTGCCACCGTCGTCACCAACCCTACTCCTGCTCGTGATTTATAGGCCCACCGATCCTCTACTACCCGTTGTGACACCAATGGCAACACTAACATGTCCCAAAATCGTGTTTCTAGTTGGCAACATGGACATGCTCCTATGGCCAAATAGCCCACATGGGGTCCTTATCCACACTGGGCTCCTATCCATATCGGGCCCCTTCGCGTCCCTACCCAACGCAAGGATGGACACAACCATTGCTAGTGAATCCAGTACCCAACAACAGGCCTAGAACTTTACAATTAGCCCTTGAAACATCATAGGCCTAAGACCACTTGACTGAGGTTGACCCACAACAACCCACTCAGCTAGCCGATGTCGTTCAAGCTCTCTTTATGGACTCCGAGGATATGGAAGATCAGTGGCATTTCGACGTTGACACTTACCACATCATAAATGATCAAGGTAAATTCCCTACTTTTCTTCGTATTCGCCTATAGAGTCAATATTCTGGGTAATGTCAACAAGATTCCTGTACTTGGAACCGAGAATTCTACCATTCAAACAGAAACCAAACCTCTTCACCTAAAATCCATCTTGTTTAATCCTAACATTATCAAAAGCCTTATCTCGGTGCGAAAATTAAATATTGATAATTACATGTCTATTAAATTTGACCCGTTTGGTTTTTCTTTGAAGGATTTCAAGGATGGCACGATCTTGAGTCGCCACAATAGCTCTAGTGATCTCTACCCGCTCACCAAACATGTTTCCGCCGCAACTGCTTGCTTTATTTCCAATAAAAATCTCTTTTTGGCACAACCGTCTAGGTCTCCCAGGACAACATGTCATGGAGTTTCTTCGTTCTAATAATTTTATTTCTTGTAATAAATTACAATTTCCATTTATTTGTCATGCTTGTTAGTTGTCCAAACATAAACTATTACCTTTTTTGATTCTATTTATCGTGTTTTATTACCATTTGCAATTTTGCATTCTAATTTGTGATATCACCAATTTTGAGCCATGTCGGTTACAAATATTACATGGCGTTAACCGACAATTTTACATAATACACATGGGTTTACCCTTTGAAATTCAAATCTTAGCCGTTTGACAAATATGTTCAATTTCTTAAATATATTGAAACTCAATTTCATATGAAAATACAATCGTTTCAATGTGACATGGGAGGTGAGTTCGATACCATCAATTTCAAAAACTTTGCCGAAAACAACGGAATCGAATTTCGGTTCTTATGTCCACACACGTTCCAAAAAAAAAGAGAAAACTGAACGGATGATGCGTTGTTAAACGAAATCATGTTCACCTTACTTACCCAAGCATCCCTCCCGTCTATTTTTTGGGTTGAGGCCCTTCATACGGCTTCTAACCTACCAACATTATCCCCAATAAAATCCACCAAAATCTATCTCCCACCTCTCTATTATACCATCAAAGCCCATCCTATGATCATCTTCATGTTTTTGGATGTCTATGCTACCCAAACATTTCGGCTACTCGATCTCACAAGTTAGTCCCTCGATCCACATCGTGTGTATTCCTCAGATACAAGGCCAACTATTGCATGTATCGTTGCTTTAAATTTCAAGTGGCAGAACAATTTTTTTCACGGCACGTTTACGATGAAACTTAATTTCCTTCCTATCACCAAACTCAACCCCTCCCCTCCACACATATTTCTTGAACTCCCCCTATTATTGTTTACCCACCCCACTATTCGATTAAATTCATCAGCTCCAATTTAAACTAGTGGCCCCACAACAACTAACTCCCCTCCATATAGGTCAACACCCAACGAAAATCCACCCCCACAAATCATTTTACCCGCAACCGACACCTCTCACATCATCACAAGCACCTCTTCAACCACTAAACAGTCCTACGCAAGACACTGTCCCAATCCCATCCATTTTCGTTCCCATTAACACCCACCCCATGCAAACCCGGTCTCGCTCAGGGATAGTCAAAACCCGCACCTCTCTATCCCTACACACTGAGACATCTCCTTCCTTCTCCCCACTACCTAGATCCCATCTCATCGCTCTCACTGATCCAAACTAGAAAGTTGCCATGACTAATGAATATGACACTCTATTGGCTAACGATAATTGGGAATTAGTACCGAGACCTACGGATTTACTCACTATTCGTTGTATGTGGTTGTTTAAGTATAAATTTAAGGCTGATGGTTCATTGGAATTACACAAAGCTTGATTCGCAGTTAATGGAAAGAATCAAATAGTAGGCATAGATTGCGATGACATAGTTAGTCCTGTGGTAAAACCCACCACCATTCGAACAATTCTTAGTCTTGTGGTCTCTAAGTATTGGCCTATTCATCAGATGGATGTTAAAAATGTGTTTCCTCATGGTCACTTAAAAGAAACTGTTTATATGTTTCAACCAACGGGGTTCTATATGACACAAAATCGTAACATGTTTGCAAATTCAACCATTTACTTTATGGGCCAAAACAAGCTCTACGGGCTTGGTATCATCAGTTCGCAACATACATCTCTAAGTGTGGTTTCAAAAATAGTATTTGTGACACTTCCTTATTTGTCTACAGAAAGGGTGCTCAAACCGCTTAATTATTTCTTTACATTGATGACGTTATCCTAATTGCATCTAATGACATGTTGATTCGTCAGATTATTCACTCTTTATCATCAAAATTTAAGACGGATCATCTCGGCCCTTGCATCATTTCCTTGGAATCAATGTTCAACAACAAGATGGTGGTTTGTTATTGCCAGTCTGCCTATGCTTACGATATTTTATATTGTACCAAAATGTCCGATTGCAAGCCAGTTAGCACACCAGTTAAAGCATGTTCCAAACTTAGCACCATTTCCAGTCTAGTTATTCAGGACAGTTCCTTGTATAGATTCTTAGCCAGGGCACTTTAATATCACACAATTGCTCGGCCGGATATCTCTTACACGTTGCAACATATTTTTTTATTTATGCATGCACCGCGAGAACCACATTTTTAGTTCCTTAAATGTATTCATCGTAACATCGAAGGCATTATATCTCACGGACTCGTCATTTCTCCGTCCACATTCACGAAGCTCACAACATATTCAGATGCCGATCGGGGCGGGTGCCCCGAATCTTGTCTCTCTACGTCCGGTTACTACATGTAAATTGGTGCCAATACGGTGTCTTGGTCTTCCAAATGGCAACCGTCGGTCTCGAGCATCAAGGAGTTACAATACTACTGCCGAGGTCTGTTGGGTACGAAATAGTCTTCTCGAGCTCCATATTCTGGTTACACATGGAACTATAATATATTGTAACATCTCTGAAGTGTACCTCTTGGAAAATCCTGTACAACATCAACGTACCAAACACGTCGAACTTGATATTTATTTTTTTTTGAGAAAAGGTTCGTCTTGGCACGGTTAAGGTTCTTCACTTTCCAGCCGACTATCAATATGCCGACGTCTTCACCAAGTGCTCCCGAAACATATCCTTCAGCGTTTTCGGTACAGTTTATGCCTTCGTCCCCCAACGACTCAAAATTGCGGGGAAGTGTTAACCAATGATGATTATTTTGACATAATTATTGGTGTATTTTTGTTATATTGTTTATATTAGCTCGATTGTGTTTCCATAAATAGATAGAATTAGTTTCTCCTTTGTCTAGATATATTACGGTACATTATGTAAATGAAAATCAAGAAAGAGAGATTGTGCATTCTCACAGATTTGTTTGCGTTGGGTAACGGGTTAGAATGAACTAGTGTGAGACAAGATAGATTTTAAGTAAAATCAGTTTGGATCAAGTAAAATTAGACTCACAACAGTTATGTTCGGTGCTCTCAGTGTCACTATACGAGCCTATTGTTATGGTCTAGGTATCTAAGTCAACCTAAATTTATATAATATGTGGCTCTAATGCTAACCTGTCACACCCCCACCTCTCGTCACCGATCACTCTAATAAGAAGGTTGCAGAAGCATAGTGGTGATGTTTCAAAGATGGGGTGCAACTTACTTGATCCGGTATCACAACACACAGATTAACTTAAAGATATTACATTACAAGGCAACGTTATTACAACCACAGTTATAGTTTACAAACTAAGTTATTTAATTACAAGTGCCTGTAATGAAATCTCACCCGTCGTCAGTGTCTACCTGCAAAAATGTTTGAGTTTGAAAAGTCAGCACAAAGGCGGTGAGTTCGTAATGATTGTTTTACACAGTATGATATGATATGCAAGTTTTCGATATACAGTTTCAAATATAACCATGGGATCCATATCTAGTTCCTTTCGGGCGAATCTACGATTTTACGCAGATACTACCCGTTGGTATATATCTTAATTTCTATCACTAAAATTAAGAGGATTTCAAAAACAAATAACAAACATTCACACCAGGGGAGATGCAATCCTCCCAGCAAATGGGTTGTTAGCCGATAGTACTATCAATGTTCCATGTTCGGCCCCACATGGGTTCACTAGATGCAGTGTAGGAGATGAGGACTTTTTCGATACTGTGATAGAGAGTTACAGGAAAAATCCCATGAAATCTTACGAGTTCAACACAAGTTCACATGAAATAACACAGATAACAGTGATACATATCATATGTTCAAAAACAATTTTACAGAATTACCCCGATGTATGTAAATCATTAAAAAGAGAAGGGGTTGTATGAAACTCACCAGAAATCTCAAGGATACCAGAATAACGTACAAACTACTAGTATGATCTAATTCTGCATTAGTTATTGTTAATAAGTTATTTATGTTTGAATTTACTGATTAGATATCTCTGAACGTTTAATGTCAAAGTCATTGTATTTTTGAGTCATCAAACTGATATCAGGTCTTTAATTAGTTGTTTTAATGTAAAATCATACAATGTACGATAATGTGGGAACCTATAATGATTCAGGTTCCTAATACAAAGTTGATGACTCATTAGATTAATCAGGATATTCTCATATTAAAAAATTAGGTATTATTGCTAATTATCTTACTGAAACAGTTTCTAGATGGATTTCCGGCTTAGGAGTAATCAATCCTTGTTATTGATTGCCCATATATCATGAAACATAAGAATGTGATATTAGAATAGGTTTAATAACCATGTTCAATGTACTAATCTAACTGTTATCATAAACATTAGATCGTTATTCCAGTGATTATATTAATGCTTGTCATTAATTTGAAACACTTGGATTTAACCTAGCATTTCAAGGAATGATCAAAACAATCACAAGCATTGTTACAATCATTTGGTTTAATCCATTATAATCTAAGATATAGTTTCATGATAACCGGGCATTACAACGAATCAAACAAGGATTTAACCATTAACATGCTGAGTTCTTCGTTTCTAATCATTCCTAGCCATCATCTATGCAATAATCAACAATCCTAACTATTGCACTACTTCAAAATCAAGATATAATCTAACCATCATCAAGCTAGTAAGATAAAAAGAATCGTTACCCTATTGGACGAACTTCTCGGATACAAACGATGATCAGGACTTGTAGAAACGTTCCCTAGCACGATCCGGACGTTTGGAGAGCTTCAGAACTTGATTTTTATGATAAAAACTCGATCTGGTCGTCTTTGTGTGTGTTGGAGTCGAGAGAATGAAAAATATAAACATTCTGCATGCAATATGAGAAAATTGAGATGATTCTGAACCGCCATACTCGTCACGTACCGCCAAGGAAGGTGGATTGAGGCTTGGCGTACCGCGAAGGAATCCTGAGTCCCATAGATATTTTGGACTCCTCGCGTACTGCCAAGGATCCTCATTTTAGCCTTGGCATACCGCTAAGACTCCCGAAGTGCTATAACTTCGAAGTTTTCTTCGTTTTACGATTCCGAAGGATCAGGAACTACGTTTCTCGTACGGTTTTTGTCAACGTTCTGGAGTTTTCGTGTATTTTCAAATCGTGATAATCACAAATGCTTTCGAAGACTTAACCTATCTTTATGCTGAGTAGTTACTCATCAGAAGATAAGTTAAGTTTAACTTCCGAAGAATTATTTATTCCTTATCATTTCATTTACTCAAAGTTAATCATACCAATGGATGTTATTAAGTACCTGAATCTTCCTTCATCAAATTCTTTGGTGAAGAGATCAGCCAGATTGTTCTCTGTATCAACTTTGACTAGATGAATTAACCTTTTCTCAGCACAATCTTTGATGAAGTGATATCTTATGTCAATGTGCTTTGTCTTGGAATGTTTAACAGGATTGTTGGTGATGGAGATTGCACTTGAGTTGTCTATCCAAATAGGAGTGTTGATCAGATCTATTCCATAATCTTTCATCTGATTTTGAATCCAGATAACATGTGCACAGCAGCTAGAAGCAGCTATGTATTCTGCCTCTGCAGTCGAGGTAGATACACATGACTGTTTCTTGCATTGCCAAGACACAATCCTGGGTCCAAGGAATTGACATCCTCCTGATGTTGATTTCTTGCTGATGTTACAACCTCCATAATCACTGTCAGTGTAAGCCATGAACTGAAGATCTTTATTTCTAGGATACCATAATCCTAGACTTGGTGCTCCTTTGAGATATCTAAAAATTCTTTTCACAGCCAGCATATGTGAGACTTTGGGATTGGCCTGAAATCTTGCACACACACAAGTTGCAAACATAATATCTGGCCTGCTTGCTATGAGATACATCAAAGAGCCTATCATTGCCCTATACTGGTGTTTATCAACATCCTCCCCTTCAAGATCAGGGCTAAGAGATGTTGTCTTGGACATAGGAGTTCCCAGTGCTTTGCAATCAGACATCTTGAATCTTTCAAGAATGTCCTTGACATATTTTGATTGATTAATAAAAATCCCTGTAGGAGTTTGTTTCACCTGTAGTCCAAGAAAGAAGGTGAGTTCTCCCATTGAACTCATTTCAAACTTGGATTTCAACAGTGATTCAAAGTCCTTGCAGAGAGATTCATTAGTTAAACCAAAGATAATGTCATCAACATAGATTTGTACTAGCATGATATGTTGATTGGACTTCTTGAAAAAGAGAATTTTATCAATTGTCCCTCTCTTGAAATTGTTAGATAGTAGAAAGGAAGACAAAGTTTCGTACCATTTTCTGGGAGCTTGATGAAGCCCATAGAGAGCTTTATCAAGCTTACAGACATGATCAGGAAACTTTGGATCTTCAAATCCTGGAGGCTGACACACATAAACCTCCTCATCAATCTTTCCATAGAGAAAGGCACTTTTTACATCCATTTGAAACACTTTGAAGTTCTTGGCAGCTGCAAATGCTAAGAAGATTCTGATGGCTTCAATTCTTGCAACTGGAGTAAAAACTTCATCATAGTCTATACCTTCCTCCTGAGTATATCCCTGAACAACCAGTCTTGCTTTGTTTTTTATGACAACACCTTTGTCATATTTCTTGTTTCTGAACACCCATTTGGTTCCAATTGCATACTTACCTTCAGGTAAAGGACATATCTTCCATACTTCTTGTCTTTCAAATTGAAGAAGCTCCTCCTGCATGGCTTCTACCCAACTGTTGTCTTTCAATGCCTCAGCAACCTTCTTTGGTTCTATTTGGGATAGAAAGCATGATAACAAACAAATGTTTGCTTCGTGCATAGAGCTTCTAGTTCTCACTCCTTCTTCAACATTTCCAATAATGTTCTCAACTGGATGAGTGTTGTGAATTCGAGTTCTTGGAATCACATCCAATTCAGAAGCCTCATCCAGATTGATTGACTCAAGGTTAGGAAGTACTACCTCAAGCTGAATTTCTGGCATATCTTGTGGATTCTGAATTTGGACTGTGGTGGGTTGGTTTTCTCTGGGAAAAGTGGTTTCCAGAGTGTTTGCCTCTGCTGATGGACTTCCTACTTCTTCTTGATGTTGTAAACCAGAAGTAGATTCACTTGAGGGACCTGCCTGAGATGTGTTAATTGTCTCAGGCTGTGACACACCATTTTGTGTTGAAGAGGATTCTGCCAAGATTTGTCTTGAAGCTATTGGCAGTTCAACACGAAAGTCATCTGCTTTTGTGCATTTGGAGGTATCTATGGTAGCTGACTATGAAGCTGGAACATACTCTTTCACCAGATTAAATGCAGATGTAAAGGTATCAAGATCAAATAACCAATCAGGGCCTGTTCCAGGTTTATTGAGAGTATGTTCATTGAACTGAACATTTGCAGATTCTTCAATAATTCTGGAAGCTTTGATGTATACTCTATAAGCCTTAGCATGTGAAGAGTACCCAACAAAGTAGCCCTCTGTTGATTTCTCAGCAAACTTGGCTAAATGATCTTTAGTATTCAAGATGGTGCATTGACATCCAAATGGTTTGAGAAACCCAATAAATGGTTTTCTCTTATGCCAAATTTCATAAGGAGTCATACCATGTGTCTTAACTACCAATATTCTGTTTTGGACATAACAGGCAGTGTTGACTGCTTCTGCCCAAAAAGTTATTGGAAGTTTGACATCAGACAACATGGTCCTTGCAGCCTCAATTAGTGTCCTATTCCTTCTCTCAGCAACACCATTTTGTTGTGGATTCCTAGGAGCACTAAATTGTCTTGTGATACCCTTAAATTCACAAAATGAATTTAGAACATGATTCTTGAATTCTGTTCCCTGATCTGATCTTATTATTTTTACATGTTGGTCACTTTCATTCTCCACCCTAAGTATGAATGACTTTAGGATCTCAGCAGTTTCATCCTTGGTACTTAAGAAAAATACCCAGGTATACCGAGAGAAATCATCAGTGATCACCAAGCAATATGATTTTCTACCAAGACTTTTAACACTTATGGGGCCAAACAAGTCCATGTGCAGTAAATGAAGGACTGTTGTGATGGAATTTATCTCTTTGGCATGATGAGATGATTTGTGTTGCTTGCCTTTCAAGCATGCAATACATTTATCAACACAAATAAATTCTTTTGTTGGTAAACCAGTTACTAAGTTATTTTTGACAAGTTTATTCATATTTTTGAGATTTACATGACAAAGTCATCTATGCCAAAGAGATGATTCATCAAGTGAAGCTTTTGAGACAAAGCAACTTATGTTACTGAGTGGTGTAGCTGTGCTCATGTCAAGCATGTACATGTTATTTCTTCTTGGAGCCCTGAGCAAAATTTGATCATTTGGAATAGCAAATCCTGGCTTTAAAACAATACATTCATGCTCAGTAAACAACATGTTGTGCCTTTGATCACACACCTGTGATACACTCAGTAAATTGTAGTTAAGTTCTTTAACAAAGTTCACATTCTCAAAACTTACACGCCCATTTGAAATAGATCCTCTGCCTGTGATATACCCTCCTACTGGATTTCCACCGAATGCAACAGACCCTCCAAAGAATGGTTCATAGTTATGAAGGTGAGTCTTGTTGCCTGTCATGTGCCTGGAGCAGCCACTATCCACTATCCAAAGATTACTTCTTGCATCCTGCTGCTCCTGCACATAACAAATTCAGTTAGTGTCTTTTGGGAACCCAAGCCATAGTGGTCTTGGGTTTGCCTTCTGAATTATAATAAATAAAACATTTTAAATGCATGTTTGGTAGAACAGATGATGCACTGATTGATGAGGTCAAAGGTGGTTCAGATTCTTTTCTTGTCCAGGTCATGTTATCTCTTTTGGAAGACATAAAGGGTTTTGGCTTCTTCATTTTCTCATCGGAAGTACTTTTGAGGTATGCTTCCGATGGCCTTCTAGGAAATAGTCTTGTCTTCTGATTATGTAATGATGATCTGGGTATAGCTTCCGAAAACTTAGAATGCTTTTCTTTTCTTTTCTCATCAGAAGCCGGTGCAGCTTCCGATGGTTTCTTCTGACTCTTTAATTTTCTTTTCTCTGAGAGACCTTGGTTATCTTCCGATGAAGAGAATGATTGTCTAAAGTGTCTGTATGATGGTTTTGATTGCCTGATGGGTTGGCTGCGTCTACTTGGATTATAAAGACAGTCAGCAGCAAAGTGATCAGAATCTCCATACATTAGGCAATTTATGAGCTGTTGCCTTTCTTCCTGAGAAACCTTGTCTTTGGGACCAGTTTTAAGGTTTGATTTTGATGGTCCATTACCCTTCTTTCTATTGTGCACTGGAGGATTGCTCAAATACTTATTTTGTTTTGAATTTTGAGAATCAGTTGTATTTTCCTCAGAAGAGATGGTGTCTTTGTCATGTTCAGTGGATTGTTTTGGTTTTACAAAAATAGTTGTATTTATTTGTTTTGATTTATGGTTTTTTCTTTTAGAAACTGTTTTGGTTTTTATTTTTGGCACCACCACCTCTTCTTCTATGGTATCTTCAGCAGAAGTGTTGTCAGACACTTCTGATTCACTATCCACCATGTGGACTCCAAGTTGCTCATCAAACACAAGTTTGATTTCAGGTTTGCACTTAACTTCTACCTGTGGAGTATAAACAACTGGTGGTTCCACATTGTTATATCCCAACCCAGCAGTTTTCCCTTTAGCTAGATTAGAAATGTTATTCATTTTCCACATTTTTTCGAACTTCTCACCCTGGCTGAGAAATTTATCCCTGTATGATTCAGCCAATACAAGTTCGGTCTTAGCAGTTGTTAATCTTTTTAAAAGATCATTTATTTGACAAATGTAGTTAGTCTCTTCATGTTTGAGACTGGAAACTGCTTTTTCCAAAGTTTCAATCTTTTCTTTATAGTCCTTTTCAGCTTTGTAAAATTCTTCTTTGACAACTTGTATTGACTCAAGTTCATTGCATACTTGTGCATTAACTCTTTTATAAGCATTTAATTTCTCTAAGCATTCAGGTGTACACATATTATCTGTTACCTTGAATGATGAACTGGCATCATTTGCCATGAAGGCATTGTTTTAGATTGATGCATCTTCTGCTTGAAAGCTCCAGTCTGAAAAATCATGATGTTCAGCAACATTTGCATTGATGGTTTGATTTGTAGCTTGCTGGTTGGTTTGCCTTTCTCCTGTTGTTGGCTGATTTCTTGGTGCTTTGCATTCTCTTGCAAAGTGCCCAAGCTGCTGACAGTTGTAGCATCTGATTTTGGATTTATCCAGTCCAAAACCGGTCTTCATGTTATGTTTCTTGAATTGCCTCCCTGTTCTCCGATAAAATTTCTTTGCTCTGAAAGAGATCATGGCCATCTGATAATTGATGTCCATCTCTTCTAAATCATCAGCAGGAATTCCTTCCAGATCTTCTTGACACAACTGAAAATAGTTTGTTTCTTCAGTTAATAAAGCTCCTGAGCCAGGGGTAACCAAAGGGACAGATTGTGCAAAGGGATTGGTATTTGAACTTGATGATGTGGGTACTTCAGAATATGAGGTGTTGGGTTGGCTTGGTTGTACAGTTGAATGAAACACAGACTGATAACTCTGAAATGATGAATTTTGAGTAGGAGCATACAATGCAGCTGATCCTGAAGGAAATACAGGTGATGTTTTTGATTCCTGAGAGTCAATCTCCATTTGATATGCACTTAAGATACCAAATAATTCTCCAAGAGTCAGTGTCTTCAAGTTTTCAGTTCTTCTGATGGTGACTGAATAGATGTTCCAGGCCTTTTGAAGAGATCTCAGAAATTTTCTGGGCACATCTTGATTATCCAGCATTACCCCTGCAGTGGTTAGCTCATCTACAAGTTGGACATACCTTAGGTACTAGAAGACATGTTCTCATTGTTTTCATGGCAGAAGTTTTCAAACTTCTGTTTCAGCATATCCTTCTTGTTTTCTTTGACATCATCCGAACCTTCATACATCTGCTGCAGAGAATTCCACAACTCTTTAGCTGATTTTCATTTCTTGAATGCATGTATAATAGAGTTGGGGATTGACATCTGGATGAGCCACAAAGCCTTTGAATCCACTTCCATCTTCTTATAATCCTCATCTGAATACATGGATGGATCCTTTGGTACAGCAGCTCCACCGGCTCCAGCAGCAGCAATTGTAGGAATGTAGGGACCTTCAAGAACAGACTTCCAGAGTTTGAAGTCTTGATTCCTGATGAACCCTTCCATTCTGACTTTCCACGTATCAAAGTCTTCAGGGGTGAACATCGGTGGCTTGTTGAGTGTCCCATTTTCTGTATCATGCTTGTTTAATGCAGCCATTTGAACAAACAACAGATTATGAGATTCGTAGTAGTAAGATGTAAGAAGATATACAACTGGTAACTTAAGGATGGCTAGTCACTTAAGTTTAAGAGCCAAGGCTCTGATACCACTTGTTGGATCGGTTTGTTAAATTCAAACAACACACAAACAGGATCTTCTCACAATCAATCTAATAGACGCAGAATATCTATTAGAAGGATCTTACAAACACTTAAGGATGAACAAATAATCTTTGAATAAGCAGTAAGAACACAAGAGTTAATTCAAGCTCAAAGATATATTTCTCTCAAAGTATAACAAGTGTACAACGAACAAGCACGCTCTTAGTTGGTTTACAGTGAGAGGTTATATAGCCAAGGCTACAACCGTATACACGTAGGAATACAAGTTGGGTATACTAGACAAGTACATAAAGTAAAGCTTATTCTAGTATGAGGAGTGTCTTAACAGGCTAAGACACTCAATTACAATAATTACAAATACAGACATTGACTTAACCAAAGACTAGCTGGATACACAAAGCATTTAATGTTGATGATCTTCAAAGCTTCAGATAATATTTTGCATTTAATGCTGAGGAAGGGAAGTAAGGTGCTGTCTGACTTTAGGTATGTTCTTTTTGTATTTAATCAGACCAGCATGTCTTGTGTCAGTCCCTTTTGTACTATGAAAGTAATCAGCTACAGTCTTTGTCAGAGGATAAACCTCGGAAGTCTTTGTCTTTGTCTTTGGTGCAAAAGAAGATTCCTCGGAAGCTTTATGTCTTCGGAAGCTTTTAAGTCTTCTGAAGCTTTAATACCGTTAAGTGTTATTCTTCCGAAGCAGTTGTCTTGTATAACCTTCGGCAGGAACACGTTATCCTTCGGAAGCAATGCTGCTTCCGAAGAATCACTTCTTCCTTCCGAAGGCTTTTATTCATTGAAGCTCCTATACTTAGACAGAATAAGAAGTTTGGTGAGCATCAGCCTTTATTAGTCTTTACAGTTTCTATTGAAGTGCTTAGTTTCTACAAGATAATTCAGTTTTGCACAATAACTTGGCTTCTACGGAGATTATAGTTTCTCCATATCATCTAGTTTCTATCGAAATTCCATTTAAATATACTAACGACGACGTAGTCTCTACTATTGAAAGACATTTATGTTGATATCCTTTTGTACATCAGAATTCCTGTTGATGTAGAGTTAGTGACCATATCTTGATCATCTATAAGATTGCATTTGTTTGTTTTACAAGAAAAGATTCACTTCTTATGTGTTGATCAACTTTTTAATTAATAATGTGATCATTAACCTTAACCATGAATATATTTGTTTTGTAAGAACCACAAAAGCATAACCATAAAAAGTAACTTTCTATGGTGGTTGTTCATTTCTAAAATTTTCATCACAATATTATAGAAATGACTTGTGTAATATTGTATCCCTTGTTATTGTATTGATGGAGAAATTGACCCACTGAAGAAACCACTCCTTTTCCTTCTCTGATATTTTAGAATCTTCGACAAAAAGTCCCATCTTCAATCTTAATGTATTTGTTATACAGACACTATATTCACGCGACTAATTTCCCTAGAAGAATGTATTATGTATTATTGCTCGACAAAGACTTGCCTTTTTCCTCAAGAAAAATAGAAAGTCTTGGCTACCAGGGGGGGTTAATGCTTGATATTTGTGGGATCCGTATAAAACATGATCTCAATTAAGTTACATGTCCACATGTACTGACAAGATGATTCTTGGAGGTCGACAAAGCAACCCCTTTCAACATCTTGAAATTATGTCAAAGTTGTAGCAATATATTATGTCGATTGCAAATGTATGTGACTAAGGTCTATTTTCCTACAGAAACGTCAAGCCTGATAACTATCTTTCAAGACAATACAATATGTATAGATACTTTAAAGGAGACACAAGGAAACATATCTGGCCAAAGATTTCTTAACATATGATACGCAAAAAAAAGGAAAATTTAATCTTCGTCAGATTAATACAAACAATTATTACAAAAGCTTGTACTTTGCAAACTTACAGACACGTATTGTGTTAGGTACAGACACACACACATAAACACATGAAAAAGTTGTAAATCAACATAAGAGAATTAACTTGGTTTGGTCAGTGTGACGTATACAAGCAGAACTAGAGTTTGCATTATTATTAGGTGCCTAAGGAATTGCAAGTACATATTGCAATATCATAGGGAGATAAAAATAGGATTTCTTTCAAGCTAAGCCTGGCCTGTATGACGACCCATTAGGGTTAGCTGGTTATAAGCCTCCACCCATAACATATTAGTTTGTAGGAGAAAATTATCACATACACACACATTTCAATAATACATATTAATCATAATTCTATTTATAGTGTTAACTAAAAATTACTTAATTATGATGAAATATAAGGGAAAAAAGAATGGCATGATACGTTCCCTAT
This sequence comes from Mikania micrantha, assembly GCA_009363875.1. Lineage (NCBI taxonomy): Eukaryota > Viridiplantae > Streptophyta > Magnoliopsida > Asterales > Asteraceae > Mikania > Mikania micrantha. The sequence continues at coordinate 67,789,884 of CM018680.1, read as the reverse complement.
CATGTTTTATGTTACGTGTTTGCAAATCAAATTACATTGAAAGATATACATAGTGATCATACTTCTGTTTTATAATGTTAAAAAATGACTTAACTATTGAAAAAGGAATGACATGATACCTTCCCTATTATGTGTTACTTTACGTGTTTGCAAATCAAATGAAATTAAAGAAGCCATTATGATCCTTTTACATTGTGGTTATTGCTATAAATAAATGGGCGAACATGGAAGTTGTACAACAAGCCCTCAATGTTCAACAAGTATGTAATCATGGTCCTTTTTGTTGTAAAATTACAAGTAGTTTAGCTATATATCATTGCATCTCATTCCATAAATTTTATCATAGGGAATGGTTGGAAAGTTTGAGGAACTCAACTCCACCTTACATTACAAAAAAGGAAAGAATGACACAATTTATTATGCTAATGACATCTTTAGTAGTTACTCATATCATAAGAAACTTTCTACTAAAAGTTGTCGAGCTTTGATATACAGGTAACGCACCTACGCCCTCCCTCTCAATCTCTTTAACATAATCTCATTGTAATAATTTGATTAAATATGTGTTTATTATTGATAGATAGTGGGGATCATGATTTAACATTTCCATATGTTGGCGTTGAGCAATGGATATCTTCTTTGAATCTTGAAGTTGAAGCACCATGGGAACCGTTCTACGTTGATAATCAAGTCGGAGGGTGAGATAAGGCTCCATACACTAATTAAAGAAATATATGCCTTATTACAACTTGTTTCATATTATCATTCTTGAGTGATTAATTAATTTTATTAAGGTTTTACGACTGGGTTTTTTCATGTTTCCTCATGGAGATATCTAACAAAATACACACTGAATAATTATTCTTTGACATATGCTACGGTTAAGGTGAGAAACAACCATCACGTACATTTTGCTCTACTGAATAATGCAGTTTTTTTTTTAGTTTTTAGTTAAAAACACTAATGTATAAAAGTGAAATCATGCGTATTATTTGCAATTCTTGAAATTAAATTGAGTATTGTATAATGTAGTATATGGTACATAAAGAATGTTCTAATGCAATTGGATTTTTTCAGGGAGCACGACATGTAGTTGATTCTTACAAGCCTAAAGAATCTTTTGCATTAGCACAAATGTGGTTTTCTTCACAAGCCTTTTCAAGCGATACTTAGTTGTTTACTCATCTAATTAATGTAGTCATGTTTGCTACTGTGTTTCGGTTCTTGTGTGTTGGTGTTAATAGTATTTCAAAGTTCCTGTTGAAGACCTTTAGATGCTTGCGTAGAAGATATGTGGATTAACTAAGTTTCCTAGTATTTCGTAGTTTACCAAGTCGGTTTGAATACTCAATTTGCAAGTTGTTTTCTGGTTGCTATTTTCATTCCGTATTTGTCTCATCTTACTGTTATGTAATTTGCTATTTAAAGCATTCTAATTGATAATAAACAAGCATTTGAGTTCAATCTTTTACATTCAATTGTGCGAGTGTGTAAACCTAGTTTCTGATTCCAACATTCGGGTATCAGAGCCATGTTCTGATTCAAGCTCTTTGTCAATTCTCATTAGTCTGTTATGAGCCAACAATCAGTCAAACAATAACTCGATACCTTCTGTATCCATCTTTAAAGGTGATGGGTATGAATTTCGGAGTATTCGCATGAAAACCATTCTGATGTCTCAAGACTTGTGGGACCTCGTTTCAAATGGGTTTGATGAAAATGATAGAGATCGCACCAGACTTAGAGATCATCGGAAGAAAGATGCAAGGGTGTTGTCTATAATTCAACAAGGTGTAGATGATGAAGTATTTTTACGTATTGCAACAGCCACCTTGTCTTGCCAAGCCAGGATTCTCTTGCAGACGGAGTATCATGGTGATTATAAATTTCAAGCTGTTAGACTACAGGGTCTATGACGAGACTTTGAAACAATAAAGATGAAGTATGGTGAAGAGGTGACAAATTTTCTATCCCGGGTGATGAAAATTGTGAACCAACAAAGAGCTTATGGTGAAATGATCTCAGATCAAACAGTTGGAGAGAAAGTTCTTCGAAGTTTACCAACACAACAGTACACAGGTTTCTTCAAAACCAACTGTTTCAACAACAACAGTACACGGGTTTTTCCTGTCACAAAAATGAAACAAAAACCAACCGTTAATTATTGAGAATAGTACAGAGGTTTTCTAAAGGCAAATTACAACCAACTTTTGTTTCAAGCAACAAAAGTACACGGTTATACAATAACAAAACAAACCAACTCAGTACACAGGATAACTAATTGATCCTAACAGTGCACAAGTTCACCAATTGTTTCTAACAATGCACGGGCAAACCAACTGTTTCTATCAATACACGGGCTAAATAACTGTTTCTACCGATAACAGTACACGAGTTTATTCCATTTGCCTCAAGATTAAACCAACTATTCTACACTTTTAATCTTTTATTGTAAACTATCACATGACCATGCTCTTGTTCTAAACAATTTTGGTGTTTCTTTTATTTCAATTCTTTCAAACTTTAGAAATTTAAACTCTAGTATTTTCAAATAATTTCATGTAATAAAGAAAAGAAGTACTTATCTGTACATTAGACAATTTAATGATTCTTTTGAATCTTCTCTTCTTGATTCTTACAGCCCTTTCCAATTGGAATTTTTTTTTTTTTGCAAAGATTTCTTCTTGTCAATCGTACCTTTTTGTGCAGAACCAACAAAAGAGCAATTCACCCTCTTCTTTTGTTGTTTGATTATTTTTTTTCTCAGTGAAAATATCTAAAAAAGAACGAATTTCCAAAAATAATTGAATCCTCCCTTTAATTTTGTTGCCTTTGATATTGATTATAATAATCAATAATGATAGCACATGGTCCCTTCGAGTGATTGCATCTTCTGCCTATCAAAAAATTGATAAAACACGGCAGAAGGTTCCGATTTCAAATAAAATCCAATCGTCCCTTTCTTCTTTTCAATATGATCACACAAATCATGAAATTGAAATCCAATCTGCTTCCAATTGCGCCATGTTTCTTCGAATCAATCGAGATACATTCTATTATAATAATCAATAATGATAGCACATGGTCCCTTCGAGTGATCGTCTTCTGCATTAGGGTGATTTTTGTAGTAGTGATCCTATGCATTTACTTTTTAAATTAACCAATTAATGATAGTTAATGAGTTATCTCATTTTTGGTGGGTTATTTTTTTAACCTTCCCCTATACATATTCATATGTATATATACATAGGGGATGGTTCGTATGTTAACCCTTCCTTATTGCGATAACCGAATAACTACATCTTATTAATTTGGGACCTACATTAAAATAGATCTAAAGGTATAGGTTTTCTCTTTTTTTTTATTAATATAAGTGGGTCCTACAGTACACTAATTAAAAAAGGAAAAACCTACACCTTTAGATTTACTTTAGTGTGGGCCCCAAAGTGATAAGATGTATTTATTTAGTTAACGCAATAAACATGAGTTAACATTTGATCCCCTCCCTATATATATAGGGGAAGGATCATAAGAAACCATCAATTTTGAAGAAAACTTAAAAACTCTCATTAACCAATCAGATAACTTCCCATTATATCTTTTTTGTTTTTATTCAAAAAGGTATATTTGTAAAACACGTATTTTATTTATAGAATTTATCTACTCTTAATTTCTTTCCAATTTTTTGCTCTTGTAATATCTTAGTTTGTTAATTCTTTCATATTCAATTTGTTAAGACAACTTATTTTCTTCCTAATCAATAAAAAAAGGCCACCATCGTTGAGGGTTCACTCCGACGAACTCTTTAGTGACAAAAAATCTACAATCGATGCTCATGGCAACACCATTCATCAATTAAAGTGCTTCATCATCGAGAAGATGTACAACGAGAATCAACCGAAAGCTTCTATTTCTAGTGATTCTAATGGTTTCATTATCAGCAGAGATGCATTCCGTCAGGCTGTTATTGTTACCCTCGAATGACGTTTGTTCTACATTCCATTGTTCAAGATCTACATAGGCATGGTTGCGTTACATAATTATGATCCTCATAGTTGTGCCGTTCAATCTAACGTTTTGTTACAATTTGTAAAATAGCCTTATGAAATGGAATTTCCATCCATTTTAAAAAATGCCATTTTGGTTAGTTTCAACCTCGATGCTTATATGTATCACTAGCCATTTTGGATTTTTTTAATATAAATGAAGTTAGCAACAAATTTCACATCGATCAATTCGGTTTTTTCGGTTTTATTTTTGATTTTTATTGTATCACATATATGTAATATATATACATTTGCCTTTGTAATTTTTTTTCTTTAATTCTTACATATATGTAATCAAGTTTACTTGTATGATTATATATATGTTAGCATGTTTAAATAATCATAATCTTGTTCATTGTTATTTTTCATAAAAAAATGCTTTCATTTTTCTTTTTTATTAAATACTTACATATATGTAATCAAGTTTATTTGTATGATTATATATATGTAAGCATGTTTACATGTATGTAATTAAAATGAAACTAATACTTGTTTATGTTTACATATATGTAATTGGATGCTTATGTTGAAAAAAATCAGATTTTTTGCATCAAAAAATTCAGATTATTTGAAATCAATTTTTTTAGTGAAAAAATTGATCAAACTAATCCGTTTATACGATTACATATATGTAGCCATGTTTACAAACGCTAATAGTTGGGTTTATTATATATAGGTAATCAGAAGGTTTTTCCTTGAATACTTACACACACACACACACACATATATATATATATATATATATATATATATTTTCTTGATTTCCTACATATATGATTACACACATGTAATCAAACATTATAAAAACATATGTTATCATAATAAAGGATGTATACATTTTGATTGCATATGTGTAAGCAGTATAAAACTAATATTAAAAATTGTGAAGACTATCACATTTAGGGCATGCTTTTTTAACTTTTAGGTTTTATCTTTAGGTTTAAGGTTTGTTTTTATAATTTTGGTTTTATTATTAGGGTTTACTGTTTATGATTTAAGGTTTAGGTTTTGGATAATTACAAGCCGGTTCCAATGATGTAAAAATGAATTCAATCGGAGTTTGTTTGAGTCGATTTTCGAGTTTTTAAAAATCATTCTTAGCCTTATTAGGCAAAAAATACTTTTTAAGGGAACCATCCCCTATATATATATACACACACACACACTCCTTTATTATGTATATTGGAGAGAGAAAGTTGAAAGTCTTAAAATTAAGGAAAGTATAAGTGATAAAGCTTCATGTACAACCCATGAAGCAAACTTCTTAATTTGAAGTCTTGAAATCCTCCACCCTTTCATAATTCAAATTTCAAACCAAGCTCTCTGTTTTGAATCCCCTTTCAAAAAAGAACCCTAACTTCTTCTCCCCCAGTTCTCTGTTTCTTTTGGGTTTGATTTCGGCAACAAGGTAGATGATCTTCTTTCTACATAGAAGAAGGATAGTAGGTGTGCTGGCGATGATCCAAGCATCCAGTGGAAGTCGTTCCAATGAGAGAAATATAGAAAGGAAGGGAAAGTAGGTGAGACTGATGCGAGCCCTAAATAACTTGTCACACCAGTTGATCGGACAACTAGGGAGCGAAAGATCATTGAACGGTTCACCGAGTATACGTAATGGCGTTTTGCCCTAAACCCTTCTCAACTAAAAAGGTAAATCGTATAATTTGTTTCAATTTTATATTTGTTATTTCGATTTTGAAGTGCTACCTTGTTTTTACGTGATTTTTATGGATTGATGCATGGCTCTGGCACTCGTCTCAGGATATCCCAAATGGTACGTGCTATGAGCCGGCTGGTGACAACTACTACCACATGCATCTTCATTATTGCAGCAAACATATTAGCTAAATGGGTATCTAATATCTTGCATGAAAAGTACTCTTATTTTATGTCATGTTTTAATCGATACAGTTTTCATTATGTGTTATCAGTTCAAATGAGGCTTATTTTTAGCTGAATATGTTAGGTCGTAGTCGATTTTGTATTTGGTGTTGGTGAATTCGTCATGTTAAAGCTTTAGCGCTGGTGATTAGTGTTGAGATACAACGCACCAAGGCTAGGTTACAGAAAGAAATTCCAAGGCCACAACTGAATATTAAGAAGTTCTCACCTACTAACTCTATTCCTTTGATTATTCATGAATGGTATGCACATGTATCTTGATTCTGCTTTCTATATCTCATGCTATTGTTTTGCCCGTGAGTATGGAGTATGCATGCATGTATGATGTGTGTATGGTGTATGTATGTACACATTCATGCATTTGTGTATGTATGCATGTAGGTAGTTCTGTGCGTATTTTTATCAAGAAAAATCTTTATATGTTTATTTTTTAAATAAGCAAACATAGACTCACACACACACACACACAATAATATGTTTTAGATAAATATAGCCATCAACTTGTTTTTATTTTTTTATATTTTTTTTTGTAAATTTTTCTTGCACAAATCTATCACTTCAATGCCAAAATCACTCATTTTTTTAAGATTCAGGGTGTTTTTTATATGTGTAAGTAGATATCTATGTGTAACTTACTAATTTCAGTGACTTTATTTCATCACTTACTTTCACTGGTTCACTTATGTTTTAATTTCTTTTTACATTGTATACTTGAATAATGAAAGTTTTCTTTTAGATGTTTATACAAGAATACAACTTACCATTTTATCGGTTTATGAAACAGTTGTAGCACATCTCAAACTGAAGATTTTACAAAATCTAAAGCTGCAGTTAACAAACAGGATCTTTGGATTTGGTCAAAATGGTGTTGTCCATCACAATAAGTTTACCCAATATGAAATATGGTCTATACTCCACATGTACAATCACAATAAATTTTCTTTTGGTTATAATGATAATTAAGTTATAGGATGTTATTATTAATTATTTACTCAAGGATAAGATGATTTTGAGTGGTCATTTGGTTCAAATTAATTTTTTTTTGGCTAAAAGTGAATCAGGTCAAATAGTTGTCATTTCTCATGTTATGTTTGCTTTTAGTTGAACTACATACCATATTTGTAGTACCATGTTTTAAATTGTCATCACCACCGCATAGCGCGAGCTTTCTACTCGCATGGTCATGTCATGTCATATAAGTTCATGCAAATCTATTTAATGGAATTTTAGTTTTAAAGTTCTAAAGTAACCTTTTGAAGTCAAATTGTAAAGTATGCAAGAAATTTTCATAAATTTGTCAAATCTATTTACTTCAATTTTAGTTTTAAAGTTGTTCTATGACTTTTTGAAGTCAAATCAAATTGCTTCAACACCTGAAAGGTATTTTATGGTTGAAAGTTAGATTGTTATATGACTTTCTGGTATAGATTTTATGTATGCCTATTTTATGTTGTTTTTGATATCTATGTTGGATCGGGTTATGTAATCTACACAACACTTATCACAAGTTATCTTCTACAAAGTTGATAGTTGAGGAAATTCTATCAACTTAGTTTTGTAAAACAGTTTGAAAACAAAGTACTGAAATCAATTGTAAATTCAAGGTCAAAGTATATTGCATTCACAAGTTATCTTCTACAAAGTTGATAGTTGCGGAGATTCTATCAACTTAGTTTTGTAAAACAGTTTGAAAAAAAAGTACTCAAAGCAATTGTAAATTCAAGGTCAAAGTATATTGCATTCAACTGTTATGATTACAACACTTAGCTCAAGAACTCACTCGTGATTTTCTAACTAACAAGTGAATGATTATATACTAAGACCTACAGCAGTATCCTCGTAGGAATACATGGCTGGACAAAACACTAGAAACAAAAGTATGCTTAATCTAGTATCTGTTATGGTCTTGACAGGCCAAGCCATATTAATTACAATCAATACAAAAGATTCCATTGACTTTTACAATAAATACCTAAACAACAAAACACATTAATTGTTTAGTATCTTTTTAGCTTTGACAAATCTTCTTTGTTGCTGACTAACATCGGAATGTCTTCTATGTTATTCTGAGTGTGAGAAAGCAGCTCTGTTTATTTCCTTAAGTATCGAGAATCTTTGTCAGAGAAAAAGTCTTCGGAAGTCTTTGTCTTGGGAACCACTGATGATCGGAAGCACCGATGGTTGATCGGAAGCACTGATCGAATTGAGCCTTTAACCACTGAGAAGGGAACCGGTTGCATTCAGTGGAAAGAATTATCCTTCGGAAGCATTGGGTCTTCCAAAGGCTAATTCCTATCATTCAGTGGTTGTATATCTTTCGATAGTTCATGACTTAATCCAGAGATGTTTTGGTGTGCATCAGCCTTAAAGATCCTTACAGTCTCCCCTAGGCTGATGCTACCAAAACCTCTGTCCTTCTTTTATTAAATTTTCAGCTCTTCTCTGGACAAGTATTATAGCAAGTCCTCCTTCAAAGTTGTTGTCTGGATTGAGTAGAGGAAGACTTACTAGATCGAAGATATTTGGAGCACGAAGACCATATAATTGATAATCCTGGAGCTTCATAATGTTTCCATCACAAAATTTCAAAACAAATACCTTTTCCATGGATAGGCAACTCCATTCCACAATAGGAAAGTACGTATTCAAGGGTGGTTCATCATGTCGTCTTCTAGCAGCAGTCTTTCTTCTTCTGAACGGACCGCGTCTTTTAAACGGAACAATTTGACGTGATGTTGTACTTCCTTGTGGACGTTCCTGCTCTCTTTCATTGTCATCATCATCAGTGGTTTCTAGAGTGGCTTCTGCTCCAGTGGAAGCGCTTGCTTCAGTGGAAGCTTTTTCAGCTTCAGCGGAAGCCATTTCCGCTTCAGTGGAATCCAACTGATCTTCAGTGGAAGTCATTTCTTCAGCAGTGGAGGCTCCTCCAACACCCGCTGAAGCTCTTGTTGCTTCAGTGGAGGACCTTCTTTCCGTGGATTCCACTGCATCTTCAGTGGAATCCAATGCTTCCTTTTTCCTTTCCGTCCTAGACTGTTTTTCAGGATCAGGGTTTGTGTTTTGCTGTTTTGTTTGACCTCTATTGATCCTGATCACTGAAGATATTGGCACATTGTCGTATGAAGGACTGGAGGGAGGAGTGATGGGTTCTTCCTTTGGTTGTTGTGGGAACGTGTGAGGGAACATAGCTTTTGTAGCAGCTCTACACATCACCTCTTCACCTTCTCTGATCCCAGCACCAGTGATAGGTATTTCAATGGTGGCTCCCTGGAAGATACTCGAAAGGCCTAGGTTTAAGGCCTCCTTTCATGCCTGGATTTCCTCCATTGAAGGTAACTCACCTCTGGCAATCTTAGCTTTTATTCCTCTTACATGCATGTCCATTGTTGAGTTCTTCATTGGGCCGAGCTGCCGCGAATGGAATCCATATTGTAGAAGGATTGACTTCATTCTATCTTTATAGGCAGTCTCCTTTTCCTTTTTGGTAAGGACCACCGCGGCCTTGGCTGCAGCAGCGGCCTGTTCTTGCTGCTGCACTCGGTCCAGCTCTTCAGCCATTCGAGGTACCAACCAGAGCAGGATCTCATCTACATCATAACCCTTCTCCTGGAGGAGATTAGAAAGTCTTGACATCTCTTTCGTACAGGGAAGTGTCTGGCCGGCCCTTCTTTATCACTAGCCTTCTCTCCTCCTGTTCAGCTTCCTCCTCTGGAGTTAGTTTTCTGTTTCCCTTGTCTATTGTGTTCAACTTAGAGGAGATAGATCATGTGGCCTCACCAGTTGGTTCATCGGCAAAGAGATCATCTGAGGAGGATACCTCAATTATGGCTGGGCTTTCAGAAACAGCTTCAGCTTCGGAGTTAACCTCAGCATTCACTGCCTCATCCAGTTGACCAACCATATTGGATGGTTCCTTAGTGATGCCCTCAGAGATCTCAGGATCTGAGGAGAGATCTTCATAAACAGCCTCTGTCTCAGGAGGAGACATATGTTCATTGGTTGTTGTCTTAGGAGGAAACTCAGGTTCTATGGAGATAGATTTTGTAGCTGAACTGGGGTTCTCCATAGTAACCTGGATTGTTGTCCCAGAGGGAGACATAGTCTCAGAAGGAGACTTTGAGGTGTTATCAGGGGACTTGGATTCCTTAGAGATATCTTCCTGTTCGGTTTCCAAGGATTCCCCTTCAGCACTAGAAGAAGAGGATGATGAAGAACTGGATGGGTTGTGATAGTAGGTACTCAAGAAACTATCCCATTCCTTATCCAAATTGGTTAGGAATGGAGGAGATTCATGAGTAGCTTCCACTTCTCCTTCTTCCAATGGAGCTGCTGCCTCTTCTCCTTTTGCTGGAGATGTTGTGTTTACAGGTGATGATGGTGGTGATGATAATGATGAAGGTGATCCCATAGGTTGTTCCTTCTCCCCCTTTTTGGTAGCATCAGGGGAAAGGGAGGACACCTGACTGGGATCAGGATAAAAGGGTTGAAGTATGACTAGGGGCGGCGCTGGAGGTCTAGAATGGTAGCATCCTTGGTTTGAATCTCTAGCCTCAGGGTAGCAACCTCAGCTTCCAGTTGAGCTACCCTGGTCTATAGAGTGGAAATGGTGACCGTCAATTCCTGAATGTTTGTGCCCTCATCCACAGAAATGGAATCCTTGGGCGATGGAGTCTTGAGCCGAGCTCCTGCACCTCCATCACCAGATGTGATTTTCTTGGCACCCTGGATTCCTCTCAGTGAGAATGACTTTAAAGAAGTCATCATCAATGGGAGTTACCGTAGAGGAGGTCCTATTTCCTGTACCACTGTCCTGAAGAACCTGAGAAGGTTCAGCAGTAGTGGCAGCCTCCACTGTATTGACCCTTTTAGAACTACCAGGGTCAACCTCTGTAATAAAAGACTCTTGGTCAGGAAACCTTGCATGTAGGTCTGTCACCGCTCTCATTAAAGTTTGGGTGGAGGGAGAGAGAGGGTCATCCAGAGCTACTGCAGAGAAACCTTGAGCCGGGTTAGATGTATGAGTGGGGGGCAGTGATGGGCTAGACACACCTGGGGACCTGGGAGACAGTCCCTGACCTAGGGGAGTTCCTTCAGCAGAAGCAGAATCAGTAATGTGGGTATCCCTTTGGATATTCTCAGGTATATGTGGTGACATATCCTGAGGGTCAGTAGAAGGGTGAAGGGCAACCACTATATCCAAAGGAAGATCCGATGGTACAACAACAGGTGTGGTTTGCACCTTAGGCAGAACTGTGCCCTTGCCAGAATTCTTAGCCTTTTTCTTTTTGGGTTCAAAAGAAGGGGCCTGAACAGTTGTAGATCATTGTTTAGGTTGTCTTTTGCGTTTGTATGTAACTGGGATGGAAGAGGCTATGTGAGTGGAAGGTGTGGGTTCAGCAGCTGTGGGTTGAACAGAGCTGGCACCTTCAGGAGCAAGTGGCTCCATGGACGAAAGCAAGGGAGTGAAAGTTCCAGAGAACTGAACACTCTGCTTCTTCAGTTGTACAAAATCATTCAAAAGTACCGAAGGGACTTTATAAATGTTCCCAGTTAGTGAGAGCAAAGATGCTAACTCACCGTTAAAGATTTGTTGCAAAAATCTGGGGTACATACAAAATTTCTTTGTGGACGACACATTATCCACCAAGTTACTAAAAATAAAAGATGAAAAGTTAAACAGTTGATTGGTAATCAATCCATGAATAGCCGAAGCTAACTCAGATGGAATTTGATCCCAACCACCAGTTTTATTTGAAAGACAATGCAAAAACACATGTAGGAGATACTTGTAATTATAGGACACTCTTTCCTTCAAATAGGTAGGTGAAGGAAGAGGACCTTCGTATCCCATCGACCTAAAGGTCGTTGCTACCTCATCCGTTGTGAAAGAAGCACTGCCTGTAGCATCATTAAGATTAAGATGTCTACCGATAGTTTCCACAGAAATAGAAATAGGATGAGCATCAACGGTAGCAGAAAGACGTTTACCAGTTGGAGAGTCAATAACAGAACAAGAACCCCAAAACTGCTGGTGATGAGACTCATACACCACGGGGTTGATAGTTAAAGCAGTAAAGTACCTACTCCGACGGAGAAATGAGATAATCGGAGCAAAATCAGGACCATTGTCAGCAGAAAGTTCAGCAGTCAGGTTGTGTGCAGGTTTGAATGCAAAGAGAGCCATTATTGAGACGAACGGTTAGGGTTTGGTGCGAGAAGAAACTGTCAATTGTCGAAGAAGAAGTGAGAATTTGAATGGGCAGGAGACCTTTTATACCTTCGGATGTCAGCATTTAATATAACGAGACATTAAATATTTGAGATCCAGAGACAATGAAGAAAAAGGTCTTACGTGACAACGATGGATCACAACGATTCTCAGAAGATGAGAGAGATTCTTCCGAGAAAACACTAAACATTTGTCGTCTAGTATCGGAAGAGAATGAATATGTGCATTAAAGAGATGTATGCTTCGGAAGATATGGGCTTCTGATAAGTAATCAGAAGGAAATGTTTCGGAAGCAAATAATTTATATCAGAAGATAAATACTTTCAAAAGAATAAATATCTTAAGAAGTGTGACTTGTTCCGAATAGGATTAAATAACACGCCGGAAGACTTAACATTTCTTCTGATGAGTCAATACTACTCAGAAGATAAGTTAAGTTTATCTTCCGAAGGATCATTTAACCCTTGACCTAATTACATTTACTCAAGATTGATCATACCAATAGCTGTGATTAAGTACCTGAACCTTCCTTCATCAAAGGCCTTAGTGAAGAGATCAGCCAAGTTGTGTTCAGTATCAACTTTGACTAAATGAATTAGCTTCTTTTCTGCACAATCTCTGATGAAATGGTAGCGGATGTCAATGTGCTTGGTCTTGGAATGTTTGACTGGATTGTTGGTTATGGAAATTGCACTGGAATTGTCAATCTGGATGGGAGTATTAGACAACTCTACTCCATAGTCTTTCATTTGATTTTGAATCCAGAGTACTTGTGCACGGCAACTTGAGGCGGCTATGTATTCAGCTTCTGCAGTAGAAGTTCAGACACATGTCTGCTTCTTACATTGTCATGACACAATTCTGGATCCAAGGAACTGGCATCCTCCAGATGTAGACTTCTTACTGATGTTGCAACCCCTATAATCACTATCAATGTAGGCCATGAATTGAAAGTCAGCATTCCTAGGATACCATAATCCTAACTTTGGTGCGCCTTTGAGGTATCTGAAGAAAGCATATGTGAGATTTTAGGATTTGCCTGAAACCGTACACACAAGCAGGTTGCAAACATGATATCAAGCCTGCTTGCTATGAGATACATCAAATAGCCAATCATTGCTCTGTACTGGTGTTGATCAACATCCTCCCCCTCAAGATCAGGGCCTAGAGATGTTGTTTTGGACATGGGAGTACCAAGAGCTTTACAGTCGATGAAACTAAATCTTTCAAATATATCCTTGACATACTTTGATTGATTGATAAAGATCCCTGTAGGAGTTTGCTTCACTTGTAATCCAAGGAAGAAAGTGAGTTCACCCATGGAGCTCATTTCAAATTTGGATTTCATCAGTGCTTTAAACTCCTTGCATAGAGTTTCATCAGTTGAACCAAAAATAATATCATTAACATATATTTGGACAAGCATGATATGTTGATTGGATTTCCTGAAAAATAAAGTTTTATCGATTGTTCCCCTTTTAAAGTTGTTTGTCAACAGAAAAGAAGACAAAGTTTCATACCACTTTCTGGGAGCTTGATGTAGCCCATATAGAGCTTTATCAAGCTTGTAGACATGATTAGGAAAATTAGGATCCTCAAATCCTGGTGGTTGACAAACATAGACTCCTTATCAATCATTTCATAGAGGAAAGCACTTTTGACATCCATTTGAAAAACTTTGAAATTTCTGGCAGCTGCAAATGCTAGAAATATTATGATGGCTTCAATTCTGGCAACTGGGGCAAAAACTTCATCATAATCAATTCCTTCTTCTTAGGTGTATCCCTGCACCACTAACCTCGCTTTATTCTTTATGACAACACCTTTGTCATCCTTCTTGTTACTGAACACCCACTTTGTTCTGATGGCATACTTACCCTTGGGTAAAGGGCATACTTTCCAAACTCTCTATCTCTCAAATTGAAGAAGTTTTTCCTGCATGGCTTCTACCCAACTGTTATCCTTCAATGCTTCAGCAACTTTCTTTGGTTCTATTTGGGATAGAAAGCAAGAAAACAAACAGATGTTTGCTCCATACAGGGAGCTTCTTGTTCTAATTCATTCCTCAACATTACCAATAATGTTCTCAACTGGGTGGGTATTATGAATGCGAGTTCTGGGGATCACATCCAGCTGAGAATTTAAATCCAGGTTGCTTGACTCAAGGTTTGGAAGTACCACCTCAAGTTGGATTGCTGGTAGATCTTGAGGTCTTTGAGTTTGGACTGTTGTGGGATGCTTTTCTCTGGGAGGAAGAGTTTCCAGAGTGTTTGTTTCAACAGACGGGCTTCTAACTTCTTCTTGACTCACTGGAACAGATGTAGAGTCACTTAAAGGAACAGCCTGAGAAGTGTTGATTGTTTCAGACTGTGAATCAGCATCATGTGTTGAAGTGGATTCTGCCAAGATTTGTCTTGAAGCTATTGGCAGTTCAACACGAAAGTCGTCTTCTCTTGTGTGCTTGGAGAAGTCCAAGGTAGGTATCTGTTGATCTGGAACATACTCTTTCACAAGATTAAATGCAGATGTGAATTTATCAAGATCAAATAACCAATCAGGGCCTATTCCAGGTTTATTGATATTGTGTTCATTGAACTGAACATTTGCAGATTCTTCAATAATTCTGGAAGCTTTGATGTATACTCTATATGCTTTTGCATGTGAAGAGTACCCAACAAAGTAGCCCTCTGCTGATTTCTCAGCAAACTTGGCTAGATGATCTTTAGTATTCAAGATGGTGCACTGACATCTAAATGGTTTGAGAAATCCAATAAATGGTTCTCTCTTATGCCAAATTTCATAAGGAGTCATACCATGTGACTTAAAAACCAATACTCTATTTGGAACATAACAGGCAGTGTTGACTACTTCTGCCCAAAACGTTAAATGTTATTGGAAGTTTGGCATCAGACAACATGGCCCTTGCAGCCTCAATTAGTGTCCTATTCCTTCTCTCAGCAACACCATTTTGTTGTGGAGTCCTAGGAGAACTAAATTGCCTTGTTATACCTTTAGATTCACAAAAAGAATTTAAAATATGGTTTTTGAATTATGTTCCTTGATTTGATCTGATGATTTTGACATGATGGTCATTCTCATTCTCAACTCTAAGAATGAATGATTTTACGATCTCAGCAGTTTCATCCTTGGTATTCAAGAAGAACACCCAGGTATACCGAGAGAAATCATCAGTGACCACCAAGCAATATGACTTCCTACCTAGACTTTTAACACTTGTGGGGCCAAACAAGTCTATATGAAGCAAATGCAGGACTGTTGTAATTGAATTAATCTCTTTGGCATGATGAGATGATTTGTGTTGTTTCCCCTTTAGACAAGCAACACATTTATCAACACAGATGAATTCTTTAGTGGGTAAACCTGCACCTAAATTATTTTTGACCAGTTTGTTCATGTTTTTCAGGTTTACTTGACAGAGTCTCCTATGCCAAAGAGATGATTCATCAAGTGAAGCTTTTGAGACAAAGCAACTTATATTACTTAGTTGTGCTCATGTCTAGCATGTACATGTTGTTTCTTCTTGGAACCTTGAGCAGAATTTGATCATTAGGAACAACAAATCCTGGTTTCAGGACTATACATTCATGCTCAGTAAACAACATGCTGTGTTTTTGATCACACACCTGTGACACACTCAGTAAATTGTAATTCAGTGCTTTTACAAAATGCACATTCTCAAAGCTTACCTTGCCATTTGTGATTGTGCCCCTACCTGTGATATAACCTCCTACCGGATCACTTCCAAATGCAACAGACCCTCCAAAGAGTGGTTCATATTTGTGCAGATGAGTCTTGTTTCCTGTCATGTGCCTGGAACAGCCGCTGACAACAATCCACAAGTTGCTCTTTGATTCCTACTGTCCCTGCACATGACAAGAAGTGAATTAGTTCCTGATGGGAACCCAAGCCCATGTGGTCTTGGGTTTTCCATTAGAATCATTATAAACAAATTTCTTTGATATCATCCTAGGTGGGACAGATGATGAGCAGGCTGGTTGATTAATTGGTTGAACTGTTAGTTCAGAGGTTTCCTTCTTCTTCCAAATTTTCTTGACCTTTGGAGCTATTTGAGAAGTTTTCTTCCTCTGACTGCCCTCGGAGGCAACTTTTGCTTTTTCTTCTGTTGGTTTGGGCTTCATCTTGTGAGAGGGTTGTTCTTCTGCTCTCCTTCTTCCTAAATGCTAAGTGTCGGAAGCACTTTTAACTTTTGCTTCCGATGCCTTTTTGGTTTCGGAAGACTGTTTGTTCTTTTCTCATTTGCAGAAGTGCCTGCTTTTCTTCTTTCTGGAGCAGATTGTTCTCCCGAAGACACCGATGACTTACTCCAACTTTCCTTTCTTCCTCTTCCTTATGGTCTAGAGTGAATTCTGCTTCTTGGATTATAGAAGCAGTCAGCAGCAAAATGATTTGTCTCACCACACATCAGACACAAGGTCTGATCATTGAGAGATTTTTTTGGCTTCTCTCCTTGGAAGATGGCTGAGCTATGGTTCACAGAACTTGATTGTTTGAAAGTTCCAACCAGCTTGTTGGTTGGGTGATTCACCTGAATCCCTGTAACACTGGCTTTTCTATCCTTTGATCTAGCCCTTTTAGACTTGTCATGTCACACCCCCACCTCTCTTCACCTGAGAATGATGTCATCAAAAGGGTAGCGGAAGCATAGTGGTGATGTCTCAGAGCATGAGGGGTGACTTACTTGATCCGGTATCATCATAGCACACAGATTACGAAAAGTAAAACTTACATTACAAGGTTCGTGGTTACAAATATTATTACAGTTTATACATATTACAATTTATTTAATTACAGTTATTGCTAGTGCTGTGAGTGCATCCTCACCGTTGTCCTTGATTGCCTGCAAAAGTTTTAGTCTCGAAAACATCAGCACAAAGCTGGTGAGTTCATATAGTTTAGTTAAATCATATGATATGACAGTTAAGTTCAAATACATGTTCACAGTTCCGGATAACCATGGGACCCGTATCTAGTTCCTTTCGGACGATATGTTCAGTTCTCGATATTACCCGTCGGTACATATCTTATTGCCTCATTATCTTAATGTCTATCACACCATTAAGAAGTTCAGGAAACAGATAACAAACATTCACACCAGCGGAGATGCAATCCTCCCAGTGAATGGGGTGTCAACCGATAGTACTATCAATGTTTTCTGCTCGGCCACACATGGGTTCACTAGATACAGTTCAAGAATGAGGACTTTGATATCATGATAGAGATACTAACGGCAACAATCCCATGAAATCCACAAATTCAGTTAATCACATGAAATCACGCAGATAACAGTGACACATATCATATGATCAAGAAAAGTTTAGCAGTTATACCCCGATGTTTATACAACATTAAAAGAACAGGGGTGGTACGAAACTCACCTGAGTTCAGATGAGTGCTAAGACCTCGCGTAACTGGTGCTAATAATGTAAATCTGCATTAGGTTATATTTGATTAATGATTTATGTTCTAACCTGCTGATTAAATCTGTTTGAACGTTCAATGTCATAGACATTGTAATGAAAAGTCATCAAACCGATATTCGGTGTTTAATTAGTTATTGAATCTAATATCATACAATGTATGATAATGTAGGTACCTAGACTGATTTAGATACCTAATATGAAGTTGATGACATGCTTGATTAATCAAAATAATCTCTGATTAACCAGTTAGGTAATGTTGTTGATTATGCTCCTGAAACAGTTTTCAGATGAAATCACAGCTTAGGAATGATTAATTCTGGTTACTGGTTATCCAGATATCACAAAACATAACAATGTGACATTGGAATATGTTAAACAATCATGTTTAAAATACTAATCTGACTGTTATCATAAACACCAGACAGTTATTCCAATGGGTAGGTTAATGATTGTGATTAGTTTGAAATGCCTGGGATTAACCTTGCATTTCAAAGATTAACCAAAATAATCACCTACATTGTCATAATTAAATGGTTTAAACCATTATAATCATTGTTATGATTTGGTGGAAACCGGGCATTATAACGGATCAAAACAGGTAATTACCCGTTAACCTGTCAAGTTATCCGTTAAAAATCATTCCTAGCTATCATATAATCAATAATCAACAACCCTAACTAGATCATTACGTTCAAAATCAAGATTTAATCAATCAAAACTAAACCAGAAGGTTAAACGGATAGTTACCTGAAACGAGCGGTTTAACGGACAGAAATACGATCAGAACGTGTATCTACGATGACCGGTTCGTTCTAGTAGTTGTGGTGGGTTTAGATTTGGGTTTTGATGGACAAAAGTTGAAAAAATGAAGGTACAGGTTGTTTGGTTCGAACAGAAGTGAAGAAGAAGAGAAATAGTTTCTTCACATGCAATCTGATTATCTATCTGATCCATTTACACCGCCATACTCGTCGCGTACCGCGACGAGAATCAACAGGGCCGTCGCGTACCGCGACGGATCTCGGAACAAAAATCAGATATTTAATTCATCGCGTATCGCGACAGACAGCCACATAAGTGTCGCGTACCGCGGCGAGCTCATTTTTGTAATATTTTGAAATTTTCTTCGTTTCGCGATTCCGGAAAATCCGTAACTCCGTTTCGCGATCCGTTTTCTCCTATGTTCTCGATTTCTCGCATACTTTAAACCTGCAATAATTACAATCATCAATTTCGCGCGGATTTCTAGAATAACCAAACGTGTGAACGTCATTGATGACGTAATCTTTACCTGCAATTGTCACAGTCCCCTCCTGTTACAGAAATTTCGTCCCGAAATTTAGTGAAGACTTATCTGTCGACAATTGTCTATGAGAACAAGTGAGGATATTTTGCTTTCATCTGATCTTCACGTTCCCAGGTATATTCAGGTCCTCGTTGAGAGTTCCAGCGAACTTTAACGATTGGTATGCGACTGCGTTTGAGTACCTTAACTTCTCGATCCATTACTTCTACCGGTTCTTCGGTAAACTGAAGTTTATCATTGATCTGAAGTTCTTCGAGAGGTACGATCAAAGATTCATCGTTTAAACACTTTTTCAGATTTGATACGTGAAAAACGTCATGAATGTTACTGAGTTCAAGAGGTAATTCGAGTCTGTAGGCTACAGATCCAATTCGTTCAAGAATTTTAAATGGCCCTACAAACCTCGGTGAAAGTTTACCTCGTTTACCAAATCTGAAAATGCCCTTCCAGGGTGATACTTTCAACATTACACGATCACCAACTTGGAATTCTAGTGGTCTACGACGGTTATCAGCATAACTCTTTTGACGATCGCGAGCAGCTTTAATTCGTTCTTGAATCAGTGCGATCTTGTCAGTGGTTTCTTGGATGAATTCTGGGCCAATGATTTGATTTTCTCCTATTTCCGACCAGCAAATAGGAGATCTGCACTTGCGCCCATACAGTGCCTCGAATGGAGCGCATTGTATGCTGGTATGGTAGCTGTTATTGTACGAGAATTCCACAAGTGGAAGATGAATATCCCAGCTACCTCCAAAATCAATCACACAGCTTCTGAGCATGTCTTCTAACGTTTGATTTGTTCGCTCCGTTTGTCCATCCGTTTGTGGATGATATGATGTGCCCATATTGATTTGCGTGCCCAGAGCATTCTGAAGAGTTTGCCAAAATCGTGACATAAATCGACTATCTCTGTCAGAAATGGTAGAGATCGGTACTCCATGTCGAGATACAATCTCATTAACATAGAGTTTAGCCAGTCGATCCATAGAGTAATCTTCTCGGATGGGTAAGAAATGCGCAGATTTAGTAAGGCGATCAACGATAACCCATATCGAGTCATGGTTACGTGACGTTCTGGGTAGTTTTGTAATGAAATCCATAGAGATCTGATCCCATTTCCACATGGGAATCTCAGGTTGTTGGAGTAACCCAGAAGGTCGTTGATGTTCAGCCTTAACTTTGAGACATGTTAGACATCGATCCACGTATTCAGCTATTTGTTTCTTCATTCCAGGCCACCAGTAAAAGTCTTTAAGATCTTTATACATTTTATCGGCACCTGGATGAATAGAATACCTGGATTTGTGCGCCTCATCCAAGATAATAGTTCGAGAGTTACCGAATAAAGGAATCCACATTCGGTCTTTGAAATACAACAGTCCATCAACCTTAGTATCGAGTTTCTTATCTAATCCTCTTAGTCCCTCAGCAGAATAATTCGTTGTTTGTAAAGCTTGTTGCTGAGCATTTCTAATCTGAGGAATTAGACTAGTTTGGATAGTCAAACCTAACGCTCTCACACGTAGGGGTTTGACCCGTTCCTTGCGACTCAAGGCATCGGCCACAACATTTGCCTTGCCTGGGTGATAACGGATTTCACAATCATAATCGTTCAAGAGTTCAACCCATCGCCTTTGTCGCATGTTCAACATTTTCTGATCTAGAATATGTTGGAGACTTTTGTGATCCGTGTACACAATACACTTGGTTCCGTACAGATAATGTCTCCAAATCTTGAGTGCAAACACAACTGCACCAAGTTCTAGATCATGAGTGGTATAGTTCTTCTCGTGTACTTTCAACTGCCGAGAAGCGTAAGCGATCACCTTATCGTTCTGCATTAAAACACACCCAAGTCCCTGACGGGAAGCATCACAATAAACCGTGAAGTTATCTGTACCTTCCGGTAGTGCTAAGATAGGTGCATTGCAGAGTTTATGTTTCAACAGTTGGAAAGCCTCCTCCTGTTGGGAACCCCATATAAACGGTTGGTTCTTCTGAGTCAAAGTGGTAAGTGGCAGAGCGATTTTTGAAAAGTTCTTGATAAATCAACGATAATAACCTGCCAACCCCAAGAATTGACGTATTTCAGTTGGGGTTCGAGGTGTCTCCCATTGTTCTACCGCTTTGATCTTACTGGGATCCACTTGAATACCATTCTTATTCACAACATGCCCCAGAAACTGAACTTCTCGTAACCAAAATTCACACTTGGAAAATTTGGCATATAGCTGTTCACGTGCTAGAAGTTCTAAGATGAGTTTCAGATGTTGGGCATGTTCCTGCTGGTTCCGGGAATAAATGAGAATATCATCAATAAATACAATCACAAACTTATCCAGATAAGGTCTACATACTCGGTTCATCAGATCCATAAAACCTGCAGGTGCATTGGTTAAACCAAACGGCATTACTAAAAACTCGTAATGTCCGTACCGGGTTCGGAAAGCAGTTTTTGGAACATCATTGTCATGGATTCGCAACTGATGATATCCGGACCTCAAATCAATTTTTGAGAAATATGTAGCACCTTGCAACTGATCAAATAGATCATCAATACGAGGTAATGGATAACGGTTCTTGATTGTCAGTTTATTGAGTTCCCTGTAGTCGATACACATCCTGAATGATCCATCTTTCTTTTTCACAAAAAGAATTGGTGCTCCCCAGGGTGAAAAACTGGGTCGAATGAAACCTTTATCAAGAAGTTCCTGTAATTGACCTGAAAGTTCTTGCATTTCAGATGGCGCAAGCCGATACGGGGCTTTAGCAACAGGTGCAGCGCCAGGAATCAAGTCAATACGAAATTCAACCTGTCTTGTTGGGGGTAATCCTGATATATCTTCAGGAAAAACTTCAGGAAAATCTTTGACTACTGGGATATCAGTGATACGTGTAGGTGAAGAATTGTGCTCGGTCACGTGTGCCAGGAAAGCATAACAGCCTTTCCTTAAAAATTTCTGAGCCCGCATACAAGATATGAGACCAAGTTTTCTACCGGTTCGTTCTCCTTGAACTACCAGTGTATTACCGTTAGGTAATGGAATACGGATCACCTTAGTTTGACATACAACTTCCGCTTGGTTATCAGAAAGCCAATCCATGCCTACTACGACATCAAAGCTACCAAGCTCAATAGGAAGTAAGTCGATACAGAAAAGGTGATCATTCAGATTCAAGGAACATCCTTGAATAACACTGCTAGTTTTGATCATCTTGCCGTTTGCAAGTTCAATGACATAAGGAGTTTCTAGTTCTACCGTAGGCAATGAAAGTAATGATGCAAATTCAGGAAAAATAAAACTCTTATCTGCTCCTGTGTCAAATAAAACTGATGCATAAAGATTATTGAGAAGGAACGTACCAGTGACAATGTTTGCATCATGTCTTGCCTCGGCTGCACCAATCTGAAAAGCTCTACCCCTAGCTTGATTCCCTGGATTGGTGTTATTGGTTGGACAATTGCGCATGAGGTGATCAGGGCTTCCACAAGTGTAACATGACCGGTTCGTTTGAGCAGTGGGTCGTGGAGCTTGGTTTGGTTGACGAGCAGGAAAGTTGCAGTATTTAGCATAGTGTCCTACCCGATTACATTTTGCACAAACAGGACATGGTCCTGTGTGATGGTAGGGACACCTATCACATTTGGGCGCCGGCCCAGTGTAAACTTTCCTCTCCGGTACCGCCGCTCCATAGTTTTTCACGGTTGGTTTGTTCTGACTGGTTTCAGCTGGAGCTTTGGTCTTGGACTTGCCAAACCATTTACGTTTGGTACCTTTAGAAACGTTCGAGGTACCAGCTTCACTACGGCCCACGGCCGTCTGAGATTTTGAGATCAATGTACCACTTCTTACCGCCTCATCGGTAAGCTTGGTGGTCAACAGAATGGTTCTTTTGAGGGTTGTGGGTTCAGCAGCAGTTACATTTCCCCGAATCTGGGGAACCAACCCTTTGATATACTTCTCAATCAATGCTGCCTCAGTTGGAAACATATTGGGAAGTAGACAAGTAAGTTCATGAAAACGATCGGTGTAGGCTAAACAATCAGCACCGACCATTGAGTGACTCCAGAATTCCTCCTGAAGTTTTTGGATTTCAGTGATTGGGCAGTACTCTGACATAATCAGAGTTTTGAATTCATTCCAGCCCATAGAATCAACTGTAACAGAACCCAAAGTTTTAGCCTGGGTATTCCACCAGGTAAGAGCTGATTCTTTCAAAGAACAGGCAGCATAAGACACCTTATGCTCCTCCAGACACTGGCTGATTTTCAGTTTTGTTTCCATCTCCTCGATCCACCTAAGGAGTCCAGCCGCTCCTTCCCTACCTGTGAAAGTAGGTGGGTTACAGGAAGCAAAGTATTTATACGTACATCCCTGTCGTGGTGGATCAGGAGCAGTAGTAGTTGTGCCTGTGGTATGAACAGTTTCAACGTGTCCACCTGTGGCATTATGTTCCACATGACCAGACCCAGAAGTGACATGTGGCTGTGGTGGTATTACAATGCCAGCAGCCGATAATTGTTCCTTTACGATTCGGGCTATAGCTGCTTCATTCAATACCGACCCACTAGGAGCTGCTATTGGTGTCGGGTTTGGGTCCTGGTTCACCAGAGGAACGGTATTTGTTTCAGAAACAGGTGGTGGAACTGGATTCGGTTCAGGGGGAGTAATATTCTCGGTAGCTTTCTTAGCTGGACGACCTCTTTTCGGAGCCATAGTTCTGCTCACATGCAGACAAACTCAGGTCAGTTCAAGAATATTAAAGATATAACCCTTTTTAATCACATAACTCAACCATGTTCAGACATGCTGACAATTTCATGTTGAAATGTGATCATTCAAGTATTCAAGTATAACTATATTGAAAAGATCCAGATACGTTCTCAATTCACACTAGTCATTCAGATATTCGTAGTTATACTTAGTCCTGTTATTTCAAAACATGTGTAGAGTATAACCCAACTCATTGCCTCGCAATACATGTTTTTAGAGATATGTTCATACAGGACTAGGATATGTTCTCACACAAGTCCTCTGATATGTTCTCAGTTCATGTACTAGATATGTTTTCACACAACAACAGATATGTTCACGTGTTCTCGTACAGTATGGCTCTCGTACTGTACTTTAGTTACAGATATGTTCTCATTAGATATGTTCTCGTTCACATTACAGATACGTTCTCGTTCAGATATGTTCTCGTACAGTATGGCTCTCGTACTGTACTTTAGTTACTGATATGTTCTCGTTAGATATGTTCTCGTTCACATTACAGATACGTTCTCGTTCAGATATGTTCTCGTACAGTATGGCTCTCGTACTGTACTTTAGTTACTGATATGTTCTCGTTCACATTACAAATACGTTCTTGTTTAGATATGTTCTCGTACAGTATGGCTCTCGTACTGTACTTTTAGTTAATATATTCGCATACAGTATGGCTCTCGTACTGTATTTTCGCGCAATATATGTTTTTAGTTAAATATATTCGCATACAGTATGGCTCTCGTACTGTATATCAGCGCAATATATTTTCAGTTAGATATATTTGCATACAGTATTGCTCTCGTACTGTATTTTCGCACAATATATATATTTTTAGTTCGACATATTCGCATACAGTATGGCTCTCGTACTGTATATCAGCGCAATATGTTTTCAGTTAGATACGTTCTCATACTGATATGTTCATAGATACGTTCTCATACTGATATGTTCATAGATACGTTCTCATACTGATATAGATATAGTGTTCACATAACATACAACAGATATACAGAAACAAACGTTTGATTAAAACAACACTGTTATTATAGAACCATAAAGTTTATGATACAAAGAGTGCCCTCATAATACATCCATACAAACAACCTATCCGTCTATGAGATGTACAATGAAAATCCCAAAAATGTGGGTCAACTGATCTGACTTACCGTAAGAAATACGGTAAACAGGCTAGCACTATAGCTATAGTAGCAAGTACTATAGCTAACCAGATAAGTCTAGCCTCGGTGCTCAGCGTACCGAGCATCCAGATCAGTCCCTGCAGCCTTTCCCCAAAGGCTGCCACCCGCTGCTTACATGCAGCAATCATCTCCCTCCACCAGGTCCTCCGAAGGCGATCCTCAATGGTCGCCCTCCAGGCTAGGGTGTCCGCACCCTGAGTAGTCACCTGCTCCATAAGAGCCAGGTGAGACGTGAGAATCTCCAACACCGTGTTACGGGTGTCCTCCATCGTGACATGTTGCTGCTGCAGATCCTGTCGGAGGCCCAGCAGGTCCTGAGAGACCTGCTGTACCTGAGCCCGAAGCTCAGCCTGGTGGGAGGATTCTCCCACCTCGTATACTGGTGCTGGCTCGTCCCGTGGAGCCATAGGGCGTCGTGGAGGTAGCCCCGTGGTCTTGCGGGCCTGGCCCCGCATACGCCTGAGCCCGTCCCATGCCGGGGCTCTGTGTGGTGAGGAGCTCTGCCTCCTCATGGCCGAAGCGTCGGCCAGCGGTGAGTGGGGTGGACTGTGCACCGGTGGGGATCCCGGTGGTGGTGGTATAAACGGAGATCCGGGCGGTAGTGGTGGTACAAAAGGAGATCCGGGTGGTGTAGCTGGTAGCTGTGGTCCCACCTGAGATGATACAGAAGACGCATGAGATGGTACTGCACCCGAGCTCGATCCCGAGCTGTCACTGGGTGTGTCGTCAATGATGATGTAAGGGAATCTCTGGTAAATATAGTTTTCTCCCGGGTTCGCCATTGCTGAATAAACAAAGTTCTAGATCAGTATCATGAAATAAACATTGAATAATAATATTCAATACAAACATGATATGATATCTCTTCCTATCTCAAAGCAACTATTAGTCTTTAGAATTGTTAGTGTTTTGCTTGAATTAAATCAAACTAGAATGCACACGTGTTGCAAATTTCAGTTATGCTGGCCACTCATAACTGGAATTTGTACCACCTGATTATCCTGGTTTAATTCAAAACAAGTTTTGTTCAATATTAATGTTCGGTGCTCTCTGTGTTACTATACGAACCTATGGTTATAGTCTAGGTTTCTAAGTCAACCTAATTCTCTATAACCTGTGTCTCTGATACCACCCTGTCACACCCCCACCTCTCTTCACCTGAGAATGATGTCATCAAAAGGGTAGCGGAAGCATAGTGGTGATGTCTCAGAGCATGAGGGGTGACTTACTTGATCCGGTATCATCATAGCACACAGATTACGAAAAGTAAAACTTACATTACAAGGTTCGTGGTTACAAATATTATTACAGTTTATACATATTACAATTTATTTAATTACAGTTGTTGCTAGTGCTGTGAGTGCATCCTCACCGTTGTCCTTGATTGCCTGCAAAAGTTTTAGTTTCGAAAACATCAGCACAAAGCTGGTGAGTTCATATAGTTTAGTTAAATCATATGATATGACAGTTAAGTTCAAATACATGTTCACAGTTCCGGATAACCATGGGACCCGTATCTAGTTCCTTTCGGACGATATGTTCAGTTCTCGATATTACCCGTCGGTACATATCTTATTGCCTCATTATCTTAATGTCTATCACACCATTAAGAAGTTCAGGAAACAGATAACAAACATTCACACCAGGGGAGATGCAATCCTCCCAGTGAATGTGGTGTCAACCGATAGTACTATCAATGTTTTCTGCTTGGCCACACATGGGTTCACTAGATACAGTTCAAGAATGAGGACTTTGATATCATGATAGAGATACTAACGGCAACAATCCCATGAAATCCACAAATTCAGTTAATCACATGAAATCACGCAGATAACAGTGACACATATCATATGATCAAGAAAAGTTTAGCAGTTATACCCCGATGTTTATACAACATTAAAAGAACAGGGGTGGTACGAAACTCACCTGAGTTCAGATGAGTGCTAAGACCTCGCGTAACTGGTGCTAATAATGTAAATCTGCATTAGGTTATATTTGATTAATGATTTATGTTCTAACCTGCTGATTAAATCTGTTTGAACGTTCAATGTCATAGACATTGTAATGAAAAGTCATCAAACCGATATTCGGTGTTTAATTAGTTATTGAATCTAATATCATACAATGTATGATAATGTAGGTACCTAGACTGATTTAGATACCTAATATGAAGTTGATGACATGCTTGATTAATCAAAATAATCTCTGATTAACCAGTTAGGTAATGTTGTTGATTATGCTCCTGAAACAGTTTTCAGATGAAATCACAGCTTAGGAATGATTAATTCTGGTTACTGGTTATCCAGATATCACAAAACATAACAATGTGACATTGGAATATGTTAAACAATCATGTTTAAAATACTAATCTGACTGTTATCATAAACACCAGACAGTTATTCCAATGGGTAGGTTAATGATTGTGATTAGTTTGAAATGCCTGGGATTAACCTTGCATTTCAAAGATTAACCAAAATAATCACCTACATTGTCATAATTAAATGGTTTAAACCATTATAATCATTGTTATGATTTGGTGGAAACCGGGCATTATAACGGATCAAAACAGGTAATTACCCGTTAACCTGTCAAGTTATCCGTTAAAAATCATTCCTAGCTATCATATAATCAATAATCAACAACCCTAACTAGATCATTACGTTCAAAATCAAGATTTAATCAATCAAAACTAAACCAGAAGGTTAAACGGATAGTTACCTGAAACGAGCGGTTTAACGGACAGAAATACGATCAGAACGTGTATCTACGATGACCGGTTCGTTCTAGTAGTTGTGGTGGGTTTAGATTTGGGTTTTGATGGACAAAAGTTGAAAAAATGAAGGTACAGGTCGTTTGGTTCGAACAGAAGTGAAGAAGAAGAGAAATAGTTTCTTCACATGCAATCTGATTATCTATCTGATCCATTTACACCGCCATACTCGTCGCGTACCGCGACGAGAATCAACAGGGCCGTCGCGTACCGCGACGGATCTCGGAACAAAAATCAGATATTTAATTCATCGCGTATCGCGACAGACAGCCACATAAGTGTCGCGTACCGCGGCGAGCTCATTTTTGTAATATTTTGAAATTTTCTTCGTTTCGCGATTCCGGAAAATCCGTAACTCCGTTTCGCGATCCGTTTTCTCCTATGTTCTCGATTTCTCGCATACTTTAAACCTGCAATAATTACAATCATCAATTTCGCGCGGATTTCTAGAACAACCAAACGTGTGAACGTCATTGATGACGTAATCTTTACCTGCAATTGTCACATGTCAGATGGACAAGTGATATAATCATATGAAGATGTAGTTCCGGTTTGAACATATTTAGCCTTCACAAAAGATGATTTGTTTTTCTTGGTTTTCTTTTGTTTAGAAACGTTCTTTAACTTTTCAAAACTTTTAGAAATGTCATTACAGATGTATGAGATGATGGAGTTGGGCTAGATTCAGGAGAATCATTTTCTTGTTGAATCTTGCGTATATCCAAAATTTCATCATACACAAGATTCACTTCTGGTCTACATCGAACCTCCACCATCGGGGTGTAAGCAGATGGGGGTTCCATTTTGTTATAACCCAAACCAGCCCCTTTTTTCTTTACTAACTCAGCTGTATCACTCATTTTAAAAAGTTTTTCATACTTTTCACCCTGACTCAAAAATTTGTCTCTGTAAGACTCAGCCAATACAAGTTCTATCTTGGCAGTTGTTAACCTTTCCAAAAGATTGTTAATTTGACACTGTTTGTTAGTGTCTTCATGCTTTAAACTGGAAATGGTCTTTTCCAGTTCCTCAATCTTTTCTTTATAATTTCTTTCTGATTCAAAGAAATTAGCCTTGAAAACTTGTAATGACTCGAGCTCATTACATACTTGAACATTAATCCTTTTATAAGCATTTAACTTTTCTAAACATTCAGGTGTGCACATATCTTCTGTTACCTTGAATGTAGAGGTTGAATCGTTGGCCATCATGGCACTGTTGGAGACAGATGCATCCTCAGCTTGGAAGCTCCAATCTGAAAAATCATGTTGTTCTGCAACATTGGCACTATTGGTGGAGCTTGTTGGTCTTTTATGTGGCTGTCCAGATGTGGATGGCTGAGAGTTTGGAGATTTACACTCTCTGACAAAGTGACCCAGTTGTTGACAATTAAAGCATTTTAGTTTGGACTTGTCTAGGCCAAACCCGGTCTTCCTGTTGTGCTTCTTAAACTGTCTACCAGTTCTTTGATAGAACTTCTTTGTCCTATAGGAAATCATGGTCATCTGGTAATTTATGTCCATCTCCTCAAGATAATCAGCAGTAATACCATCTAAATCTTCCTGGCACATATGAAAATAGTTGGTTTCTTCAGCCATAAAAGCTCCTTGGCCTGAAGTCAGCAGTGGAGTTGAGTTGGAGAATGGGTTTGAGTGTGAGGTTGATGGAGTAGGGGTTTTAGAAAAAGTGACAATAGGTGTGGAAGTTGAGTGGTAGATGGGTTGGTAATTTTGGTAAGGTAAATTATGGATGGGTGCATATAGGGCTGCTGAACCAGAAGGTATAGAGGAAGGTCTAGGTTCCTAAGCATCAATTTCTATTTGGTATGCACTAAGTATACCAAATAGTTCCCCAAGCTTTAAAGTTCTCAGATTCTCTGTTCTCCGAATGGCAACAGAGTAGATGTTCCACGCCTGTGGAAGTGATCTAAGGAACTTCCTTATCACATCTTGGTTCTCCAACTTTACACCTGCAGCCACCAACTCGTAAACTAACTGGACATACCTTAGATATTGAGAAGGCATCTTTTCATTGTTTTCTTGACATCTTGTTTTCCTTGACATCTTCAGATCCCTCATACATCCGCTACAGAGAGTTCCACAGCTCCTGTGCAGATTTGCATTTCTTAAATGCATGTAGGATTGAGTTGGGAATCACCATCTGGATCAGCCATAATGCTTTCGAATCTACCTCCATCCTCTTGTAATCTTCATCAGAGTATAGAGCTAGGTCTTTTGGCATAGCTGCTCCACCGGTGCCTGCAACAGCAATAGTTGGGATGAAAGGTCCTTCAAGAACTAACTTCCAAAGTTTGAAGTCTTGGTTCTGATAAAACCCTCCATCCTGACCTTCCATGTGTCATAATCTTCAGGAGTAAACATGGGAGGCTTATTGAGAGTACCATTCTCAGTGCCATGCTTGCTGATAGTGGTCATTGTGATTTTGAAGTAGCTTGAAAAACAAAGAGTAGTAGAAGATACACAAACGGTAACTTAAGAATGGTTAGTTGCTTAAGTTAAGAGCCAAAGCTCTGATACCACTTGTTGGATCGGGTTATGTAATCTACACAACACTTATCACAAGTTATCTTCTAAAAAGTTGATAGTTGCGGAAATTCTATCAACTTAGTTTTGTAAAACAGTTTGAAAACAAAGTACTGAAAACAATTGTAAATTCAAGGTCAAAGTATATTGCATTCAACTGTTAGGATTACAACACTTAGCTCAAGCACTCACTCGTGATTTTCTAACTAACAAGTGAAGGATTATATACTAAGACCTACAGCCGTATCCTCGTAGGAATACATGGCTGGACAAAACACTAGAAACAAAAGTATGCTTAATCTAGTATCTGTTATGGTCTTGACAGACCAAGCTATAGTAATTACAATCAATACAAAAGACTCCATTGACTTTTACAATAAATACCTAAACAACAAAACACATTAATTGTTTAGTATCTTTGTAGCTTTGACAAATCTTCTTTGTTGCTGACTAACATCGGAATGTCTTCTCTGTTATTCTGAGTGTGAGAAAGCAGCTCTGTTTATTTCCTTAAGTATCGAGAATCTTTGTTAGAGAAAAAGTCTTCGGAAGTCTTTGTCTTGAGAACCACTGATGATCGGAAGCACTGATGGTCGATCGGAAGCACTGATCGAATTGAGCCTTTAACCACTGAGAAGGGATCCACCGGTTGCATTCAGTGGAAAGAATTATCCTTCGGAAGCAATGGTTCTTCCGAAGGCTAATTCCCATCATTCAGTGGTTGTATATCTTCCGATAGTTCATGACTTAATCCAAAGATGTTTTGGTGTGCATCAGCCTTAAAGATCCTTACAATCTATACTATTATATAATATAGATTGGAGAGAGAAAGTTCATTGTCTTAAAGTTAAAGTGAATACATCTGTTGTCGCGTCTTGAATTATAGTTACTGAATTCAAGTGAATACTTGCTTTCTCTTCTTTGGAACCCTAACCCACATGTTTTGGACGCAACTGCTTGCAGAATAAATGTAACTCAGACAACAATTCAGTTCGATGATCTAGGTATATTTCATGTTCTCAAGGTTTTGGTTATGGATGTTGTGTTTCCTACGACTATCGTTCAATTCATGTTTTCGTTCCAATTTCATTATTTTTTGGCGCATTTGTTGTGGGAATAGATTTACTGTTTACATCAGATCAATAGTGCTCATCATCTGACTCAGGTTGTTCAATTAATCTGTATGGTTACACTTAATCCATGCACCTCAATATGCAATTCGATACATATGAAAAGGTGATTTTTATATTTAAATTGTTGACCTATTTTCTTGTATTATCTATATTAGTATTATTGATTTGTTTTAATTGTTCTTATTACATCTTATACAAGCCAAGAAACACAATTAATGATAACTATATGGTTTATATTGACGAACTGCATATAAGATAATTAACCATAGTATTAAAAAAGGTAACTTTACACGTAACATTAATTGGGGCTTGCCCTGTTTTTGGATTATGATTTTTTCTTGTGGAAGCTGATTGTGATGTTCTTTATTTATTTATTTATTTTTACTTAATAAATATCAAAAAAGTTTGATGTGCAAATGCGAATGGAGACTGAGAAAACACTAGAAGAAGTTCATTGAGAAAGCTCTATCATAACAGGTTCATGTTGAAAGGTCAATTTGGTTAATTTATATATGATTTTTGAGCACATGTGTAGCTGGGAATCATCAAATATCGCCCGGTATGTTCCATTTTATGACATTTATATTTTTGTTAGGTGCACTTTGTCATGGATTTACGTATGTTGGACATCCAGTGGCATGTGTTGTTGAATTCATGGATTTACGTCAGTTACATAAGTTACATATTCTGATAAAAATTCTCATTGGAATGTTGGTGTCAAAGGTTCATTTTTAATTTTTACCATACTTGATTTTCTTATTTTTTGTGTTAGAATTTTTTATATTCTTTTTCTATAGACAGTGACTCATAACAAATGATAAGCTTAATAAAAACTCATTTATATGTTGCAAGGACATTAGTTTACACTTTCTGCAACCAGAGGCATTTTTATCGATGATTGTGAGGTAGTCTTATAATTAATTTGATGAAAGTTTAGATTGTTGTGCAACGGGCATTTTCTTATTTCTTATAGCTT
The DNA here is from genome assembly GCA_009363875.1 of Mikania micrantha. Classification (NCBI taxonomy): domain Eukaryota; kingdom Viridiplantae; phylum Streptophyta; class Magnoliopsida; order Asterales; family Asteraceae; genus Mikania; species Mikania micrantha. The sequence goes on along the minus strand of CM018680.1, from coordinate 67,757,546 downwards.
ATTTTGAATGTTTAATAGGATAAATGTAGTGTTTAGTGATGCATTTGAAAGATAAAAAATAAAAAGCCACATAAGCTATGAATAGTCGATCACACCCTTAAGATGAAAATTCTACATAAATTGTATGATTTTGCTATCATAGAAAACGAGTAACCCATTGAAAATTGTAGACGCCGTCGCCGCATCACGCGGGTTTCCGACTAGTATATATATATAGGGATTGAATCATATGAAAACACAATCTTAGAGAGAAAATACTTAAACCCTATGTGAGGCATTAATTTGGAATCTTGAAAATAAATATGTGGTACAAATTAAACCTGAATAAAAAATTGAGTTTTGAACAAACAAATAATTTTTAATGTGGGTTAATGTGGACTACATATTTATTTTCAAGATTTCAAATCAATGGCTCATATAAGGTTTAAGAGTTTTCTCTCTAAGATTGGGTTTTATATGACTCAATCCATGTGTATATATATATATATATATATATATATATATATATATATATAGGGGATTAATAAAATGAAAACCTTATTTTGGTGAGAAAACCTTGAAAACTCATGTAAAACAAACGTATTTTTTTTGAAATTTTTTTTACAGGTTTTAACATTATTGGGCACATTTTTATAAAAAAAATCAAAAAAGCGCCAAAGAAATATTTAAAAAAAAAATATTTCTAATATTTCTCTTCTTTCAGGCATGTCTCACACTTAAATCCCCTTCCAGATCTATTGTTAGAAGACTTCCTGGATATGCCGGTGATCTTCCTTTCAAACTCGAAACCGGGTACACCACATCTTTCTAATTATATGACATTCTAGATATGATCGGGTGAGTCTATGACCCGTCAGTGATCCAAATTACCGTTTAAAAAAATATATAATATTAAATGAATTGTTTGGTCCGTGTTTGTTTCAATCTTGCACGTCTCACAATTAAATCTCATTCTATTACCAACCACACAATTATCATCTATAAGTAGTATCAACAACTTTTTAATGAAGAACATGAGTTAGAAGGGATCCTTAGCTCAAGTGAAAACCATGATAAACCTACGTTGTTATCCTTCTCTTGTTTCTGTCTCAAAATTGCAACGATGTCAACTTAAAACGGGGATTAATTTACACATACACATAAAAGAAGAATGTGTCATATATGTGTTTAAATGATATTTGAAAAAAATCCAAGATTTGTCTTGATTTTGGAAGAGTTATTTGGGTTAGTAAATAAGAATAAGTTATATTCTATTCCCAATATTTTATGTGAAATTATCGCTGACGTGGCTAAATATAATATTTTTATATTAAATATCACTTACGTGCTAATAGATTTAAAATTGTCGGTAAAGCCTAGAGCCACGAAACTCGCCTCAGGAAGGAAAATATTGCCTAGACAATGATATCTCGCCTCGCGAAGGAAAATCTCACATGGAATTACTATATCTCGTTTTTTTTATTAACTTATTTTCTTAATATGTTTTTAACGTTTATAATTTGAATGGTTATATAAATCTAATAATTTATCAGAATTTTATTGATTGTATGTAATAGAGTAAACTTCTCTTTTGCTCCTTGTGGTTTGACAAAAGTAACCATTTTCATCCAAATTTTGAAATTTTGCAATTTTCCTCCATTAGTTTCAGAAAATTAACCATTTTCATCCAAAGTCCATTTAAACTTTGGATGAAAATGGTTACTTTTGTCAAACCACAGGGACTAAAATGGTTAATTTTCTGAAACTAATGGAGGAAAATTGCAAAATTTCAAAATTTGGATGAAAATGGTTACTTTTGTCAAACCACAGGGAGCAAAAGAGAAGTTTATACGTTTATAATAAATTTTGAATAAAAGGAAAAAATAAATACGTTTTTTCTTTCGTTATTTTGATGATTATTATTATTTTCCTTATTAATATTTAAATGTTTATAAAATCTTGTTATTTATAAACAATTTTATAAACGTAACTTGTTTCATTTTTGAATAAAAACATGCAAAGGATAAATACATTTTTTTATTATGTTACTATGATAATTATATTATTATTTTTCTCAATAATATGTTTTTTATTAACTTTGTTTTTTTTAACTTTTATAAAAATCTTAGTTTATAAACAATTTTGTAAACGTCACTTCATTAGTTTTTGAATAAGAAGAATAAATACGATTTTTAAAATGTTAGTACGATGATATTATTTTTTTTATTAATTTATATACCGTTTTGTAAATGTCAATAAAAACTAAGAATAAATACGGTTTTATTAAGTTAATACAATCAATTATTTTTTTATTAATTTTTTTTAAATACTTTTGTTATTTAAATGTTTATAAACGTCATTTTTATAATTAAAATAGTTTTTTGATAAAAAATGAATAAATAATTACTTTTTCGTTTTGTTCTTTTTCTCTTAAGTGACAATAATGGATGATGATGTGATGATATTGTTTCATTTTACATGCTGAGTCGCTGACAGTCCGTTTTTAGAAAAGATATTTTGATCCTCTTATGGTTACCAGTAATTAAACCGCCTTCTCTTTTATGTCCGCGTCACCAAATCAACCAAAACTATTATTCTTTTTTATTACAGAATATCATTACATGTTACATGTGTTATTATCACTCATTTATCACTCTATATCATTACCAACTTTTTTTTAACAGCATTTGATATCAACGTGTGAACCACTGATTTTCAGGCCATGTCACCAAGGTCTAGTTACCATGACCTCCGTTGAGACCCCACCACCACCTCAGGATGAAACCGTACCGGAAAACCCTCTAACCTCTCAAGGACCTCTATTTCGCCTTGGAAGGGATTTGAACCCATTACCACTTTTATTTAATATTTTATTATTTGATTTTTATTTTTTTTAATTATAAATTAAACTAAGAAAAACATAATATTATTAAAATAAATTAAAAATTACAAAATAAAATTCAAACAAATTACATGATAAAAAAATACATAAAAAAGTTAATTCATATTATATCTTTTCATGATCCGCTCCTCTGTAAGTCAACAAATTTTTGTAATGACTCGTAGATAGTCTTCAATGTGTCTTTGTAATCGGTTTAAGACAAGGTTTTTGGTCGTTTACCATTATTGTTTGACCGGGCGGACGTTGAGGAGAGGGTGGGGCATGTCCATCTCGACTTTCTCATCCGAGTCATTTAAGTTAAGGAAACATTGACCGGTGGAGTCGGATTGAGTAGTCGTGTATTTTCCGGACGATGATGTCTTCGTCCGTTTTAAAGTATGTAATTTCGGGATGGGATGCCATTTTGTTGATTTTTTCATTCCCTGTCACACCGCGATATGAGAAAATGGTCCATTTATCTAGCATAGGTCATCAACGGCTCGTTCATGACCATTTCGTCATTCTCACCACTTTTTCGGTTGTTGTGGTATTGAATCCATATTCCATTAAATTTCGCGACTTTATGTTGTAAGTAGCGCCATTTTCCGGGAATAATGTCGTTCGTCCGGTAGGAGTCTCGACCCAATGTTGGAAAAACTGGCTCTAACACATTTCCAAAATTTCGTACTCGTTTGGTTATTACCAACGAACGGATCTTCAGAAGTATTAATGTACACACGAGCTACTGCCACCTCCTCAACTTCCGACCATCGAGTAATGGTCAGTTTTGTTGTTTTTTCGGGCACTTCCTTTCGTCTGTGTCTGCGTCACGATGTAGTCGGTTGAGGGGTTGGCTTGTGTTTCTGGAACCACCTTAGCGTCGGATTCCGTTGGGTTTTGTAATCGTTTTCAAAAGTGGGTGAATTTTGATTGAAAAAGGTTGTTGTGGGTACCAATCTGAAAACGTTAGATTTGGGTTTGGGTTGTTTGTATCACATTGAGGACGATAACAATTCATGAACGGGCTAAAAAACGGGTTGTTTAGTTGTTTGGGTCCATAGTGTATAGAAGGTTTATAAAAATATGAGAGTAGAAATTTTAATAAAGTTGGAAAAATTTGAGAGAGTGTAAGTGTTTTTTTGTTGTGAGTTGAATGAGGTTATATAGGTATTTTTTTTTGGTTCAAATGGTCAAATAGCCGTTAAGGTAATTTTTTTTTCAAACCCTGGTTACCCCCATGATGCTGCTCATGTAGCTAACCATCACACCTCCTTCACGCCCTTATGTAGTGGGGGAGGGCGACATTGGTGCGTGATCAATCTCTCTCACGCCTTGGTCACGCACGATAACACATAGCCTAAGAAACATGAGATTAATTGAAACAAAAATGAAAGCAACTGGTTGAAAACCCTTTAAATATCCTAAGAGAAAATAATAATAATAATAATAATAATAATAATAATAATAATAATAATAATAATAATAATAATAATAATAATAAAAACAACAATAACAACAACAACAACAAAAACAATAACAACAACAACAACAATAATAATTTGGCTCCTGTTCCTTTTTTCAGTTAATTGGGTTCCGGTTCGTTTTTTCGACTTTTTTGCTCACCCTAATTGTAACGAGCCTAAATATAACAAATTAAGTTGAATTTTTTTCTAAAAATGGTAAAATTAGATCACTGTATGTTACATCACTATAATTATCATTGTTAGAAAAAAAACAAAATAATGTGTTATTATAATTTGTTATATTACATCACTGTAATTTAATATTATTAGAAAACAATTCAAAATAATGTATTATTTATATGCTCATTACATCGATCTAAATAAAGGACATGTAAGAAAAAATAAAAAAACTAGTCGAGATTATAACAGAAATAAAGAGAAAATTAGATCGCTGTAAATAATCTGTTTTATCATCGTAAATTATATCATTGTATATTAATTCATTTTGTATTACATTACTTTAACTTACCGATGTTTATGTGTTATATTTATGTTTATGTTCGTTACATCGATGTAAAACGTGATAATTGAAAAAAAAATAAAAAGTAGTTCAGATTAAAATGGTATTAAAAAGAATATACATCACTGTAAATAATAAGTTATATCTCTATAAATAATGTGTTATATCACTGCAAATTATATCAATGTAAATTACATCACTGTAAATTACTATTGTTTGAAAAAAATTTCAAATTAATCTGTTATATTTAAGTTCGTTACAATAATGTAAATACATGACATATAAAAAAATAAAAAAACTAGTCCGTGACTATAACGTAATTAAAGAGCAAAGTGAGACAAGTATAATGGTGCAATTTTTTTTAAATTCATATAATATAAAAAGTTACGAATGTTTAAAAAAAGAGGGGTAAACATTATATAAAAAGTTAGATTTATTAAAATATATTAGATGGTACCACCATATTAAATCTAACTTTTTTAGTAGTTACAAAATGTCATAAATGACGTTTAATATTAAAAAATGAAAAATGACACATGACACGATCTTATGCAATTACATTTTAAATTAACCATTGGATGATGGTTAATGGGTTAATTCATTTTTAATGGGTTATATATATCTTAACTACTTTATAATGCATATTGGAGAGATGCAATCCAATTGTCTTAAACTTAAGAAATTTACAACAAAAGAAGCATGTGGTACAACACAACAAAGCATAAACTCACTCAAGACAATGCTTAAACTTGGAATCCCAATTGAAAACCTAATTTTTTCTTTCCATCTGATCCAACGCTTTCTTACCCATTATCAGCATTTTCCTCCCAAAGCAGTCAATCGTCCAATTCATCTTCCTTCAATTTCATTCTTCTTGCCTTATATGGTTAATATCTCAACCAGGAAAATGAGATTCGATAACCGGATCTTGAAGAAAGCCATCTTGATATCTTCGCCATTGAAAAATCTGTGTAGAGCTGGTAAGCATCTTGTTTGCTTTTCTTCTTTTCTGAATCAATAGACCGGTTAGAAGAAATTTGGCTCCAAATTCAAATGTTTGAAAGGTTTGATTTCTTATTTAAACAGATGCCGCTCTTCAACCGATCACCCATCCCTCCTTCGTTTGCTTCTTCAATCTCGGTATGTTTCAGAATTTTTTTTAACCTAATTTTGGTTCATGATTTTAACCTTAATTTTCTACTTATTTGTATGCATGCTCTTCAATCTTCGTAGTATTCATCAGTTTGTTCTTTGAAGCTGACACAAGAATTCGAAAGCCTTTCATCAGTATGAATTCAGGTTTGTATTTTTATGGCTAAGTATGTATTAAGGTTTGTGTATCAGTTTGTGAATTTTACTTCAACATCAGTATATAGTAGTATAGATAGCTGCATATAACTTATAAATTCATACTTAAACATACATACTTATAAATACATACTTATACATACAAATTTTTAAATATTTAAAACTTAAAATCTTTATACATGTGTTAATTTGTATGTATGTATGTATCAGTTTTCTGTATGCTTAACGAAATTTTACCATGGTTATATCCTTATGTTTGTATGTATGTATATCTTTACATCAGTATATGTTTTTATGTATAACACTGTTTTGGAGAATCACCAGTTGGCGTGCTAAAATATGTAAGTTACATGTTATTATTTTCTATTGAAATTTAATAATGAATTAAAAATGTTTTGTACAAAAATTTGTTAAATGCTTAGCTGGTATTGCCTGTAGGGAAAAGGTGATGTTTTGACTGTTTAGAGAAGTAGCCTTCTGAATAATTAGGATGATGCAGAAAGTTACTAGGGTAAGTATCTTAATGGACTATTTTTCCTATGTTATATTGTATTTGTCAATTTAGATCTAAAATATGCATTATGTTCATCTTACAAATTACCGTTTTGGGGAAGTACTTGATGGTAGGTATAAAGTGTTTGCTGCTCATGGTAAAGCACAAATATGTTAGTTTAACTGTCAATGCAAGTATAAAGTTGTTTGGTCTGGTTCATCTTTTTTAGTTAGTTTTTCGTGAACTGAGGGTTTGTTGAATACTTTTTATTTGAGTTCAATTTATGTTTATTAGCACCTAGGGTTTGAAACCTGAATTCCAAATATGTTATTTGAATTTTTATGGAATTAGGCTTATGCTTATTTGAATCTGTTATTTGAAATTTGCTCCTTGTAAGTAAGCTACTTGAGTTTTAACTCACTTGAATGTGTTAACCTGTTTGAATTGATGCATATTATTTGTTTTTTTATTCAATTGTTTTTGATTCTTTAGAAAAAATTGTACCGAAATTACAAGTCCTATTCATTCACTACAATGTAGTATTTGTTTAGCATTGTTGTGCATTTTTAATTTGCTATGTTAAAATTGGATTGATTTCTGATTGAAATTTGTGGGACATGCTGTAAGTTTTGTTGAATTTTACCATGTGATTATTGAAATGCTAATGGTTTCTTTGTGATCAGGCTGATGAAGGTGCAAGAATTGAAGGTGCTTCAAGGATCATTGGTGTTGATCTCAATGTCAACAGTTTTAGCTTGGTAAGTTGCAACAAACCTAAGTATTTTTGCAGCTTTATGTAGATAGAAAGATATAAAACAGATGTTCTGGGACACACATAAGCTCATCATGTCATTCTTGTCAGCTTAATATTGCTGTGGAGTTGGGGGCAGTAGCATTAATGGCTATATTGATGCTGGTTGTGGGGCCCATTGTAGCCACCATGGTGGCATCTGATGGTTTCTTTACCAAGAGTCAAACAATGAATATAGGTTTTAACTTGGTAAAAATCATAGGAATTTATGAAATAAAAATTCTTAGACCATAAAACGGTTTACTTGTTTTAGGATTCTAAGAAGTGGCAAATGAATGAAGTTAATTATTTGATGTATTAGCTGCAATAAAATTTATAGGTGTAGATATACTTAAGTCTCTTTATATGCATTTTGTTGCTCTGGTTATGCTTCGATTATCCAAATAATGTGAAATGTTCTTAGTATGAGGCTATATTTTTGAGTTAGATAATCATCTCTATTCATGGCGCATGTTTTATGCAATTCCAGTACTTCCTTGATCTTTTATCTTTGGTGGACTGCGGTTCAAATTCATCATGTCCTGGTTGCCCTCAAAAATTACTGACGAACTTTTGTTGGTGGAACAAAGTGAGTTATGCTTTGAGATTAATGATTGTTCCAACTATGGGGTTTAATCACGTAATGTGTTTTATTGTTCAAAACAGTATATTGCTAATCCCGTTGCAAATAGAGGGTGTCGTGATAATGGTAGAAGAGCTATGATTCTGCTGAAAGACAAGGTTTTGAAAAGCATATTGTTAAGGCGTACTAAGAAGGGCAGAGCTACAGATCTTGCACTCCCCCCTCGAATAGTAAGTTTCCATGTTGGTTTAAATTTCCAATACATTTTTATGCGCTCATATGATTAATATTTTGGATGTTGAGTTCACAGAATTCTCTGACAACCTTGATATTACAGAGATGGATTATTACACATCACTCTACAGTGAGAGTCAAGCTCAATTTAAAACTTAAATTCTCTTTCTGTCTTATGGTATTTTTGTTTTATAGGAAATTGCAACTACTGAATTTATGTTTTTCACCAGTATTTGCCTGTTTGATTAAATCTTAATTTTGTACATATTTTTTGAATTATTATATTAACATGCTCTCTTTCTATCACTTAATTAAATAGGGTTCTAACGGCCAAAGTAAATATGCACTAATTTTAACGTTATTTTACTTATTTTGTGAAAATAACGTTAAAAGTGTTGGATGACTAACTTCAAACGACAAGTTTGAGCCGGGGACTCCTTCGGTGCAGCCTCTCTATCCCAACTGGGATAGGGTAATGTTTGTGTCCATCCTTCCCCTAGATCCTACTGAATAATGGAAATATACTGGGTATGTTTGTTTGTTTGCTCTCTTTCTATTTAAAACCCTTTATTTTGAACTTCAATTGTTGTGCTTAAACCATTCACGGTTGTGAGTAGTTCAGCATTTGAGGGTTGCTAATGAGTTCTCTTCGGCAATAAATGATAAACATCTGTCTTCCATGTCGTGCATGATTATACTTGGTATCATATTTATATGTGATTAATAAGAAATGTATGTCTACTCACTCAACTATGACGTAATCATGTATTGGTTATGAATGCATAACATCAACATTTTCACTCATTCTTATGGTCTCATGTAATGAATAGTCTTAACTGGGTATATGTTGCCGTGGGTGAGTGTATTGGCCTTTTGTTTTATCTTTTTTAACACAAAGGAAATTTTCAGCATATTAACATTTACTCCTTGAAATTAGTTCATCTACATTATAAGATTGCTTGGTGGATTTTTTTCATTTATTTAGTTGTTGCCTTTTGTTATGTATGTTTTAGTGCATGTTTTGTTACTAATAATGCACAAATGTAGTGCATGTTTTTGTTTTATTGGGTTCATTTAGAAAATAGATTTTGTAAATGAGATTTGAATCTTAGTGTTATTGTTAGAATCAAAAGTTTATATAGGTTAAAGTTGTACACAGTTGCATTTTCTAATGTTATTGGGTTGCATCATATTTTTGACCCCAAACCTACCTGGTAAGTACATTATGTGCTAAAATCGTGGGTTTCCAAAGCCGCTATTGTTCGATTGAAATTAGGACAGCTGGACTTCACATGGGTATAGAATTGGCAATTAGCAATCCTATGTGATATGAGAATATCAATTGACGATCAAGTAATCTGTCTTTATTTTGTTTACATGGGAGGTGGATTTATGATATGGATCCGTTCTTTTTCAAAATAATTAATTTATATGAACTTTTCAACAATCTGATCCAGAGAGAAAATTCAGAGAAATTGAAAAGGAGTTTGAATGAGGAAGATCTTGCTGAATATATAAGTATGACACATGAGCTAAAATAGAAGAAAAAAATTATGTTTTTTCTTTGATTTCTTGGTAAAATTTACGGATTTTGGACTTGAATTGTGGGTTTTGTTGAATGTTGATAAAATTGCACTCATTTGCAGAAGTGGGAAGATATGGTGATGAAGGCGAAAATGAGCTGGATGTGATTGATACTTGTGTGTTTTGAAATGTTCACGTGCCTCCTACAGGTAATGTATTACAGTTAGTTAATTTTTTAGTTTTTTAGATGATTTATGAAAAAAACAAAAGTTAAATTAATGTTGTTCAGATCTGTTTGAATTTGATGATTCAAAATTAGACCTGCTGGAGTTTTTTATTTTTTATTTTTTTATGGTTTTACTGATGTTATAATTTGATTTGTGAAACATTTATTAACAAGAGTCCCTCAGGGCAATGGTTTTATGTTGCAGCAGAAGGTTTGTCAATTTGTAAAGTTCACTGATATTTCTTGCTCAAAACCTTGATTACAGATTACAGTTTTGTTTTGGGTATTTACCATTAACCATCTTGGCATATATGAGAATTGACTCACATATTGGTGTCTGACATAAAGGTTTATCTTGTTTGTTGTTATTGTTTATTCTATTTGATTTTATTTACTTGCCAAATTACACATATTTTAGTTTCTTTGGCACTATTGCTTCTAGGTTGATTGTTTGTTGTTATTTGCAACATTTTAAAGCTTTGTATATTAATGTGGCCAGCTATCATATTTATTTATAGAGATGGAAATAGGTTGCCACCGCCGCATCGCGCGGGTTCCCGACTAGTATATATATATATATATATATATATATATATATATATATATATATATATATATATATATATATAGGGTAAAGATCCATTGTTAACCCACTATTTGGGTCATAACCGAATAACTCAATCTGAACGGTGGATTAAAATGAGATTGAATATGATGATGCCATGTGTCAAGATGCTTTTTTATTGAAAAGGGTATTTTTGTCTTTTGACTATTTCCCCCAAAAGTCAGATTCAATAGGGTGGTGTCACCACCTATATTTTCATTTTTCTTTTTTAAGTTTATCCTTTCATATTTAAACATTTATAACTTTTTAATAAATTGTTATTTTTTCTAAAAAATATCTCATTAAAACTCATCTTATTTTTCTCTTTAATTTAAGTATAATCTCGTCTTTTATTTTCGGTAATTCAGATTACACTAATGTAAGAAAGTGATATTACATAAAATAAAATATGTAAATTGAATTTGTTACTGAACATTTGTTACATTAATGTACTTGATCATGTAATTGTATTAACAAGAAATTTAGTGTTTGGCATTAGTTTCTTATGATGTTTACATCAAAGTAACAAAAAAAATTAAACAGTTGATCAAAATGAAATTCAAGCGAATCAAAAATTACATCGATGTAAGAAACTAATATTATATTAAATATTATATGTAAACGAAATTAGTTGTAGAACATGATATTACACCAATGTAAGAAAGTGTTGCATTAATGTAATATGAGCATTACATTGAAGTAGTAACGTATTAAATAAGCACTTGTTTATTAGTTTGTTACAACAATATAACGAACAATTACATATAAGTAATAAACAGTTACATTGCTGTAAACACTTATTTATTAGCATGTTACACTAATGTAACACCAATTACACTAATATAAGAGACTGTTACATTACAGTAAATAAAAAAATACATAAAACTAAATATTACATTGATGTAATATACATGTTACATTGTTGTAAATGAAAAAAGAATTCAAAATATATTTTTACCTTGATATAATATACATGTTACATTATTGTAAATTAGTTGGTTTAAGATGATTACATTGGCAGAACATTGTATTACAGTATTGTAAGAGAGTGTTACCTTAATTAACGTATAATAAGTAATATAGAACCATGTATTAACATAATTACATTAATGTAATAAAGCAATGTTATATAAAATGTAACATGTAAATTAAATTAGTTGTATAACATGATATGCATTAATGTAAGAAAGTATTGCATTAATGTAACATGGTCATAACATTGAATTAATAAGGAATTAAATAAACTATAAAAAGAAATTGATACAAAACAACAATCATATGCTTAATTAACATTTTAGAACCAATTTTTTTATTGTTTACATCAATGTAACAAACAAAATACAGACATAAATACCAATGTCGCAAACATTTAGATACTTCATTTTTTATAAATGTTCATACTTATATCAACATAAATATTCATACTTAAACAATACCAAGTAACAAGGAGGCTTTCATCTAATTTGCACCTGACATTAATAACTACATTGTAATTGGTAGTAACATTTAGTGTTGGACCTGGAAACTTTCCATTCACTGCAATTACCTGTAATTTGAGTTCAAGAAAAAAAAACAGACAACAAGTGTTAAACATGCAGGAAAACAAATTGGGTGGATATTCAATTCATGTTGTTATTAGTTTCAATTGATGAAGATCTTTGTCTGCTGGAAAACATTTGTAGTGGTTGTTTTCATTACATTTGTAACTTTTTTGTGTAAAATTAATGGTTCTGAATTCGTTGAATAACACCTTGAGAAGTTATAACCATCCACTTCAAAATAACTTATCCACGCAGATAAACAAATACGACCATGATTTCCAAACGAAGATACATAGAATAGATATTTACCCTTTTTGAAGACAATGACACTAAAAAATCTGTTCTAATACAATGCATACAACCAAAAAGAACATACAAAAATCATCCAGGCATTTCATCGAACACTTAAAAAGCAACCATACTCTACAACCATCACTGATCAATCAAAACCCATACAAAACACAAAACAGAGCACATGTATAGAGATGAAATCGACCTGTTGTGTAACCCAAGTGGAGAAGCAGTCACATAGGCAAACTCGTGTTCAAAATTCGCAAACGGGTCATCAGCAGAACAAAACCCAGCAAGCATCAACCCAATGTAGACGATAAAGTATAAATTTAACCCATATAACACCATCTTTGAGGTGATTTGTAGTCGATTTTCAAAAGGTTTTGAGGGTTTCTTAACATCATCAAGAACAGAAAGAAGAAAAAAAGGGATTTTAATTTAAAACTTGATGTTGAGATTGATATCGGAAGTTTGTGCGTGATTTACAAGTTGCTTCCTATACGCCAGACCACCATGGTGAACTTCACCTGAAAGGGAGAAGCTAACGGATCGATTCAGCTACGATTCGTCAATTGATTCAGCCATTGTTGAGGGTAAGAGAAGGGAGAAGTAAGCACTAATGATTTTGTGGTGATCTTGGTGCTGGTGTTTGTGCTAGAACTTCGTGGTGGTGCAGATCTTCGTTGTGGTGGTTTGAAAATGGTGGTGATTTTTGAAGAAATGGGAGAGAGAAAGAAAGATATAGTCAGCATGAAGATCTGACAAAAGTATTATAATGTATTTTGGCTAAAATGCCCTTAATCTCATCCTAGCCTTCAATTTGGAATCTTGATTATTTTATATTATATCAAGGGTTGCTATTGGGTTAAACGGTTAACACAATTAGCAAGGGTTATTTACGTCAGTGTAATTGGTCGTTACATTAAGTAAATATTTACAGTGTAAGGCAAACTTACACTTGCTTTAAATCCCAAACGGTGATGAATTTGCACAAACACATAAAAGAACATACTCTTGTACATGTAAAATAAAGATTTTGAAAAAAAAACGAAAGATTCGGCTTGATCTTGGCGGGTTATTTCGGGTTATGTCAATAAGAGAGGGTTAACAACGAATCCTTACCCTATATATATATATATATTGATTCTAATAAGAATCAACAAATTATAAATAACTAAAATAATCGTATTTATAACCACTTGATTTAAGGATAAAAAAGTAATTTTCCTTTAAAGTAGGAAAAGCTGCTATTAAACACTTAAACTTGTGACTAAAAATGATTTCTTTAGTATACGTGTGTACTCGCACGCGCACACGTATATAGGGTATGAAAGTTTTAAAAATAATTAAATAAATGGATCACATTAAACAAAATAAACAATTATAATATTTTTTTAGGGTGAACCACATATACATTTTCGAGATTACAAATGAACGACCTAGATATAGTTTAAGGATTTACTCTCTACAATTAAGTTAGATAGGAAACAGGCCATATATATAGGGATTGAATCATATCAAAACTCAATCTTAGAGAGAAAACCCAATCTTAGAGAGAAACCCTTAAACCCTATGTGAGCCATTGATTTTGAATATTGAAAATAAATATGTGGTCCACATTAACCCGCATTAAAAATGATTTGTTTATTCAAAACCCAATTTTTTATTCAGGTTTAATTTGGACCACATATTTATTTTAAAAATTCCAAATCAATGGCTCACATAGGATTTAAGGGATTTCTTTCTAAAATTGGGTTTTATAGGATTCAATCCATATATATATATATATATATATATAGGGGATGGTTCCATTGTTAACCCTCCCTTATAACGTTAACCCGTTAACCCTGGCCTTTTTTGCCCGAATCTTTGTTTTTTTTTGTCATGGTTTTTATTATACATAAATAGGGGGGTTTCTTTTTTGTGTTTTTGCTAATTCATCACCGTTTAGAAATTAAATCAAAATGTAAGTAAGTGTAAGTTTCTTACATTTACTTACATCAGTTAGTGTAACTTAAACTTACAATTGATTTAATTTCTAAACAGTGATGAATTAGCAAAAACACAAAAAAGAAACCTCCCTATTTATGTATAATAAAAACCATGAAAAAAAAACCAAAGATTCGGGCAAAAAATGTCAGGGTTAACGGGTTAACGCTATAAGGGAGGGTTAACATTTGATCCTCTCCCTATATATATATATATATATATATATATATATATATTTAGGGTAATGTTCAAATAACCTACTCTTAAAGGATTAACCCAAATAACTTTGCCAAGACGAAGCCAAATCTTGGATTTTTTGAACATCATTTTAATACATGTACAACACTTTCTTCTTTTATAAGTTTGCGAAAATTCATCACCGTTTAAGACGTAACTTCGTTGTAACTTTTTAAATTACATATGTTTTAGGCCAAAAACTTACAAAGATGTTACGTCTTAACGATGATGAATTTTCGTAAACTTATGAAAGAAGAGAGTGTTGTAGATATGTCACATTGATGTTAAAAAAACATTCAATATTTTGGCTTCATCTTATCAAAGTCATTTGGGTTAATGTTCTAAAAGTATGTTATTATATGTTCACAATTCTATATATATATCATAAGAGGGTTTTCTTGTCAAGTCATAAATATTCGTGTCACACCCTCAAATTCCCACGTGCGGTGTCAGTCCGCATGGGTGTGACGTGGCCAGAATCACAGCTCTCGGTCATATAGAACGACTCTACATGCTTTTGAAAAGACTCATGTTTATCAAAATCAAACAGTTTAATATTACATGCAGCGGAAATACAGTTGTGTAAGCAGCAGAATTAAAATAGTTTAAAATACAGCGGAATAGTAAGATTGCTAGACACCACTATGTTTGACGTAACATGATAAAAATAGAGTTGTTTGATCAAAACACATGTCATGAATGCAAGCTTAGTCTTGTGCTCGTTGCCCAAAGTGCATTTTGATCCATAAGCAGCTAGTTACCTAAGAATACATGTTTAAGAAAAAGTGTCAACACATGGGTTGGTGAGTTCACAGGTTTTGATATACAAACATAAGGAATAAAATGTTTGTCACGTGTCATGTTGTTTATTAAATGTTAGTTCCGAGCCCTAGCCTCGAAGTGTCAGTTGCGTTTACCGAACTAGACTTGTTAGCTCTTGCCTCCGCCATGTCTAGTAAAAACAATGGCGCGATGGGTCGAGATTACACGCGTCCCGACCTCCGGTCAGTATTGGCACCGCGTGGGGTTCGTCACACCCAATAGATCTATCTAAACTCAAATCGTTGTTTGAACATTAACGGTAAGACTGTGCGAGGACTTTGTTACGAATCAACACTTAAGGTTTGTCTAATAAACCAGCATACCCAAATGTTTGTACAAGCAATAATGTTTGACTCGATTAAGATGTATTCTCCTCCTATTTTGAAAGTTTGCAAAAAGTTTAAAGAGGGGTCGTAAACTCACCTTAGTGATCATCAGTAAGCGTATGCTCCTGATTCCTTCGGCAAATCGGTCACCGGCTACCTATATCGTATAGCGTATGTGAGTTCGTGTATGTGATCGTGTTTCGTGTTTGTGCTCGTGTTTGTGCTCAACAACCCTCGGTTGTTATGTTTGTCCATGTCGGTCTATACTGACCGTGTTTGACCGTGTTAAGTCAACGACCCGTTGGTGAACCGTGTGTCGGTTATAATTCGTGTAACATTTGTGATCGTGCATGTAGTGCGTAAGACACATAAATCGCGTTTATGGACAACTTACTATTTATAGTAAGTTTCCATTTTTAGAAAGTTTACAACACTTATCATTCTAATGATTTTAACATGCTCATTAATACTACGTGATCATATTAACACATAGCACGGCGTCACATGTGATCAAATTAACACATAAAGCGTTTTTAGTCACTAAAGTTTCCTAAAGTGGAAAGTTTCTATATTTAGCATGATTAACATCAAGAATCACATAACTTATCATGATATAATCATATTGTATCATTCTAAGCTTTTTATCATGTATAAATCAAGTCTTGCATTTCTATTTCATGAATTCACCAAATAAAGTTTCTATATTTAGCAACATTCACCTTAAACATTATTTTGACCAAACTAATTCAAGACCATTGCTAATAAACATATTATTATCCATATCTCATTATCTAAGACTACTTATTTCATCAAAATCATTATTTATCAAGATTTTACAAATAAAGTTACTAAAAATAGTAACTTTGTCTAAATATCCATCAAATGACCAAATTAATATTCCTAATCCATTCCTTATGCAAATTTCATTATCATATATCACAAATCATCATTTAAACATGTTTCTATTATCAACATCATCATCTAACTAGATCTTGTAACTTTGAAGTTACTAAAAATAGTAATAACTTCTAAAAATCCATTTTTGATCAACAAAATCATAATGAACCATATGACACATCTCAAATATCATCAACAATCATTCCTCATCACTCAAAATCATCTAAAATAACTTAGATTATACATGCATGTAAGCAACAATGGTTATTTCATAGATTCATGGTCCATATCACACAAATATCAACAAATCTCATTGTAGATCATCATTGATCATTCTATTATCCATAAATCAATCATTATATCAACAAATCCAGATTCGTATCATCAAAAATTTGTGCTTGTGAATATCAAGTGTGTGCATGCAAGCTTTGAGCCTTGCATGTGGGTTTTAGTAAATGCATAGCTCAGGACCTCAGGTATTATTTTGATTTAGGTTTTATCAACCTAAGATTGAAGGTCTCTGTGTTTGATTTTTTGCAATTTGATTGTTGATGCTAGTGATTGTAAATTGTTAAAGTGTTAAGGTAACTGGTATTTTGGTAGATTAGTGATTGCTAATTGGGTTATTAATTGGTAGTATTTGACATTGATAATTGGGTTATTGAACAGTGGTTGTCTGTTTTTGAAATTGAGTATTTGAAATTGGTAATTAACAGTTAGCTGCTAATTTAAGTTCTGTTATGTTAGTGATTGTTAACTATTTTGTTAGTTTTTCTATTTTATTAGGTTATTGCTTGTTAATTGCCTAATTGAATTATTTGCCATTGGTAGTATTTGGCATTGTTGATTGGGTTATTGGACACTGGTTGTCTGTTTTTGAAGGAGAGTTTATATTTTTTACACTATTATTGTACATTGTTATTGTCAGTCCCAAGCCCGAGTAAAGGATGAGGGTTTATGTTTTTTTCTACCATAAAATAAATATAGGGCCTTTAATTTTTTCTTTGCTTAGGGCCACCAAAACGGTTGGGCCGCCCCTGGTGTTAAACTTGTAAAAACTACCTCACAAGTCTTGTGATACCAAAATGAAGCTCCAACATAAGCTAATGGTCGTTGGGGGTGGCTGATGATGAGCCAAATCAGCTTGTTATGGTGGAAATCAAGTCCAATGTCCTTCCTTGGTCTTCCAAAGCTTCAAGTCTTCCAACAATGGCTTCCAAGAGCTCCCTAAGGGTGATTATGGTGTTGTAGGAGTGCTAGCAGGTGATTTGGGGAAGGTTATTTCGAGCATATGGCGTCTGCAAGTGAATATAATGATGGTGGTAGGATAGCCATCATTTTTGAGGTGCTCAAGAAGATAATCTGCAGTCCCGTCTACTGGGCACATCGCCTGACGTGCCACGCTGAAGCCAGGCGTAGCACGCGGATCGATCTGATCCGAGATGTCTTTCCTGTCTCACGCGCATCGCCTGAGGTTGAAGATTGGGCCCGGGCGTAGCGCCTGGCTGCCCAAACAAGCCCAATTGACCCATTTTTCATATTCAGGCTCGTTTTCGTTCGTTTCTCGACTGTAATACGTTGTTTTAGCATCGTTTGAACTAAATCACCAATTATTCGTTATAGTTGACTTGTGCAATACACTTGTGCTTAACTGGTATGACGTTCACCAACGTTCGTGATTTCTGACACGTGTGTGCGGTTTTTCGATAATTTCTCTAATTATCCTGTTGTGTGACTGTGTCTGTACTATCGTGCCATGTGTCACACTAAATTAAACTAATTCTAGTGTCACGTATGCAAATGGAAATTAAATAAACATTTAACTAAAGTATAAGCTGATCTGGAATTTGCGGGGTGTCACAATTCGTGTCATGCTAACTATCGGGTTCAGATGGTGTTCGGGTTTATGTTAATTTTTTCACGTCCGTGTCCGGTTCGACCCGCCCAACTTAATTCAGAAAAACATGTGGTCATATATTTTTAATTTAATATGTTAAGTATTTTGTATCAAAGTTACATTAGAATTGGAGACAAGGGCATGCAGAGTTTTTACTTTTTTGTTGAATCAATGAGAAATCCACAAGAAGACCCTATTATTATTCATTTTCCCGGTGGTCCTGGGGCTTCTTCTTTAGTTAGTCTCCTAGCTCAAACAGGTATACATGCACATACAATGTTTTTGTTTTCTCTTATATCATTTCCGACCATATTTATGCCTTTAAAATTAATAAATAAAATTAACAATTTAAAATAATACATTTTTTTTTGTGTTTTTTGATAACCATTATGTGAAATGACATTTTATACTTAAAGTGTAAATCAATTCTAAAGTGAAAAATACATATGTGTTGCTATAAAGGAAATTAATTGATTTTTAAACTTAAATAAATAAGTGCCAGTATTATCTTTGCTTGTAAATTATTGTTAAACATATTGTTGTATGCGTTCACTATGACATGCAAACTAAACTAAAAATATAATTGGTGGTAATATATATATATATATATGTGTGTGTGTGTGTGTGTGTATTAATCGGGCCTATATTTAAAAAAAATCATTTGATTTAGAAATTAAATTAGGTTAGTAGGATGTGTAAGTGTCAAATTAATCTAAAAAATCAGGTGACATTGCATTCATGATTCATGTAGGTCCACTTGCTATTAACACGGACGATCTCACGCTAACTTTGAATCCAAACGCATTGACACAGGTTCACATGTTCAGTTATTTTTACAATAATTAAATTCTCAAGGAGAGGTTCAATATGATTATGACTAAAAAATTGCTGTAATTTTATAGGTGGCTAATATGGTATTCGTGGATATGCCTGCTGGTACTGGCTTTTCTTATGCTGAAACCCAAGAAGGATGGGTTAGCAGTGATACAATTCAAGTTGTCAATTATAAAGAATTTGTTAAAAAGGTTAAAGTAAAATTTTATTCATAATCCTAAATTTATCACAAGTGCAATTTTAGATAAATATGATTTAAGGGTAAAACATCTTCAAACAACATTCTTTATATGCCAAATTGTGTAGATTCTTTTATTTTATTTTTCCCCTACTGATCATATGAATTAGTGGTAAACCTATGAGTATGAAAACATGTGAAACTCAACTATAAACAACTGACCTACAATAAAAACAAATGTTATTACAGTCAGATTTTGAGACCTTCAGTTTTCTTTTTCTTTTTTATTGAACCTTGTTTTTTTTGGTAATAACTTACAGTTTCTAAGTGACCATCCAAAGTTTTTGGAAAATCCATTATACATATCAGGAGGTTCCTACTCCGGCATTATTGTTCAAAAAGCCACTTTAGAATTATATGAAGGTAATAACTAATAGTTCTTTTCTTGCCGTTCAAACTAAGAATAATAATAATAATCATAATATATTATTATTGTTGTTGTTGTTGTTATTGCTGTACTTTTATTTACTTTAATTTCAATGTTGTAGATAAAGTTATGATAAGATAACATTAATTTATAGGTAATGAGCGCGGAGATCAACCCACCTTCAACATTCAAGTAAATCATTAAACCTTTCTAACTTTAATATATTATTTACAAAAAAAATTAAATTTGTATCGTACGTTAAGTTTTAGTGGTGTTCAGTTTTTGAATTCGATTCAAAAAACTCAAAATTCAATTTGATTTATATTTAATCATCAATTCATACTTCATTTTGAATTTTCACAATCGAATTTGATTCGATTCGAAGCCTAATAATAAATTTCGAATTTGTGATTTTTCAATTTAATTTGAAATAGAAATATATATATATATATATATATATATATATATATATAACTAGTTTAATATATATAAAGTTTTAACTTTATAATAAGACTATTTGCTTAAGATTTTGATTTTTAGAGGTTTTGAATGTTTAAAGTTCTCGTTAATTTTGTACATAAAGTTTAAAAAACAATTGAGGTAAATTCAAATCGAGTCAACTTGAATTCGATTCGAATTTTGAATTTGAATATAATCGATTTTCGAATTTGATAATGAATTCGAATTTAAATCGAATAGGAATCCTACTCAAAAAATCAAAATTCGATTCGCTGAACAATCCTATTATGTTTTAGAAACAACTCGCACACAATCACATACTTACTCCTAACTATAAAAGTTTAACATAAATTCTTCAAGACGATACGACAACATATCGAGAACCCTTAAATTATTTATTAGTAATACATTAGAATGGAATAGATGAAATAAAATAGACAAGAAAAAGAAAAAAAAATCATTACAATTTACAAAAATGAAAAATAAAAATATTTTTAACTAATAAAGGGTCTGGTCATGAGAGAGAAGGGTAAAATAGAAATTTAAACAAAAATTATAAAATAAAATGAAAAAAAAAACAAAATAGTGAGGGGATTGTTTCAAGACCAAATTAACAGTTGGTCTTGACTTTTCTAGACCCAACAGTCTCCCCTTATTTGGTTAGATGAATGTAAGCCAATGTAGAAGTATGATGAAACAAACATGAATAATAAGATTGAACTTGTGTAGATGCAATTCATGTTTCTTTCACCGCAACAATTGTGAAGCTTTCTTTATTCCATTTCTCAAACCCAAAAGAAACTTCTTGAAGTTCCATGTCTTCCATTTATCTTCTCCCCCCTCTAATAAAGCTCCCCCTATGATTAAACAATCTTAATCTTCAATCCCAACCCAAAAGATATCCGAATATAGGGAGTCAGTCCAAGTATAGGAATCCCAGCCTTCCTTGTAATGAACATGTGACAAATAAAGGTTCAAAGATGAATGTAAACCATAGCCCAACAATTTGATTCTTGAGAGTCTTCAAAGTAGAAACAAGAAATCTTCACGTCAATGAAACCTAAGTCTTCACTGATAAACCACTGATAACACACTTGCCGTCAGTTTAATCCATCAATCTCCCCCTAAACTGATGCTATAGATAACTGACTATGAAAACCCACCATGTCTTCAAAAGCAAGCAGTGTTCTTCGGAAGCAATCATTTATAACCGGCATTGTGTCCCATGTTGTATATATGGAACACCAATTGGACTTATAGAATAAACATCATTAACTCATTTGATTTTTCTGATGATGGATAAGTTTCAGCTCTATCATGCCAAGTGTTTAGTACTTCCAATGATGTGACCAACCGAGTGAACCAAAGGCTGATGTGTTTCAAAAGTGATGTCATATGTTATCAATTTCTAAAGTGTTAATTTGAGGATGCATTAGCACTTGGACATCACATAAATAAACACTTAAGAAGTAGACATTGCATATCAAGAAATGATACCACTTATGAAACATTTTGTTAATTTCAAGTGCTAATTTGTAGATGCATTAGAACTTGGACATCACAAATGGGCACTTAGAAAGTTAACATCTTGTCATACCAAATGAGGGAACCAAAGTCAAATGTGTTTCAGAAGTAAAATCATATGTTGTCAAATTCTAAAGTGTTGATTTGAAGATGCATTAGCACTTGGACATCATCCAAATTAACACTTAGAAAGAAGACATTACATATCAAGAGATAATTTTACTTAAGAAATATTTGGTTAAATTCATAAGTGCTTATTTATAGATGCATTAGCACTTGGACATCATAAATTAGCACTTAAGACACTAACCTCCTTTTATACCAAAAACTTTGGTTCTTTAAACAGTTTAGTTAACTTCAGAAGTATTAATTTGCAGATGCATTAGAACTTGGACATCACAAATTAACACTTAAGAAACCAACTTCTTACATACCAATAATACCTCTGCTCTTTGGAAGTAACTCTCGGAAGCAATAGTAATTCAATTTCAGAAAAAGCTTCACACATCATAAGGAGATGTCTTCAGAAGATGCTTCGGAAGTAGTTTCCAATCGGAAGCAACTTTTGCTTAGGAAGCAAATTGTGCATCGGAAGCAAATTGTGCATCGGAAGCAAATTGTGCATCGGAAGCAAATTGTGCTTCGGAAGCAAATTTATACTTAGGAAGCAATTTTATGCTTCGGAAGCGATTTTTATGCTTTGGAAGCAATTTGTGCTTAGGAAGCAATTTCCAATCAGAAGCAGTAGCCATAGGAAGCAGTAGCCATAGGAAGCAATATCCATAGGAAGCAATAGCCATAGGAAGCAATAGCCATCAAAAGCTTATAATTTTAAAGAATATCCATGGTGAGCTACCGAAAACCAATCAAATAAAACCTTCTGAAAACCCTAAATTCAAGAACACAGCCATCATCATTATGTTCTTTTCTGAAACAAACCCAGCTGCCCTAAAAATTTTCAGCTGCCTCCATTTTTATAAAACGAACAAAAATTTGATTATTCATCATATGACGATCAGGGGTTTTGACAAATATTAGGGAGAGTCAAAACCCACTTGTGTTTACCATATCAAAACACACAAATATAACCCAAATAAATTGAAGAACACAGAACCCAGAACAGGAACACCTTCAAAGAACTTTCATAAAATATTCACAAAATCAGGGTATTGAGCACAAGTTTGAGACAATCAATGGTTAAACTGATAGTCTCGGGAACTTGGCTCTGATACCAATTGTAAAAACGGTTGCGGAATAGGACCTACCCGATTTGCGAAGATTAAGCAGATGAAGAACAGAGAAAGTCTTGAAGATGGTGAAGAACACAGACAAGAATCTGAGATGCAATGTAAACTGAAGAACAAGAAATGATATACAACAATAATAGTTCAACATTCAACAAGATTACATTACCTACCCCTCACATGCTCAAACTTCATGGATAAAGAATCCATGGAGTTCATGGGGGAAGAGCACTCAAGACTACATTGAAGCACACTCTCACCACTCTCTTGTCTTGTTGTTTTACAAAATGAGAATAATCTCTATTTATAGTGTCACATGACCTAAAACCCTAAAAACAACAAATACAACAAAATGATAATAAATAATAAATTAAGCTCTATCATTTGTTGTGGTCTTCGGGTCTTTGGTCATCAAGTGTCTTCGTAATCTTGAGTCTTTAGTGGCTCGTGCGGTGACTCGTTGCTCTCTAATCAACAAATACATAATACTTCTTGTTTACATTCCATCTGTCCAAATTAACAGTTGGTCTTGACTTTTCTAGACCCAACATGAACTTTGCGAACACAATTAATGCTAAAAAATTCAACTTGCAGTGCACAAGCCGCATTAACTTTGAGAACATTTTGGAACCGTTTTTGGACGACGGCGAAACTGATGTAATCTTTCTCACTCTCCCTCACTCCCTCTCTTTATGTGAGTACACATTAATTAGTATTGAATGAAAATTTGATCTTATTTATTTGAAAATCAAAAAAACATATACAATCCTCTCATTTAATTTAAGTAATTTTTTTATCAATGGATAAGATTAAATGTTAACTCTTAAGGTTATAAGATTAAAATAAATGCGTGGACAATGTTTGGCTTTTTAGTTTTGAAGTTGATACTTTGAAACATGTGTACGTCTGTGTGTGTAAAATTAGCATCAAATATATTATATTAGCTAACACAAAACGAGTGTGTTTTCATGTCATGTCTAGAATGGATGCCCGTGAAAAAGTATAAATCTTATTTTTCTCATTAATTGTATATTTACATGGCATAACAACAAAACATCAAGATCTAGTATGTGTCATTAAACCATTTAGTTAAACGATCAAAATTTCATCACTTCTTGAAGCTGTTTCAGGAGTAGATTTGTTGTTTGGATATAAAGTACTAATACGAGACATGTTTTACCCATATTTGATGACAGCGTTAAATACTTAACACACAAAGGGAGTCTTAGGTCTAATTGTAAGGCACTTAAAAATCATGGGTTCTTTGTATGGATTATAGTATCAAGGCCCCTGGGGAGGGGCGATGTCACACCCCCATCTCTCCTATTACCTGATGTAATCACTGTATGATATATGAAGTCGGTAACTGACATAACGTGTCGCGGAAGCTTGGTGGTAAAGTCTCCGAGATGGGTGTGACTTTCGACATGGTTGTATCAAAACACATACATGGCATTCTAAACATAAGTTATGTTACATGATATGTTAAAACTTCAACATTTGTGTTACGTTCATCCGTAGACAAAAGTTTCCTAATGTGTGATCTTGTTGTGCATCCTCACCTTCATTTCTTTTGTTATACACTGTTCACCTGAAATTGGTTTTTGTAATATAAAAGATCAGCAAGGATGCTGGTGAGTTCATAGATGTAATAAAATTGATAGGATATGATTTGATATAACATAATATGATATGATAAGTATGCAGGCATACACAACTTTATGAATATGATTCACCATGAAAACCCATAACCAAAGCCTATGTGACTGTAATGTAATTGGCGGCATTACTCGAAGGTAAAACCTTAGCCTCACTCTTAATGCCTATCATTGCATTAAGCTGTTATCTTGTAATGTAACAAATGGTAACAGGCATTCACACAAGGGTAGACGCTATCTACCCATGAATGGGGTTGTCAGCCCGATAGTACTATCATTGTTATCATCCGGCTCATCCATGAGTTTATTGGTTATAGTTGTTATGTGAGGACTTTTACGATAGTATGGCACAATTTTCATGTAATCATCATACAAGAGTTGAAATGTATAAGCAACATATAATCATGTCATTGTAATTGAATTATGTAATCATAATGTAATTTTAATGCAAACCCCGAGTTTTAGAAATCCGAAGATTTGAAAAGGAGTAATGAAATCATATGAATATACCACTGTAATTGAAATACGTAATCATATTGTTATTGTAATTGAGTCCCCGAGTTTTGGAAAACAAAACTTTAAAAAGGGGGTCTATGAAACTCACCTGTGTTGTTGCAATGTTACACACAGCTTCAATTGAATTCTGCATATAATTAAGGTTTTATAAGTTCTTTGTATCCAATTTGGATTACCAGAACATTCCTTGATATTTAATATCAAAGATAATGTAATTCGAGTCATCAAACTGATTCTGAATCACTTATTTATTCAGAATCAATGTAATAAGGTTATCAGTTAACTTGTAATGTCAAAATCACTATTTCTATTTAGTAATTGAGTTCTTATACTCATTTGTTTGTAAATTAATGATAACTGCATCCCGTCGTTAAAACCAGAATCTTAATCGACTTTTAGCTCGAAAATCAGGTTTCCGGATTACGAAATTGATTGCAAAATCGAGTTCGGAATGCGAAATCGATTGAAAATATGTTTTCGTATTGCAAACCAATACTTAAAATGAGTTCTGTATTGAAACCGGAGTGTTAATCAGAAATCAGACAAAAATCAGGTTATCAGATTGCAAAACGGTTCACGAAATCGAGTCCAGAACGCGAAATCGATTCAAAATATATCCTTTTTATCGAAAACGGATCGTCAGATTGCGAACCGGAGCGCGCAACGCAGTTCAGAACGTAAAACGGATAAAATCAGGGTTTCTGCCGGAATATTCTTTTTTGCCGGAATATTCGCCGGAATATTCTGCCGGCGGCAATCTTGCCGGAATTTTTTGCCGGAAATTGGCCGGAATCTAGCGGTGGCCGGCGGTTGGCGGCGGTGGCTCGATGGTGGCTTGGTGGCCTGTGGTGGTGGCCTTGACCGGTGGCCTTGGGCTTGGCCGGATGGCCTTGGCCTTGGCCGCGACTTGGATTTCCTCGGCAATGGCCGAGAATGGCCGGGAATAGGGGCCGCGTCCCGTGCATTGATTACGGGTGAGCATAAAACGGGTTTAACCGAAAAAACCCGAAGCCCGGACCGGAAAAAAACCGAACAAGAACTGAAATTATATATTTGGGTTGTTAATCTGTGTTTTAATGATATTATGGATATTGATACCCACTTACGAAGCATGAGGGTTTGTCGATGCAGTCGAAGTTTGATAAATATTGGAGAAACTTTGAAACTTTTAATAAGTTTGTGTATTTTGCTGCTATACTTGATCCTCGTTTGAAGTTGGATGTTATTAAATTTGGTTTTAAAAGAGTCCTTATGGCTGAAAAAGGTGACCAAGAGACAGAAAAGGACATTAAAAAAAACGTGACTTATTGGTTGATTGTATAAAGGATGAACTGAAACTCGTATTTGAGCAGTATGAGTTGAATAATGAAAGTAAAAGTTCAAAAAACAGTTCACAAAGTGAGAGTTATGAGGAGACTTCATTTACAAATGTTTCGAACGACTTTTTTGCTCAATTTAAATCAGTTGGTGGTTGTGGGTTGTATAACACTAAGTCAGAACTTCAGAAATATCTTGAGGATAGACCAGAAGATGATTACCCGGGATTTGATATTCTACAATGGTGGAAAGCAGCATATTCAAAATACCCAACATTAGCAAAAATGGCAAAAGGTGTTTAAAAGTATATTTGCATTTATGATAACATTTTTTATTTATTAATTACATATATGCTCATGTTTATTATTGTAGATATACTGGCTATTCCAATTTCAAGTGTTGCTTCCGAGTCTGCCTTTAGTACAGGCGGGAGAGTTGTGGAAACCTATAGAAGTTCTTTGTCTCCTCCAGTAGTTGAAGCACTCATATGCACCCAAGATTGGATACGCAAGTCAAGTAAAGTGATTAAGGAGGATGAAGATTTGACAAACTTCGACGATCTTGGCAAAGGTAATATAAGAAAATCATTTTTATGTCATGTGATTATATTATTATATTGATAACGTTTTATATGTATTTTTTGTAGAAATTTCTGATAAACTTGATCCAGCTCACATAAATCATGAGACTGACTAGAGACTGATTGTGGTTCATTAGGTTTGAAAGGTTTGAATTGCTAGGTTGATAGAACATTTTCATATTACATCTTGATTTTTTAAGAACCTGTTTTTGTGGTTTTAATATTAGATATTGAATGTGGTGGTTGAATTATATTGAAAGTTATTAATTTTAGTTTACTTTTTGGCTCATTGCTTAATTTTATATTATATTTAAGAGTGAAAAGAAAAGCCTAACAATTAACATATCTAGAATCTACAACCAAACTATGAATTTAGTAATACAAATAAAGAGTAAAGAGTGCAATAGAAACCTGGATTTTCCTGTTTATGGATTCACCTCATCGTCTTCATGAGAAACTCCGATCTAAGCCACTCCATTTAGGTCTAACTATAAACAAATCAATGATGTACAACCTGAATACATGCATAAGCAAAGCAATTCTTATTACCTGTTGTTCATAAACTCAGAAAACTAAGAAACATAATGTGGCATTTCATCGAACACGTTGTATGCATAGCTTAATCACAACTAAACAATTCATTTTATGATTCAAAAAACACCTCACAATCAGATGATTAAATAAGAAAATAAAGTAAATTACTAAAAGTTCAACAAATGTTTGAAGAAAAATGGAACTCATGTTGAAACCTTACCTGTTCACGCATGTGCTTTTGGTCCAAATTTGATGGGTAAATCGCGAATTTGATCTACTGCTGCATGCCAATAGTTGTTTCTGTGAGGAACTCGTGATTTGCTTCAAAAAACTAATTTAAAATCAATGGTTCAGCGAAGAATTTCATCTTTGTTAATCGGTCTTGGGTTATGGTCGGGACCGAGAAGAACCGAAAACATAAAACCCGAAACCGACTATAGTTTTTTTGGTCCGCTCTTCGGTCTTAAGTATATCCTTTCTTCGGGTTTCGGTCCGGGCCGGGTTATACCGGTTCGGTTCGGTCTTCTGTCCATGCTCAGCCCTAGCATCGATGGGGCGCGCTGGGGCCGCGCATGGGCCGCGTCCGGGCAACAGTGAGCCATTCAAGGTTTTTGTGAGCCAAATTCGATTTTGTTGTACTTTTACCGGGCCAAAATCTCCAGATCTTAGTTTTTAACATATATCTAATGTTTTGTGAAGAAAAATCTCAATTTTGACAACTTTGAAAAATCCACTTTTAGGACCAAAATGCCCTTTTTATGGGTTTTCAAGATCTGATGATTTTCAAGCTTCACCAATCATTCAAACATGTTTGTTTAAGTCATATGAAGTTATTAGAACCAAGAATTGAGTTTAAAACTTACTTGGCCAAGAATTGGCTTGAAGATCACCAAAAATCCAACTTTTGGAGCATGATTCTTGATTTCACTTGTTTTTGGGTTTGGATACCACTTGGATCTGATCAGAACTGATTTTTGAAGTGTGTTTAAGGTTCCAGAAGTGAGGATGAGAGGCCTGGTCGGATTTGAGAGGTTGGGGATGAAGAAAGGTGTAGAAACTTTGACAAAAGTCAAAATTTTTGTTTTTATATGCCATGTCTTGTTCTCCAAGTTTGGCAAACTTATTTTTCTTCATATTTATCTGATATTTATCAGATTTAATAGGATAGACATGCCACAATATGATAGGGATGAAATTAAATCAAGGGTTTGCTTGATTTTGCCGTTTTCGCAATCGTTTGTTCGGCTTTTCGCGTATAATTTCAGGAATTGCTAAAAATGATCAATTATCATTGTCATGCTTCCAATTACATCCCATTATGATCCTAATGTGATTAGAAAGTTCGAGTTGTCATGAATTTGCCAATTCCGCATGCCGAATCGCCTTTTCGCAGATTTTCGCGATTTGACTTATTGAACTTAGAGATTCTTTGATTTAGTTATGTTATCACTTATTTCACTTCAATTCATCATATAATTGATATTTATTTAGTTTTGGACCCATGAATTTGGTTTTTGGTCATTATTATATAAATTTCACTTAATTCGGCAATTCTACGCAACGTCATTTGTGATTTGTTTCATCTTGTAATTTCCTTACATATATACACAGATTCACTTGTGTATACATATTACATCATGATTTAATTAATTAAAATATTAATTCATGAATTTAGGAAATTGCTTCGCAATAAAGAACGAAATGTCACAGGCGAGGTGGGCGACCGCCCCGGGCTCGGAGGCTCGAAATTTAAAATTTTTTTATATATTATATAAAAAATTATATAAAAAATATATAAATAACCATCTAAAAACGCATAATTTAAAGGGTAAAAAAAGTAATTTTCTTTAAAGTGTAAGAAGTTACTTTCATTCCCTTTAAACTAGAGGTGTTCATCAGTTCAGTTAATGGTTTATTTGGTATAGTTTAATTGGTTTTCAATTTCTCTTCCTATCCAAAAACCGAACCGAATTTTAGAAGTGATTTAGTTCGTTTTCAGTTAAAAATGAACAAATCGAATAAACCGATTAAAAACCAAATAAGCTGGTTAAAAATTGAATAAACCGATAAGAAGAAACTGAATTCAATCGAATAAACTGGTTAAAAACGAACAAACCGAATTCAACCTTATATATTATTAATAAGATAATAAATTTAAATCCGAATCCGGTTTAATCAGTTAATCAAACAAACCGAATTCAAAAAAATTGTAACGAAAACATAACCAAAAACCGAAATTCGATACGGTTAGGAACCGAATTCGAAATTCGGATACAGTTAGAAAACAAACCAAATTTGGTTCGGG
Source organism: Mikania micrantha (assembly GCA_009363875.1). Taxonomy (NCBI): domain Eukaryota; kingdom Viridiplantae; phylum Streptophyta; class Magnoliopsida; order Asterales; family Asteraceae; genus Mikania; species Mikania micrantha. The sequence goes on along the minus strand of CM018680.1, from coordinate 67,727,365 downwards.
TTTTTTCAGTTACAAATACGGTTCGATTCTGGGTACCTCAATTCTCAAGACCGCCCTAAAAGGGCCCATTTTTTCCTCGCCCTAGGCCCCTGAATTTTTTTCATTCTCGGGGCCGGCTCTGTATAGTATAAATACATCGTATATAAGGGCTTTAGACATATTTTTGGTTTGTTTTGGGCTACTTTATGTTGTGTTGGAATGATTTAGGCTTGTTTAAGGCTAGTGTAATTATTTCAGGCATGCTTATATGATTTTTAGTGGGAATTCAATAGGAAAAAAAAATATTTGAGTGACTAAAAATGGTCCTTTTGAAGCGTAGTAGGGTTGCACCTAAGCGTATGCCTTGTGGGCTTTTGATAAAACGGTTATACCGACCCTTTTTGTTTCTAGTTCATATTGGACTATCACTTAGGAGCTGCATTTGCAATAGCGGACATATTTGCTCTTTGTGACTTTTGGAAGTTCAAAGCTAAATGACATTAGAGTTCTCCATTTCATCCCATATAATATTTTGCTTCAAGTATTTTTTTTATGCTGAAGCTAGTTCATTAACACCACACTAATATAATTTTATATATGCTAGCTAGCCCACTCTTAGTTTCTTCATAATTTGACAATTAACGTTTTAGGCATGGTGTTGATCAGATAGTTGAGGTTCATGACGTTACCTGATGTCTTGGTCCAAAAACAATAATCATTGATGATAGCATGACATCATGGTGCATAACATTTCTCATATCATATCGGTTAAGTTATACTTATTTCCTCATGTCACAACTCATATGCTAATAAACTCCTTGTTAATCTTAGTTTAACCGAAATTTTATTAGTCTATTGGTTCTTTATCATCTTATTTCTGGTGTACTGTCACATTAATTATGACTTGTTTATTAGTCTCTCTTGCAAGTTATCATATCTATTGGAACCCTTATGGATGATAACTTACCAAAACTACTTTTGCAATAGCTTTCTTTCGTACTAGTACTTAAATTGATGTAATAGAAGTTCTAGATTATCCGGATGATGCTTGTTTCTATTGAAGTGCTTAGTTTCTACAAGATAATTCAGTTTTGCACAATAGCTTGGCTTCTACGGAGATTATAGTTTCTCCAGATCATCTAGTTTCTACCGAAATTCCATTTATACTGACGTAGTCTCTACTAATGAAAGCCATTTATGTTGATATCCTTTTGTACATCAGAATTCCTGTTGATGTAGAGTTAGTGATCATACATGTTGGAAACAAATTGATAAAGACAACGTAATATGAACAATAAGTTTAATTGAGTTCTCTGTGTGAAAATATCATACGTACATACAATCTAAGAAGTCAAATATATATATATATACATGATTTCCTTAACTGTCTAACGGTTATAACTACCAAATAACTGAAAAATAACTTCCACATGATCGGTGATCGAGAGTTTATATTCCAATATTCCCCAATAAGCTAGAGAGAACACACTCCAAGTCTGAGCTTCAACCAATTATAATCTCCAACTTGTAATGGCTTTGTCAGGATATTTACAATTTGATCTTTGCTTACACAGAATTCAATCATCACTTCTTTATTACTCACCAGTTCTCTTATAAAGTGATATTTGATTCGAATATGCTTACTCTTGCTATGAAATACTGGATTTTTAGCCAAAGCTATGGCTGATTTGTTATCACAACTAATCATTGTTGCATCTGTTTGTCTGATATGTAATTCATTCAGAATCCCTCTCAGCCATAGAGCTTGACAACCTGCCATAGATACAGCCTATATTCTGCTTCTGCTGAAGATAAGGCAACTACTTGTTGTTTGATGATCATAGGATACTGCAGGAAACCATCTAGCAACCAAAATCAAGAAACCATTGACCAAGAACAACAAGAACACAAGAAATCGTATGTTTTCTGATAGATGTGTTCGAACACTTTTTACAGACACATCGGTGGGTTTATATAACCCTAGTACCAGTTACAACATTTGCTATTTGACACAACATACCCCTAAACTATCTATGTGTACACAATAGACACTAAAAACATACTTTACACTACTGACTCTTTTGACCCGTTAACATTCAAACTTGGGTATACAATTACTTAGGCCAACATTCACCCCCCTAATTGTTAACCCATGTTTGAATCTTCTTCTTGGATCTTCATTTTTTCTTGTCTTCAAATCTTCAATGCTTGTGCTGCCATACTCTCTTCTTCTTTGCTTTCCGAATCCAATGCAAAACGAAATACAATCATGTTTCATGCTAGGCAATGTTCCTCTAGTCCTCATGACTCAACATTGCTTTCAACCATGGCTGATCAACCACGACCACTGCCATATACACCACTTAAACACGTATCATCTTCTCTAGGATTTGCATAAGATCCATATCTTATTTGGTTCAAGTCACTCCTCGTAAACAACCCTTCATGGCATCTTTTTTACTAGTGATGAACCAAAAACTACAACCAACAACATCAGCCTTTATGGCCTTTTCTTCTTCCTGTACAGCCGACAACATAGCAATAAAACTTTTGATCCTTTTCTTCCTTCTGTGATGTTTCATGTAAAACAGCAACATCAATCTCTTCTTATCACTTCACTGCAATAATTCGTGGCTACACCATAAATAGAAAACAAAACATCAATTCCATGTTCCAAGTCCACCACCATCCAAAACACAAACAGACACACGAATTGTGTCTTCTCTTGACTGCACCAATCACATATGGAACCTATTCCCTAGTTCCTTCACCGAGTGATTCCAAACAGTCACTACAAACACGAATTTTGAATCTGCCAATTGGACTAAAGCGGAACAAAAACACTGAAAGTATAGATCAGCCCTTCGTTGATTCTGATTCTATAATCTAATCATGAATATGATCAATAAAATCAAAACCGAAAATTACAGTGATAGTTCACAATTGATTAAATAATCAAACATATAATCTGATTATATGATGAACTTCACAAAACACCCTTTCTTAACCACATCAGTATCCCTTCCATCACAGATCACTTCTTGATTAACGACATAAGACTTCGCAATCATATATTCGATCCGACATCATGGTTTGCAGAACCCCTCGTGATTCCTCCTGGGTCTGCCTCGGGTTTCAACCACCGCCTGCACCGTCTGTGCGAGACCCACATGGTCACTCGTGGTTCCCCTGAACCCGTTCTGGACTTCTGGCCCTCAAATCATCGCCTGAACAACCTTTTCGAGGCCTGCATACAATGATTCGAACATAGACTATTTCTCTCAATTTGAATCTGATCAAAAACGAAAAGAATCTGATTGATGAAGGAAGAAGGCAGATGAAACTGGATCAGAAAACGATTTTGATTTCATGATTTCTGGAATGCTACGATGTTCTTTTATCCACCGATTCCTTTGTTTCTTCAATTCGATCCATCCTGATCGATTCTACCAGTCCCAAGAGCGTAACGCTCTGATACCAATTGATGATCATAGGACACTGCAGGAAACCATCTAGCAACCAAAATAAAGAAACCATTGATCAAGAACAACAAGAACACAAGAAATCGTATGTTTTCTGATAGATGTGTTCGAACACTTTTTACAGACACATCGGTGTGGGTTTATATAACCCTAGTACCAGTTACAACATTTGCTATTTGACACAACATACCCCTAAACTATCTATGTGTACACAATAGACACTAAAAACATACTTTACACTAATGACTCTTTTGACCCGTTAACATTCAAACTTGGGTAAACAATTACTTAGGCCAACATTGTTTCCTAGACTGCCAAGATACTGCTCCATTGCCAAAATGAAACATGAAACCTGTTGTGCTTTTGCTATCATCCATGTTTCCCCCATAATCACTATCACTAAAACCTGTCAACACCGGATTATCACATCGAGTATATAAAATACCATTATCTAGAGTGCTTTGATGTATTTTAATACTCTTTTTCCTGCTTCCCAATGTCAACTTTTAGGTCTCTCCATGAATTTGCTAAGAATACTAACTAAAAAAGCAAGATCAGGTCTTGTATCTGTCAAGTGCATTAGACTCCCAATAAGGCTACGGTATGTACTAGGGTCTATGTTTTTATCCATGTTATTCTTTGTCAGTTTCAAACCATACTCCATAGGCGTTGTAACAATGGAACAATCTTCCATGTTGAATCTTTTTAACAGATCTCGAGCATATCTTTGTTGGGTTAAAAAATACCATATTTTGCCTTTGTTTAACTTCAATACCCAAAAAATAATGCAGTGAACCCAAATCAGTCATTTCAAATTCTTTTTTCATAGAGTTTTTAAACTGTTCAACCAATGCTTGGCTAGTACTTGTGATAACGAGATCATCTACATAGAGGCATATTACCAAAATATGTTCCTCCAGCCTTTTAATAAATAAGGTATGCTCAAAGGTGCATTTCTTGAACTTATTCTTCGAAAAATATTCTTCAATCCTACTGTACCAGGCACGAGGTGCTTGTTTAAGACCATATAAAGCCTTTTTTAGAAAACACACCTTATGTTCCTCACCCTTCTTTTCATATCCTTGTGGCTGTTCAATGTAAACTATTTCTTTCAAATATCCATTTAGAAATGCAGATTTCACATCCATTTGGTGTATAATCCAACCCATTTGTGCACCAATAGCTAATATCAATCTAACAGTTTCCAAACGGATAACAGGTGCAAAGACTTCATGATAATCAATCCCATGTTTTTTATACCCTTTAACAACCAATCTAGCCTTATATTTATCAACTTCCCCCTTTTCATTTATCTTGGTTTTGCAAACCCATTTAACACCAATTGCTTTCTGATCTTCTGGCCTTTCTACCAATTCCCATGTATTGTTTTTAATAATAGCCTTCATTTCATTGTCCATTGCCTCTTTCCATTTTGAGTCCTTGTATGCTTCTTCAAAAGGCATTGGGTCTGCATCTGCAAACAGTACAAAGTCAATTTGAGGAGGATCTAACCTTCGTGTATTTTATTATAAATCTCCCAAAGACCTTTCTTTCACCACCTGCGTTTGCTTTGACAATATGTATTTTCTGATGAAGACATGTCACTGGAACTATCTGAATTCGTCTCCACTTGTTCCTGTTCATGTTCTTCATTTTGATTTACAACAGGAATATTTTCTTGATCACTTTCTGACCTTGGATTTTCAAGTAAACTAGATTCTGTACTCTTGTCATTTGTTGTAGGATCATCTTTATACCAACTTTTGGATTCATCAAAGATAACATCTCTATTTATGATAACTTTTTGAGTTTATGTGTAACAGCCGAAGATCTAGCACATTTGATTGCGCATTAAATTCACGTTGAATTGACAATCGAAATTATCACAGGATGATAGTACGTGAGAAATGGTGAACGTAGGCGAAAACCGTGCGCGAAACGGAGTTACGGATTGTCCGGAATTGCGAAACGAAGAAAAATTTCAAAGTATGGAACTTCTGGACTCGTCGCGGTACGCGACGGAGAGATTGAGGATTCTTCGCGGTACGCGATGGCCCAAAATATCTAAAATTCCTCCGGATTTCTTCGCGGTACGCGAAGCCTTATTTGGCTTCTCGTCGCGGTACGCGACGGGTGAGGCGGTGGAAAAAGTTGATTACTTCATCAACATTTCATTCAGAAGATTATTTTCTTCTAATATTCGAACATATTCGCCTCTCAGACGAAAAACACACATACTTCACCATTAAATCACCATATTGAAGCCATCAGAAGTCATAGATCGCACCAGGGATCATATCTACAAGTACTGATCGTTGTTTTACCCGCAGGAATCCGTCTGATTAGGTAATGGTTCGTTTTACCCTTCTAGATTGATTAAATCTTGTTTCTGAACTTAATAATATAGTTAGGGTTGTTGATTATTGCCTAGATGATGGCTAGGATTGATTATAAACGAAAAACTCGAACTGTTAACGGGTAAATCCTTGTTTTGAGACGTTGTAATGCCCGGTTTGCATGAAATCATAACAATGGTTATAGTGGTTTAAACCATTTGATTGTGACAAAGTATGTGATTAGTTTAATAAATTTTTGGACATGCAAGGTTAATTCTAAGTGTTTTAAACTAATCACAGTAATTAACATACTCACTGGAACGAGTATCTGATGTTTATGATAACAGGCATATCAGTATGTTAAACCTGGTTATTAAACCTATTCTAATACTACCTTGTGATATTTCATGATATTTGGGTAATCAATAACAAGGATTGATCATTTCTAAGCCATTAATCTGTCTAGGAACCTGTCTAGTGAGATAATCAACAACATTAACTATTTGATGACTATCAAGGCAATGTCTTTGACATTGGACGTTCAGAAAGATTCAATCAGTAAGTTAGCAACGCCTAAGACGAATTAAGTAAATAAGATAATACGTTTATTTAAGCCGAACGAATAAGCAATCTTTAAGTATAACAAGATTGTCGAAATAAGAATGATCAAAATGAGTGTAAGCGGAATTTTGAAATAAAGTTTCGAATGAAAGTTACGATATACCGAAGTTTCGAGCGGTAATCGTAAATTTGAGAACCTTCATGATAAGCTTATAATCATGATGATATGTTTATATTAATAGGATATCACTGAGAAGTGAGAAAGTAAGGAAAGGAAGATGAGCTAGCAAATTGTGCTTTAGCTCAGGTGAGTTCTAGACGCCATGTTTTAAATATTTTATCATTTTGGCTGACATGCATGTTGTAAAGTTATTTTATGAAAAAGATTGTTTTACCTGACTACGGTTGGATAAAAGAATATGTTACATTAAAGAACGTTTACAGGAAAATAATGTTTCAGGTCTCGACTGTGGTCGAGAAAGAAATGAATGTGAGTTCTTATAGCCCTATTTAACATATTTTATCATTTTGGGCTGATATGCATGTTATAAAATTATTGTATGAAAGTGATTGCATCCTGATTATGATCAGGTAAAGTATGTTTTCAGGTAAAGTATGTTTTCAGATAAAGAATGTTTATAGATAAAGAATGTTTTAAAGAAAAGAATGTTTTAAGTCTCAACTATGATTGAGAAGTAAATGATTTTAAGAATCTCAGCTGAGATGTAATGAATGTGTTAAGTCTCAACTGTGATTGAGAAAGAAATGATTTTAAAGGACTCAACCGAGGTTGAGTAGGAAATGAGGTTTTGCTGGCTGCGGTTGGGCAAAACTTGAACACTACGGTGAAAGGAGCCGTTTATGATGATGATGGTTTAAATGATTTAAACCATATTATGTATGAATGATATATGTAAAGAATTCTTGTACCGGTATGAGCCGTCAACTTCGGTTGATGGTTAAAGAGTCCTGTGGAAACATAGGCCTGTCGACTGTGTGTCGCCAGTTCAGTTAAAGAAATCTTAGGCATGCTTGAGTTATCAGCTGCGGGTTGATAATGTTAAAGAAATCTTATGCTTGCATGAGTTATCAACTGCGTGTTGATAGTGTTAAAGAAATCTTATGTATACATGAGTTATCAGCTGCGGGTTGATAGTGTTAAAGAAATCTTATACATGTATGAGTTATCAGCTGCGGGTTGATAGTTATAGAGTCTTGTGCTGCACAAGCCTGTTGACTTCAGTCAACAGTGAAGACTAATGTTTTATATTTAGTATGATTGAGACTGTTGACTTCGGTCAGCAGTAAGTTATGATACGGTGACATGATACTAGTATGATTGAGACTGTTGACTTCGGTCAGCAGTAAGTTATGATACGGTGACATGATACTAGTATGATTGAGACTGTTGACTTTGGTCAGCAGTAAGTTATGATGCTATGTATGTTATAACTTATGTTATGTTATATAAAGATAAGGATGAGTAAAGATTTTTATGAAAAATTAACTTAGAACTCACCAGCATAAAGCTGACTTGTTTTACATGCATTTCAGGTTGAGCAGGTTATGATAGGGATATGATGGCTCGTGGCAATACATGAGGACTACCTACTCAAAAACTGGCATTCCTGTTAAGATTAAATGTTATGTAAAGATTTCCGCTGCCATAGTATTCTACTAGTCTACGGTTTAAGAGCTATGCTTTTGATGTTTAACCAACTGAGGGACTTCCGGGGAACGGGGCCTCACATTATGGGTTAAACAGTTTATAAGCTTTACTTTGCTCACTATAGCCAACAAATATGCATTTTTCTGATTTGTCATCCAGCTTGCTTCTTCTTTGATCTGGCACATGGGCATAAGCTATACATCCAAATACCCTAAAATGAGCAACACTTGGCTTAAATCCTGTCCAGGCTTCTTGAGGATTAATATTTGAGAGACTTTTTGTTGTAGATCTATTCAAAATGTAGGCTGCACATGCTACTGCTTCACCCCAGAATTCATTTGGCATATCTTTGTTCTTTAACATACTTCTAGCTAACTCCAAAAGGCTTCTATTCTTCCTTTCGGCTACCCCATTTTGTTGGGGAGTATAACTTGTTGTTAGTTGATGAAGAATCCCATGTTCTTTTAAATATTTTTGGAACTCATTCCCACAATACTCTCCTCCTCTATCTGTTCTCAAACCTTTTATTTTTACCCCACTTTGATTTTCAACAAAAAACTTTGAATATTTTAAAGCATGAAAATGCATCTGCTTTCTCTTTAATAAAATATAACCAAATCTTCCTGCTGAAGTCATCTATAAACGTAATTACATACCTGTTCCCATTTATTGTATTTGTAGGAGTCTTCATTGGTCCACAAATGTCACTGTGAACCATTTCAAGAGGTTTGGCAGACTTCCATGAATTATTTTGAGGAAATGACTTTCTAGCATGCTTACCTATGGCACAACTATCACAAACTCCTTCTATCCTTTTTATAATAGGAAATCCTTTCACAATTCCCTTTTTACCCATATGGACCAGAGAATCATAATTAACATGTCCAAATTAAAACCTCATGTGCCATAACTTAGAACTCCCAATTTCATTCATACTAAAGGAGAATATATTTTCTTGAAATTGAATTGGGAACATTCTATTTTCTGTCATTGCAACTTTGCCTATTAAAACACCCTCTTCATTCCTTATCAAACAAACACCATTACTTTTGAAGTGTATGTCATATCCTTTTTGAATTAATTGTCCAACACTCAGTAGATTGTGTTTTAATCCAGAAACATAATAAATATCAGAAATTTTTTTCTTCTTATCTTTGATCTTTATAGATACTTCACCATTTCCCAATACACAAAGAATCTTATCGTTTCCGGTTCTAACTTCTTTCTTTATGGTTTCATCAAGAGATGTAAACAAATCCTTGACCTCTGTCATGCGATTGCTACAACCACTATCCAAATACCATAAACTGTTATTTACATTTTCTTGTACATTAAAAATCATGAACATGGATTCTGAATCCATATCATCTTCCTTGCCTTCAACAAAGGAACTTGCTTCTTCTTTATGCATGAATGATGCTCCACTCCTCCCTTCAACGGAATTCTTTCTACAAAATCCGCTAGTGTGACCGATTTTATTACAATTAAAACACTTCATTTGAGACCAGTGTTTCCTACCTTTATTCATGTTTTCTTGTTGATCATCTTTAGACCGAAAATCACTTCGCCTATTTATCGACATATTTTGAAAGGCATTTTCCAAAGATGGGGTTTCAAATTGTTTTAATCTCAATTCATGAGATTGTAAAATTCCCAATAGACTTTCTAAATAGAGAGTTGCTATATCTATGGATTCTTCTGTGGCAACCACTATGTATTCGAACTTGCGGGTAAGAATTCTTAGTACCTTTTCTACCACGCGTTGATCGTCAATTATTTCACCGTTTACTCTTAAATTGTTTAACAGAATGATAATTCTGTTATAAAATTCTTCTACGGTTTATGCATCCTTCATTCTTATGGAATCAAATTCACATCGGAGAGTTTGTAATCGTACCGTTTTTACGCGCTCTTCTCCTCTATATGCCTTACATAGTAAATCTCATGCCTCTTTTACCGTCGTGGCAGATGATATCCTTTCAAACACAAATTCATTCACACTTTGATACAACAGAAAAAACGCCTTTTTGTCCTTTTTCTTATTTTCACGATACCCGTTTACTTGTGCAGGAGTTCCTTCGGCCGGTTCTCGGTAGCCTTCTTCCACCAAAGTCCATAGATCTTGAGATTAGTACAGTACTCGCATTTGAATGCATCAGAGATTATAGTTTTGCCGTGTTAGTTTAGGCAATTGCGCAGGTATTCCCGTATTGATTGTATTGAGTGCCATGATCGATAATCTTCTTGAGTAATCCTTCCTTGCTCTGATACCAATTTGTTGGAAACAAATTGATAAAGACAACGTAATATGAACAATAAGTTTAATTGAGTTCTCTGTGTGAGAATCTCATACGTACATACAATCTAAGAAGTCAAATATATACACATGATTTCCTAAACTGTCTAACGGTTATAACTACCAAATAACAGAAAAATAACTTCCACATGATCGGTGATCGAGAGCTTATATTCCAATAATACCTTGATCATCTATGAGATTGCATCTATTTGTTTCACAAGAAAACATTCACTTCTTATGTGTTGATCAACTTTTTAATTAACAGTGTGATACAATTTCAATCCTACAACATCCTTCATTATATACATCCTAAACCACATGAGATTTATTTGCTTTCAGATTCCACATAGGCTTCTCCAGTTTGTCCCTTTGTCAAATTCAGTCATTTGCATATTCTACCTCATTATCCTTTTATCAGTTTGTCCATAAAATTTAGCATTTACATAACATTCATTATGATTTGTTCCAAGGATAACTTGAGTCAATAGTTAGGCTTATCATAACATGGGACATATCATTAACCTTAACCATGAATATATTTGTCTTCTAAGAACCACAAAAGCATAACCATAATCTAAAATTTTCATCACAATATTATAGAAATGACTTGTGTAATATTGCATCCCTTGTTATTGTATTGATGGAGAAATTGACCCACTGAAGAAACCACTCCGTTTCCTTCTCTGATATTTTAGAATCTTCGACAAAAAGTCCCATCTTCAATCTTAATGTATGTGTTATACAAACACTATATTCACGCGACTAATTTCCCTAGAAGAATGTATTATGTATTATTGCTCGACAAAGACTTACCTTTTTTCCTCAAGAAAAATAGAAAGTATTGGCTACCAGGGGGCCGGTTAATGCTTGATGTTTATGGGATCCATATAAAACATGATCTCAATTAAGTTACATGTCTACATGTAGTGACAAGATGATTCTTGGAGGTCGACAAAGCAACCCCTTTCAACATCTTGAAATTATGTCAAACTTGTAGAAATATATTATGTCGATTGAAAATGTATGTGACTAAGGTCTATTTTCCTACAGAAACATCAAACCTGATAACTATCTTTCAAGACAATACAATATGTATAGATACTTTAAAGGAGACACAAGGAAACACATCTCGCAAAGATTTCTTAACATATGATATGCAAAACCAAGGATAAATTAATCTTTGTTAGAATAATTCAAACAATTTTTACAAAAGCTCATACTGTGCAAACGTACATACACGTATTGTGTTAGGTACAAACACACACATCAACACACGAAAAAGTTGTAAATCAACATAAGAGAATTAACTTGGTTTGGTGAGTGTGACCCACGTCTACAAGCAGAACTAGAGTTTGCATTATTATTAGGTGCCTAAGGAATTGCATGTACATATTGCAATATCATAAGGAGATACAAATAGGGTTTCTTACAAGCTAAGCCTAGCATGTATGACGACCCATTAGGGTTATCTGGTTATAAGCCTCCACACATAACGTGTTAGTTTGTAGGAGAAAATTATCACATACACACACATTTCAATTATTACATATTAAACATAATTCTATTTATAGTGTTAACTAAAAATTACTTAATTATGATGAAATAGAAGTGAAAAAAGAATGGCATGACATTGAAAGATATACATAGTGATCATACTTCCGTTTTATAATGTTAAAAAATTACTTAACTATTGAAAAAGGAATGACATGATACCTTCCCTATTATGTATTACTATACGTGTTTGCAAATCAAATGAAATTAAAGAAGTCATTATGATCTTTTTAGATTGTGGTTATTGCTATAAATAAATGGGCGAACATGGAAGTTGTACAACAAGCCCTCAATGTTCAACAAGTATGTAATCATGGTCCTTTTTGTTGTAAAAATTACAAGTAGTTTAGCTATATATCATTGCATCTCATTCCATAAATTTTATCATAGGGAATGGTTGGAAAGTTTGAGGAAATCAACTCCACCTTACATTACGAAAAAGGAAAGAATGACACAATTTATTATGCTTATGACATCTTTAGTAGTTATTCATATCATAAGAAACTTTCTACTAAAAGTTGTCGAGCTTTGATGTACAGGTAACGCACCTACGCCCTCCCTCTCAAACTCTTTAACGTAATTTCATCGTAATAATTTGATTAAATATGTGTTTATTGATTGATAGTGGGGATCATGATTTAACATTTCCATATGTTGGTGTTGAGCAATGGATAACTTCTTTGAATCTTGAAGTTGAAGCACCATGGGAACCGTTCTACGTTGATAATCAAGTCGGAGGGTGAGATAAGGCTCCATACACTAATTAAAGAAATATAAGCCTTATTACAACTTGTTTCATATTATCATTCTTGAGTGATTAATTAATTTTATTAAGGTTTTACAACTGGATTTTTTCATGTTTCCTCATGCAGATATCTAACAAAATACGCACTGAATAATTATTCTTTGACATATGCTATGGTTAAAGTGAGAAACAACCATCACGTGCATTTCGCTCTACTGAATTAATGCGGTTTTTAGTTTTAAAAACACTAATGTATAAAAGTGAAATCATGCGTATTATTTGCAATTCTTGAAATTAAATTGAGTATTGTATAATGTAGTATATGGTACATAAAGAATGTTCTAATGCAACTGGATTTTTTCAGGGAGCAGGACATGTAGTTGATTATTACAAGCCTAAAGAATCTTTTGTATTAGTACAAATGTGGTTTTCTTCACAAGCCTATTCAAGCGATACTTAGTTGTTTACTCATCTAATTAATGTAGTCATGTTCCCTACTGTGTTTCGGTTCTTGTGTGTTGGTGTTAATAGTATTTCAAAGTTCCTGTTGAAGACCATTAGATGCTTGCGTAGAAGATATGTGGATTAACTAAGTTTCCTAGTATTTCGTAGTTTACCAAGTCGGTTTGAATACTCAATTTGCAAGTTGTTTTCTGGTTGCTATTTTCATTCCGTATTTGTCTCATCTTACTGTTATGTAATTTGCTATTTAAAGCATTCTAATTGATAATAAACAAGCATTTGAGTTCAATCTTTTACTTTCAATTGTGCGAGTGTGTAAACCTAGTTTCTGATTCCAACATTCTGGTATCAGAGCCATGTTCTGATTCAAGCTCTTTGTCAATTCTCATTAGTCTGTTATGAGCCAACAATCAGTCAAACAATAACTCGATACCTTCTGTACCCATCTTTAAAGGTGATGGGTATGAATTTCGGAGTAGTCGCATGAAAACCATTCTGATGTCTTAAGACTTGTGGGACCTCCTTTCAAATAGGCTTGATGAAATTGACAGAGATCGCGCCAGACTAAGAGATCACCGGAGAAAAGATGCAAGGGCGTGGCCTATAATTCAACAAGGTGTAGCTGATGAAGTATTTTCACGTATTGCAACAGCCACCTTGTCTTGCCCAGCCTGGAATCTCTTGCAGACGGAGTATCATGGTGATGCTAATGTTTGAGCTGTTAGACTACAGGGTCTATGACGAAACTTTGAAACAATACAGATGAACGATGGTGAAACGATGGCAGATTTTCTATCCCGGGTCATGAAAACTGTGAACCAACAAAGATAGTTCATCTTCGAGCAGACAGGAACTAGAGAGTTTTGGTCATCCGAATTTAACAAGTTATGAGATAAAAATGGTATACATAGAGCTCTTACTGCGACATATACTCCTGAGCAAAATGGGGTGGTTGAATGGAAAAACGGAACCATAATGGAGAAAGCTCGAAGCATGTTACAAGCAAAACACTTGAGCAATTTTATCTGAGCTGAGGTGGTTGCCACTACAGTATATTTGATTAATCTTTCTCCCACAAAGGCTGTTGAAAGGAAGACTCCATTTAAGGTAGGGTATGGCAATAAACCTTCACTTGATCATTTAAAAGTTTTTGGCTGTGTTGTCTATAGTTTAAGGTGTGTGTTCATTGGTTATTGTCCACATTCTAAGGCATATATATTTTTTGATTTAAAGAAAAAGGTTATTATTTTAAATGGAAATGTTGTGTTTGATGAGAATTCCCAGTGGTTGGAGGGTGCGGAAAAATTACCAAATTAGTCAAAGTTGACCACCTTTTTACCAAACTAATCACTCATATTCCGGCGTCTAAGACGCCGCTTTAAACGCCACTTTAGACGCCATTCTTCTGTACTTTTTGTAAACATACGGGCCCACATGTCGGCGGCTTTGTCGGAGTCTAAATGGGTGTCTTAAGACCCTTTTTTACCGGCGTCTTAGACGACACTTTAGACGCTCTTTTTCTGTCAAATTTGGTAAAGTGGGGTCTAAAGCGGCGTCTAAGACGCCGGTAGCAAAAGGGGTCTTAAGACACCAATTTAGCCGCCGACATGTGGGCCCGTATGTTTACAAAAAGTACAGAAAGAAGGGCATCTAAAGTGGCGTCTAAAGAGGCGTCTAATGGGCCGGAATTTGAGTGATTATTTTGGTAAAAAATGGTCAACTTTGACTAATTTGGTAACTTTCCCTTTAGATAATGATGATACACCTACTGGTGTACTTGAAATAGAGGTACAGGTAGAATATGGTGATCTATCACAACAAGGTATAAGTGAAGGAGCCACAAGTGCAAATAGTGGGGTAAGTCATGATATATTGGGTAATACCCATTCACATGAAAACATAAAGAACACTGGGTCCGGTCAAGGATCCATTAATTGGATCAAATCATGTTGAATATAGTGGACCTAGTCATAGCACTAGTGGTCAACATAGGACATTTAGAAGTCATACACCTGTAAAGCTAAGAGATATGGCTAATGTGTATAATAAAACTGTGTCAATTGAAAACAAAAATGCTTGTCAACTTGCATTGGGTTTAATAGAGCCAGTTTCAGTTCAAGAAGCCCTCGGTCAAGATGAGTGGGTGAAAGCTATGGAGTCCGAATTAGAATCACTAGAAAAAGCACCAAACATTGGAAAAAAAAACCCTATTGGGGTCAAGTGGGTATTCAAACTCAAGATTGGTGCAAATGGCAAAGTACTAAAGCATAAGGCCTGTTTAGTTGCTAAAGGGTATGCTCAAGAGTATGGAGTTGATTTTGAAGGAACTTTCTCTCCAGTAGCTCGGTATGAAACAATCAAACTTATTTTGTCTCTTGAGATTAGTGTGGTTGGGTAGTTTACCAATTGCATTCTTGAATGGTGTTTTACACGAAGAAGTTTATGTTACTCAACCACCCGGATTTCAGATTCAAGGCAGTGAAGATAAAGTATTCAGATTACACAAAAATAAATTTGGTTATTTAAACACAAACCAAACAAAAGTTTGTTAATCGAGCAAGAATGTTCTAATTTAACTCGAATGAAACCTCAAAAACTAATAAAGTTTTTCGACGAACTACTAATATCGTTTTTTGGGTAAGATCTAACAAAGAGAGACCTTAGTTTCTTCTAAGGGCCACGTGCAGGGCCGATCTATTGGAACTCGCAACCCAAGCAAGGGCTTAGGTCTCTCAAAATATAGAACCCCTAATTTTTAAAATTTTTTTAAACTATTCTCATTACAATCAAGCAATCAAAACTATTCACTAAAAAGTTAACGTCTCTTTATTTCATCTATTCAACCAACCAAATTTAAATTTTTCATTCTCATTCACAACCAGCCTAACCTAATTTTCACTAACTAAATATTGCTTTATGATTACTTTTAATATAATAACAAAAAAAATTAAAAGTATTTTAATTTATATAATTTTTAAATTTTAGTTGTTTATGTAATTTTTTAGTTTTATTTTTAATTTATGTAATTAATTTTAATCTATAATAAATGTAAAATATGTAATCTCCAACCAACCAAGGGTTGGTGGAGCAAACGGATCATTGGGTTTATGTTTTTTTTTTTCACTTTTGAGCGATCAGACGAATTACTGATTGTCGATGGGTCCGGTCTTACATGTAGTGGATTTTTTTGTCTATAGGCTTTTTTTAGCTGTAAAGACTAATAAAGGCTGATGCTCACCAAACTTCAAATTTGTCTAAGTACAGAGACTACACAGACAAACAGCCTTCGGAAGGAAAGAGTTCCTATTCGGAAGCAGAATTGCTTCCGAAGAGTAACTCATTCCTACTGAAGGCTGTACAAGACAAACTCTTCGGAAGATTGGTACTTAGAAGATAAAGCTTCATAACTTCCGAAGATATAAAGCTTCTGAAGAATTAAAGACTTCCGAAGATTCTCCTTTGCACCAAAGATAAAGACAAAGACTTCCGAGGTTTATCCTCTGACAAAGACTGTAGCTGATTACTTTCATAGTACAAAAGGGACTGACACAAGACATTAAATGCCGAAAGTCAGACAGCACCTTACTTCCCTTTTCCTCAGCATTAAATGCAAAAGATTATCCGAAGCTTTGAAGATCAACAACATTAAATGCCTTTTGTATTTAGCTAGTTTTTGTAAAGTCAATGTCTATATTTGTAATGATTGTAAGTAAGTGTCTTAGCCTGTCAAGACACTTAATATACTAGAATAATCTATACTTTATGTATTTTTCTAGTATACCCAACTTGTATTCCTGCGTGTATACTGTTGTAGCCTTTGCTATATAACCTCTCATTGTAAAGTCTGTAAGTGTGCTTGTCCGTTTACACTTGTAATACATTGAGAGACATATATCTTTGAGCTTGAATTTACTCTTGTGTTCTTATTGTTATTCAAAGATTATTTGTTCATCATTTGAGTGTTTGTGAGATCCTTCTAACAGACCTTCCACATCTGTTAGATTGTATTAGAGAAATACTTGTGAAGTGTTGTTTAGGTAAAACAACCCGATCCAACAAGTGGTATCAAAGCCTTGGCTCTTGAACTTAAGTGACTAATCATCATTAAGTTACCAGTTCTTCTAGAAATCTCACTACTTTAAAACTCATATTCTGTCTGTTTGTTCAAATGGTTGCACTCAACAAACACGATACAGAAAATGGTACTCTCAACAAGCCACCAATGTTCACTCCAGAAGACTACGACACATGGAAAGTCAGGATGGAGGGATTCATCAGGAATCAAGACTTCAAACTCTGGAAGTCGGTTCTTGAAGGGCCTTTCGTCCCAACTGTTCCTGCTGCTGGTGCTGGTGGAGCTCCTGTGCCAAAGGATCCAGCTCTCTATTCTGATGAAGACTACAAGAAAATGGAAGTGGATTCGAAAGCATTGTGGCTCATACAGATGGCAATTCCTAACTCAATCATCCATGCATTCAAGAAATGCAAATCTGCTCAAGAGCTGTGGAACTCTCTACAGCAGATGTATGAAGGCTCTGAAGATGTGAAAGAAAACAAGAAGGATATGCTGAAACAGAATTTTGAAAACTTCTGTCAACAGAACAATGAGAAGATGACTTCTCAATACCTCAGGTATGTTCAACTTGTTGATGAGTTGGTAGCAGCTGGTGTCAAAATGGAGAACCAGGATGTGATCAGAAAGTTTCTTAGATCACTTCCTCAAGCTTGGAACATATACTCTGTAGCCATCCGGAGGACAGAAAATCTAAGAACTCTAAAGCTGAATGAACTGTTTGGTATACTCAGTGCATATCAGATGGAAATAGATGCTCAGGAACCTAAATCCACTCATGCAAATCTTGGTTCAACAGCACTCTATGCACCCATCAGTAACTCTTCTTACCAGAGTTATCAACCCATTTACCATCCTACCTCCACACCCATTGTTAGCTTTCCTGAAACACCAACACCAACTCCATCTACCACACACACAAACCCTTTTTCCAACCCAACTCCCCTCTTAACATCTAGGCAAGGAGCTTTCATGGCTGAGGAAACAAACTACATTCATCTTTGCCAAGAAGACTTAGATGGTATTCCTACGGATGATCTTGAGGAAATGGACATCAACTATCAGATGGCCATGATCTCCTATAGAGCAAAGAAGTTCTACCAAAGAACTGGCAGACAATTCAAAAAGCACAATATGAAAACTGGGTTTGGTCTTGACAAGTCCAAGCTGAAATGCTTCAACTGCCAACAGTTAGGTCACTTTGCCAGAGAGTGCAAGTCCACAGGAACTTAACCATCAAATTCTGGGCAATCACAACAAAGA
This sequence comes from Mikania micrantha, assembly GCA_009363875.1. Taxonomy (NCBI): domain Eukaryota; kingdom Viridiplantae; phylum Streptophyta; class Magnoliopsida; order Asterales; family Asteraceae; genus Mikania; species Mikania micrantha. The sequence continues at coordinate 67,708,946 of CM018680.1, read as the reverse complement.
CCATCAAGTTCAACAAACAATGCTAATATTGCAGAGCAAGATTTTGCAGACTGGAGCTTTCAAGCTGAGGATGCTTCCATTTCCAATAGTGCATTGATGGAAAATGATTCAACTTCTTCATTCAAGGTAACTGATGACATGTGCACACCTGAATGTTTAGAGAAGTTAAATGTCTTTAAAAGAATAAACTCTCAACTCAGTAATGAACTTGAGTCATTACAAGTAGTCAAGGCAAATTTTTTTGAATGTGAAAGAAATTACAAACAAAAGATTGAAGAAATGGAAAAGACTATTTCTAGCTTAAAACATGAAGACACTAACAAACAGTGTCAAATTAACAATCTTTTAGAAAGATTAACTACTGCCAAGACTGAACTTGTAATGGCTGAGTCTTATAGAGACAAGTTTTTAAGCCAAGGTGAAAAGTATGAGAAGCTTTTCAGAATGAGTAGCACAACTGAGTTGGTAAATAAAAAAGGGGCTGGTTTGGGATATAATAAAGTAGAGCCTCCATCTGCCTATACTCCCATTGTGGATGTTAGGTGTAAACCAGTAGTTGACCTTGTGTATGATGAGGAATTGGACATACACAAGGTGGCTCAAACTGATACTCTCTCTGATTTAAACCCAAGTACCTCAACATGCTTAGATGAGGATGATATTCCTATTAAACCGGAAAAGAAAAAATCAGTTTTGAAATGTAATAAAAGAACTAAGAAAACTAAGAAACATCAATCAATTTTTGTTAATGCTAAAAACATTCAAAATGGGGATACCTCATCATATCATTATGTTACTTGTCCATCAGACAAGTCCAAAAGGGGTAGGTCAAAAGAAAGAAAGGCCAGTTTTTCAGGAAAACAGGTAAATCATCAAGGTAACAAGTCTATTGGAACATCTAAACCATCAACTGCTGTGAATCAAAGCTCATCTTCCATCAACCAAAATCAGCATCAACCATTTCTAAACAACCAGCCTGCATGTCTGATGTGTGGTGATAAAAATCACTTTGCTGCTGATTGCTTCTACAATCCAAGAAGCAGAATGCTTTCTGAGAAACAAGGAAGAGAAAGAAAGGAAAGTTGGAGAATGTCATCTTCTTCTTCGGAAGAACAAGGAAGAAGCCCAGTCAAGAAGGTATCAGAAGCTAGCACTTCTGATAGTCGGAAGAAACAAAACAAAAAGGGTTTCAGAAAGAAAGTTTCGGAAGCAGGCACTTCTGATAATCAGAATAAAAAGGCTTCCGAAAAGATTGTTTCGAAAGATCAGGAAAGAAAGGCTTCCAAAGGTAAAAGAACATCGGAAGCACAGAACAAGAAAACTTCCTACAAACTAAAGAAATCTTTGCCCTTCGAAAGAAGAATAACTTCGGAAGTAAAGCCCAAATAGTCAACAAAAACCAAGTCATCGGAAAGAAAAGCAAAAGGTGCTTCCGATAACTGTCAAAAGAAGCAAACTCTTCCGAAAATCTCAAAAACCAAACAAATATGGAAGAAAAAGGAAACAGTTGAGCCATATGTTCAACCACCAGTCCCACAAACAACAAGCACATCATCTGTTCCATCTAAGATGATGTCAGGAACTAACTCACTTCTGGTCATGTGCAGGGACAGCAGGAATAAAAGAGCAAATTGTGGATAGTTGACAGTGGTTGTTTCAGGCACATGACAGGCAATAAGACTCACTTGCACAAATATGAACATTCTATGGCGGGTCTGTTGCATTTGGAAGTGATCCAGTGGGAGGATACATTACAGGTAGGGGCACAATCACAAATGGCAAGGTAAGCTTTGAGAATGTGCGTTTTGTAAAAGAACTAAACTACAATTTGCTGAGTGTATCACATGTGTGCGATCAAAAACATAACATGTTGTTCACTGAGCATGAATGTATAGTTTTAAAACCTGGTTTTGTTGTACCAAATGAACAAATCTTGCTTAGCGCACCAAGGAAGAATAACATGTATATGTTAGACATGAGCACAGCTACTCCACTCAGCAATATAAGTTGTTTTCTTTCTAAAGCTTCACTTGATGAGACATCTCTTTGGCATAGGAGACTTTGTCATGTAAACATTAAAAACATGAATAAACTTGTCAAAAACAATTTAGTAACTGGCTTACCATCAAAAGAATTTATTTGTGTTGATAAATGTGTTGCACGTTTAAAAGGTAAATAGCATAAGACATCTCATCATGCCAAAGAGATAAACTCAATCACAACAGTCCTTCATTTACTCCACATGGACTTGTTTGGTCCCACTAATGTTAAAAGTCTTGGTAGAAAGTCATATTGCTTGGTAATCACTGATGATTTCTCTCGGTACACCTGGGTATTTTTCTTAAGTACCAAGGATGAAACTGCTGAGACCTTAAAGTCGTTCATACTTAGGGTGGAGAATGAAAGTGATCACCATGTAAAAATAATCAGATCAGATCAAGGAACAGAATTCAAGAATCATGTTTTAAATTCTTTTTGTGAATCTAAAGGTATAACTAGACAATTTAGTGCTCCTACGACTCCACAACAAAATGGTGTTGCTGAGAGAAGGAATAGGACACTAATTGAGGCTGCAAGGACTATGTTATCTGATACCAAACTCCCAATAACTTTTTGGGCAGAAGCAGTCAATACTGCCTGTTATGTCCAAAATAGAGTATTGGTAGTTAAGACACATGGAATGACTCCTTATGAAATTTGGCATAAGAGAAAGCCATTCATTGGATTTCTCAAACCATTTGGTTGTCAATGCACCATTTTGAATACCAAAGATCATCTAGCCAAGTTTGCTGAGAAGTCAGCTGAGGGATACTTTGTTGGGTACTCTTCTTATGCAAAAGCATATAGAGTATACATCAAAGACTCCAGGATTATTGAAGAGTCTGCAAATGTTCAGTTCAATGAACATACTATCAATAAGCCTGGAATTGGTCCCGATTGGTTATTTGATCTTGATAGCTTTACATATGCATTTAATCTTGTGAAAGAGGTTGTTCCAGAATCACAGTCAACTACCACAGACTCCTCTCAATCCACTAGAGAAGAAGACTTTCGTGTTGAACTGCAAATACCTTCAAGACAAATCTTGGCAGAATCCACTTCAACACACAATGATGTACCACAGTCTGAGACAGTAAACACATCTCATGCAGTTCCCTTGAGTGACTCTACTTCAGTTCCATTGAGTCAAGGAGAAGATGTGACTCCCTCAGCTGAAATGAACACTCTGGAAACTCTATGTTTCAGAGAGAACTCTTCCACCACAGTCCAAACTCAAAATTCACAAGATCTACCAGAAATTCAACTTGAGGTGGTACTTCCTAATCTTGAGTTGACAAATCTGGATTTAGCTTCTCAGCTGGATGTGATTCCTAGAACTCGCATTCATAACACTCATCCAGTTGAGAACATCATTGGTAATGCTGAAGATGGAATAAGAACAAGAAGATCTATGCATGAAGCAAACATCTGTTTGTTTTCTTGCTTTCTGTCACAAATAGAACCAAATAAAGTTGCTGAAGCATTAAAAGATAGCAGCTGGGTAGAAGCCATGCAAGAGGAGCTTCTTCAGTTTGAAAGACAAGGAGTTTGGAAGATTTGCCCTTTACCCAAGGAAAACTATGCCATTGGAACCAAGTGGGTGTTCAGAAACAAAAAGGATGACAAGGGTGTTGTCATCAAGAATAAAGCTAGATTAGTTGTTCAAGGATACACCCAAGAAGAAGGCATAGATTAGGATGAAGTCTTTGCTCCAGTTGCAAGAATTGAAGCAATCAGAATATTTTTAGCTTTTGCAGCTGCCAAGAACTTCAAAGTCTTTCAAATGGATGTGAAAAGTGTCTTTTTATATGGAAGTATTGATGAGGAGGTATATGTGTGTCAGCCTCCTGGATTTGAGGATCCAAGGTTTCCTTATCATGTCTGTAAGCTTGACAAGGCTCTATATGGGCTGCATCAAGCTCCCAGAAAATGGTATGAAACCTTGTCTTCTTTTCTATTAGCTAACCACTTCAAGAGAGGGACAATTGATAAGACTCTCTTTTTCAAGAAGTCCAATCAACATATCATGCTGGTACAGATCTATGTTGATGACATTATCTTTGGTTCAACTGATGAATCTCTCTGCAAGAACTTTGAATCACTCATGAAGTCTAAGTTTGAAATGAGTTCAATGGGTGAACTCACATTATTTCTTGGACTCCAAGTGAAACAAACTTCTACAGGTATTTTCATTAGTCAGTCAAAGTATGTCAAAGACATTCTTGAAAGATTCAAGCTGACTGATTGCAAAGCTCTGAGAACTCCAATGTCCAAGACAACATCTCTTAGCCCTGATCTTGAGGGGGAGGATGTTGATCAACATCAATACAGAGCAATGATAGGTTTTTTGATGTACCTCACAGCTAGCAGGCCTGATATAATGTTTGCAACCTGCTTGTGTGCAAGATTTCAGGCCAGTCCCAAAGTTTCACACATGCTGGCTGTGAAGAGAATCTTCAGATACCTCAAAGGAGCACCAGGTCTAGGATTATGGTATCCTAGAAACGAAGACTTTCAGTTCATGGCTTATACTGACAGTGATTATGGAGGTTGTAACATCAGCAAGAAATCCACATCAGGAGGATGTCAATTTCTTGGATCCAGAATTGTGTCTTGGCAATGCAAGAAACAATCATGTGTTTCTACCTCTACTGCAGAGGCAGAATATATAGCTGCTTCAAGTTGCTGTGCACAAGTTATATGGATTCAAAATCAGTTGACGGATTATGGAGTAGATCTCTTCAATACTCCTATTCAGATAGACAATTCCAGTGCAATCTCCATCACTAATAATCCTGTCAAGCACTCCAAGACCAAGCACATTGATATCAGGTATCACTTCATCAGAGATTGTGCAGAAAAGAAGTTGATTCATCTAGTCAAAGTTGATACAGAACACAATTTGGCTGATCTATTCACCAAGGCATTTGATGAAGGAAGATTCAGGTACTTAATAACAGCCATTGGCATGATTAACTTTGAATAAAGAATTAATAAGAAATCAATAATTCTTCGGAAGTTAAACTTAAATTATCTTCTGATGAGTGATTACTCTTCAGAAGATAGTTTAAGTCTTGAGAAGCATTATTCCTTCCTTATGTCGGAAGACGTCACAGTTCAGAAGATAACTCTCCTTCTGAAGTTTTATACTTCCGATACATTATAACTTCGGAAGCAACATCTTCTGAATCTTATATTCAGAACAAGGTGTCTTCCGAAGAACAATTACTCTGGTGAATTTATCTAAGTCTTCAGAAGATATACTTCCGATAATATACTTATATATGTTTCGAAAGTAAGTGTCTTTCGAAGAACATTCTTGGTCTCATGAACCTCTTCCGATACATAATCTCTCGAAAGAACTTTGTACTTAGCAAATTTTGAATAATCAATGAGCTGTATTCGGAAGACCTTTTTTCTGACATCCGGATCTCAAAAATTTAATGTGCTTCTATATTAAATGCTGACATCCGAATGTATAAAAAGGTCTCCCGCTCACTCATTCTCTCTCACCGTTTCATTTCGAATTGTTTTTCTCTTTTTTCTTCAAATCTAAACCTAAAAATCATCGATCTCTAACCTAAAAACCGTCAATCATCATGGCTCTTCTTCCCTTCTAACCTGCTCACAACCTACCGGCGGAGTTATCAGCAGAACATGATGCTGACTTCGCACCGATCATCTCTTTTCTTCAAAGGAGCAGGTATAATTTTGCTCTAACTGTTCAGCCCATGGTGTATGAATCTCATCACCAACAATTTTGGGCTTCCTGTTCAGTCTCTTCATCTCCCAATGGTCGGATTCTTTATGCCACCATTGATGCTCATCCCATATCTATCACAGTGGAGACCATCTGTCGGCATCTTCAACTTGGTGATGCCGGGGGAAGGGTCTCATTCACTAAGGATGAGGTAGCATTGACTTTTAGGTCAATGGGGTACGAAGGTCCTCTCCCTTCAACTACTTATTTGAAGGGTGGAGTGTCCTATAATTATAAGTACCTCATACATTTGTTTTTGCATTGTCTTTCTAATAAGACAGGTGGTTGGGATCAAGTTCCATCTGACTTAGCTTCGGCTATTCATGGCTTGATCTCAAACCAAATGTTTAATTTTTCTGCTTTTATTTTCAATAATCTGGTTGACAATGTTTCGTCACCAAAAAGGTTTTGTATGTACCCCAAATTTTTGCAGCATATATTTTACTGTGAGTTTGGTTCTGTCCTCTCACTGACTGGGAATACATACAAAATTCCCTTGGTCTCTTCCAAGGTTTTTGTACAATTGAAAAAGAAGAGTGCTAAGTTTTCTGGAAACTTCACTCCTCTTCTTCCTTCTATGGAGCTACCAACTCCTGAAGGTGACCGCTCTGTTGCACCCACAGATGCCGAACCCACACCTTCCATTTCTGTTCCACATCCCATCAAAATCACCTATAAACGCCGCCGAACCCCTGAACAGCTATCTACAGCTGTTCAGGTCCCTTCTTCTGAACCCATCAAGAAAAAGGTGAAAAGAAATGTCAAGTGCACAGTTCCACCTAAGGTGAAAGCCACACCTATTGCTACTCCATAGGTTCTTCCTCTGGAACCTGTGGCTGCCCTTAACTAGCCTAATAGCCCTCAGAGTATGTCACAACACATACCTGAATATATCCAAAAGGATACCCCCACTATTGAGTCTGCTTCTGATGAAGCAACTCCATTAGATCAGAGACTGTCTCCCAGGTCTCCAGGCTCTTATCACCCAGAAATGCCTCCCACCCATACTATCACCCAGGCTCAAGGATCCTCTGCTATAGCTGTGGAGGAACCACTCTCTCCCACTACCCAAACACTTATGAGAGTGGTGACACAGTTACAAGCCAGATTTCCTGACCCAGAGCCTACCACTTTAGAGGTTAACCCCAGAAGTTCAGAAGGGGTCAATGTGAGAGGCCCCGTTCCCCGGGAGTCTCTCGGTTGGTTAAACATCAAAGGCATAGCTCTCAAACCGTAGAATAATATTATATTATAGCAGCAGAATCGTTACATAACATTTAATCTTAACAGGAATGCCAGTTCTTGAATAGGTAGTCCTCATGCCATGCCACGAGCCATCCTATCTCCATCATAAATTGCTCAACCTGACATGTATGCTACAACAAGTCAGCTTTCGCTGGTGAGTTCTAAGTTAATTTTTTTCATAAAAATCTTTACTCATTTATATCTTTAAATAACATAACATAAGTCATAACATACATAGCATCATAACTTACTGCTGACCGAAGTCAACAGTCTCAATCATACTGAACATAAAACATTAGCCTTCACTGTTGACCGAAGTCAACAGTCTCAATCATACTGTACATAAAACATTTCATATACATAGCATACATGACATCATAACATCAATCATACAATGCATAAATGTAGCATGTCCTGTTGACCGAAGTCAACATGCTTGCACAAGACTTCTTAAACTATCAACCCGAAGTTGATAACTAATACATGCATAAGATTTCCTCAACTGACGACACACAGTCGGCAGGCCTGTTCTTTCACAGGACTTATGCCTGTTCTTTCACAGGACTTATGCCTGTTCTTTCACAGGACTTATGCCTGTTCTTTCACAGGACTTATTAAACCATCAACCCGAAATTGACGGCTCATACCGGTACAAGACTTCTTGACATACATCATTCATACATAACATGGTTTAAATCATTTAAACCATCATAATCATAAACCATTATAATCATAAACCATTATCCGCACCGCAGTGCTCAACATTTGCCCAACCGCAGCCGGGACTTCAAAATCACATTTCCTAATTGAACTCGGCCGAGACTTTTAAAATCATTCATTTCTCAACCGTAGTTGAGTCTTTAAAACATCCTTGACATCTCAGCTGAGGTTCTTAAAATCATTTACTTCTCAACTGTAGTTGAGACTTAAAGCATTATTTACTTTAAAACATTCTTTACTTGAAAACATTCTTTACCTGACCTTAATCAGGTTAGTGTCACTTTCATACAATACTTTACAACTTGAAACATTCTTTACTTTAACACATTCTCTTATCTGACCATAGCCAGATAAAACAACCATTTACCTAAAATAACTTTATAACATGCATATCAGCCCTAAAACGTTAAAATAGTAAAAGAGGGCTCATAGAACTCACCTTAATTCAAAGCTCGACTTACAATAAATTCCCAATTAGCCTCGGCTTTAGGAATTGCTAATAACTTGTATTTCTGCATTGGTTACGTTTAATAGGTTATTTATGTTTTAATTTACTGATTAAATCTTTCTGAACTTCCAATGTCAAAGACATTGCCTTGAAAGTCATCAAGCCAATATTAGGTTGATAACACACTTAATTAATCAGAATAATCTCGGATTAATCAAATAGTTAATGTTGTTGATTATAATGCTAAAACGGGTTCCTAGACAGTTCCATGGCTTAGAAATGATCAATACTTGTTATTGATTACCCAGGTATCATAAAATATCACCATGTTTAACATACTAATCTGCATGTTATCATAAACATCAAATACTCGTTCCAGTGAGTATGTTATTGATTTTGATTAGTTTAAAACACTTGGATTTAACCTTGCATATCAAGGATTAACCAAACTAATCACCTATGTTGTCATAATCAAATGGTTTAAATCATTATAACCATTGTTATGATTTCATGCAAACCGGGCATTACAACGGATCAAAACAAGGATTTACCCGTTAACAGTTCGAGTTCTTCGTTCATAATCAATCCTAGCCATTATCTAGGCAATAATCAACAACCCTAACTATATCCTCACGTTCAAACACAAGATTTAATCAATCATTATCAATCTAGACGGTTAAAACGAACCCTTACCTAATCAGACGAAGTTCTAATCATAGAACAACGATCTAGACTTGCAGATATGATCTCTGGGATGATCCACACGATTAGAAGGCTTGAAAATAAAGGTTGGATGCTGAAAATCTCTTCTGGTCGTCCTCTGGAGCGAATATGTTCGAATATCAGAAGAAATAATCTTCTGAATGAAATGTTGATGAAGTAATCAACTTTTTCCACCGCCTCACCCGTCGCGTACCGCGACAAGGAGCCCAAAAGGGCTTCGCGTACCGCGAAGAAATCCGGAGAATCTCAGATATTTTGGTCCATCGCGTACCGCGAAGAATCCTCAACCTTTCCGTCACGTACCGCGACGAGTCCAGAAGTTCCATACTTTGAAATTTTTCTTCGTTTCGTGATTCCGGACAATCCGTAACTCCGTTTCGCGCAGGGTTTTCTCCCACGTTCACCAATTCTCGCATACTTTCATCCTGTAATAATTTCGCTTGTCAAATCAGCGTGGATTTCATGCGCGATCAAATGTGCTAAATTTTCGGCTGTTACACAATGCAGATGAGGCTGCCACTACTACTGATCCTATTCAGGATCTTCAGGCCAGTGGTACAGGCACTAGGACCTCACCTGCGGCAACCCACAATGGGGAGGACTTCTTTGAAGCCCTTCTCAATGAGGGGAATCCAGGGTGCCAAGAAACCACATCTGGTGGTGGAGGTGTAGGAGCCAGGCTCAGGACTCCATCGCCCAATGACTCCACTTATGTGGAGGAGGGCAACAATACACAGGAATTGACGGCCACCATCACATCCCTCCAAGCCAGGGTAGCTCATCTAGAAGCTGAGGTTGCTACCCTGCGGCTGGAGGTTCAAACCAAGGAGGCAACAATTATGGACCTCGGAGGCGCCCCCCAGTAATCCTTCAACCTTTCCATCCTGATCCTGCTACTTCTACTTTCCTCTCCCCTGATGCTAGCAAAAAGGGGGAGAATGCACCTTCTGCAGGGTCAGGACTAGAAGTAAGAGAAGAGGAAGGTGCACAGGAGAATGCACCTTCTGCAGGGTCAGGACCAGAAGTAAGAGAAGAGGAAGGTGCACAGGAGGTTAATCCATCCATAGTCATTTTGACTACTGAATGGGATGACTTATTGGGCACATACTTCCATGACTCCAGTACTACTTCCTCTTCTTCTTCTAAGGATACCATGGAGGTTGCCAAAGAGACTGAGCAAGACACAACAAATGTCTCCTTGGAACCTCAGTCCCCTGCTGGGACTCAGTCTCCTGCTGAGACTACAGCCCAGGTTGCCATGGAAGAAACTACTCAAGAAGAACCAATCTCCATGGAACATGTGTCCCCTTCTGGGACAAAGGCTGTTGAAGACCTCTCCTCCACTCCTGAGCACTCTGTGGATACTGCTAAGGAATCACCCAAGATGGTTGGTCAACTGGAGGAGGCAGTGAATGCTAAGGTTAACTCCGAAGCTACAGCTGCTTCCGAAGGCCCAGTCATATTGGATGTTTCCTCCACTGAGGAGCTACTTGCCGATGAACCAGCTGGTGAGGCTACAGGATCTATCTCCTCCGGGGCAAAATTAACTGCTGATGACAAAGGAAAAAGAAAGCTAACCCTGGAGAAGGAAGCAGAACAGGAGGAGAGGATACCAAAGAAGATGAAGGGCCGACCAGACACTTCAATGGATGATGAACTCATCAGATTATCTTCCCTTCTTCAAGAAAAGGGGTATGATTGAGCTGGTCGGTACCTAGAATGGCTGCCGAGCTGGACATGGTGCAGCAGCAAGAACAGGCTGCTGCTGCATCCAAGGCCAAGATTGTCCTTACCAAGAAGCAAAAGGAAAAGGCCTACAGAGACAAGTCGAAGGCCTTTCTCCTGGAATATGGCTTCCATGCTCGGCAGCTAGGCCCTATGAAGAACTCGACCATGGATATGCACATCCGAGATATAAAGGTTAAAATAGCCAGAGGTGAGTTGCTTCCAATTGAGCAGATACAGGCTCAAAGGGCAAGCCTAATTAGAGGCTTAGGTCTAGGGGGAGGAGCTACAATTGAAATTCCCATCTCTGGATCAAGGATCAGAGATGGTGAAGAAGTCATGTGTGGGGAAGCTACTAAGGCCATGTTCCCCAACATGTTTCCCATAGACCCTAAAGAAGAACAAACATCTTCTCCATCAAGTCCTTCAATGGAAAACATGCCAATCTCTTCAGTGATCAAGATCAATAAGGGTAAAAGGACTACAAGGAAACAACAATCAACAGACCCTGATCCTAAGAGACAAACACAAGCTGATGGAGGAGAACACAACCCTCAAGAAATGAGGATGATGGTCCACAGCCCACTGCAACAACAGGTGCAGCAGTGGGCTCAAATATGGAAATACAGCAGGCCAGAGTTTAGAGGAATCAAGCCACTGCTCAAGACAGACCAAGATTCACAAGAAGAAAGAGCATGGCAAGAAGGAAAAAGAGAACATCTGCCATCTCCTCTGACTCTTAGCCAGAGTCACCTCCCCCAGGACCAAAAGCCAAACCAGCAGCTTTAATGCCCAAAGATCATCCAAAGGATCTATATGATCTAAAGCATTATCATACCTACGTTCCTGTTGTAAAGTGGAGCTACAATAGAGTTCACAAAGAGTTTACTCTCACTCTGCTCAATGGAGGAGTAAAAGTTTTGGATTTGGCACAACTAATTATGCTGGCTGCACCCTTTGTTTTTGATTTGGAAAACCTCCCTCTTGAAAATCCAATGGACAAGAAGGGAGGCAAGCACTCAGATGGGTAACAGCAAGGGCTCAAGTCCTGAGGGGAGAGAAAATTATAAGGAGAGTCCTATAGGAAGTTTTGGTAGCATCAGCCTAGGGGGAGACTGTAAAGACTAATAAAGGCTGATGCTCACCAAAATTCAAATTTGTCTAAGTACAGAGACTACACAGACAAACAGCCTTCGGAAGGAAAGAGTTCCTATTCGGAAGCAGAATTGCTTCCGAAGAGTAACTCATTCCTACCGAAGGCTGTACAAGACAAACTCTTCGGAAGATTGGTACTTAGAAGATAAAGCTTCATAACTTCCGAAGATATAAAGCTTCTGAAGAATTAAAGACTTCCGAAGATTCTCCTTTGCACCAAAGATAAAGACAAAGACTTCCGAGGTTTATCCTCTGACAAAGACTGTAGCTGATTACTTTCATAGTACAAAAGGGACTGACACAAGACATGCTGGTCTGAGTAAATATAAAAAGAACATACCGAAATTCAGACAGCACCTTACTTCCCTTTTCCTCAGCATTAAATGCAAAAGATTATCTGAAGCTTTGAAGATCAACAATATTAAATGCCTTTTGTATTTAGCTAGTTTTTGTAAAGTCAATGTATATATTTGTAATGATTGTAAGTAAGTGTCTTAGCATGTCAAGACACTTAATATACTAGAATAATCTTTACTTTATGTATTTGTCTAGTATACCCAACTTTTATTCCTACGTGTATACTGTTGTAGCCTTGGCTATATAACCTCTCATTGTAAAGTCTGTAAGTGTGCTTGTCCATTTACACTTGTAATACATTGAGAGAAATATATCTTTGAGCTTGAATTTACTCTTGTGTTCTTATTGTTATTCAAAGATTATTTGTTCATCATTTGAGTGTTTGTGAGATCCTTCTAACAGACCTTCCGCATCTGTTAGATTGTATTAGAGAAATACTTGTGAAGTGTTGTTTAGGTTAAACAACTCGATCCAACAAAGACTTTTTAAGATTTTTTTTAAGCCCTTTATGTTGAATACAAACCATGTAAGGTACGTTTTACTACATAACACATGGTTCCTTCATAGATCGATCACTTGCATATTCTTGGCTTATTAAAACTTTAGATTTAAAACATACCTTCCTAATCTCGATTGATAACAAACTGTATTTAGAACATGAGTTATACCATTTGAAGTTAATTCGATTGGACCTTTACCCTGAAAATATGATTAATGAAATTTCTTGTAAGAACGATTCAATTCCATTTGTTTCTTTTAGCGATTTAAACAAGGTTTTATTCCCACAAGTATGAGAATTTTGATTCAAACTTACAAATCATGTTTGTTTCCGGCACTTTCCTTCGGGACATAACACCATAAATTCTGATCTAAGTATTCTACTTCTGCAAATATGTTTAGACTTACCAGGTTGAATGCAATATGCGCAATTATGGTGTTAGAAGGATTTTACTTTGCTTCTATCACGAACATGTTTTCTAAATCAGACGTCGCTTGCTCCCTTGGTTTACTACTCATTCCTTCTTTGTTTCCAATCTAAAAATCACCCGCCTTGATGTATAAATGTTTCATACTCGAATCCTTATGATCCCTTTGATCATACCCGCCGTGGCAACTCCCTTTAATTTCCCTGATCAAGATTGCCCGATGAATTCGCGTTCATCCCATCCATGATCTAATGATCTTTATATTTCCTTCTTGCAAATCAATTCTTCACAAAATGCAAAACTGACTCTAATGCCACTTATTAGAAACAATCATGACATAACCAAATATATGTATGTGTAGAGTGAGTAAAATTAACACACAGAATGCATATTATTCGAACAATATTCTTACATGTCTGGCTATTTATAGCCAAAATGAACAGTTAATGGTGGTTAATTACTGTTTCTTTTAGCCCCATATAACCAACATTAACTAACTATTTAACCAACTCACTTGACTCGATCGTTTTACCATTCTTAATATATAACTTAAGTACATAAATACAGATTGACCCATTTGACCTGTTAAGGAGTCAAAATTAAAATCCAACATGAAACACATATGATGGTGTGTTGAGGTGTAGGTGACATATATGAGCTACTTGAAACAATACACAACAACCACTATTTGTGAAGCAGATGAGTGAACACCTAAGAATCGCTTGAATAGGTTTGTGAAGAAAGCCACATTTGTACTAATTCAAAAGCTTCTTTAGGCTTGTAATACGTAACTGAATGTCCTGCACCCTGCATAAACACATGATTGCGTTAGAACATTATTTACATATATATACCATATTAATTACTACATTATACATTACAAATTTTCAAATATCTCAACATAATATGAATGGTTATATTTAACTCTCACACGTTACTTTTTTTAAAAGAAAAAACAAAATGTTTTTCTCACCTTAACCGTAGCATATGTCAAAGAATAATTATTTTGTGCATATTTGGTTACATATCTGCATGGGAAAAAAAGGGAAAAAAACCTAGTTTAAAAGCCCCAATAAAAATAGTCAATCGCTCAAGAATGCTAATTAATATTAAACAAGTTATCATAACCAAGCCTGACAAAATGAACGAGTTGAGTTGGATCAGGTAACGGGTCAAAACGAGTTTGGGTTAGGATGTGAGCAGGTCAGGATAAGTTTTAAGCAAAATTAGTTTGGGTTTAAGTGAGTTGTTTTTTAAAAACATCAATTTAGTTCAAGTTAAAATGAGTTGTAAGTAAACAAATATTTTATTTGCAAAATATTTAATTATTTTATCATCAAATATATTATTCACAATTATTACTCGTTTTGAATCTTTTCTTTCATCATGGTTTTAGGTTACTAATCTTGACCCGCATTGTATTATTGTGTTACCCATCTCAACCCGTTCCGTGTTATGATGCTACTCATTTCGAGCCAAAATATAATAATTGCTCATACAAACTACAACCCATCTATCTTGCTTTTGGTCATGATTGACATGTATGATAATAACACATTTCTTTAATTAATTAATTAATCACCCTCCAACTTGACTATCAAGGTAGAACGGTTTCCATGGTGCCTCAACTTCAAGATTCAAAGAACTTATCCATTGCTCAACGCCAACATATGGAAACGTTAAATCATGATCTCCACTGTCAATCAATGAATATAACATATTTGATCAAATGCATATATATACAATGAAATTAAGTTAAACTTAACGTTTAAGAATGACCGATCGAGGGCGTTACTTACTTGAAGATCAAAGCTCGACAACTTTTAGTAGAAAGTTTCTTATGATATGAGAAGCTACTAAATATGTCATACGCATAATAAAATGTGTCATTCTTTCCTTGGCGGTAATGTAAGGTGGAGTTTATTGAGACAAACTTTTCAACCATTCCCTAAAATAATGTTAAATATCATAGCTAAAGTACATGTAATTTTTATAACAAATTAAAAAGGCCTGAGTACATACTTGACGAACGTTGAGAGCTTGTTGTACAACTTCCATGTTCGCCCATGTATTTATAGCCAAAGTATCCTATCAGAGAATAAATCTATTATGGTTTAGGATGAATGAAGGATATTGTTGGATCAATGACGGATCAAATTCTTAATCAAATAGTTGATAAAACACAAGATATGAATTTTCGATTGTGAAATATGCGGAATCAATCTCACAAATAACCTTTTCAATAAGTTTTTTGCAAGTAAAGATAAGAAATAAAAAAAGAAAGAATAATTCGTTTCAAACTCAAGTATGCTATTGATCACTCAAGCCGATTACAATAGATAGTCAGAAAAATCACTTACACAAACGTACATAATATATCATAAGTTTAGCTACTTATGGAGCTTCAAGGATCAATCTTAACCGTTATTCTAACACGATCAATACTAGACATTAATTCATGTATTGCTACAACACAATACTATATTACAACACATTGAGTAAAGATTTTCTATCCGACTTGATGACTTTTTGTCAAATATCATGTCTTCTAATAGATCATGTGTACGCATATAGGAATTTTGTTGTAAAAAAGTACTTTAGCAGAAGCAACTTCTTTACTAGAAATCGCCTCATCAGTAGAAATCCTTTCACAATATATTAGATGGTCTGAAGAAATTATGATCTCCAAAGGAACCTTGTTATCAAGAAAAAATGGATCATCCACAAAAAATGAGGACTTTGGTAGAAATGAAACTTTTTACTATAGACAAGCAAGAGCTAGGTAAACTATACCTTCTATTACATAATTTGAGTGCAAGCACAAAATAAAAGCATTATAATAGTAGTTTTGATAAGTCAACCTCATGGGTTTCAAAAATCATCCCTAGCCTTATGATTATGCAACCAAAGATCATTCCTATTTGTTTATGCTCAAATTTCCTTCATGTTTAGTGCAACATTCTTTTTCATCTCTAAGAAGTTTTCTTTTTTCTTAGACTTATAATTAAAATTCGGTCTTCCACTAGTTTGTTCTCTAAAATGGCAGTAAGGTTGATCATAATTTTAAGGTCATGGAATAGATGTTGAAGAGCTTTGGCAATTCCACTCAAATGCCTCATCTTTCCATTTTTCCTTTGGATATCATAACTGCTAGCTTTGTGATCATAACCCCATATAACAATTGAGTCATCATTAGACCTTTTAGGATCATCAAAGGAAAGTCTTCTCACTAGACTGTGGACAACTCTTTCCATGTCATCAGCTAACAAATGGTTGCTTGGACTTTTTAGATGATGTTGCAACAAGTTAATCTGACTAGCTCATAGCATTGTCATCAACTTTACTCCGTTTAATGTGACAAATTGACCTCCAACTCTAATTAGACATTAGGATTCATAGCTGAAGCCATAATCCCAATAAACAAATTGATTGTGCACAACAAAAGGTATTGCCCATCTTTCTTGCACATTCCCAAATCTCAACCACATTGGTTTACAATGTGTATCAACTCAGGCTGCTTAAAATTTTGAGCTTCACCAATCTCAAACATCCATATGAGATCTTCTTTTCACTATTCTAGCCCTCCTCATCGATCTATTATGAGGAATGTTATTTTTAAGTTCTCTTATTAACATTGTAATCTCCAAGCATGGGATGGAATCTCCATTATATATATGGGACTTTGAGCAGGAGTGGTTGTCCTGTTCTAGGATGTTGTGGTTGTGATTGTAGCTTTTGTGATTGTTTCTATGAGGAAATGACTCTTTTCTTCCTTGATGCATGTGGTGATGTTGTTGGTCTTAGTTGTAGAACATGTTCCTCCTCCTCTTCCTCTGGCTTGACATGACTTTGAGAAGAGATATGAGTGGCTACATGGATCTTTTCCAGGGTTGTCAGAAAGCTTGTTCCTCACATTATTGTCTTCTTTAGCATCTCACATAGATATCAAGAGTGGCTAGGTTTATTGGACCTAAGTGCTTACCATCCAAGCCCTTTGATTTCTGATAAGCAATCAATATAAATCTATCTTGATTTTCTTTTTACAAAGGCCAAATATTCCTTTGACTGCTTACTCCTATTTCTTTTTTATTCTTACTTTTAATCATGCTGCTCATCTTTCACTACTTTGAAGATTTCTTCATCAAGTTCTTGTAGTGTTTATTTTGTCAAGTTTTCTTTCTTATATCATAAAGCATGCATAAACTCGAGCTTTCAATTTCCTTGTTGATTAACATGAAGATAGCTTTCTCTTCTTTAACTCTTTGTGAGTCTCACCGCTGAAGCTCAAATTGCAGCTGCTCAACATAAGTCAACCAGTTTTCAACCTCATCAAGCTACCCTTGTTGAGCTTCTAAGAGTTCAAACTCTTGTTTGTATTCCTTTAGCAGCACAACCATGATGTGATATCTAGGTTTGCCTCGGTCATCGTGTGGTTGAATTGAATTATTTGTTCTTTTTCTTCATGTGCTTATGCCTAACTTTTCTCGTTTCCTACTTAGTAGGAACATGCATATATGTTCTTGAAATACAAAGAGTGTTTAAGTTTCTTCTAATTAGAACTATTTGTAGCTTCTCAAATTGCTCTTCTTCTTTTCCCTTAACATGTACAACCTAGTTTCCTTCACTTTGAATAAAAATCCCATAAAAGGAAACATCATCCTCAAGAAAGAAATAAAAAGGTGTACATAGGAAATTTTCAACCCTGATTAACACTCTATCAACCAATCCATATTCCCTAGTGAAACGGTTACTCTTAGCTGAAGTATATTGTGAAAAAATGATTGTACTTAGTCTTGTTTCATCAAAAGAAACAACTTCTTCTAGAGAAACATCTAATTCAATAGAAACTCTGGTCTTATAATGAGAAATTGGTCTATCCAATGAATCTATGGCTTTCATAAAATCTTAGTTCACTCCCAAATAAATTTTATCATCCATAAAAACTACTATTTGTGTTGAAATTCAAGTAAGGTTTTTCTATGTCTCCTCATCAAGAGACAAAGGAGACAAAATTGCATTAAAGTGTTTATCTTGAATATCAAGACCCTTCACATTTATTGAGGGATCCAAAAGTATCTCCCTTGTTTTAGTAGAATCAACTTTAAGAGAAGATATGCTTGCAACATAGGTTAGGGAGATTGTGGGCTGTAAGGTCTTAGTTGCAACTTCTACCATATATGCAACAGAATTAAACTACAATTCTTGAATAATTACATCTTGGGTTGCAACATGTGTCTAGAGTGTAAGATCAGTAAAGGTTGATGCTCACCAAAACATCTCTTGAACCAGTCTTGGACTCTCAAAAGACAAACAGTCTTCGAAAGAGAAGAATTAACTTTCGAAAGAACTAATGCTTCCTAAGGATAAGTCTCTTCTTCTGAAGGCTATACAACAACCTGAAGCTTCTGAATCCCTCTCCTCAGCACTTAGAAGTTCAAAGCATTCAGAGCTTCCGAACGATTATCAGCTGCTTCCAAGACAAAGACTTCCGAAGACTTTCTCTGACAAAGATTCCGAACACTTATAGAAATAATCAGAGCGCTGCTTTCTCACATCCAGACCAACAAAGAAGACATTCAGATGTTAGTCAGCAGCAAAGAAGATTTGTCAGAGCTACAAAGATACGAAGCATTTAATGCCTTTTGTTGTTTAGGTATTTATTGTAAAAGTCAATGGAGTCTTTTGTATTAATTGTAATTAATATGGCTTGGCCTATCAAGACCATAACAGATACTAGATTTAGCATTCATTTGTTTCTAGTGTTTTGTCCAGCCATGTATCCCTACGAGGATATAGCTGTAGGTCTTAGTATATAATCCTTGACTTGTTACTTAGCAAGACACGAGTGTGTGCTTGAGCTTTAGAGTCTTGTTCACTTTTCATTTGAAGGAAATATACTTTGAACTTGAAATCAACTTTATTTGTATATTGTATTTGTTCTGCAAGTGTGAGCAAGTTGAGTTGATAGAATCTTCCGCATCTATCAAGCTCAGTAGAAGATTTCTTGTGAAAGTGTTGTGTTGAATTACATAACCCGATCCAACATAGAGTCTTTCAATTTCAACTCCAAAATCGTTAACTTGAGACTAGAGAATTGAGCAAATCACCATTAATTCAATTCTTTGAATTGTTTGTGTGGTAGACCACTTCATCCACCAAGGTGGAATCTTTGAAATCATATGTTGCCTTAGGCCCTGCCATACAACTTTCTTAGATCTTGGGTTTCATTTGGAACAAGTGATTTATTGGAATATTTATTTTACCCAAAATTTTGATGGTTAGGGTCCCAGAGATGTTATCAATGAACTCATAAGCTATTGATGAGCCAATAGTGGTTCTTGCCCCTTCCACATTAGCCTTTTCAAAATTCCTAAGGCTTGTCTCCTAGATTTTAGAGCTGGGGATATGTGAATGTACACTATGCTTAATCAAGGTTGCATAAATAGTTTAAGTTGTGGTTGTGAGGAATGTGAGGATGTCATATTTCGCTAGTTTCCCTTCACAAGCGTTATGGGGAACATAAACAAAAAAAATGGGCTTGGAGACTGATTCTAGTGTCCTAAGAGGTTGGCTAAATCCTGATGAGGATCCTTCCTTGGAAGGAACTTTAATATTGTAGGTATACCTTCAAATATTATCTTCTAAGTGTTTAGTGGGCTTTTTTGTTCAGGGGGCTTGAGGGGAGAAGCCTAAGCACTTGTTTCTTTCTTTTAAGCGAGGGAGCAGAACCACTATTTTTAAGCAAAAATAACATTTCGGTCAAAAAATTAACATTACGGACGGAAAAAGAGAGGGTCGGTCCAATGAAGCTTCGACCATGAGTTTGGTAGTTTGTTGATGCTGGATTTGAGAGTTGAGGGGTCTGGGATCAAATCTATTATGATTATAGAGTTGACATCCTTATGAGCTTGAACGTGCTCCATCATTCTTGAAAACAATGAAGTCACGACCCTTTTGAATTTCTTGGATACACATTTCATGTTGGCAAAAAAAATTTTCGTTCTTTCTTTCTTTCTTTGTTTTTTTTTTTTTTTTTTTGTGATTGAGGTAAATAAAAAATAAGCTTGTCTAGGAAGTCCCACCAACTCAGTTTAAAATGTGTTGTAAAAAATATGTGGTACATGTTAAACAATTTTCCCCAAAGCATTGGTTAGATTATGATTTAATCCACTAAAAATCATTCTTGAAAAAATAAAGCTCAAGTTATTAACCAGCCCATGCACTATAGAAGCATGTCTAGACGAAAGTTGATCCTATATCTAGCTTTCTTATAGTGAAGCATCATCTAAGAGCATGTCATCACCTAAGAGATAGTGCCCAACCCCCTTTACTCATAAGCAATGTTTTCAGAACCAGACAGGACGTCGAACCGGTCTCCTTACTGGTCAGAGGTCCGACCGGTCGAACCGGATTTAAGAACCGGATAATTTTATAAACATTTTATATATATATATATATAATATAAAAAAACCGGTTCAACCACAGGTCCGATCACCGGTTCGCAGGTTCGACCTGCCGGTTCACCCAAAACGGCCCAGAACTCCTAAGTGGACCGGTTCACCCACCGGTTCCCGGTTCGACCAGGCCGACCGGCCATGCCGGCCCGGTTTTCAAAACATTCCTCATATGCGTCTTATGTCCTCAACAACTATAAGTAAAACAAGTCTAGTATAAATACTTCATATCCAAACATGAAGATCACAATCAATAAACGATGGTCAATTTTTATGCTTAGGATTTTTAATTCATTATTGTCTTTTGGGTATTAGAATTTGGTTTTCTCTCTTTTCTATTGCCGCAGCTTCAAGCACTCATGAAACTTTGATTATTAAACTAAATTGTTTAATATTAAATGATCATACTTTGTCTTGATCAGGGCCGGCCCAAATAGGGCTTAGGGCCTCCAAAACATACAGGACCACTACTTTTTTTGTTTTTCTGGGCTTATTATACATAGATTTAATTTTTGGGCCTTAAATTCAGTGGGCCTGTTAAAAACCGAGTAGGATAGAGTAAAGACTAAAGACCGAGAGAGATGCGTTTAAAATTCGGTGGGCCCAGTAATTAAAGAAAAGGAAGCTTCCTAAGTTGCCCTTCCCGTGTTGCCATTCCCGTTCGACACTTCGGCGTTCACTCTTCACAGCATATATTTCAGAAAAGCTCAAAAGAAAAATATGGTTTTGCAATTTTAGGCAACGAGGAGTCTCAATTATCGGTCTCTGAGAGTCTGAGATTGTCTTTCGGTTTCAAGGATTCATGATAGGGAGGGAAAGGACTAATGAGGAGACGGAAGCTAGCCGCCTAGCTGTTCGGTAGTGGTGTTGCACCGCCGCACGCCTCCTGCTCCGACCGAACAGCGCACGCCTCCCGCTGGCTGCCTGCTCGGCTGCCGCACCATTGCACCCCTCACGCCAAGCGACTACAAGTCTACCACCTACGGTCTTTGATAGGTATAATATATATCAACTCTTGACCTTTCAATTTATTTGATTTTGGTTGTTTGCTTTCAATCAGAATTTAGGACTAGTTGATTTTGGTTCATTTTACTTTCAATCTAAATTTAGGACTGGTTGATTTTGGTTTAGGGAACGGATTTTGCTTGCTATTTTTATTTTGGTTCATTTTGACTTCAATCAGAACTCAGTTAGGGTTGATAACTAATTAATTCATTTTGCTTCTTATTTTGGTTTATGGAACTGATTTTGCTTGCTATTTTTTTGGGTCGAAAGGGCCTCATGATTTTTTTTTGCTTTGGGCCTCAACAATGTTTGAGTCGCCTCTGGTCTTGATGTTTGTTGTGATGCCTCGTGAATAATATAATGAAGAAAAATTTCTAATTAATATTTTTTACAGCTAGCAATTCAAGACATGATATGAAAATACATTTAATTTTTGTTAGCTAATATAATATATTTATATTAATTATGTATATAGGGTAGCATCGTGCATTAACTCACCTTTATTACGTTAACCCGTATAACTCCATCTAAATCAATTAAAATCTTTGTTTTTTTATTATCATTATTATACATGTAGAACATTTTCTTATTTTACGTGTTTGCACGAATTCACAAGCATTTAAAATCTTACACCGAAGTAAGTTTTTGTTACATTGCATGTGTCGCTAAACTGCAAAACAAACTTACATTTGTTTTAAATCCTAAACACATATGAATTCATGCAAACATATAAAATAACAAAGTGTTCTACATGTGTAATAATGATAATAAGAAAAGTAAAGATAATTAATCTTGTTAGAATTATACGAGTTAATGCAATAAAGTAGAGTTATTATATGATTCTGATCATCACTACAAGTAAACCTCTTTGACGTGTCGTCGGGTAGAAAAAGCCCTGTTAAAATTCCCTCGTCAAAGGTATGCAAGTAGTGAATGGTATGATAATCAACAATATAGTTTATCCACACAAGCTAAACAAGTGTTTTATCTTGAAGATCCTTCCAAATGCAGTGACAATTGGAGGGTTGTAGAAGACGTTCACCATCGAAAACATTGGGATTATCCAAACTAGTATTGTTAAAGAGATTAATGTATTGCATGATACTCGGTCATCTGATTATAACTTGATTGTAAATTCAAGCTTGGAAGGTGTTGATGCAAGTGTTAACCACCAAATTGTCCAAGTACCCGTCGTAAATGATACTGAATCATTTCATGATAACTTATTTATCTACTTGGGTTACTTGCCTATGGTGTGGACGACAAGTGAATGTGGTGAATCAAGTCTTAACCTCCCCCCCCCCCAACCCCAATTGTAGAAGATGAAGGTCTAAGTGATGATGAGCATGAAGATGAAGATACAAACACTTCCGATCTGGAAAAAGAAATAAATGATGATAAGGAAGGCAGTGATGTTGATCTTGTAGACCCACACTATCTTAGCCATAATTCTGATTGATTATAAATGTACATAGGTATTTTATTAAAGGAATGGCCACACGTGCCCGATGACATGGAGGAGATGATGGGGATCGACCTCCCCATGGCCACTCGAGTAGGATCCCAGGTGACTACGAGTCTTATAAGTTACTTGTTACAAATGTAAGTATTTTTTTATAATTTATCAATTTACTAATTTTTAGTTCCATGATTCAATGTGGCTAAACCAAGAAAAGTGAGAGGACACAGAAAAAATAAAAACTTATTAGAAAAAACTGAGAATAATAACAATAAACTGTTACCACTTAAGATTGATCCTAACGGGGATACTCGTAAATTTGTTGGTGAAAATGGTAGTCTTTTCATTAGATGTATATCTAATTAGGTTGCTCTAGTTCCTTTTCATTACCTAGTTGGGACAGAGTTCCGAGAATAACCCGCCTAACAAACAAACTAAAGAGGCTTGGGAGAAAATTGTTGTTGAAATGTCCATAGTGCTTACTTTAGGAAACGCTCTATAAAAGATGCCTCAAACATATCAAAACAACTTTACGCAACTGCTGGTGGAAGTAAGTCGTATGCTCAGATGCGACATGAAGAGGCAAGAAAAATAAATAGTATTATTACATATTTATTCATAGTTCATTTTAATTTCAAATATTTTTCTTGTTTATAGATGTGGGAATCTAGCATACTTAAGGATTGGAGGAAGATGCACTCTAAGAAAGGAGATGGATGGGTAAATGAAGCAACTGTAGATGATTTGGTTAATATGTTGTTTTTGTGTTACCATTTAAAGTGTGTGTATGCGTGTATATATATATATATTGCAAGTAAATAGAGAATTTAGAGCATCTTACATTACATATACGTAAGTTGTCTTAAGGAATAAGAAAATATAATTGTTTTGTGCAACTATACAAGTAGATAGAGAACTAGAGACTATGTTTATAGTTTGAATCATTTTGACCCATTTAAACAACCTCATGCATTTGTTTTGTCAAATAAAGTTTGTTTGAATCAAAATGACGCTAAAAAATTACAATGACAAAGTATATGCAAGTTATTGTTTCAATTGGGTCAAAATGACATGAGCTTACTTGAATACAATAAAATATCCAACTTAAGGTGAACTTGGTCAATTAATGCATGTTTGGCTCATTTTGGCCCTTTTGTTGAGGATTCTTTGTGCTATTTTGTGGTAAATTTAACAGGATTGTTATTTACTTTATACGAGTTATGTTGCCGTTTTTTTAAAACTAATTCGTATTTAATGTATTATTTAACACATGATATAACTGAAGAAGATGCTGCTCGAATGCGCCAGGAGTGTCTGTGACGTGTCTTAGGTGACCGACGTGGTTAGGGCCGGAGTGTTGGAAGAAAACTCAGATCCGTAGCCCCTGATGCTTCGTTTTGAAATACAAGAAACCATTCATCTCATGAATGAAAACATGAAATGAATGCAAGATGAGATTGACACACTCAAATTAAAGAAACATGGCTCATTAATGGACTCGGGGGAAGATTAGTGTACTATGAAAGATTAAGTAACATATTATGATGGTTTATATTGCATTTATTTGTATTATGTAGTCGTTCGGATTTATTTGATACTTTGTAAACATTGTTGGGTGGTTTTGTATTTTGTGTTTTGTTAGATTATTTGTATTTTGTGTTTTGGGTGGTTTTTTGTATGTATTATATGTTTTTGTTGCTAAAAAATCGAAAATACAAAAATAAGGAAATTTTTTCTTAAAAAAAAGACTTTTGCCGACGACACATAGAGTAATTTAAAAAAAATTGTTTTTAATTCCCCCGACGATTTGTCGTCGCCACAGATCTTGTTTTTTTCAATTTATCATAAAAGAGGAAAATACTTATCGCGACAGCTCTTAGCGACGGCATGTCGTCGAAAAAAATCTTCTATCCCGACGAAACTTGTACGGCTGCTGAATTCATGTATAACGTTGAAGCTATAGCGTCGAATCTAGCGGCATTGACATGTCGTCGGTATAGCCTGTGGCAACGACATTTCGTCGGGATATAATGACGTATCATATTAGAATTTTTTTAGTGCATATGTGTATTTGTGTGTATATATACGTTTATGTTTACATATACGTATATGTTTCAAGTATAAACATAAAATTCAAAAAAACAAACAGGGATCACTCAATTTATTTTAATCTTATAACCTTGAAATCTAACATTTAATCTTATCAACTAATAAAAAGATACACGTAAATTAAATGAAAGGTTTATTTATTGTTTATATATATATATATATATATATAGGGGATGGTTCCATCGTTAACCCTCCCTTATATCGTTAACCCGTGTTAACCCGGCATTTTTTGCCGAATCTTTGTTTTTTTTTTTCATGGTTTTTATTATACATAAATAGGCGGTTTCTTTTTTTTGTTTTTGCTAATTCATCACCGTTTAGAAATTATTTACATTTACTAACATTTGTAAATAATTTCTAAACGGTGATGAATTAGCAAAAACAAAAAAAAGAAACCCCCTATTTATGTATAATAAAAACCATGAAAAAAAAAACAAAGATTCGGGCAAAAAATGCCGGGTTAACACGGGTTAACAATATAAAGGAGGGTTAACGATATAAAGGAGGGTTAACATTTGAACATCTATATATATATATAGGGGCGGTTAGCACACAAATATCATGAGAATTTAAAAGCCACTAAAATGCGTCACGTTATCTAGGTAAGGATATAATGGTACACGTAAAATCATGGATAATGTTATATAAAATAAGAAATCATCATTTAACACACATAATCAAAGAATAAGTAGATAATCACGGATCAATAATTATGAAACGATGTGTAAAAATCACATGATATGTCATTTAATATGAATAATAAAGGAACAACTGTATAATCATAAAACAATAATCATGGGCCAAGTGTAAAGAACAAGACCACGTAAAAAACTATAATAAAAAATACTAAAATTAAAGATAATAAAATTCTCTATTTAATAGTATTTTTTTCAAAAAATGATTAAGCGTTTAAACATTATTTGATTTTATCAAAAATGATAAAACTTGATATTTACCTATAAAAAGGTTAACAATCCTTTTTAGTCCCTCGAGTCGTAATTCACATAAGTATCAAAATGTTAAACAAGAATCGTTAATCCTAACCCTTTATTAGTTTGTCAACGTTTCACAATTCTTCCTATCCTTCTTACAAAAACCTCCTTTTATTTGATTATATATGTATGTATGTATGTATGTATGTGTGTTAGTGTGTGTGTATGTATGTGTTTGTGTATGTATGTATGTATGGATTGGGTTCTATTAAAAAGGATTTTATTTGGAAAAAGAGTGAGAAGATTGTGAAGTTGACATGTGGCATTTCACTAATTTTTTAAGAATGTATTTTGGTCATAATGTTTAATACTTCATGTCATTGTGCAATACGTAGTCATTGTGTAATATATATTTATTATTGTGTTTTATTTTTTAGCACATTTTGTGTTATTTTGTTATTATTTTTTATACATTAAATAAATTGTTGTTGTTTGATTTTTTATATTTTTATATATTAAAAGTACATAATTGTGTTATTTCACTATTATGTTTTTTCAAAAATTATAATTATAGAAAACACATATTATCTTAATTTTTTGAAAAATACATTTTGAACAATGTGTTTTATGTTCATATCATTGTGTAATATATTAATAAATATGCTTTACATTCACGTCGTTGTGTATTACGCATTCATCATGATGTTACATGTGTTTAGCTCATTTCTTGTTTTTTGTTATTGTTTTTATATATTAAACGAATTTGTTGTTATTTACTTTTTATGTTTTCCATACTAAAAGTACACAATTGTATAAATTAAACATTTTGTTTTTTTAAAACTTCTTATTTTAGAAAAATATATATTTTAGGTTATTGTATTATATGTATTTATCATTGTGTTTTACATTTTAGATTATTTGATGTTATATTGTCGTTGTTTTTATGTAATTAGATAAATTTGTTGTTTTATCATTATAATTTACATATAAAAAGTATGTGATTGTGTTGTTTCTACATTATACTTTAAAGTTATCATTTTAGAAAAATAGCAAGACACAATGACAACAAAAACACAATGACAAACAAAAAAATACAATGACGGACAAAAAGATACAATGATACATTACAATTACAAGGTATTGGAATACGTATTTTTTTTAAAATTTTTTATATATAACAATATTATACTCGTTTTAAAAAGGAAAAAAAACACTAGTTTTTGGTGTAATTGTTTTTGAAAAAATAATATCATATATAAAACTTATGATTGTTTAAAAAAATGGGAGAGAAATGATAAAAATTCAACAAAAGTGTTTATACTAAAATGTTTTTTCACTAACTTTTTTATACAACTTAATCTCAACGGTTAATTATATATTTAATGTTCTTAAATCCTTCCTACACTTTTTAAAGTAAAACCTCTTATTATTATATATAAACACACACTATCAAATGAATACTCGATCTTATCTATTTAAACCTAAAAATCATACCATTTAATTAGGTTATTACACAGTGTATTACTCGGGTTGAATAAAAAAATTAATAAATAGTTTTCAATGAAAACTTATAAATTATAAAATGATTTTTTTGGTATGAAATATAATTTAATTTCCGTATAATTTAATATTTTAATTAATAAAATAATATAATAATTTTAAAAAAGTATATGTGTTGTATACATGCATATATGTGCCTTGCAAATGTGTGTGTATAAATAGAGAGAAAAGAGAAAGTGAGGGAGATTACATTAGAGTTGTCTTCATCATCAGAAAATGGATCCAGAATGTTTGAAAAATTGATACGACTTGTGCACTGCACGTTGAATTTTCCAGCATTGTATCATGTTCACGAAATCACTGATTTTGATACTAGTGTTTATAGTTCTCACCTCTTCATAACTTTGAAGACTCCTTGTACAAGCAGAATTGTCCCTCATAATGTCCACATAATTACCATTACAATTGTTTATGGCTGACTACAAAACAAATTGTCACACATATAACTCAACAATCCAATTCAACCTCACATGTAACTCAACAATCCAATTTAACCTTTTCATATAACTAAAGTTGTAAGATCATATCACCTGGTAAACATCGTCTGATATAAGTGCCATGCGATGAGCATATTCAAATCTTGAATTGAAATCCATGAACTTATTGGTTAGAGGACTACAAAGAATGTAACCCTGTGTTCAAGTTTAAGAACATTAAGAGGATGTTTGACACAAGGTAATGAAAGAAGAAGATTAAATAACTTGGTCAAAAATTAACAAAAGTAAAATTAACAAAAGTAAAGATTGTTTGCTCAATGAAATGAAACCATCCAGAGAATTTTGTATAGTTTATTAGTTTCATCATGGCCCGATACATTAATCGACCTGTGCCATATCTCATGTCGATCCATGATCTGACTCTTGATCTAAACATTTATTTGTTAAATATATTTCATTTTTAACCTTATAATTTTTTTTTTACTTTTAATAATTGGTAAATTTCTATATTTAAAGAAAAAAAGTATGTTTTCTCGAATTGTATTACATCATTTTGTATTTTCATGGCTTTCAAACAACATGAAATAAATAATTTGTTTCATTCTTATATAGTAATTAACCATATATAACAATGAAATGAAGATTAATTCATTTTCTTTCCTATTTTATTATCTCATTTCAAAATTTTCAAGACCAAACTTTTTAAATTTTTCGTATATACAATTAAACAAATGAAATTATATACAAATGGTTTTCCGTGTATATTGTGGTATCCTATTGAAGAAGTCATGTCAAACTTTTATAGTTATGCTATGAGCAAGGGTATGGTTATTTGCACATCTATCTTTTAAAATTAGCATATCACCGATACTATATATCTCATATATGCCTGTATGATAACCCCTTATAACACTAATTGATTCAACACTGATTGACCTTGTATACAATCCACTCGTATAGGCCTATATTATAAGAAATCAATTATTGACACTAACAATTCTAACAATTAATGATTAGGTTTCATACACGTCTAGCTCGTATATATGGCTATACAAGATGTATAAAAGATAGTTGACATATGGGAATTGAGTGTGAAAATTACATGATACACATAGTAAATATGTGATTGTGTGGGAGTTGTTTATAGAAGCATATAAATTAATGCGTAAGATAGAAAAGTGAAATTTTGGTAATAACTAATAATATATAACAGTTTAAAGATTTAATGATTTACTTGAATGTTGACGGCCGGTAGGTCTCCACGTTCATTACCTATAATTGATATAAATTGATGTTATTTATTTCAAACGCTAAATTATGGTAAAGAAAAGTTTTTTTTTTTCTTTTTTTTTTTTGGGAATGCGAAGAAGAGAATATTAATTAGTTACCTTCATATAATTCTAGAATGACTTTTGGAACAATAACGCCGTTGTAGGAAATTCCTGATATATATAATGGATTCTTCAAAAACTTTGGATTTTCGATCAAAAACTGTAATTACACAAAAGACAAAGAAGTTCACTATAAAATTAGAAATATATATATATATATATATATATGGGGTTAATATTTGGATATCACATTAAATTAGTCAGAGCATACATTCATGATATTTACTTATATATATTTTTAAGATAAAAATATGATGTTGATATAGGAGTATAAGAATTACTTAACATTATATTATATGTTCAACCATGAAAAAGTATGTGTTTGAAAGTATTAATACACATATAATATAATTAGTTTATTGATTTTTTTATTACACAAAGTTGTGTAAGATCATAAGGGCTGATGCTCTCCAAAATATTCTAAGTCCTTAGCTCCACTTCGAGAAGTCCAAACAGGTGTCGGAAGAACAAAGTTATCTTTCGGAAGTAAGTAGTCATCGGATGGAACTTAAATTCCTCATAAGGCTAAGTACCTTCGGAAGATAACCTTGTTCTTCAAGCACTCTCCAAGGAAGATAAAGTCTTCTGAATACAATTGCTTTCGAACAAATGCTTAGCAGCTTCCGATTACAAAGAACTTCTGAAGAATTTTCTATGACACGATCTAAGACACTTAAAGAAATAATCAAAGTTGCTTTCTGACCAACACAGAAGACATTCGAATGATAGTCAGCAACAAAGAAGATATGTCAAAATTACAGAGATACCTTAAATTTAATGCGTTTTGTAGTTTAGGTATATATTGTAAAAGTCAATGAAATCTTTTGTATTAATTGTATTAATATGGCTTGGCCTGTCAAGCCATAACAATATACTAGTTTTAGCATTAGTTTGTTTTCTAGTATTTTGTCCAACCTTGTATCCCTACGAGGATACAGCTGTAGGTTTTAGTATAAATACGTTCATCTGTAACTTAGCGAAGGTGTGCTTGTGCTTGAGCTAAGAGTTGTGTATTTCTCGAAGTTGAAAGCAATATACTTTAACCTTGATTTTTAGCTCTTCTTGTGTATTTGTTTCAATTTGTTTTGTAAATCAGGTTGATAAAATTTCTGCATCTATCAACTTAGTAGAAGATACATTGTGAAAGTGTTGTGTATATTACATGACCCGATCCAACAAGTTGTATAAAATACAAACATCACAAACAAATCACTAATAAAAAATAGATAAACAAATAACATAAATTATTTATATTTTTAAAAAAGAAAATAAAATTACATTTTATAAATATTTAAACACTTTCTTTAAACAATATAAATGAGATTTAAAAATTTTGTATTTTTGAAATTAATTACTAGAAATGAAAAGTTTGAAATGATTGAACTTTCATTAATATTAAAAAAATAAATATTAGTTTTTTTTTTAAATTTGAAAGTTTGACTTTGTTGTATTAAATGAAGTTAATTTTTAGATTTGTTAAGTATGTTATGTTGAGCCTAGAAAGACAATATGTGGCAAATGTGATGCACATAGGTTAGAAAGACGCAAAGTAATATATTGTATATTTTTGTAACATAATATAAATATATAATTGTTGGCAATCGATAAGTATGTTGAAACATGCTTTCAATCTATATATATATGTATTCTTTATAAAATGTATATAGGATGAGGTGTTTACTTCATTAAATAATAAACTAAAATATTACACATAAAAAAGAGAAATTCATTTTATAAATTAATATTTTGTATGGACGAAAAAATTGTAATGTTAAAAAATAATATAAGTTTCAAAATACTGGTAAAACAGACAACAAATATTGCTTTGGAAATAGTTAGTCATAAGTGTGTATATTTTCATTAAAAGTGTATTGATTATAATTTTTAATTAAAAAGTATAGTTAACAAAAATATAAATGTTTTTTTTAATTATGTAAATACAATAATAAGAATAGAATTATAAAAACAACTATTTTAGCAATCACAATTAATAAAAGTATAAATGATCATAGGTATAATAATCATAAAAGCTAAAAACTATTCATAAAATATAATTAATATCATTGTTCTTTGTTTTTTTAGTTGGAATTTAAAAGTTTGCGATTGTGTATCTTGATTATTTAATTTGAAAACTTTTTGAATTCAAAATTACCAATCGAAGATGAAAATGTGATATGGTTGAATTTTCACTAATATTTAATGAAAAATAAATGTCATTTTTTTAAATTAAAAATTTGACTTAATTATATTTATTAAATAAAATTTATTTTTAATATATTAAGGATTAGTATAGTGGTGGAAAATGTCATCATTTGTTATTTGTCCAATCATTTAATGTCAAATGGCATTTCGTCTAACCAGAAGATGACATGTGAAGAATTATTAATTTTTTTATCATAAAGTATATATATATAATAGTTTGAAAATATGGAAACCTCAAGATTGTACCACCTTAAAGATCATTTTATGTTTTCATTATTAGGAGTTTACACCGCGTGTGACAACGGTTACCTCCCTTAGACAGAAGAAAGGCAAAATATGTATCCAATTAAAATTTTATAAAAAACACTAAGTCATAATGATCAGCTGATATAGATATTTGTTTACAAAAGCAATCACAACATGTAGACCAAAAAACTAGTAACAATGACTCTTAATCTGTCCGAAACAATAAATCAAACCGTCTTAAAAGCAAGTCTCTCCCAAGTAATAAGATCCCAAATGCAAGCATATCATATTAAAAACCATATAATTAAAACAATAAAAAAGATGCTTGCAGCGATAAAATATAATATCAAAAAATACAAACATAAAATAAACAAATATTTAATTGTTATTATTATTTAATAATTATTATTACTTAAATATAATTATTTAGACATTATTACTATTCATTGTAATGATTACATTTTTTATATATATATAGGAAAGTGATCATATAATAAATTACTCTAATTGAGAAAACTCTATAACTCAAATCCAATGATTCAAATTTTCTAGATTTAACCATTTGGTGACATGTGTCACTAATTCTAGTCTTTTGTCGTAATTACAAACATCAGATTTAATATAAGAGGGACAAGTGTCACATTCTTAAAAAATAATCTATTTTCATATTTTTGAATTAAAGTTCCTCCCTTTATTTTTATACACTTATAATTTTTTTATATTATGTTATTTTTTTATAAAAATCACACTATAAAACTCGTCATGTTTTTCTCGTTAATTCCATTATAGTCATGCAAAAAAAAAAATTCGAGCATTCGTAATTACACTAATGTAAAAAACATAAATACAATAATTTCCTTCTTTTTAAAAAATTTTCCATCATAAAATTTTTCATCAGTGTAACGACTCGTTACATCAGTTTAATTATTAACACTTTGAAAAAATTCAGCTCATTACATCAGGGTAATTACGAACACCTGAAAAAATTCAGCTCTTTAAATCAGTGTAATTAAGATCACTTTGATAAATATCAACTTGTTACATCAGTATAATTTCAAGAACTTAGAAAAATTGACAAATCTATACTTTAATTAAAGATAAAAATGTGACAAATTTAATGGTGTAATTTTTTTTAAAAAAAATAATGTATATAAAAGTTTAAAAAATTGGGGGTAAACTTTTATTTTTAAAATCAAATCAAGCACAACTAACAAATATATAAAATAACCTTAAACAAATCTCAACGATTCATTTTTTCCTAAAATTAATATCGACCACTCATTTCAAATTCATTATATTTGACAACCAATCAAGTTAGGTTATAGAGTTTTCTCAATTAGATTAGGTTACCAATTGATCCATCCCCTATATATATATAGGGGAATGATCATAAGAAAACCACTCATTTTCAAGAAAACCAAAAAAATTAGGGCATTTGAGTAATTTTGCAACCATTAATTTAGGTAATCTTATACCTCACTAATTTAGGTAATTTAAATTTGTTAATTTAAATTCCTTAAATCTCTTTTATCTTGAGTCATCATCAATCCAGTTAGTCATGATCTTTCAAATAGATCATTTTACGTTTTTATTTTTTGTTTCTCACAGAAAATGTTTTTTCTAATGTTTTTATTTTACGTCTCCTTATTTTTTTTTCATAAAGAATTAAATTGATTTTTTAGCCATCCTCACACATTTCCAATTATGAGTTTCTTCAAAAAAAAAATATATATATATATAAAACAATTTGAAAAAAAAAAAAGCAAAAAGGAAGGTGAGAAAGTACCGATCGCTAATCTCTCTTTCTGTGTGTCACAAATATTTCCCCTATAAAGGATATGATTATTAAGAAAACTTTTAATTTTGATGAAAACTAGAAAAAACACTTTAAACCAATCAAAATATTTCATTAATATATAAGAAAATCACTTTTCTAATGAGCTCTTATATTAAACTAGTCTATTGACATGTATGTTACACAGAGTTGACACACAAAGTTGCATAAAATTAAATATTAGATAGCAATCACTGATAAAAAAATATATAAATTTATAACAAATAATTTTTAGTGTTTTTAGAAATAGAAAATAAAAGTACATATTATAAATATCTAAAACTTCTTTAAAATATACAAATGTGATTAAAATTTTGTACTTTTGAAATTATTGATTGAAAACGGAAATTTGAAATTTGACTTAATTCTTTTTTAAAAAGTAAACAATATTTATAAAGTAAACAATAATTCTTTTTTAAATTTGAAATTTGACTTAATTGTATTAAATGAAATTAATTTTTAAATGTATTAAATATGTCATGTGGGTAGCTTAGAAAGACGCCACATGGCAAATGTGACGTGGATAGGCTAGAATTACGCCACTTAGCATATTGTTATTCTTTTAAGAGATTTTAGTTATATTGAGCGACTCACTAGGGAAATATGTGAATATGGTGGACTTGTTTTAAATTTGGATATATTAAGTTTGAATAATATTTTAAATTTCATATGAAATCCAATCATAACTCTTATTTGATTACATATATGTAATCAAATACATGTGATTACATTTATCTGATTACATAATCAGATATATCTGATTAGATATAGAGTAAATTACTGATTATGTCCTTTAAAAATATAGCAATTTGCTGGTTTCGTCCTTTGACTTCGAAAATTACTAGGGGTATCTTTATTTTGAAAATTTTGCACGAGTTACGTCCTTTGTCACTAACCTCGTAAACTTATTCCGTTAAAACCCCTATGTGCCAGTCACATGAGGGGTAAAATGGTCAAATCCCCCCTTCTTCTTCTTCAAAAGCTAGGGTTTTCAGCAACCACCACCATATCTGATGGCCTTCACCATCGCAACCCATCACCACAATCTTGTAACAACCGAAAATTTAGCAACTTAATAGTAAATGTATGAGATTTCGGTTACTGTTGAAACTGTGACGATTGCGTACGAAAAATTCGGCATTTATGACGTGAGCACATTTGGTCGTGCTTGAAATCCACGAGGATTTAGCAACTTTGGTTATTAGAGATTGATAGTAGGTGAAAAATGATGAACGTGGGCGAAAACCGTGCACAAAACGGAGTTCGTATGCTCCCGGAATCGCAAAACGAAGTTAAAAATCAAAATGGTGACGAAAGTGACGTGGGGCGGTACGCCTGGCGACATGCGCCCAGTTGGGGCGATGCGCCCCAGGTCCTATGTCGGCTAAAAGTTGTTTTAAGCGATCAGAACGCACCAGAACGTATTTTTTTCATCCATTTCGACCCCAAGCGACCTCCAGACGCTATTTCTTCCATCTAACACTTCTAATCTTCAACTCAAAGCTCCTTAAACATCCAGATCATCCCAGGGATCATATATAAAAGTCTTGCTCGCTGTTTTAACCGCAGAAATTCGTCAGAACAGGTAACGGTTCGTTTTAACCTTCTAGTTTGATTTTGATTGATTAGATCTTAATTTTGAACGTAATGAGATAGTTAGGATTGTTGATTATTGCCTAGATGATGGCTAGGATTGATTATAAATGAAGAACACGAAGTTCTAACGGTTAAATCCTTGTTTTGATCCGTTGTGATGCCCGGTTTGCATGAAATCACAACTATGATTATAATGGTTTAATCCATTTGATTATGACAATCTAGGTGATTAGCTTGGTTAATGTGACAATCCGACTTTTCGGATTAACCTTGTTAACTGAAGATGGTGAGATCACAGGCCCAACAAGATAGGAAGGCCCAGTAAGGTTAAGGTAAGTTCAATGAGTCAAAGTAGGCCCAACAGAACCAATGTAGGCCCAACAGAACCAATGTAGGCCCAACAGAGCCAATGTAGGCCCAACAGAGCCAATGTAGGCCCATTAAGCCCAAGGGTGGCCCAGTAAGGCCAAGATAGGCCCAGTGAGCCTAAGGTAGGCCCAATTGGCCCAAATGGATTAATTGAGTCCAATAGCATTTCAATTGAACAAATTAGTGATAGTTTGGGAATTTCGGTTCAACTTTGTAAACCGAATTGTTATGTAATTGACAAAAATCAAACCTAAGGGATTAGTATTAACTGAAATCTATCCTAATACACTTTAATTACAAGTTTAGACTTGTAATTAGTTAAAGGAAGGTTCAATTTTGACTTCAGGAGTCAAAATTCGTCATCACGCAAGAGGGGAATTCGGAATTATATGCAATACACTATAATTAATTGTAATAATCGTTCATAACCATCATATTGATGATTGTTATCGGTTATAACCAGTTAATTCTATCATAACGTTCGAATTAATCACGATTGTATGCTAAAAGTCGAAACCGTCAACCATCATCATTGAGATCATATAATGCGATCTTAATAGATCAAATTCGTGCTATAAATCCCTTAGTCGGTTCATTCAGAAGCTTTTGCATCCGCTAATTGTTGCTCAGAAACTGTGAATCGAAGAAACAAGTGCGTGGAGGCCGAAGTTCAAGTCCAACATTGATCTGCTTCAATTCGACATCAAAACCAGTAAGTCTTCACCCCTAAACAACCTAAACTGGCCGAATAATGTTAAGCACATGCTAATTCTGATTCTTAACATCGAATTATATGTGCACGCATTCTAGGGTTCATCCTAGAATCGGTTTTGGGGGTTATTGATCAAACCGGTTTAAGAATCAAATTAAATGATGCAGAGTGTTTCGAAAACATCAGTGGAAGGAAATCCATATGATAGTTTTAACAATTAATTGTGAATTGAACGATTTCAGTTCTAGGGTTCTTGATGGAAATCGGTTTTGGGGGTTTTCAATCAAATGAGTTTAAGAATCAAATTAAGTAGCATGGATAGATTCAGAGGATTCCGATTAAGGTTAATGCTATGTCAATTTCATCCTAGAACTAAGAATTCAATGATTTCGAGTTTACGGTTACTAAGTTAAAAACACTTTGGGGGTTTTGAGTTAAACTGAATGGTTATTCAAATTAACCTTTACAGTTAGCTTCGAAAATTCATTCTAAATGAAAATCCCATGACTTCGGGGATTCACAGTAGCTAATTGAACGAATTGGTGTTAGATTTTAAGAAAATGTATTCGAACCTGTTAAGGGCCGATTAGTTGGATTTTGGTGTTTAGTTCTCGAAATAAAACCATGGGTAGACTCGACTGAGTCCTAGGAACAAAAGCCCTAGGATTATTTGGTCGAATAGGATCGAAATCGGGACAATTGGATGGTTGAATGCTTCGGCTATATTATCAAATGGGATTTAGTTTGAAGTAATGTTTAAAACAATTTAATTTGGTTATCTGTTGCGATACCCTAGCGGGCGAGATGGTAGTGTGTGTGTGTTGCGTGTGAAGGGTCGCGGGTTCGAGCCAGGGGATGGCCGGGTTTTTGGAAAAAATACCATTTTTGGTATTTTTGATATATCTTTCACATGCAAACTCCGATTTAACCCGTTCAAGTTGCGTTGGAACCGTAATGGGAATACGGACGCTGTGAAATGATTAAATTCATATTTTAATCCGAAAACGAAATCGCGTATAATTACGGTTAATTAAATAAAATCAAATATGATTTTATTTAAACGATTTCAAAGGCACGCGTACATACGTATGCACATTCTTAACACTCTAACATACGTGTGTTGACACGTATGTGATTCCAAGCACAAAACGACATTTCGAATAACTTTAGGTTATTGTTTAATCACAGATTCTTCGTAGGAGGATTTCCTACACGAGCTTTTAGTGTGTGATCATTCTGCAACTATCAAAGGTGCGTACACGGCCCCTTTCTTATTTTAAACTGTTTTGGGGGAGAAAACATGTGCAACAAACTCTTTTTAGATACAAATCACTTGCATGAGTTAGCTGTTTACATTATGTGACAACATAGCATTTAAAAGTCCTTACACACTTCGAACCGTTTAGTTTGCCGTAGCGCAAAGCGTGGTAGTTGGAAATAGATCTATTAGGTTTGACAAACCTCACCTGGTAGATGGGATCTACGCAGGTGTTTGACTGACCAAACACACATTACTATTGTTGTGCTAGACAATAGTGGCAAGGCAAAAACATGCTATAGCATGGCAACTCGTCAGCTTCGGTGTCGACCACTTATGTAAATAGTTTATATGACTAGCTATCATGACTGTGCATGTGTGATTATGTTATCTACAACTTGATATTCAAACTGCTGTTTTAAACATTGTGAATGATTAAAACCTGTGTTATGCACCAACCTTTGTGTTGACTTGATTTACATGTTTTCTCAGGACGCTAAGGCGCGCAATAGAGCTGGCATGGACTAGGAGATAGAGTCGCATGCATTTATTATATTTCAGTTATTTGAGTTTGAACACTTGGTACTTTGTATTGTAATTTACATTTTACAACTATTACTGGTTTTAAAACGCTTCCGCAATTTTTGAAAACTCTGATGTTATGTTTTTAAGACTAAAAGTATGATTTGAAATTCATATAGAGGTCTTCGTTATGTCTAATGATATGAGATCCTGGTTTGTCACGTTCCCAAACGGTATGATTCCGTTAGTTGAAAATTTGGGGTGTGACAGTTAATCTTTGAAATACAAAGGTTAAATCTAAGTGTTTCAAACTAATCACAATCATTAACATACTCGTTGGAACGATTATCTGATGTTTGTGATAACTGTCAGATTAGTATGTTAAACATGGTTATTAAACCTATTCTAAGACTACATTGTGATATTTCATGATATCTGGGTAATCAATGATAAGGATTGATCATTTCTAAGCCATTAATCTATTTAGGAACTGTTTTAGCATTATAATCAACAACATTAACTATTTGATGACTTTCAAGGCAATGTCTTTGACATTGAACGTTCAGAAAGATCTAATCAGTATGTTAAAACATAAATAACTTATTAAGTGTAAACTGATGCAGAATTATACTGTTAGTACCAGTTTACGAGAGATCTTGCTACAGCAAGACAACAGGTGAGTTCTTATAGCCCTGTTTTAAATGTTTTATCATTTTGGGCTGATATGCATGTGATAAAGTTATTTTATGTAAATGATTGCTTTACCTGACTACGGTCAGATAAAAGAATATGTTAAAGTAAAGAATGTTTCATGTTATAAAAATTATTGTATGAAAGTGATTGTAACCTGATTATAATCAGTTAAAGTATGTTTTCAGGAAAAGAATGTTTATAGGTAAAGAATGATTTAAAGTAAATGATTTTAAGAATCTCAGTTGAGATATAAAGAATGTTTAAAGTCTCACCTGCGGTTGAGAAAGAAATGATTTTCTAAAGGACTCAACTGAGGTTGAGTAGGAAATGAGGTTTTGCTGGCTGCGGTTGGGCAAAACTTGAACACTACGGTGAAAGGAGCCGTTTATGATTATGATGGTTTAAATGATTTAAACCATGTTATGACGTATGTTAAGAAGTCTTGTACCGGTATGAGCCGTCAATTTCGGTTGATGGTTAAAGAGTCCTGTGGAAACATAGGCCTGCCGACTGTGTGTCGCCAGTTCAGTTAAAGAAATCTTAGGCATGCTTGAGTTATCAGCTGCGCGTTGATAGTGTTAAAGAAATCTTATACATGTATGAGTTATCAGCTACGAGTTGATAGTTTAAGAGCCTTGTGCTGCACAAACCTGTTTGACTTCAGGGTCAGCAGTTGACGGTGAAGTTCCTTCACTGTATGAATGATGTTATGATGATATGTATGTTATGTAATTATGTTACAATGATATGTATGTTATGAAATTATGATATGAGAACAGGTTTGTTATGTATAAGGATTTTCTAAGAAATGAATTTAGAACTCACCAGCATAAAGCTGACTTGTTTTACATGCATATCAGGTTGAATAGTTGAGAAAGGAGACCAGGAGGGCTCATGGCATGCGTTGAAGACTACCACTGGCATAGAGTGGCTATGTTATAAATCTAATAAAGATATGAGCTATGTATTAATGTTTGTTTAGGTTTGTATAATATTTTATGTAATCGCCTTAAATTCCGCTGCTATGGTAATGTAAATATATTTTAAAGAGTATGGGTTTGATGTTTGCCAACTGAGGGGCTCGGGGCCTCTCAAATCTGCACCAACACATAATAGAAGTTGTTATCATCAAACACCCTTCTTCTTCTTCCAGATATGTTCTTACGAATGGGGTTTAAACACTAATATCAAAGACAAATTAGATTGAAAAGGGTGCACCCACAAATCATGGCTGTAGATGACAAGGAAGTTCGCAATTTGACTTCTAACTCCCCACTTTCAAACATCGGAGGGGGGATTGGAGGAGACGATCTCACCGGAGGTTACCAGAAACACCACAACAGTTTGAATCACCGCCTAGAGACACATCGCCTTAGCTAGTGAGACTTTATTGGAGGTGCGTCATGGGATGTCGCCGGAGGGGATCATCGAAGGAGAAGAGAACCAAAACCACCATCATCGTCACTACTTTCGGTGGAGATAGAATCAGTCGCATACATAGAAAAGCAGAGGCGGTGATTCGTGGGAAGATTTGTACCAGGGGAGGGTAGTCAGAGCAGCGCTAAAATGTTGATGTTGTTCTTCCTATGATTCTTGATCAGGGAAATACCGGCATGATCAGAGATGGTGGTGACAATGGTGGATTGGGGTGAAAACCTTAAGGTAAGGAAGAAGAAGGGTGTGATTTGACCATTTTACCCCTCATGTGACTGGCACATGGGGATTTTAACGGAATAAGTTAACGATGTTAGTGACAAAGGACAAAACTCGTGCAAAATTTTCAAAATAAGGACACCTTAGTAATTTTCGAAGTCAAAGGACGAAACCAGCAAATTGCTATATTTTTAAAGAACATAATCAGTAATTTACTCTTAGATATATGTAATCAGATATATGATTACATATATTTAATCATATAAATATAATCAGATTTATCTGATTACATATATGTAACACTATTTGTTACATATACCTAATACTTAAAGTTACTCCTATGTAATCAGATATATGATCAAAAAGTAATAATAGGTGTTACGTAATACTTAAATGTAACATTATTTGTTACATACAAGAATACTTAAAGTTACATATATGTAATTTATTATGTAAATGATTA
This sequence comes from Mikania micrantha, assembly GCA_009363875.1. Taxonomy (NCBI): domain Eukaryota; kingdom Viridiplantae; phylum Streptophyta; class Magnoliopsida; order Asterales; family Asteraceae; genus Mikania; species Mikania micrantha. Next base: position 67,667,952 of record CM018680.1, on the reverse strand, counting down.
CATGTATGTAATTTACATATACGTAATTTACTTGTAAATTAGTTGGTGTTAAAGTTTTTGTGTTCATCCTTCATTTTATATTTTTATACTTCCAATAGAAAAAAATTAATATAATGAAATATTTGATTTTGTAAAAAACAGGTTAATAAAAAATTAATATAATATGGTATTTAGAAAGGCAAATTACACAAGTAAAATGATTGATATTATTACGTACATGTAATCTAATGATTAAAATAATCAAATTAATTAAAATTGTAATGAAAATAACAAAATGTATTGACGTGATCTTCTTTTTTTCTTTGCATTCAATTTCTGACGTAACTTTTTTTTTTTGATGTAAATGGTGTCAAATATATTTAATTGTGTTTGACTTCTTTGAAATCAATTTTCGGAAGTTTTCAAAAATTTGGAGTGAATTATCATAATTAGATCATTCAATTAAAACTTTATAAAATACTTTTGACCCATTACCCTTAATACCCTTTTGATTTATTTTAAAAACTTTTATATAAATCTTATTTACAATAATGCCATTGTTAATTCAAGCCATTGATTTTTCAGATTAACGGCTAGATCAAGGTTTTCTTGGTTTTCTTAAATATCATAGTTTTCTTATAGAGAGAGAGAGAGAGAGGATGTGGTTCCTTTGTTAAACTATGTTTATTGCGTTAACCAAATAACTACATCTTATTACTTTAGGGCCTACATTAAAATAAATTTAAAGATGTATTTTTTTTCTTCTTTTCTTATTAATGTAAATGACCCTACGATAATTAATTTAATTAAAAAAGAAGAAGAAAAATATACACCTTTAGATTTATTTTAATGTGGCCTCAAAGTAATAAGATCTAGTTATTCGGTTAACGCAATAATAAATTGTTAATTATTGATCATCTTTATATATATATATATATATATATAGGAAAAAGATAAAATGAAAACCACATCTCAATGAGAAAACCGCAAAAACCATGCAAAAATAATGTAAAAACAATGTATTTTTTTTTATTTTTTTTATAGGTTTGTAACACTATTGGGCACATTTATATAAAAAAACCAAAAAAAACACCGACAAAATATTTTTTTAAAAATATTTTATAAACCCACGTAAACCTGCGTAACAAAGATGGAAACTTGGAAAATTTAAAGATCATCCTTTATTAGTTTTATTTACTGGTATACAAATATGAAAACTTGGAAAACCTTAAAGTTCATTCTTTTATGTGTTCCAATCATATTTAATTTTTTTATACATGTTATTTTTTTCTTTAAATTAATCAATGCAAATGAAACATATATTACTATTTACAGGTATTTAGTTATTAATTTTTTTTTAATTTTGACTTAAATTTAACAATTTTGAAACTTTATTATTAATTTGTGAATTTCTTTTTTTTTCATGATTGCATCTTATTTCAAGTTAATTATTATTTTTACTTATTATTAATAAAGAATCATATATGTTTCATTTGTCACAACAAATTTTTAAAAACTAAATTATTTTAAAAAAATTACATATTGGAACATTTACTGAAAACTGAGTAACTTTAGAATGATAAAAAAAATTAAGTGACCATATTAGAACACTAAGAAAACTTGATTACTATTAGGTGAAATATTCTTTTTAATTTACTGGTATACAATATGGAAACATAGAACACCTTTAAGATCATCTTTTTATAGTTTTATTAATAGATGAAAGCCTAGATCCCTTAAAATCAAACTAATAAAGAATCATATATGTTGGTTTATCTTATTGGTCATTAATCTGATTAATTGCAGCTTCATTTACCAGTTCTCTTTGATTAGTTAAGTATTGAAGGAACCTGGTGATTAACAACATAAGTAGGTTGATAGGCTCTTATGGTCACCAAGGAAAAAAACATAAAAGAACGACGTATATATATTAGGTGTAGAAAGATTTTTTGAAGATGTAATTCCCCTTGATCATATCTCTAAAAGGCACTTTATGATAAATTTAGGATTATAAATAAAATTTTACTTTAACCTTTTTAATTAAGTCTTTATAATCAGTAGCTAGAATTGTATCACTGCTAACCCAGCCTTCTTGGGTTTCAGAATAAGAAAAACCGGCACCAGCAGGCATGTCCACGAATATCATATTAGCTATCTATAAAATTACAAGAAATTATTTGTCAAAATCAAATTAAACCTCACCTTGAGAATTGAATTATTGTAAAAATAGTTGAACATTTGAACCTGTGTCCATGCGCCTGGATTCAATGTTAATACGAGATTGTCTGGGTTTATAAGAAGTGGGCCTACATGAATGCAATGTCGTAGAGTTTTTTTAGATTCATAACTCAACCCCCCCCATATATATATATATAGGGAGGTATTCCATTAAGAACCGCTTTTATGTTAGGAACTTGAGAACTGCATAATACACTTGTACATTATGCTTTAAGTTTTGTACAAAGAGTGGTTATTTAAAAGGGTAAAATAGTAACTTATCATACTTTAAGGTTAAATTACTTTTATACCCCTAATAACATATGGTTCAAAATTAGTTCCCTTGGTTCTTTCATATTTAGTGGTTCTCAATGGAATAAGTCCCTATATATATATATATATATATTAGCTGCAACTCACACAAGGCATGTTAAATGGGTCGAATTGGTAGGTTGTGGGTTCAACGTAACCTAAACTTGAAAATTTAAACAAACCTGAACGGCTGAACCCAATATAACATGACAATCAGGTCAAACCTACAAACATGAACGTATTTAACAAAACCCTACCCCAAAGCTCAAACTAATATACCTTTTCCTCAAGATCGAACCTATGATCTCGCATCTAAGAGATAAAGTTTTTACCAAAGAGCTAGCCACACATTAGCACACACCTATCTATTTATCAAAACTAACTAAAGATGAGCAACATTGTACGAACAAATACATTGACCTTAAGATAAGCAAAATCGTAACAACGCGTAACTGAAATGATTTTGCCTAAAATAAAGAGAAGTGATATTAGTTTAGTTTTTCCTTACCTTAAAAAAGTATAAGAAATTATTAACCATTAGATCAAGACATCAAATTTAAAAAGGAAAATTCAAAATTTTAGAGGGAAAAGTTGTTAATTGGTAATTTAATCATGGTCACTTTCCACCATATTTTTTAAACGTTCATAACTTTTACATACGATATTATTTTGCTTAAAAATATATCATAAAAACGAGTAAAATGTCAGTTTATTTTTTTTAATTATCGTTATTCTTAAATGCTTGTGTATAATTATTTATTTTGTGTTTTTTACAGGTAATTGTGTCTTTTTTTATAGGTAATTATGTCTTTTTTAAAGATCATTGTGTTATTCATACTCGTCATTGTACCATCTTTGCTTGATGTTAGGTATTCTGTAACATCATTGCCTATTAAATTGTTCAGAAAAACACAACATTAAGCTGAAAACAAAAAATACACAATGTCATGTACAAAAGATATAATAACATGTACAAAATTGTTCATACTTGTCACTATGTCTTTTTTTACTGTAACTGTGTCTATTTTAAACATAATTATATTATTCATACTTGTCATTATGTCATCATTCCTTGACATTATTTATTCTGAAACATCATTATGTCTTAAATTGTTCAGCAAAACACAACATTGAGCAGGAAACACAAAAGACACATTTATCTGTACAAAAGACTCAATGACCTGTATAAAAGACATGATGAACTAAAAAAACAATTTTTTTTATAGCAACACTAAACTATTTTTGAAGATAAAAAATGCTCGTTTTTATGATATATATTTTTTTTCAAAAACTAATTTCGTATGTAAAAGTTATGAATGTTTAAAGAAAGTGTGTGAACTTGATAAAAGGTAAACAAAAGTAGTCATTACTAAAATAGTCTCCAACAACTTGATTTAATCATAATTATTGATTAATGATCTAATGACTCAAGATCATTATTAGACTTTTTATGATAAGAAACTTATTTAGTTTAAGATAAACATATATTTCTCCCTTTAAAATTGATTTGAAACTTAGTTAAAACGACATTTCACATTTTAGTTAACTACTTTAATTAAGTTGTTAAATTGTAATTATGTATAAGATTTTTTTTTATTATTAATTTTAAGACATAAATTTGTTAGGAAATTGTACTAGGGAAAACAAATAGATTGTGTGGATGTATGTATACCTTCTTCACATAGGAGAGCAAGTATAAAAGAAGCCCCAGGACCTCCAGGAAAATGAAAAATAAGAGGGTCTTCTTGTGGGTTTCTCATTGATTCAACAAAACCGTAAAAAATCTGCGTGCCCTTCTCTCCTATTCTCATATAGCTTTGATACAAAATATTTCAAAGATTAATTGAAGAACACATATGAAAACATGTTTTGTGAATTAAAGGTGGTATTTAATTAAATTTAGAGTTCAATAGTAGATTAGATAATCTTGACTCAAAGCAATATAAATGAGTTGTTTTAGGTAAACAGTTATTGTATTTTAAGATAAAATGGGTAACATCATAACATTGAATGAATTGATATACGTAACACCTTAACACAATACGAGTTAAGATAGATAAGCTAAAATCTATGAGAATAATATATATTTAAACAAATAAAAATTATTAATAATATATTTGATCATAAAATTATTAAAGATTATGTAAATAAACTATTTGTTTAATTATAACTTATTTTAACTTAAATAAAATACTATTTTTTAAACTGATTTATTTAGAACCAAAATGATTTTGAGAAATATTATAATGACCACCGGAATTCGCTCCAATTTTTTTTTTGAACGGCAATTCGCTCCAATTAACTCTTTACCTTACCGTGTCACTTTTTCAGCTTTTGTCCGTATGCCTAAAATAACTCTTCTGGTCCCGTACGTAATACACATGAAAAACGTGCGCATATGTTTGAAGTAATTTTTTTTTCAAACGGCTTGATACAACGACACTCAAGACGAGATTCCAACCGTCAACTCGGATTTGACGCTCTGGGGCGTATGCCGAGTCCACCCTAGAAGGAACCCTACAATTAAGTAAACCCCCTAACCTTGCTTCAGCAAATATGCCTCAGTCTGAATTCAAACTCATAGAAAAATCAAGAGGGTAACCATTAGGCTAATGACATCATTTGGGGTCAGGTATTACGAGCAAGTGAAGAGAAGAGAGTGAATAGTGGGTTTGATTCTTCATTTAGTTTGCTATTTAAAATTCATTTTTTGTTAATTATAATATAGATATTTAATTTTAGTTTTTCTATACAAATATTACTGTTTTAATGAATAAAAATATTTTTTTAGCACTTGTCACAATTTTATATCAATATTACTACATGCTTTATTTTTATTATCTTATTTGATTCTCTTTTATTAAATAATTATATGATATTATTATCTCTCTTATTTAATAATTATTAATATTAATGAAATTATTTACCTTTTTTTAATAGTAAAAAGTTTTAAAATAAATTATAAATAATTATTTATCAAAAAACACGACTTAAAAAGGTTATAAGTTATGAATTTTTTCTAAAATCAAGATTTTTAGAAATAAAAAATATTTTAAACCGGTATCTTTAGTTTTTTTCTCTCTTAAAATCATGTTTCTAAAAAAAAAAGCTAATTTTTATAACAAATAAATTAGACTATAAAACATAGATTTTAAACAGCAGTTTATTTGTATAAAAAAAGATCTTTTTTAGTATTGAATTTTTAAAAAATTATTTCTTCAAAAGCTAAAGTTTTTTTATGAACTTATTAATGCTTAATTTAATAATTTTATATCAAAAATTTATAAATTTTTATTACTAAAAATTTAATATTTAATATTAAATTTGTGTAACACACATGGTAGCAGTTTTAATATAATAAATAAAACAAATGGTGTTAGAAGTTTAATTAAGCCATTTGAAATGAAAATAAAAATATTAAACGGAAAAAGATGAATTACAAACAAATGAAGGAGCACATTCATACAGTTTGTAAGCATAAACACCCTTAAAGATTTTGAACCATAATCAAAATCTAGAATGTCATATAAGTAGAAAGATGTCTTGTACCCGGTTTCTAGTTTGAAAGGAAGATCACCAACATATCCAGGAAGTCTTCTAACAACTGATTTGGAAGTGGGTTGCTTAATTGTGAGACATGAATGAAACAAGAGTAGGATAACAACGTATTTTATTTTTATCATGATTTCCACTTGAGCTAATTAAGGATCCCTTCTAAGTTCTAACTCATATATATGTTCTTCATTAAAAAGTTGTTGATACTTGTAGATGATAACAAATTGCGGTGGTAGGTAATAAAATGAGATCTAATTGTGACATATGCAAGATTGAATCAAACACGGACCAAACAGTATAATTCATATAATATTATATATAACCTTAATTATTCTAGAATGTTATATACAAAGATGGTGTGTACGTACCCGGTTTCTAGTTTGAAAGGAAGATCACCGGCATATCCAGGAAGTCTTCTAACAACAGATCTGGAAGTGGATTTAAGTGTGAGACATGCCTGAAAGAAGAGAAATATTAGAATACACCTTATCATGACTTTCAGTACTTGAGGCTCCTCTCGCCTGAGGAATCCTACTCATATATGTTTTGTATGAAAAAGTTGTCGATACTCGTATATATAGAAGATATTTGGGGTGGTATTTTTTTTAATAGAAACAGACGATTTGTTTGCACATTCACGAAGGGAGGCTCATATATAAACTATAGGTGTTCACGGTACAGTTTCAAACCACGAATCCGCTCAAATTAGGTGATCGGTTTGATTTCACAGTCTGTTTTTTCCAAACCATTTGGTTAGTCGGTTTCATATGTTTGAAACCGTAGTTAACGGTTTGATTTATAGTTTTCACCAAAAACAGGTCGTTGAAAAACTTGACCAGACCGTACGATACACACACATATATATTAGATAGATAGATAAGTCTTATGATGTAGGCATCATTTGACACAAAAAAAAAAAAAAAAAGATTTGGGCGCATAATGTAAGTAGTCCGTCTCAAATCGTAAAACTGTTCGTTTTATTTTTAAGGGGCAATTACATATATCCCCCTATAAATTTCATTTATTACATATATACCCAATCCAAAATTTTAATTACTTATATCTCCCTATAAATTTCATCTATTACATATATACTCAATCTAAAATTTTAATTACATATATCCCCTCCTCTAATTCTAAAAATTTCAAATATACACATTTTAATTAAAATGAATTAAGGAATTATTGTTTACCCTTGCTTCAAAAAAAATTATTATACGTATTTTACTCTTGCTTCAAATATACCCCTATTTAACGTTTTTTTTTCTCTTTTTTAGTGTTTTTGCTTCTTTTTTTCGGTGTCTTTTTTTTCATATTTAATTGACGGAGTTGGAGTCGTAACAAATGTAGTGTTTACGTATGTTTACATTCAAAGCGTTACAACGGGTAAAGAGAGTAAAGTTGCGTATATATGTATTAAAATTTTTTAGTTGGGTATATATGCAACTAGACCTCAAAAGAAGGGTATATGTAATTAGACCTCAAAAGAGGGGCATATATGTAATTAATTTTTTTAGTTGGGTATATATGTAATTAGACCTCAAAAAAGGGGAATATATGTAATTATACCTATTTTTAATGCGACAAAATGCACAAACCGGAACCGAACCATTAATAACGGTTTGTTTTGGTTTTCATTATTTAAAAACCGTTATTAATTAATGGTTTGGTTTATAGTTGCACTCAAAAATTGTACAAACCGGATCGTGAACACCCCTAACATTAGCCACACCACCTAAATCTCACAAATTCAAAAGTAAACCTACCGCTAGAAAAACCTCTTGCTCATCTAGGAGCAATTGCTTTCAAAAATACTCGAGCCCAAGACCTCATATAAGAAAAGTAAAAAGAGTATCAATATACCACTAGGTTATAATCCTTTAGTGGGTGAGAGGTACTTGAGATAATAACTGATTTGAGATCATATTACTATCTATACAAAGTTTATTTATGAACAGTGTTTTATTGCTATTGGTCCATTAATTCATGGCCTGTATATATTTGCAGACGTGGAAAAGAATACAAAAGTCTTTGCTGGCTTCCTTGATTCTTCTAAAAACGTGGTGGAGAATTGGCTAAGGTTTGAATCCTGACTAGCTCATTCTCTTCATCTTGATTTTCTTTATCTATTTCTTTGTTAATTTTCTCAAAAAACGTTATTTTTTTGGTTTTATTTTTGGATCCATTCCTATGTTTACGCCTCTATATTGGGTTTTTTTTGGAAACATGGTTCGTCTCGAGCAAGTTTTTTTTACCCGCACATACCCATGTTTGTGTTTCCGTTTAAGTTTTTCTAAAAGTATGTTCGTTTCTAACGCGATTCGTTGTTAAACGAGCACGCACCCGCAACAACGTATAGTTTTTTTTTTGGAAACATGGTTCGTCTCGAGAATTTTTTGTTACCCGTACATAAAAGTCTGTTTGATACAATTGTGAGAAAATTTCCAAAAAAAGACGGACACGCAATCCTTTAAACCTTACTTGACAAGTTGACATTTATATTAATGCTAAGGAAAAAAACATCCTTTGGTTAAATGAATAGTCATAATAGACAAACATAACATCAAACTCTAACTATTTAATTTGTATAATTTAGTAGTAAGACAGAATACATATTGTTATTATTTATAAAGAAAATACATCATTAAACTCATCTCACTTTTATCTTTAATTCAAGTATATATAGTCTTATCAGATTTTTTTAAGTGGTTTACACTAATGTAAACAAGATATAACATTCAATACATATCGTTACATTGATATAAAATTATTGCTCATTATGTTACAAAAGTTTACCTTCTTATTTCTAAAATATTCCTAACTTTTATATACGCTATTATTTTTTTAATAAAAATTACACCGTTAACTCATTGTATTTATATATTTAATTCAATTATCGTCTCATCAAATTTGTTCAAAATATTAACAGTTACACCAATGTAATGAGTTTTAACATTAATATTATAACTTTTTATAAATTTTCAAAAACTTTTTTCCTCAAGAAAAAACTCCCCATAAGAAAAGTAAAAAGAGTATCTAGTGGGTGGGAGGTACTTGAGATAATAACTAATTTGAGATCATTTTTGATACAATTGGGAGAAAATTTCCAAACAAAGATGTACGGACCACGCAACCATTAACCTTAGTTGACATTTATATTAATGCCAAGGAAAAAATATACTTTGATGAAATGAATAGTCTTGATAATAAACAAACATAAACATCAAACCCTAACTAATTCATTTGTAGAAGTTAGAAGGAAGACGAATACAAATTTAATTTCATCTCTTAACGAATTTAATATACTTGCTTTTAAAATGTATTATTCATATTAATTATGAAAAAATAAATTGTTAAAAGTTTTCTAGAAGGTATTTTGGTCATTTTAAACTAACATAATTTTATTTAAAAAAAGAGTTTACCCTATTTTTAAAATATTTATAACTTTTATATAGACTGTTATTATTCATAAAGAAAATAGATCATTAAACGCATCTCATTTTTATATTAGGAAAAACTTTTTGAAAATTTATAAAAACTTATAATATTAATTTTACAACTCATTTACATTGGTGTAACTATGAATATTTTGAATAAATTTGTTGAGACGATATTTGAATTAAATATATAAATACGACGAGTTAACGGTGTATTTTTTATCAAAAAAATAACAACGTATATAAAAGTTATGAATATTTTAGAAATAAGAAGGTAAACTTTTATTATATGATGAGCAATAATTATATATCAATGTAATGATATGTATTAAATGGTATATCTTGTTTACATTAGTGCAGACCACTTTAAAAAATCTGATGAGACTATTGTAAGATCAAATAAGTTTGATGCTCACAAAAAGACTCTTCCTCTCTAGTCTCTTCACTCGGAAGAACAAAAGCTTCCGAAGATTGATCGTTTCCTTCCGGAAGTCATACAAAGCCTCATGCTTCCGAAGCCTTCCCAGCGTCTACGGCTTCCGATATGATAACTTCCGAAGACGCTCTTCTACCAAGGTCTGCCTTACTTAAAGAAAGAAGCAGAAGTGCTTTCCGTTACCAGAATTAAATCAGAAGACATTCTCTTGCAAGTCAACGGCAAATATTTCTGTCAGACAAGCAAAAGTTACTTTACATTTATACCTTTTGTATTGTAGGCATTTAATGTAAAAGTCAATGGATTTATTTGTATTGATTGTAATTAATGTGGCTTAGCCTGTAAAGCCACGTGTTGGATCGGGTTATGTAACTTACATAACACTTTCACAAGGTTTCTTCTACTAAGTTGATAGATGCGGAAATTCTATCAACTTGATTTGCAAAAAACATAACGAAACAAATACGGAAAGCAATCTTAAATTCAAGTTTAAAGTATATTGCATTCAACTGTTTTTACAAGTCTTAGCTCAAGCACAAGCACACTTTCTCTAAATATATAGATGAAGGGTTATATACTAAAACATACAGCTGTATCCACGTAGGGTTACAAGGCTGGACAAAATACTACAAACAAACTAATGCTAAAACTAGTATCTGTTATGGTCTTGACAGGCTAAGCCATATTAATTACAATTAATACATAAGACTCCATTGACTTTTGCAATAAATGCCTACACTACAAAAGGCATTAAATCCTTGATATCTATGTAGTTCTGACAAATCTTCTGTGCTGCTGACAATCATAAGAATGTCTTCTTTGTTGGTCTTCAAGAAATAAAGCAGCTCTGATTATTTCTATAAGTATATGGAATCTTTGTCAGAACCAAGTCTCGGATGTCTTTGTATTCAGAAGCTGTTGAGCATAACTTCAGAAGCTTTTGTCTTCAGAAGCTTTTGTCTTCGGAAGCTTGTATCATCAGAAGCTTTGGTCTTCCTTGGGAGATCTTAAAGAACAAGGCTATCTTCCGAAGGTACTTGGTCTTCTGAGGAACTTAGGTTCATTCGAAGACCATTTACTTCCGAAAGATAGAATTGTTCTTCCGAGACATTTATTGGACTTCTGGGAGTTTAGACAAGGACTTAGATAGTTTTGGAGAGCACTAGCCTTTATGATTTTACACCACAACAATATACTAGTTTTAACATTTATTTGTTTCTAGTATGTTGTCAAGCCTTGTATCCCTATTAGGATACAACTGTAGATTTTAGTATAAATATGTCCATGTGTAACTCAGCAAAGTGTGCTTGAGTGAAGACTCTTGTATGCCTTACACTTGAATAAGATATACTTAAATCTTGAAATTTCTTATGCAATCTGTAGGATCAGGTTATGTAATCAACACAACACTTATCACAAGTTATCTTTTACAAATTTGATAGCTGCGAAAATTCTATCAACTTAGTTTTGTAAAATAGTTTGAAAACAAAGTACTGAAAGAAATAGTAAATTCAAGGTCAAAGTATATTGTATTCAACTGTTAGGATCACAATACTTATCTCAAGCATACACCAGTGTTTTGCTAACTAACAAGTGAACGTAGTTATACTAAGACCTACAGATGTATCCTCGTAGGGATACAAAGCTGGACAAAATACTAGAAACAAACTAATGCTAAAACTAGTATCTGTTATGGACTTGACAGACCAAGTCATATTAATTACAATTAATACAATAGACTCCATTGACTTTTATAATAAATTGTCACACCCCGAGCTGGCGGGACGGATCGACTTCCCCGCCGGGCGAAAGGTTCCCGGGGCGCGATATCGTGAGTGATAATCGTGATGATCAGATTGTTTACATAGCATCAATGTTAAGAATAACTAAAGCACAATATAGCATTAAACTAGGATTACAAAGTTAAATTACAATATCAATGTTCAGTAATTTAACTCGGTAAACCTATCAAAAGATTCAAATGTTTTCTATCTTGTAACTGTACAAGACATCCAAAAGTGATTCGTATTAATAATAAATGATGTGCTTCCAAAATCAACTAGGTCCTCTATCTGGGTAGCCTAGTATGCAATCCAAAAGCCTTAGCTTAAACCTGTGCATCACCTGAGAAAGCATGTAAGAAAACAAAGTCGACACAATGGTTGGTGAGTTTATGTAGTTTATAAGTTTAAAAATAGCTTTAGCAAACCTCTTTCGGTAAAACATTAACCTCATTAACATCACATGTAGTATCCAAATCAATATGCTTATATATAGGGCATACCCCTGAGTCGAGCCTACAACACGCTCAGACGCCATCCCACCACATACTAATTCACATATGACATTGTTGTTAATGATAATTAAGCATTTTACCTACCATCCAGTCCCATTCCCATCATAGCATTAGCATTTTGTTTGTAAGTTTCGACATGCATACAATAGCATCTGCTAGTCTAGTTTTGAGAGTTACCTTTATGGACAGCCGAACACCCTAAGGAATCCAGTATCAATCCATATCGGATCTAATTATGATCAGTAACATCGGTGTTATGATAAAGGATTTCTAAGATGACACAAAGTCAATTAGAGAAATCCAGAATCATCCTAGTCACATATCACAACCATGAGTGGACAATGAGGAATCACTGTATGGCAAGCACTGAGAGACCAACAGTCTGTTCCTCTAGTCCGGAATATGAAGGTCAGCCTATGGCAAGCACTGAGAGGCCGACGGTCTGTTCCTTCAAGTCCCGACTATGGAGAACACCCTATGGCAAGCACTGAGAGGCCAAAACAGTATGTTCTACCATAGCCAATAGCATTAGCATACAAGTTTATAGCATTCATATAGCATAGCATTTACGTATCTTGTGCACAAGTACTAGCTTCACAACCGGTAAGGCAAGCACTGAGAGGCCAAACCATTGTTTTAGCATGGCAAGCATTTAAAGCATATAGAGTTTCAAGCATTCTGAGTATTTCCAAGTATTTAGCATATGTATGTATGTAGCATCAACATAGAAGCATTAGCATTAGCATTATCAGAAGTATTAGCATTTAGCTTTAGCATTAGCATTAGCAGTAGCATTATCCGAAGTATTAGCATTTAGCTTTAGCATTAGCATTAGTAGTAGCATTATCCGAAGTATTAGCATTTAGCTTTAGCATTTGCATGGAATCATTAGCATTTAGCATTAGCATTAACATCTAGTATTTACTTGTAGTATTAACATTAGCATGTAGTATATAGCATATAGGCATTCATATAGCATTTAGCACTAACATGTTGTATTAGCATTTAGTTTAAGTATAAAAGCATCTTTGCAACAGTTAAACATTTATTTAAAAAAAGTTTAACATGCTTCTCAGTCCCGAGGTAAAACTCAAATTAGTTTGAAAAGGGACAATGAACTCACCTTGTAGTTGTCGTAGTTGACTTAGCCTAAAACAAGAATGCACGCGCTCGTTGTAGTATTTGTTGTTATGTTCACAATCTTGTATTGATTTCACATTGTTTGTAACTTGTAAGTATGAGTTGTAGAGATTCGCGTGTGTGCATGTGTTAGCCATAAAATTTGGCTAACACTCGTGAGTCTCGGTCATCATTCGGCCTTTGTTTGATTTTCATAGAGTTCCTAATATTTAATTTCATGAAGTTGAGTTTAGTATCTGGTTGTAATTTATGAGTTATGACTTGAACTTCGTTACCTTTGTTTGCCTTTAAGTTGTTTATGAAAATCCGAAACCTATTCCTGATATTTCAAACCTTACATTAACAGGAGCTTTGTAACTTAATCCAAGTCCTAGATATGGCTTAGTTTTATAGTTTAAGACTTATTTTGTTATCTTGTTCAAACTTTAATTGTATAGTTACTCAATATTTATAGCCTTAATTTGTTAGGTTACATAATTACAATATGAACTGAGATCAATTTGGGCCAATGGGTGTTTGTGGCCAACTAACAATCTGGGCCCAATTAATATCCCTGGGCCAAATCAGAAGCATCATGGGCCATATGATGTTGTTGGGTTATTGCTTTGGGCCAATTGAACCATGGTGGACCGAATCTTATGCTGTTGGGTCGAACAGGTCATGTGGACCTAAACTGTTGGAATTGAATCATTTATGTTCTGGGCTCATCTGTTGGGCTAAGCCTTATAAGGTACTAATGGACCAGCCTCATGGCCGAATGGAATCATCAGGAGCGAATGGCCTGTTGGTCGAATGAACATGCTCGAATGAGCTCAGCCGAAGGTTGGTTCTTATGAATACGGATGAGCCGAAGGAAACCTGGCCACCGAATGAAGAGGCGCACGGTTAGGGCGAATGAGACTAGGCTTTCACCGAGTAGACCATGACCGATTGAAGCTGGGTCGTGCGAATAGGGCCCTCCGGCCAAGACCATTCAGCCTTAGGCCATTCGGCCAAACCGTGGGTCTGTTTCAGTTGGCCGCCTCCCAGGTGGTTTCCCACGATCAAGAAGTGGCATAGGTGGTGATGTTCCATGGTGGTGGTTTGCGAGAACTGAGTTTCGAGATGTAAGAGTCGAAGGGCAAGCTTGGGGTCAGTTGAGGGTGGTGGTTCAAATGAATGGGTTGTGAAAACCCTAATTTTCGAGTTTTTCACAGCTCCATACCTCAAATTCCGATGGATTTGGCTCTAGATTGGCTGTACTTTCATGTAGAGGGGATCAAGATCTTCATTTAGGCTCAAGAACCACTAAATTTCGTTGAGATTTAAGGGAGATATGGTGGATTGAAGGTTTGAAATCTAGGGAGAGTGTAGCCGGAAATGGGTGTTTTAGAGAGAGAAAGTGAAAGGAGAAATGAGGTAGATGAACTCATTTAGGGTATTTATACCCCGAGTGAGTTCGGGTTTGTTTCGGTTGCTCGGTTCTTGTTTTCGTCGTATTTCCGGCACGTTACGCGCTTGTTTTATAGTTTAAATATAAGGACTTTATTTTCAATATTTGGAAGGTGGTTATTTATAGTAATTATTATAATTAAGTTTTTCTTGAATTATTTATCGTGATTTATTATAATACGCGTTTCGTTACAATTTATTATTTTACGCGTTCTACTTAAAATAGTTTCCTTTTTGTTTACTTCTGATGAGTTTCAAAATTGTAAAACAGGAAATATCGTATTTCCTTAAATTTATTATCGTTCGTATAGTTTTGTTTCGTCAGAACGCATCACCGTCGCGGGTATTCGTTCGAATCGTCACCTGATCGAACAGGACGATGGTTTTGCTTTTCGACTTTTGTTTTCTACTTTTCAGTCATTATTTCAGAACTTTAAACTTTCAGATTTATTAGTACAGATCGTCACCTATACGAAAAATTCGTCTGTTTAGCATTCCGTAATAACAATCGTTATGGTTTTGCTCTGTTTAACCTCACATACGTTTATACATAGTATCATCAAATCAAGCATTTATGTGTCAGTTTTGTGTTGTCTGATGTGTTTCTGACTGTTAAACCCCAAGGTTTTAATCAGATTTCAGACAATCGCATAATAGTTTAGTGTCAAGCATTGAAATGTTAATAGCATACAGATAGATCACGTAGTTTGTACCTGAGTTACTGTGCATTTACTGTTCAGATCACTGTTCCGGTAACGTTTCCGGCACAGATGTTACATAAATACCTAGACTACAAAATGAATTAATGTAAAGGTATCTTTATAGTTCTAAAAAATCTTCTAAGCCACTGACTGTCATGAAAATATCTTCTTGTTAGTCTTCAAGAGAGAAAGTAGCTCTGACTATTTCTACAAATGTATGGAATGTTTGTCAGAAGGAAGTCTTCGGAAGTGTATGTACAAGAAAACTTCTGAGCATTTTATCGGAAGCTTTTGTTCTTCAGAAGCTTCAAGTCTTCGGAAGCTATTGTCATCGGAAGCTCTGAAGTTGTAATTCTTCTAAGTGCTGAGAAGAGTATTGGAAGCTTTATTCTTGTGTAAGCCTTCGGTAGGAAAGAGTTAACCTTCGGAAGCAAGGTTTCTTCCGAAGGTTAATTCCTTCCTCCCGAAGGCTGTTTAGCTTTAAAGTGTTTAAGACTCAGAGGAATTTATAGAAGGACTTAGAGAGTTTTGGAGAGCACTAGCCTTTATATCTTTCTCCTCTTAAAACCTCTGCTCTAGCTTTAGCCCATTTACTGGCTATCCTCCCATCAGATCCAGTATCAGGCTTATGGAGTGGGAGTCTCTCAATATCATACACACATGGTTCTGCTATAAGCATCAGCTGGAGACGATGCAACACCATTATTCCTCCACTGATCTTAGTGAGGGTGAACATCTTTTGTTGTCTATTGAAGCTCCATCCTACTATTGGAATATATGTTCGAATGGGCTCTGGATCTCTTCTAGGCTCTGAATCAGACTCAGAGTCAGAGGAGCTAGCAATTCTCTTTCTTCTTCTAGCCATGGTCTTTTTTTGTTTCTTCTTGGGTTGGACTGTGACCATGGTTAGATCCCTCTGATATCTGGCCTCTTGAGCTTCCTCATTGGAGCCCACTGCTGCATCTATTCCTGCAGTAAGCTCTGGATCAGCATCCTCAGATCCAATGAGCTCAGCCTCTCTCCTCTCATATTCATTTGATTGTTCCTCAGGATCAGGGTCTTTTGATTGTTGTTTCTTAGCAGCCTTTTGACCTCTGTTGATCAGGATCACTAAGGAAATTGGCATGCTGTCATAGGAGGAACTTGATGGAGGAGTGATTGGTTCCTGTTTGAGGAATAATGCTTCCTTTGAAGCACCATACATCATCTCTTCACCTTCTCTGATCTCAGAACCAGAGATAGGTATTTCGATCGTGGCAACTCCTCTCCCTAAGCCTAAGTTCAGGCTTGCCTTTTGAGCCTGGATCTGATCCATAGAAAGTAACTCACCTCTGGCAATCTTAGCTTTTATTTCTCTTATGTGCATATCCATAGTGGAGTTCTTTATAGGGCCGAGCTGCCGTATATGAAATCCATATTGTAGAAGGATGCTCTTCATTCTTTGTCTGTAAGCATCCTCCTTTTGCTTCTTGTTGAGGACCAGCGCGAATTTGGCTGCAGCAATAGCTTGTTCCTGCTGCTGCACCCGATCCAGCTCCTCTGCCATTTTAGGTACCGATCAGAGCAAAATCTCATCAACATCATAGCCCTTATCCTGGAGAAGACCAGAGAGTCTTGATATCTCTTCATCTTTGGAAGTGTCTAGTCGACCCTTCTTCTTCAGTGGCCTCCTCTCCTCTTGTTCAGCTTCATCCTCTGGGGTTAGTTTTCTTTTTTCCTTTATCCATTAAGTTCAACCTAGAGGAGATGGATCCTGTAGCCTCACCTGTTGGTTCATCGGAAAATAGCTCTTCTGTGGAAGAATAATCAAGTATGATTGGGCCTTCAGAAGCAGCAGCAGCTTCGTAGTTAACCTTAGCATTCACTGCCTCCTCCATTTGACCAACTAACTTGGAAGATTCCTTACTAACATCCACAGAGAGCTCAGGAGTGGAGGAGAGTTCTTCCTCAGCCATTGTCCCAAAAGGGGACACATGTTCCATGAAGATAGAAGGCTGTTCTTGAATGGGGTCCTCCATGGCAACCTGGGCTGTAGTCTTAAAAGGAGACTTAGTCCCAGATGGGGACTGTTGGATCCCAATAGGGGACCTGGTCTCCATAGAGATGTTGGTTGTGATCTCTTGCTCTATCTATATTGTAGCCCCTGTACCATCAGAAGAGGAGGAGGAGGAAGTGCTAGAGTAATGAAAGTAAGTACCCAAGAATTCATTCCATTCATTGTCCAAAATAGCTATGAATGGAGTGGAATCTTGGGCAAGTTCCTCCTCTCCTGCTGCCACAAATCCTGACCCTGTAGGTGGTTCCTTCTCTCCCTTTTTGGTAGCATCAGAGGAGAGAAATGTCACCTTAGTAGGATCAGGCTGGAATGGTGCACACATGATAGGGGCGACGTTGGAGGTCCAGGATTGTAGCATCCTTAGTTTGAACCTCCAGCCTCAGGGTATCAACCTCAGCTTCCAGTTGAGCTACCCTGGCTTGTAGAGTTGAAATAGTGGCCGTCAATTTCTGAATTTTGGTGCCCTCATGCACCTGAATGGAATCATTGGGCGATGGAGTCCCGAGCCCAGCTCCTGCACTTCCACCACCAGAAGTGGTTTCTTGGCACCCTGGATTCCCCTCATTGATAAGGACTTTAAAGAAGTCATCAGCAATGTGGGTTGCCACAGGGGAGGTCCTAGTTCCTGTACCACTGTCCTGAGGAACCTGAGAAGGTTCAACAGTAGTGGCAGCCTCCTCTGTATTGACCTTTTCTACACTCCTAAGGTAAACCTCTGTGTTTGTAGGCTCTGGGTCAGGGAACCTTGTCTGTAACTGTGTCACCACTCTCAATAGTGTTTGGGTAGTGGGCGAGAGTGGACCATCCAAAGCAAAGGCAGTGGGTTCCCGAACTTGGGTAGAAATATGGGTGGGGGCATTGGTGGTTGATAAACTCCTGGGGACTTGGGAGATAATCCCTGATCTAGTGGAGTTGCTTCATCAGAAGCAGACTCAATAATTGGGGTGTCCCTTTGGGTATTCTCAGGTATATATTGTGACATACTCTGAGGGCTTTCAGGCTATATTGGGGTAGCCACTGGTTCCAGAGGAAGAACCAATGGGGAGACAACAGGTGTGGCTTTCACCTTAGGTGGAACTGTGCCCCTGCCAGTTCTTTTCAACTTTTTCTTTATGGGTTCAGATAAAGGAGCCTGAACAACTGTAGATAGCTGCTCAGGGGTTCGTTTACGTTTATAAGTGATTTTAATGGGATGTGGTCCAGAATGGAAGGTGTGGGTTAAGCAACTGTGTTGCTGTCACCTTCAGGAGCAGGGAACTCCATAGAGGGAAGAAGAGGAGTGAAAGTCCAAGAGAATTGAACAGTACTCTTCTTCTTCAATTGAGCAAAAATTTTGCCATTGACCAAAGGGATGTTATAGATGTTCCCAGTCAGTGAGAGGGAGGAGCCCAACTCACTATAAAAGATGGGATACATACAAAACTTCTTTGGCGACGAAAGATTGTCAGCCAAGTTATTAAAAATGAAAGCAGTGAAGTTAAACTATTGGTTGGAGATCAAGCCATAAATAGCCGAAGCTAAATCAGAAGGAACTTGATCCCAACCACCTATCTTATTAGATAGACAGTGCAAAAATAGATGTATGAGGTACTTGTAATTATAGGACACTCTACCCTTCCAATAGGATGTTGAAGGGAGAGGATCTTCGCACTGAAGGTCGATGCTACCTCATCCTTTGTGAAAGAGACCCTTCCCCTGGCATCACTGAGATGAAGATGCCGACAGATGGTTTCCACTGAGATAGAAATAGGATGAGCTTCAATGATAGCAAGAAGAGTTTTACCATGGGGAGATGAAACCATAGAACACGAATGCCAAAACTGTTGGTGATGAGACTCATACACCACATGTTTGATAGTAAGAGCGAAATGGTACCTGCTCCTTGTGAGAAAGGAGATGATTGGCGCGAAGTCAGCATCGTTGTCGGCTGAAAGCTCCGCTGCTAAGTTGTGAGCAGGTCAAAATACGAAGGATTTCATAGCGATTGTAGAGGATTTAGGTTTAATTTGGGAGAGAAAGTGAAAATTGATTCGAAATGGAACGGTGAGAGAAAATGAATGAGCGGGAGACCTTTTATACCTTTGGATGTTAGCATTTAATATGGAGAGAAATTAAAGTTTTGAGATACGAAGTGTAAGAAAAAGGTCTTCCGAGACAGATATCGGATATTGGAATATTCATCGGTTTCCTATAGACAAAAGTGCTTACAAAGATGTTGTTTTCAGAAGGAGTTCATTAGACCAAAAAATGTTCCTTGGAAGACACTTACTTCCGATGCATATTCCAAGAATGTATAATATAACATCGGAAGCACTGTTTCTAAATATTTTGATAAATTCATCAGATACAATTGTACTTCGGAAGACTTCTTCTTCTGATGTGTAAAATCAGAAGATGGAACTTCCGAAGGAAAAATTAATGTATCGGAAAAGAAATACTTCAGAAGAGAAAGTGTCTTCTGAAGGGTGAATGCTTCCGACTTAAGTAAGGAAGAATGCTTCCAAAGACTTCAACTATCTTCTGATGAGTAGATACTCATCAGACGATATTTTGAGTTTATCTTCCGAAGAATTGTTCATTCCTTGCTACTAGTTCATTTATTCAATGTTAATCATTCTAATGGCTGTTATTAAGTACATGAATCTTCCTTCATCAAATGCCTTGGTGAAGAGATCATCCAGACTATGTTCAGTATAAACTTTAACTAAATGAATTAATTTCTTTTCTGCACAATCTCTGATGAAGTGATACCTGATATCAATGTGCTTGGTCTTGGAATGCTTGATAGGATTTTTGGTGATGGAGATTGCACTTGAGTATAGGAGTATTGAACAGCTCCTCTCCATAGTATTTCATTTGATTCTGAATCCAGATGACTTGTGCACAGCAGCTAGAGGCAGCAATTTATTCTGCTTCTGCAGTAGAGGTAGAAACACATGATTGCTTCTTGCATTGCCATGATACAATTCTGGATCCAAGAAATTGACATCCTCTTGATGTGGATTTCTTGCTAATGTTACAACCTCCATAATCACTGTCAGTGTAAGCCATGAACTGAAAATATGCATTTCTACGATACCATAATCCTAGACCAGTTGCTCCTTTGAGGTATCTAAAGATCCTTTTCACAGCAAGCATGTGTGAACTCTTGGGATTGGCCTGAAATCTTGCACACAAACAAGTTGCAAACATGATATCAGGCCTGCTTGTTGTGAGATACATCAAAGAGCCTATCATTGCTCTATATTGGTGTTGATCAACATCCTCCCCCTCAAGATCAGGGCTTAAGGATGTTGTCTTAGACATTGGAGTACCTAAAGCTTTGCAATCAATGAACTTGAATCTTTCAAGAATATCCTTGACATATTTTGATTGATTAATAAAAATTCCTGTAGGAGTTTGTTTCACTTGTAGTTCAAGAAAGAAAGTGAGCTCTCCCATTGAGCTCATTTCAAATTTGGACTTCATCAGTGATTTAAAATCCTTGCAGAGAGATTCATTAGTTGAACCAAAAATAATGTCATAAACATAAATTTGAACCAGCATAATATGTTGATTAGATTTCTTGAAGAAAAGAGTCTTGTAAATTGTTCCCCTTTTGAAATTGTTGGCCAACAGAAAGGAAGACAAAGTTTCATACCATTTTCTGGGAGCCTGATGCAGCCCATATAGAGCTTTATCAAGCTTACAGACATGATCAGGAAACTTTGGGTCCTCAAATCCAGGTGGCTGACACACATATACTTCTTCATCAATCTTTCCATACAGAAAAGCACTTTTCACATCAATTTGAAAACTTTGAAGTTCTTAGCAGCTGTAAATGCTAGAAATATTTTAATTGCTTCAATCCTTGCAACTGGAGCAAAGACTCCATCGTAGTCAATGCCTCACTCTTGGGTGTACCCTTTTACAACCAACCTTGCCTTGTTTTTGATGACTACACCTTTATCATCCTTCTTGTTTCTGAACACCCATTTTGTTCCAATGGCATGCTTTGCCTTAGGTAAAGGGCAAACCTCCCAAACTCCCTGTCTTTCAAATTGAAGAAGTTTTTCCTGCATAGCTTCTACCCAGCTGCTATCTTCCAGGGCTTCAGCAACTTTCTTTGGTTCTATTTGGGATAGGAAGCAGGAAAACAAACAGATGTTTGCTTCATGCATAGAGCTTCTTGTTCTTATTCATTAATCAAAATTATCAATAATGTTCTCAACTAGATGGGTGTTGTGAATGCGAGTTCTTGGGATCACATCCAGCTGAGAAGGCAAATCCAGGTTGCTTGACTCAAGGTTTGGAAGTACCACCTCAAGCTGGATTTCTGGTAGATCTTGAGGTCTCTGAGATTGGACTGTTGTGGGATGGTTTTCTCTGGGAGGAAGAGTTTCCAGAGTGTTTGCTTCGGCTGAAGGGCTTCCAACTTCTTCTTGACTCAATGGAATAGAAGTAGAGTCACTTAAAGGAACAACCTGAGAAGTGTTGATTGTCTCAGACTATGAAGCAGCATCATGTGTTGAAGTGGATTTTGCCAACATTTGTCTGGAAGCTATTGACAGTTCAACATGAAAGTATTCTTTTCTTATGTGCTTTGAGGAATCCAAGGTAGATATCTGTTGATCTAGAACATACTCTTTCACAAGATTAAATGTAGATGTGAATTTATCAAGATCAAATAACCAATCAGGGCCTATTTCAGGTTTATTGATAGTATGTTCATTGAACTGAGCATTTGCAGACTCTTCAATAATTCTGGAAGCTTTGATGTATACTCTATATGCTTTTGCATGTGAAGAGTACCCAACAAAGTAGCCCTCTGCTGATTTCTCAGCAAACTTGGCTAAATGATCTTTAGTATTCAAGATGATGCATTGACATCCAAATGGTTTGAGAAATCCAATAAATGGTTTTCTCTTATGCCAAATTTTATAAGGAGTCATACCATGTGACTTAACCACCAATACTCTATTTTGGACATAGCAGGCAGTGTTGACTGCTTCTGCCCAAAAAGTTATTGGAAGTCTGGCATGAGACAACTTGGTCCTTGCAGCCTCAATTAGTGTTATTTTCCTTCTCTCTGCAACACCATTCTGTTGTGGAGTCCTAGGAGCACTAATTTGCCTTGTTATACCTTTAGATTCACAAAAAAGAATTTAAAATATGGTTTTTGAATTCTGTTCCTTGACCTGATCTGATGATTTTGACATGATGTTCACTCTCATTCTCAACTCTGAGAATGAATGATTTTAGGATCTCAGCTGTTTCATCCTTGGTGTTCAAGAAGAACACCCAGGTATACCGAGAGAAATCATCAGTGACCACCAAGCAATATGACTTCCTACCTAGACTTTTAATATTTGTGGGACCAAACAAGTCCATATGGAGCAAATGCAGGACAGTTGTGATAGAATTTATCTCTTTGGCATGATGAGATGATTTGTGTTGCTTCCCTTTCAAACAAGCAACACATTTATCAACACAGATGAACTCCTTTATTGGTAAACCAGTTACTAAATTATTTTTGACAAGTTTATTCATGTTTTTAAGGTTTACATGACAAAGTCTCCTATGCCACAGAGATGATTCATCAAGTGAAGCTTTTGAGACAAAGCAACTTATATTACTGAGTGGTGTAGCTGTGCTCATATCCGGCATGTACATGTTGTTTCTCCTTGGAGCCCTAAGCAGAATTTGATCATTAGTAACAACAAATCCTGGTTTCAGGACTATGCATTCATGCTCAGTAAACAACATGTTGTGCTTTTGGTCACACACCTGTGATACACTCAGTAAATTATAGTTTAATTCCTTTACAAAATGCACATTCTCAAAGCTTACCTTGCCATTAGTGATTATGCCCCTACCTGTGATGTACCTTCCTACCGGATCACTTCCAAATACAACAGACCCTCCAAAGAATGGCTCATATTTGTGCAGATGAGTGTTGTTGCCTGTCATGTGCCTGGAACAGCCGCTGTCAACAATCCACAAGTTGCTCTTTTATTCTTGCTGTTCCTACACATGGCCAGAAGTGAATTAGTTCCTGATGGGAACCCAAGCCCATGTGGTCTTGGGTTTTCCATTGGCATCATTATAAAAAAATTTCTTTGACATCATCCTAGGTGGGACAGATGATGAGCTTGCTTCTGATGAACAGGTGGCTGAACATTTGGTTCAGTTGTTTCCTTCTTCTTCCATATTTTCTTGACCTTTGAAGTAGTCGGAAGAGCTTGCTTCTTTTGACAGCCATCGGAAGCACCTTTTGCCTTTCCTCCCGATGGCTTGGTTTTTGGTGATAAGGAGACTTTTCTTCTGATGTTGTTTTTCTTCTTACGAAGGAATGAGGTTTCTTGGGTTTGTCGGAATCACCCTTTGTATGTATTTCCGATGCTTTCTTTCCTTCAGAAGACTTCTTGCCTTTACTTTTCCAACTTTCAGAAGTACCTGCTTCTGAGTAGTTCTTTTGCGGGTTGATGAATTTGCTTCTCATGGAGGTACATTGTTATTTCGATGAGACATATGATTTGTTCCAACATCCCTTTTGACTTTTTCTACCTTGTGATCTTGAATGCATTATTCTTCTTGGATTGTAGTAGCATTCAACAACAAAGTGGTTTGTGTCTCCACACATCAGACACATTGGTAGACCATTTGTTTATTTTTAAAGCTTCTCTCCTTTGAGAAAAGCTAAACCAATTTTCACAGAACCAGATTGTTCTGACTTGAGGTTACAAGAAGGACTTTTGTTTGAATGATTATGTTGAGCTTTTGAGTGCACTTCTGTTTTCTGATCTGGCTCGATGAGACTTATCAGTGGGACAAGTAACATATTCATCTGAAGAGGTACTCCCTATTTGTGTGGATTTAGCTTTGACAAAAACTGATGAAGGTCTCTTACTTTTCTTATTTCTTTTCCTATTTTTCAAAATAGGTTTTTTCTTTTCCAAATTAATGGGATTATCATCTTCAGATGAACATGTTGAGGAGGTGGGGTTCAGATCAGAGAGATCATCATTTTGAGCCACTTTGTGTATGTCCAACACTTCATCATACACAAGATTAATTTCTGGTTTACATCTAACCTCCACCATTGGAGTGTAGGAAAATGGAGGATCCACCTTGTTATAACCCAAACCAGCCCCTCTTTTCTTGACCAGTTCAGATGTTTCAACCATTTTAAAAAGTTTTTCATACTTTTCTCCTTGACTCAAAAATTTGTCTCTATAAGACTCAGCCAGTACAAGTTCTGTCTTGGCAGTATTTAACCGTTCCAAAAGATTATTAATTTGACACTGTTTGTTAGTGTCTTCATACTTTAAACTGGAAATGGTCTTTTCCAATTCCTCAATTTTTTCTTTATAAAGCCTTGACAACTTGTAAACAGACTTGAGCATTAAACCTTTAATACTCATTTAACTTTTTCTAAACATTCAGGTGTGCACATATTTTCTGTTACCTTGAATGTAGAAGTTTAGTCGTTGGCTATCAGGGCAATCTTGGAGATAGAGGCATCTTCAGCTTGAAAACTCCAATATGAAAAATCATGTTGCTCTGCAACATTGGCACTATTGGAGGAGCTTGATGGTCTATGGTGTGGCTGTCCAGATGTGGATGGTTGAGAGTTTGGAGTTTTACACTCTCTGGCAGAGTGACCTAGTTGTTGACAGTTAAAGCATTTTAGTTTGAACTTGTCTAGGCCAAACCCATTATTCATGTTGTGCTTCTTAAACTGTCTACCAGTTTGTTGATATAGGAGATCATAGTCATCTGGTAATTGATGTCCATCTCCTCAAGATCATCAGCATGAATGCCATCTAAATCTTTCTAGCATAGATGAAAATAATTGGTTTCTTCAGCCATAAAAGCTTCTTGGCCTGAAGTCAACAGTTGAGTAGAGTTGGATAATGGGTTTGAGTGGGAAGTAGATGGAGTTGCGGTTTCAGGAAAAGTAACAATAGGTGTGGAAGTTGAGTTAAAGTTGAGTGGTAGATGGGTTGGTAATTTTGGTAAGATGGATTATGGATGGGTGCATAAAGGGCTAAGGTACAGGGGAAGGTCTAGGTTCCTGAGCATCAATTTCCATTTGGTATGCCCTAAGTATACCAAATAGTTCCCCAAGCTTTAAAGTTCTTAGATTCTTTGTTCTCCGAATGGAAACAGAGTAGATGTTCCAGGCCTGTGGAAGTGATCTAAGAAACTTCCTTATCACGTCTTGGTTCTCTATCTTTACACCTGCAGCCACTAACTCGTCAACCAACTAGACATACGTTAGATATTGAGAAGTCATATTCTCATTGTTTTCTTGACAGAAGTTCTCAAACTTCTGTTTCAGTATGTCCTTTTTGTTTTCCTTGACATCTTCAGATCCCTCATACATCTGTTGCAGAGAGTTCCACAGCTCCTGAGCAGATTTGCATTTCTTAAATGCATGTATAATTGAGTTGGGAATCGCCATCTGGATGAGCCATAGAGCCTTAGAATCCACCTCCATTCTCTTGTAGTATTTATCAGAATAAAGAGCTGGGTCTTTTGGCACAACTGCTCCACCGGTGCCTGCAGCAGCAATAGTTGGGATGAAAGGTCCTTCAAGAACTGACTTCCAAAGTTTGAAGTCTTGGTTTTGATAAAACCCTCCATCCTGACCTTCCATGTATCATAGTCGTCAAGAGTAAACATGTGAGGCTTATTGAGAGTACCATTCTCAGTTTCATGCTTTCTGATTGTGGCCATTTTAATTTTGACGTAGCTTGAAATGCAAAGAGTTGTAGAAGATATACAAATGGCAACTTAAGATAGTTAGTTACTTAAGTTAAAGAGCCAAAGCTCTGATACCACTTGTAGGATCGGGTTATATAATCAACACAACACTTATCACAAGTTGTCTTCTACAAAGTTGATAGTTGCGGAAATTCTATCAACTTAGTTTTGTAAAACAGTTTGAAAACAAAGTACTGAAAGCAATAGTAAATTCAAGGTCAAAGTATATTGCATTCAACTGTTAGGATTACAATACTTAGCTCAAGCATACACCAGTGTTTTGCTAACTAACAAGTGATCGTATTTATACTAAGACCTACAACTGTATCCTCGTAAGGATACAAAGCTGGACAAAATACTAGAAACAAACTAATGCTAAAACTAGAGTCTGTTATGGACTTGACATGCCAAGTCATATTAATTACAATTAAGACAATAGACTCCATTGACTTTTACAATAAATACATAGACTACAAAATGAATTAATGCAAAGATATCTCTGTAGTTCTGACAAATCTTCTGAGCCACTAATTGTCATGAGAATGTTTTCTGTGTTAGAATTCAAGAGAGTTAACCTTCGGAAGCCTAGGTTTCTTCCGAAGGTTAATTCCTTCCTCTCGAAGGCTGGTTAGCTTTACAATGTTTAAGACTCAGAGGAATTTATACAAGGACTTAGAGAGTTTTGGAGAGCACCAGCCTTTATGGTTTTACACAATCCTTATCTTTGTTGTAAGCATACTTGTGATTAGAATTGATATAAGTTCTGCATCTATCAATTTAATAGAAGATTAGTTGTAAGTGTTATGCGAAGTGCATAACCCGATCCAACAACTATACTTTGAAAAAACTCCTCATTTAAAAAAAAATCATCACAAGTCTTTTATACAAAAAAAATTTTATAGGGGTGTGCATGAAACTAAAAAAACTGACCAACAGCTGAAACAACCAAACCAAGATATAAACCGATGGATTTGGTATAAGTTTTCTAAAAAAACCTAAAGTTGGGCTAGTTTTGATTTTACCAAAAATAAAAACCAAAAAAACCGAATATATGTGTATGTATGTGTATATATATATATATTTATATATTAACTTTCAAAAAATTTAAATATTTATATATAAATTTTAAGGGTTTTTATAAATACAAATGATTTTTAATTAACTTAAATATTTTTGTATACAATTTTAATTTTTAAGTAGTGTTGCAATTTAAAGATTTTTAATACAAACACAATTTTTTGGGTTGTTTTTTTATAAGTTGTTGTAACGTCTAGAACAACTACGTGATTACACACGTGTTCAAAATGAGGACCTAAAAAATTTGAACTTGAGCTTTACAAAGCATTTCGTTTGGAAGCATGAAAAAAAATTATAGATTAAACATGCTTGTTAGTTACTAGCTAAATCACAATATCACCAATACTTAGTTTGTATGTGATTTACAAATTTCCATACTGTGTAACATTTGATTCTACACAAGTGCACGACCGATCATGATTTCTGATGCATACATGTTTATGACCTAAAAACACCATAATTAATCAAGTGACTTGTACAATTAAACGTACAAAAATAGCAAGATTTCAGCACTTGGCCATAGGGTTGGGCAGTGGCGTATCTACATAGGTGGGCACGGGTTCACCAGAACCCACCGTGATTCGAAACGTTAGTAGGAAGAAAAATTTTCTAAAGGGTTAAACAATAGAGTGAACCCATTAGTATTTTGAAGGTGAATTCTATGTATATAATTTACAAATATTCTAGTGGTGAGGAATCTAGATTTCATCTTATAGAGAGGATTTTTTTTCCAAAACCACGGTAATTTCCAATTCCCCCAAAACCACCCCCGCCCCCAATTCGGCTTCAGTTCATGATTCAATATCGCAAAAAAAGGCCTACAGCCCGTAGCCCCAGCCTTCCGATCGATCTCGCTCAGCCTCTCCCTGCCCTCCGACGACCGCGATCGGCGCAGTAACGCCACTTCTTCTCCGGCTCCCTGCAACTTTTTAGTTCTCTCCGCGATGACCGACGAGTGCGAGCGTGCGCATGGGCCCAAAAAAACATGTATATAATTTTGTAAAATTAGTATTGAACTATTGATTTGTTTAGGTATTTTGTGAAATTAATGTTGTTTTGTTTGGGTATTTTGTGAAATTAGTGTTGATTTCTTTAGGTAGTTTGTGAATTTTGTGTTGTTTTGTTTAGGTATTTTGTGAAATTAGTGTTGTTTTGTTTAGTTGGAACAAAGTCAAAAGATTTGAATATAGTGCTAAAGCAGATAAAATGTATTGCTTGTATTGTTACTTGTTTAAGAATAGGTATGTTTTCATTTTCTAAATTCGTAACTACTATCGTATTTATATTATCCGACCCGGATATTTTTTTATCGTGTTTTATCTAATTGAAATGTTTTAACATAGTGAACCCACTGAAATAAATTCCTGGATCCGTCACTGGGGTTGGGTGTCATCAGAACACATTGGGCGTAGCCTACGATGGCTGGATGTAGGGTTGAGCATAGCCTACGCCTAGATCAGATAGGCCTGCACCAAATTTGTTGTTTAGCTCGTTTTGACCGTTCTCGACATTTCCTTATTTCTTGTTTTCACCCAAGTCAATCCAAAACATTTATATTTGGTCTTTGAACATCATTGTCATTATAACCTGAATCACTATTACCAATTGAAATTTTAATATGATTCCCAATAAACTCAACATAATTATGCTAACGGGTGAAATTCCATTCTTTACATTTCAAACACATTATTTTATATATGATCTCACCCATGTGATTCGTTAAATAAAATTTCTACATACACGTTCACATATAAGTGAATCATATCCGTTCATCCATTATATTAGATGTTTACTGTGGCATTTCATTCCATTTTGCGTGATAAATTCCTAAATTCTCAAATAATTAATGCATGTAACTACAATGCCATAAGTGTGTGTATGTGGAATAACGTATATATGCAAGGGGGAATGTCAAAGAGAAGTAAATCTATATCTATACTATCTATACTATATAATAAATAAATGTTTTATATGCCACATGTCAGCTTTTTAGGCTATCTAAAATTTGTTTTTCCCGCCTCTCTCTCTTATTAATTACCTATAAACATCTTTTTATTAGATTTTGATTTATATTGCTTTTTTATACTAAGTAATACTAATTTTATTTAATTTGTTAAATAATATGATTACATCATAATTCGTATTTTTAATTTTTCATAAAACATCTTTTAGAAATATGTTATATGCTATTTTAAATAAATAATTCTAAAATTTATTTATTTAACCCGTGTAACACACGGGGTTTAACCTAGTTCAATAATAAGTCAAAGTAATGTCGAATTACGGTGAATCGCGATAACAATGGTGATTTTCATGAGAATTCATTAACCAAATCAAATTCGAAGGTCAAAACTAAGGTAACACAATTCATAAAGCAAACCATTAACAATTTATAACAAAAACTCAATGAAATTGAGTAATCGATAAGTCTTGGAATTTCAAGCCGTATTCTATGAAATGCAGTTTGGTGCACGTAAATGGAAAATTCTTCACAATCCGACTTCCTCAATAACATTATATACTTAAGGGTATGAAAATGGGAGCATTAAAATAGTGATGCATGTCTTCAAGCAGTTTCCTAAGACACACAAGTAAAATCCAAGTAAATGATCGTTCAATCGAGTAAACGATTGTAAAATCGCAAAACCGAGTAGCTATGGCAATCCCTTTCACAC
Source organism: Mikania micrantha (assembly GCA_009363875.1). Lineage (NCBI taxonomy): Eukaryota > Viridiplantae > Streptophyta > Magnoliopsida > Asterales > Asteraceae > Mikania > Mikania micrantha. Next base: position 67,637,892 of record CM018680.1, on the reverse strand, counting down.
TTGTGCCTCAAAAACCGCTTGATTGTAAAATCTTTTGTTGTGAAAACCATTAAAATCATAGTAAAATCCATGTAAAAATAGTTTTTAAAACTTTTTTTACAAGTTTGTAACAGTATTTGGTACATTTTTATTAAAAATTGAAAAAACATTGAGAGGTTTTTTTAACAAAATATTTTGTAAAACCATGTAAATTATACGTAACGTTTGCCTAGTTGTTACGAAATTTTTACATGACTTGCATATGTGTGGCATGGTTTTACAAAAGAAGTTAAAAAAATTCTTGGAGTATTATTAATTTTTTATATAAAATGCATCAAATAATGTAACAAGCCTGTAAAAAAAGTTTTAAAAAAAGTTTACATGTTTTTTACCATGGTTTTCATAATAAAAAGGGTTTTCAAATTATCCTTTCCCTACACACATATAGTAGGTTAAAACTGTTAAATATTTTAATTTTAGAATTATTTATTTAAAATAGCATGCCATATTTTTTTAAATACATTTTATAAACAGTAATAAAGAATTAATTTATAATGTAATTATATTATTTACCAAGTTTAATAATTATTAATATTTAATAAGAGAGAAAAGATGAAAAATCAAAATTTAATTAAAAGATGACATGCAAATAGGAAAAATATTTCTTAAGTGATATACAATGTTGACACGTGTTATACCAAAAAATTTCGGATGACATGTCGAATTTTTGGCTAGCAAAAAATTTCGGCTCACCTCAGGCTTGGCTCAAAAATTCTTGAGTCGAGCTGGCCATGCCTGACTCGGCTTGGCTGAGCTCGATTACAACCCCGTGATCAATAAGTTTTTGATTTGGGTCTTCATCTTCTCTACACAATTAGGAGTTTATCACTGGTTCTATTGTATTCTCCCCATTATATTTCAATTCTTTTAAACACATATTGAAATTGTTTCTTCTATTTGAAGATTTTGTTCTTTAATCTCCTGTATATAGTTTTGTTTCTTAGGAAATCTTTGTTGACTCCTTCAAGACTATTGTGTCTTGCTCTTGTTTTCATCCTCATTAGTTTTTTTTATCTTTTCTTTTTGTGTTACCTTCTACAAACATATACATATTAAATCATTCAATTATATCCATGTTTAAGAATTCTTGATCATTGTGGTTAAGAAAAATTTGACAGTTTGTTGCAAAATTATTTTTGGTTAATATGTATAAAGCTCTCTTAAAACACAGTCAACTCATTTCTTCGTGCATGGGCCATGTCAATTAGTCACGATGAATTGTGTCTCTAATGAATTAACATTTTCTTACTTTCATAAGATTCGATGTATCATGATATTGACAGCGTGATTTGTCTAGCAACATGTCACTGCCCTAGTAACACATTAAGTTTGTCATTATTAGCATCCATTTCTTTCTAAGAACCATGCATTAGCTTAATATGATATGCAAGATAAGTCATCGATTATCTATCAACATCATATATCGTTAAACATAAGAAATTAATGAATCGTGATCAGACTTATTGGTGTTCAATTATTATGTTTCTCTATCATAATTTAAAGTGATCTAACAAACATTCTTGATAAATCAACCTAGTTTGAGCATGATCATGCTTTTATCATATTGAATCATGAAGACTCAGAGACCCAAAAATGTCATCATCTCATCTAATAAAGATATACAATAAATATTTATCAATGAATGTTTAGACAACATAAAATATGATTATTATTCTGTATAATTTAATACTTTAGTTATAGAAATAATATTATTTTTTTTAATGCTAACTTTTTTTTGTTTTTTTCTACATTTTGTTTTAAATAATTGTTTTTAAAATTTTATAAATTGTTTATTTAAAAAGTTCATTTTTTTAATATTAATATATTTTAATGTATAAAAAATATACTTTATAATTAATATCATTATTTAATTTGAGAAATATTTAATAGTAGAGATGCGGAAAATCAAACTTGATGTATTCTAGAAATATTATATATGATCCTAGAAACCTTTATTTATTAGAATTAAATAGATGCATATCCCACATTTCACACAATATGTAAAGATGACCCTTGTTATTGTCTCATTTAAGAAATGAATTTTAACCATGTCTATAAGACTATAACACCAATAAAAATCCGTTAACATATTTATTACAATTAGGCCAAATTAAGTGGGCCCAATTAAGCTCAAAGAGTCCCATTACGAATTAAGGCACTGATAACCCTAATGAGGCCCAACAAGAAACATTGTTTGTTTAATGCCCAATTTAAAGTTTAAGAGCCCATTTGAACTAACACGATATCCTTAATGACTTGTTATGTAATTAATCATAGATGCTAGCGAAAGTCAACGAACAATTAACGGATTAATATTCGGAGATCGATTATTAACAAAAAGATGACAATTAAATTCGTGATATGGCACGATCCCAATATTATTATTATTATTATTATTATAAAAATTGGGTTGATAGTCGTTACGTTAAACTATATAAATTAATTAAACACACATTTAAACATGATTTTACACCCGGAGTAATCGTATCCAACGAAATAAATATTTTGATAATATTTATATTTTAACTAAAATGTTTCGGTCACGAAATAATAATCATAACAATAGACGTGACTCGAACGGATTCATTACGCGACTGATAAGCGATTTGCACGCGATACAGACTGACTTAGGGTATATTCACCCACCCCAAACCCTAACTATAAAAAGAAATTTGATCTCTTTGAGCCATTTTATTTCAGATATTTTCCGGATATTCGGATATTTTTCGGATATTCGGATATTCGGATAGTTTTTCGTATATTCGGATATTTCGGATATTTTTCAGATTTTCGGATATCCGTATGTATTTTTTAAAATTTTTTTTCTTCTTTTAGATTTCGGATTCGGATTCGGATTCGGATAGTGAAAACCACTATCCGAAATTTTCGGATATCCGAATTTGAACACCCCTAATTTTATTCCAGCCGTCTTCTACACACATTTGTGTGTGTGTTCGAGCGGGAAACCGAGGAAGAGAAGGGAAAAGCCGGTGAGAGCCGAGCTCCGGCAACAGCTCAGATCCGATGCACTTCTCCTTCTCTAGCCACCAACCTCACGCAACCTCCAGACACCATCAACCTACCATGATTCTAATCGAACACACAACCTGGTGTATGTGTGTTGTTGAAGGGTCCAAGTCCGGGCGGGCATGATGTCGGGTCAAGTGATGCCTTGCTATCTCGAGTCAAGTTACACCTTGCTATCCCGGGTATGGAACCTATCTGCAACTACATAGAAGATCTACATTAGAGGGCCCAAGGGGGTTTCCCCCGAGGGCACTCCGACGCTCAAGTCAGTATCTTTATGAAGACTATATAATCATATAGACAAGTAATTATAAAAGATAAGAGATATGAGAGGTGTGGGTGCCAGGATGGCTAGGAGAGCTGTAAGGAAGGGCTGTCTTGGTCTTACCAGGAACCAAGACCTTACTTTAAACCTGGTTAGCAATATATGTAAGAAGTACGGCTGAGAGATGAAACGCCTGGTTATAGTTGGCAAGTTGGCAAGACCAACTCGTTCGTATAACCCACGCTGAGGTATTTACTTGCTGGGCCTTGGTAGGAGGCCAGGAGCCACCATTCCTTGCTATCCGGCTACGGCAGGAATGACGCCTTGCTGTACTTTAGGAGGAGACCTCCTGCGACCATACTACGACGTCGGGATCAGTCACCCGTAAGTCGGAGATGATATATAAGTGAAAGTGAGAGTAGAGGTGAGAGCCAAGATTGAATGTGTGAGGAGCTTTGCTGAATGCCTTGCTCCTCTATATATAGTGCTGGGAGTCCTAGGAGCCTGTGCCCTCCCAGATTTACTCCCTTCCTCTTTCGGTGTCATATCTTCTTGGTATCCAGGCATTTTCCTTGATTACTATGATTAGTTCCTTTTTGGTATAAGAATGGTACTGTTGCTATCTATTGTTTTCTGTCAGCTCTGCCATTTCGTGAAACAACATCTTTACCCTTTAGACACAAGATGGCTTCCTTTGTCACCTTTTAGGCTCCTTTTACGCCTTTATATGTATGATTAGATTTATCCGACTCATGTGTGTCCGGCTGTCTAGCCGTCTTGCCTCGTGTCGTTGGATTGTTTAGCTAGTTAGTCAGGATATTTCACTTGTCCTTGCCGTCTTGGTAAGTCAGCCCGGACGTTCCATTTTCCGCAGTGTTGATGTTTTTGACAGGATAGCCAGGATACTCGATCCTACGTCATCTGCCCCCAGTCAGGACAACTAGTCATTCCTGGGAGTAGGTGTTCCTGACTATCCTCCCATCATGCTAGCCTTTTCGTTATCTTTATTTTTGTTATTAATCGATACACTTTCCTGCTTCTTTTTGGACAATCATTAAGCCGGTGTAATTGCCGACTTGGTAGTAGAGGCACATTTCTTAATTTAATGCGAAAATGCCCCATTTAGTTAGCCTTCTTTGGTTTAAGATAAAAGCTTGGCGAATCCGCTTTGCTTTAAACCTTGTTACAATTAAGGATTACTAGTGAAAGAGAGTTGCACTAGCTTCTACTTATCAAGTCTTTTCAGACTGTAAGCTTCATTGTTGTATATCGGGGACAATTTGAATTCTTTTTGACAGGCGAAACCAACGATGAAAAAAACTTTAGGTGTCCTTATATCATGTAACCTTTAATAGGGTCAATGCCATTGATCTTCCATTTGTTACAAGCCATACATCTAGAATTGTGACACAATTCAATCACTGAGCATTCATGTTGGAGCGTGTGATCAGTGTTCATTAAACCATGGAATTAATTTAGTAATCTATTTGTAGAATGAAACAAATATCAAACAAGTGTGTGATTTTGATTAGAAAGTTGGGTGCATTCAATCATTGGGGACTACTTGTGAAGTGTTATAGGCTAAAGCTTGATATTTGGCTATGCCAAAAGAATATATTGATGCAAATTTTGTCTTATCCTTACTAAAGGTCAATGTCAGGCACTTTAGTCTCGATGCTAGCTAGATGTTTAGGTAGCTGACACAAACTTTGACACGTATTTGAAGATTATGATATGCAAGTATGCGGCTTTGGTGTTGTTAAACCTTTTCGCAAGGTTCTTATTTCAGAGTGACAGGTGCACTCTAGGAGAGGACTAAGAGGTGGAATGTAATAATATTGTATAATGTACAGCTGTCCATGATCAATGATTTGAATTTAATCTATTCCCGTTTCGTTTTTGCTCTTGTTGACACCGGTTTTGAGAGTATGTAGCTTGATCAGCTTGCTTTTGTTTTTTTTTTTGTTTTTATTGTTTTTACAAGGATGTCACTTCGCTCAACGATTTTTCCTTTCTTGCATTGCTAGTTTGGTAACCGTATTTAGGGGTAGCAAGATTTGAAGTGTAGAAAGCAACTTCTCCAAACCATTTATAATATTATGTATTTGAAGTAGAGGGTCTTGATTCATGTGTAATAAAGGTAGATATTCTATCAAACTAGCAAGGATAAGGCATATATGCTGATTATTGTGCCAATTTTAGGGTTTCCGGAGTGGGGTCAGCCAATGTGTCATGTATTTAGGCCTGACAATGTTTATAGCAAGATCAAGCTGTCAGGGAAATCAGTCAAGGCTGTCATGGTGAGGCCAGGCAAGGCTTCTTAGCTGATGTAAGGATTTTTGTGTGGGACCTGGAAGTTAAAGTTCCTTGGGTAAAACTTTGTAAGGCTGCTTTGTTAAGACAAAGCTAGCTGGATACTATCGCACAATGTTTCTTTTTCAAAATCAGCCAAGACTCCTTGTTGAGACCAGACGAGGCTCGATGGGTTAGTTTAGGCAGGACTGCCTGGGTAAAACGAAGTAAATATTCAAAAAACATGTCGAAAAATTCTCGGTATGAACCATAACGTTGTCCCCATGTGGATGTGTAGTTGAAGTCTTCCTTTATGAGGAGAGTCGTTTTCGCGTTCCCAGAGCCAACTAATTGTTGGCTTAGCTGTGTAACGTTAGGTACCACACGTTACCTTTTCGCAAAAAATAGCTTAACCTGGACCGCATAACGCACGAGAAGGCGAAATATGTGGTTTTAGGTGAGGTATTATGGCTTTAAGCGAGGTATATGTTATCGTAGAACTGGTTAGGTCATGGTAGGTTTGGTTAGGCCAAATATATTCATAAATGTTTGGCCAAGCAAGCTATAGTAGTGACAATTTTTGCCGTAACATGATTGGCTGTTTCATTGTAGTCGAGCAATATGTATTGCGATCATTGGGTGAATCAGAAATAACAATTATCGAGTAAAATTTATAGCCACGATCAAAGTAGCAAGAAATGAAACTACAAGAATTTTCCTTACTATTGTCTTGATATAAGACAACGTAAAACATCTTTGGCAAGTGCAGCTCTAGTGACACATGTCCAAGTAAGAAGGCCAACATTTCTTAGTACGTTTTCAAACAGGACTCCATAATCGGTGCACACGTAACAAGGTTCGGCATAAGATTAGGTAGGGTGATGTAACACCGAATGCTCGACTTGGGGTAACGAATAATTGAACTTTAGACATCACGGTATGACATCATATTAGCAATGTAAGTCATGTCTTATGGTGATTCATGTTCATGAGATAAACAAGTTATAGGATACATCTCATGAAGACTCATAAGTAAAGGTGTCAAATTATACCTTAATATGCCGTAAGGTTTTCACGTTATACCTTGGCGCGGTGTGTTCGTATTTTTGGACAATGATAATTGTAAATTATGCCTCATGATACAATGTCAGTCGAGGTGCTTAGCATTCTTGCTCAGATATAGCATAGATCTATGATGTAACATCATCATACATGTTTAAACCTCTAATAAGAATAACCTCATGATGTGACAAAAAGTCATTTGACTAACGATACTGTTTTATACGTCGGCCTTGTGTTATTGTCTTTGATAAGACATACTCTTTGTCTGTAGATTTGATCAATAACTTGAAAATGATATATTTGTTTGATTTTTGTTCGTGCGCGCGCTATTTTACGTGAGTAGGTCAAGGCCGGATCCCACGGAGCAATATTGTTTTAGGTGCTCAACCTTTACATGGGTAGGTCAAGGCCGGACCCCATGGAGCAATATTGTATTAGGTGCTCAACCTTTACATGGGTAGGTCAAGGCCGGACCCCATGGAGCAATATTGTATTAGGTGCTCAACCTTTACATGGGTATGTCAAGGCCGGACCCCATGGAACTTTATTATGAGGTTGCTCCAACCGTTACATGAGTAAGATGAGGCCAAAGTACATGAAACATTATAAGTTTGAATGAGTGATATATTGTATCACAGATCTCATGGAGTTCTTTACCCCTTTGTTTCATGATGTGTTATCTCATGTATCTGATATCCCAGATAATGTCATTCGACATTAGTGGTATGACATCATGCTATCCCCCACCAAGTTGCTGAGAAAATGTTGATAGTGATAAGGTCATTAACAATATTGGGTAATGGGGATAAAAATTATGTTGCCCTAATATCCATGAGTAGGAGTGCTCATTCATAAAACTTGGTGGAAATGCCAAGGGTAGAAGGTTACAAACGATTGTTCATAAGAACCAATTTAAAAGCATGTCTAAGTTTCATGCATGTTCTTCACATTCTTGCGAGATGGCAAGGTAATTTTCTTTAGTTAAGGTGACATTGCCTTATGCTTGGAAAGGAGACTTGAGCTTTCATTAAACAACATGGCATGTGCTCTTTCAAACCAAAGATGATATTCCCTGTTATCAGGTATGTAACTTTGGTGTTTTACGATGAAAGTGTTTCTTTTTATTTTCACGAAAAGGTGCAAGTAACTTGATTTTGTAAAAGGAAGCTTGTATTAAGCATGAAGACCATGATACGTTGCAACAGTAAGGATATTTTGGAGTACTTCCAAGTTGGATGACACTATGTTTGGCCTTTTATCGATTCCTTTGTTCGGCCTAAGTATTTCCGTCTTCGTCATTCTTTCGAATATGGACATGCTTCATGATCATCTGGTTTTTTTTTTATGGAACTGAAAGATTTTCCCAGTTTCACTTTTTAATACCATTATCCAATGTCATCTGGTATGTGTAGCTGAGGCTTGGGGGATTAACCCCTTACAACTTCAGCACCTTTAGCCCTTGCAGGTGACGCATTTTGGAGAAATTCCTGGCCAAACATAGAACTTGTTACTTGTATAACAAGGTGACCTTGGTGTTGACTTCAAATTTTGTGAGGCATGATGAGTTGACCTCTTATGAACTTGCATCATGTTAAGCAATCTGACTTGAATTCTTACTAAGAGGAGAATGATGAAAGGTGATTCATGCTTTTGCCACCAAATTATCTTTGACTGCTATATGGAAAGATGACCTTGCCGCCTGCCAAGCGAGGCGGTTTGAAGTTTTGCGAAACTAAATGACTTGAACTTTCATTCAATAAAGAATATAGGTGATTTGTGCGTGGGCGACCAAGTTGTTTTTAGCTTTTTAAAGGAAATATTATCTTGTTTTCTTTTAGGCGAGGTAACTTGAAGTCTTACTAAACCAAATGGCACGTCGTTTTTAGTAATGATTAAAGATCATTTGTGCTTTAGGCGAGCACGTTGCCTGTAGCTTTTTTTTAAAGAAATATGTCCTTGCTTTCGATTAGGCTAAGTGACTTGAAAAATGACTAAACTAAAAGACTCTGAGATTCTGTGCATCAGGTTGTCTTTACCTTGTCTAAGGAAGGATAGCCTTGCCTTTTGTGCCGAACTCTTAAAACAAAAAAACGTTCCTCTCTCTCTTTTTTTTGTTCTAAGCACAACGATTATTGTGCTTTGTTGGCAAGACGACTGGAGTTCCTGATAGGTAAAATAATCATAGTTACTTTATGACCAGATGACCTTGCCTTCCTACAATGTGACCCAGCCGTCCGACGAGGTGACCATTTCTTTCTACAAGGTGATTTTGGTGTCTTACTAAAAAATGTGACTTTGGTGTTCTGCTGAGGAACATGACTTAAGTTTCTTTACTGATGGAAATATGTTGCTTATCATGGCGCTTTCAATGTAAGGTAGCTTTGCTTAGCCTCATGTTTTATAGGAGTCTAGGCGAGCAAAAAACTTGGGTTGTGACCAAGATTTTTTATTTTTTATTTTTTTTGCCTTTTGTTTTTGAATCAATGAGGAGATCAAGATCATGAAGCTTATGCCCTACTATTGCTTGGTGAGGATGTACTGATTTAAACCTCCTTCTGGTCTAGGCTTCTTGTCTTATCATTGCTTCCTTTGTAGCTCTATTTATACTGTACAGGCGTACAACTACCTGAGAGCTTGATTATCCTAGGAGCTCGATCATCCTGGGAGTCGTGTATCCTCATTCTTTTGTTTTTCGTGTAAAAAGTTGACTTATGCTTCTGTCAGTTGACCAGGTGTCTTATGATATTGACAACATTTATTGTGTGTCTAGGGTTTCTTCCACCACATGCTTAGTTCATTTCCTAATAAACATTATTATTACCCATAGTCTAAACAATCCAACATATACATACATCTTAACACATATAGGCACATATGCATGCATTTCACTTTAACAACTTCACATTAACTTTAATGCACATATACCTTAAATCTATTTCAAATATATCATAACATATATTCTTTATGTTAGCAAGACGCTCATGGCATTGAACTACCCTTTACTGGCATCCTTAGCTTTGATCCCATTCTCAGTTTAAGTTCAGGCATTAGGTTATGCCCGAATCTCTCAAACTATGGCTCTGATACCAACTTGAGAGGCCCCGTTCTCGAGAGTCCCTAGGTTGGTTAAACATCAAAAGCATAGCTCTTAAACTGTAGAATACTCGAATACTTTAGCAGCGGAAATCATTACGTAACATTTAATCTTAACAGGATTGCCAGCTCTTGAATAGGTAGTCCTCATGCCATGCCACGACCATCATGTCCTTATCTTAACTTGCTCAACCTGACATGCATGCTAAAACAAGTCAGCTTTCGCTGGTGAGTTCTAAGTTAACTTATTATAAAAATCTTTACTCATTCATATCTTTATATGACATACATATCATCAAAACCTCAAACATACTGTACATAGAAAATTAGCCTTTCGCTGCTGACCGAAGTCAACAGTCTTAATCATAATTTACATAAAACATTAGCCTTCGCTGCCGACCGAAGTCAACAGGCTTATGCAGCACAAGACTCTTAAATTATCAACCCGAAGTCGATAACTTACACATGCATAAGATTTCCTCAACTGGCGACACACAGTCGGCAAGCCCGTGTTTCCACAGGACTCTTAATCCATCAACCGAAGTTGACGGCTCATACCGGTACAAGACTTCTTTACATACATCATTCATATCCATAACATGGTTTAAACAATTTAAACCATCATAATCATAACCAATTCCTCGCACCGCAGTGCTCAGGTTCTGCCCAACCGCAGCTGGCAAAACCACATTTCCTCCTCGACCTCGGCCAAGTGTCTTACAAAAAAAATCATTTCTTTCTCAACCGCAGTTGAGACTTAAAACATTCTTTACATCTCAGCTGAGATTCTTAAAATCATTTACTTCTCAACAACAGTTGAGCCTTAAAACATTCTTTACATCTCAGCTGAGACTCTTAAAATCATTTACTTCTCAACCGCAGTTGAGACTTTAAAATGTTATTTACTTTAAAACATTCTTTACTTAGAAGCATTCTTTATCTAAAAACTTTCTTTACCTGACTTTAATCAAGTTAAAATCACTTTCATACAATAACTTTATAACATGATATCAGCCCAAAATGATAAAACATTTAAAACAGGGCTACAAAGAACTCACCTTAATTCAAAGCTCGACTTACAATAAATTCCCAATTAGCCTCGGCTTTAGGAATTGCTAATAACCTGTATAACATTATTCTTTTAACATATCATTCAGGTATCCTTATATAAACCAATAGGGCTAGTGGTTAGATTAAATTACGTTCTTACGTACTTGATTTATCCTAACCACTCCTACCCATGCTTGACATTCATACTTTACATTACTTGCTCGGCTTAGACAAGCGTATTCTCTTATTTAATTAATTTGTCTTAGGTGTTGCTAAACTTACTAATTGAATCTTTCTGAACATCCGATGTCAAAGACATTGCCTTGATAGTCATCAAACCGGTATTAGATTTTTAACTATTTATGTTAATGTCATATCATACAAGGTATGATAATGTAGGAACCTATACTGATTCAGGTTCCTAATAATAGGTTGAAGACCCACTTGATTAGTCAGAATAATCTCGGATTAATCAAATAGTTAATGTTGTTGATTATGATGTGGAACCATTTTCCTAGACAGATTAATATCTTAGAAATGATCAATCCTTGTTATTGATTACCCATGTGTCAGGAAATACCACAACGTAGTATTATAATAGGTTTAACAACCATATTTAACATACTAATCTGCATGTTATCATAAACATCAAATACTCGTTCCAGTGAGTATGTTAAACATGGTGATTAGTTTAAAACACTTGGATTTAACCTTGCATGTCAAGGATTAACCAAACTCATCACCAACGTTGTCATAATCAAATGGTTTAAACCACTATAACCATTGTTATGATTCCATGCAAACTGGGCATTACAACGGCTTAAAACAAGGATTTCCCCGTTAACAATTCAAGTTATTCGTTTATAATCAATCCTAGCCATCATCTAGGCAATAATCAACAACCCTAACTATATCCTTACGTTCAGAAACAAGATTTAATCAATCATTACTAATCTAGAAGGTTAAAATGAACCGTTACCTAACCAGACGCAGTTCTGCGCGTAAAAAGATGATCCGGACCTGCAGAAACGTTCCCTGGTGCGATCCACGTGATAAATGGCTTCAAATTAGAGATTTGGTGTGTTAAAATGATGGTTTCATGTCTGAAATGGCTGAATTCGTCGAGAAGAAGGAAAAAATAAGTTTCTAGATGCAATCCGATCGTTTTAAGCAACATGCAGCCGAAATGGTTCTCAGGCGCATCGCCACACATGGAGCTTCGGGATGGGGCATACCGCGTGGAAGAGAGGCGGCCAAATATTTTCGTCCATTTTTCGATTTTATCTTCATTTCGCGATTCAGGACACTTCGTAACTCCGTTTCGCGCACGGTTTTCGCCCACGTTCACCATTTCTCGCATACTATCACCCTGTAACAATTTCATCTGTCAAATCAACGTGGATTTCAAGCACGATCAATTGTGCTTATTTCTTTGATAACGTAATTCTTCGAACATCAACAGTTACTGAAATCTCGCACGTTTATTTTTAGATTACTAAATTTTCGGCTGTTACAGACTTGACATGGAATTTCCTGGTTATGAGAAGTTTTGTATCTCAGAACTTCAGAAAAACTTCTACCACGACGAAAAAGTTTTTATTTTTATTTATTTTTATTATTATTTTTTTTAGAAGTGGAAGGTTATTCCTAACCTTTCCATCAAAATGATTTAGGTTTTATACTAACTAGGTTAATAATGATTTAAATTATATGATTTAAATTATATGTCTTGAACACGAAGTCAACAGGGTAACTTGAGTTGCATACAAGTGAGACTAGTATTATAGCCAGGAAAGATGACTTATTCTTGCTAGAAGGTTAACTCTTATATCATGTATTTATAGAATAACATATATTAACATGTATTCTTATTGAACTTAAAACGAAAGGTCGATATGTTGCAAGAAAGAAGGAATTATATTTATATATGTGCTAATAGTTCAACTTGACGTAAAGTGTGTACAAAAGTTTAGTGTGTATCAGAATGCCAGGAAAAACGATTTTAGCAAAATGCCTAAAAAGGTATTTAGCAAGTTTCCAAAAGTGTTCTGACTTGACATGTCCTTTCATGGTCATAAAAAGTCTTGTGTTGTAAGATGTCAGAAACATTATATAGCAAAATATCAGAAAAAGCATTTACCTAGATGTCAGAAAAAACATTTACCTAGATGTCAGAAAAAGCATTTACATGGATGTCAGAGAAAGCATTTACCTGGATGTCAGAGAAAACACATAGCAGGTCTACAAAAGTGTTTTTAGGATTTGACATAACATTTCCTGGTTATGAGAAGTCTTGTATCGTATAACTTCAGAAAAAACATTTAGCCAGGACGACAAAGTTTTTTTCTTTTTTTTTTTGGAAGGCGTGTTGCATCCTGTGTTAATCTTTCGTTCAATGGATAATAAAGTAAAGCCTTCAAAAAAGCCAAGATGAGACAAGAAGTTGTATGGAATTAGAAAGATTCGTAACAGTAGTGTGTAAAAACTTTATGTAGGGTTCCTAACAAAACTTTGCATTGTTCCCAGGTCTATATTAAGTTTTTATCTAATGCATGGCTATTATTTATTTGTTATCCCATTCTTTTAAAAATATCTAAAATTAAGAAAACAATGTCAAATCTGTAGAGAGGCTTTATATGTGTGTATGTACACGTATATGTGTGTAACATATAGTTATGTAAACAAAGGAATATTAACATTTAAGTAGATCATCAGATATTTTAATCTACTACAAAAAATATGTTTTTGTGACAAGTTTAGTACAGCAAACCTGCTATCCAGGCAACTGGAGTGCGGTTCCTGGGATGGGCAAACCGCAGATCTCTCTTCGTATCTAAAATAAAGGGCGCGAGGGATTCACGAATGTTGAAAATCTCGGGCCCCACGGTGGGCGCCAATGTTGAAGGGTCCAAGTCCGGGCGGGCATGATGTCGGGTCGAGTGATGCCTTGCTATCTCGAGTCAGGTTACACCTTGCTATCCCGGGTATGGAACCTATCTGTAACAACATAAAAGATCTAAATTAGAGGGCCCAAGGGGGTTTCCTCCGAGGGCACTCCGACTCTCAAGTCAGTATCTTTATGAAGACTATATAATCATATAGACAAGTAATTATAAAAGATAAGAGATATGAGAGGTGTGGGTGCCAGGATGGTTAGGAGAGCTGTAAGGAAGGGTTGTCTTGGTCTTACCAGGAACCAAGACCTTACTTTAAACCTGGTTAGCAATATATGTAAGAAGTACGACTGGGAGATGAAACTCCCGGTTATAGTTGGCAAGTTGGCAAGACCAACTCGTTCGTATAACCCACGCTGAGGTATTTACTTGCTGGGCCTTGGTAGGAGGCCAGGAGCTACCGTTCCCAGGTATCTGGCTACGGCAGGAACGACGCCTTACAATACTTCAGGAGGAGACCTCCTGCGACCATGCTCCGACGTTGGGATCAGTCACCGGTAAGTCGGAGATGATATATAAGTGAAAGTGAGAGTAGAGGTGAGAGCCAAGATTGAATGTGTGAGGAGCTTTGCTGAATGCCTTGCTCCTCTATATATAGTGCTGGGAGTCTTGGGAGAGTGTGCCCTCCCAGATTTACTCCCTTCCTCTTTGGGTGTCATATTTTCTTGGTATCCAGGCATTTTCCTTGATTACCGTGATTAGTTCCTTTTTGGTATAAGAATGGTACTGTTGCTATATGTTGCTTTCTGTCAGCTCTCCCATTTCGTGAAACAACATCTTTACCCTTTAGACACAAGTTGGCATCCTTTGTCACCTTCTAGGCTCCTTTTACGCCTTTATATGTACGATCAGATTTATCCAACTCATGTGTGTCCTGCTGTCTGGTCGCCGGGCTGTCTGGCCGTCTTGCCTCGTGTCATTGGATTGTTTAGCAAGTTAGTCAGAATATTTCACTTGTCCTTGCCGTCTTGGTAAGTCAGCCCGGACGTTCCATTTTCCGCAGTTTTGATGTTTTTGACGGGATAGCCAGGATACTCTATCCTACGTCATCATGTGTGATTGTGAGACCCCACAGCTGGAAGCTCCCTTCTCCGACGAGACTTTCGGCCAACCATGAAGACGACGAAAGGTGCAGAGGGGTTGGACCTCCTTAGAACCATTTCTGGCGAGCCTCTTGAAGAGCGACCTCCTCATCCAACCCTTTCACTGGCATCTCCGGTCACCGCTCTTCACCCCCATTGGACTCATCTCCGACCAGATTCCGATCGACGAGCCTCAAACAAACCCTCTGGCGACTTCCTTTGACACAACCCCAGTGAAGCCTCACTAGCTAAGGCGACGTGTGTCTCAACCGACGATGATTCAAACGATTGTGGTGGTTATGGTACCCTGCATTGACATATTCACCTCCGACTATTCCTGTCACGTTAACATGGGTGAGTTAGAAGTCGAGTTGGTCAGTGGCTAAGATTTCATGAGACAAACGTGGTTAGATTCTGACTTTGGGTCCACAGACATGTACCTGGCTTGAGGATAACTTAGACCCTTCTCGTGGAACCCAGATCTAACAATCACCTTCACGAAAAGTAGTTTTAAACTAGAGCGGAAAGGTCGGTTGAGACACGATTATGGTCTTGTTGGATCCGGGGTCTTTGAGTTAAATCGGGTCATTATCAACAACTGGTCAAGGCGGTCAAAGCTGGTCACAAACGTCGAACCAGTCAGATCTGTCCAATGGTTGAGAGCAAGTGCTCAAAAACTTTGGTGACATGTAAACGAGTCCATCGGGTTATTCAGATCTCAAATCGGGCTTCCCGGTTTTCTTTACAAGTTCGTAAATGCGAACTAACTCTAAAGGTATGCCCACACCTTAAACTTATCATTTTATTTAAACTCGTTCAAATTATTATTTGATTCGCAACCACCATTAACGAAGATGATTACCAAATACATATAATAAATTAACAAGCGATTTTATTTAACAATTTTAGAAAATGTATGTACATATATCGTAAATATGAGACAAGTTGTGAAATAAACGAAGAAAGTCAGATGACTTGTGATAGATCAAAATGAGCACGAAAAGGATAAACCTAACTCGTTTGTAATATCATCCAAATTATCAACTACAATAAACCAGAACTAATAATAGGTTTACTAGAGATTAATAATAAAATAGTAGGGGGTAATATATATGAACCAGTAAACGACGTTAGCCCTAAAAAATCGGGTGGTACACCAACATCAAAAGAACTAAGACGACTATCTATGATAAACTGACGATTAGAATTTGATAATTTTAACGGAGTATTTCAATTATCAAATTACGATATGAGGTATTAAATTTCTAGTAAATAGAATTGCGATGGAATTAATAATTACATATATATGTATATATATACACATGTATGGATATATAAATAGATATTTATACACACATACAAACACATGTCTAGTTAAATATATATAAACCTCAAATATATGTACACATATACATATACAAAGGTAAAAGAGATACATATTTTGAACATCATAGTTATAAGCAACTTGTAATTGTAACATCAGTGCCGGAATCGTACCGGAACAGTGATCGCAACAGTAACATGAACAGTAATCAGGTACGAACTATATGCTTTTCATTTTATGTCATGTTCAATATCATAAGCCATTATCATTTCTTGTCATCAAACAACAAATTCAGAATCATTTCAAAGAAACAAAACTCAGAAAAAATGGTTTATCAGTCAGATAATTATCTGGCAACACAGAACCATCATGTGATTACTTGTTAGGATTTCATTATGTATAAACGTATGTGAGGATTTACAGAACAAAACAACACGGATGTCGTTACGTGAATGCTAAACCGACAGATTATTCGTATAGGTGACGATCTGTACGAATAAATCTGAAAGTTTAACGTTCTGAATGATATCCGATAATTAGAAAACAATATTGAAAAGTATAGTTATCTTCGTGTTCGTAAGGGTGACGATTCAAACGAATACGCACGACGATCGTACGATTCAATTTAAACAGTAAATTTAAATATTTCAGAAATTTAAAATAAACGAAAGATAATAGTTAATTTACTAGGAATAACCACTTAGAATAATCTTCTAAATTCTATGTTAAAAACCAAGTCGTTTCATTAAAGAAACGACGAGAAACCGACACATTTACGCGAAACCGAGTTAAACCGGACGAAACCGGGTAGGTGAAGCATTTATTATGGCAATTAAATGCCATAACCACACCACCAACCTCTTACTCTCTCTCTCTAACCTCGCCACTTCCTCTCTCTAGAACATCCCAACTTCTCTCTAAGATTTCGTGCTCGTTTGTCATCGGATTCAAGCATTCTTGGTGTCAAAACGACCATCTCATCGAGTAGATCACAGAAGTGCAAGAAGTTTTAAGCTTTCATCCGTAGAATTCAAGGTAAATCCCCATTTTCTTTCGGTTTTATAGTATATCACGAAACCCTCTAGGTTGTTGTTGTTTAACCGATATAACACTTAGAAAACACTTGGATAAACATTTATGAACTAGGAAGCTTTAGGGTCTAGCCTGTAACAGATTTGGATCGAAAATGAAGAAGATGATGCAGGTTCGCGAACCAAAACGATCGGCCGAACCTTCACACAGGTAGCCGAACCTGTTATCTGGTGGCCGAACCTGTCGCCTCTGACTCACAGACAGGGCCGAACATGTGTACTCCTGACTCGCGAACCTGGACCAGTCGAACCTGCATGCATAGCCTAACCTTTCTACCTGGCCGAACCTTCTATGCTCACGAACCGAGTGCTTTGGCCACGAACCCTTGATAAACGAACCTAATAGTAACGAACCTTTGTTGAACGAACCCTGAAAGGTTCGCCGAACCTAGTGTTAACCGAACCTATCCTCACAGTCAATAGGTTCGCTGCTCAAGGTTGGTTGAACCCAAAGTGTTGGCTAATCAGGGAAATTCTAGACCTAGAGCTGTTGAACTTAGTTATAAGAACAAGGAAATGAATATAGGAGCACTCAAAGTTTGGAACGAACTAAGGAACATGCATTAGTAAATGTTATTGCATAAAGTGTTGGTGTTAATTTAAACATTTACATCTAACACTTAGAAATTTCATACGAATACATATAACTAAATTCGATTGTTCAATTGAACTCTCTAAGCTAAGTTATATACACAGACGAACAAAGAACTATCGGAAACAAAGATCTAGTAACATGTTAAGGTTAGTCAAATGTGATTAACCTAAGCTAAATTGTTGATCATAAGTTCTCAAATTAAATTATAAGTTTTATTAAAACATTCTTTAAATTAAATGAAATGATATTTTTAACTTAACAATGTAAAGTGAAGTCTTTAAAATGTCATAGTTGAGAGATATTGAAGATGGACAATGTGAACCATACATAACTAAGGTGTAATGGTCATTGATATGAAATTTGGGGTTATGATTGGGTAATAAGTTAAACTAGTTAGATTAAATATTAGAATCACATTAGTAACATGCGACACTTAGTTGCACACCGAGACCAAACCTTAGATACGACGACTGATACGTATACTTATAGTATTCTAACTCTTTTAAAACAACTCATGAACAGAAGATACTTAGTCTACAAACAAGAGCGCGCATTTTGTGATAGTACATTACACAGGAACACATGTGAGTTCATTGCCCCTTTTCTAAACTTTTTTTTTTTGTTTTCAAACGCGGGGCTGAGAAGCATGCGTAAACTGTTTTTATTTAACTTGTTTACTTAAATGCTTTTATTTATTATATGTTTGACATATATATGCTTGTTTATACTCCTAGACTCTTGCGTAGGTAATTGCTATGCAGGATTAACTAACAAGTTAATTAAATTACTCCTATGAGTAATACTTTAATTTTAAAACTCTAAACAAACCCTTAGTCCATCAAGCTCAAATTCAAGAATCTAAACTCAAAGTGGAATCAAAAGAACTAAAGCTAAAGATTAATTGCAATGGAAACTAAATCAGAGAGGTGATCAACAATCCAAAGGATCCTACTCATAAATCTATAATCATTGTGAAATCATGAAATTCTAAAGATCAAAATCAAGAGACTCAAGGTAATCAGAAATCATAAATGTGTGCAAATCATTGAAATAATGAAATCATTACAATCTAATGAAATCATTAATACTTGAGTTAAGGTGGTTGTCGGTTGTATAGAAATCAAGACCACGTGTAACACACATAAAGTCCCGACATAAATAGTAGACTCTTGTAGTCAAGCTATATGGGCAATAACGTGAACTATCAAATGAAATCAAGATCAAAAATCAAGAGAATCAAAGAGATCAAGAATCAAAGGATATCTGTAAAGTCCCGGCATGTACAGTAGACCAGTGGGTCAAGCTGATATGGGCATCATTAAAATCCCGGCACAGACAGGTAGACTCCTTGTGAGTCATGCCTGATATGGGTCACGTGTGAGAGGGTACAACTTGGACAACCACTAACAACTAAGTCTAATTGGTTGAGTCAAATAAGGCCCAATCATCATGTCTTAGTTGTAATTATATGCTTAATTATTAGTTTAATTAAACATTTAATATCATATTTCTACAAGTGTTTTGGGGTAATCATGAATAACATGGTGACTCTAGAGATTACAGGTAAATCTATTTGTGGAAATCAAAATCTAAAGTTAAGGTGAATGGAGTGAAACACTTAATTATCATTAACAACAATATGCTAAGCAGTCCGGTATGTGGTGGGATGTTGGCTAGGGCTTGTCCCCTACATATGCCCTATATATAAGCATACTTGATTGGATAACATAGGTGGTTGTTAATGAGGTTAAGGTTGTCATTTCGGGGAATCAAGGTAAACATTTTCAGAGTAATCAAAGACTAACAATCAAAGGTTATGTGATCAAAGGTATGGGATAAATGCTTAATTATCACCAGGAACAATATATCATGTGGTTTGCTATGTGGTGGGATGTTGGCTGGGCTTGTTCCCCTACATATGCCCTATATATAAGCATACTGAATTGGATGGTATAAGTGGTTAATGGTGAGGTTAAGGTTGTCACTCAGGTTATTCAAACTCATTTTTATAAAACTATATGAACTCACCAACCATGTGTTGACTTTATTTTTGCATGACTTCACAGGCGACGAACAGGTCAACTGAAGAGTTATTTCTTTTGGACTAGGTTACAGATAGAGGACCTAGCTTTTTGAACCTGCATACTTTTGGACATCATTATACAATTATTTTGTATATCTTGTGCAGATACTAGATAGAAGATTTATGATGTGATAGTAGATTTACGTTGTTAAATTATAAACTTAACTGATGTAATTTAACTTTGTAATTCTATTTTAATTTAGCAGTTTCTCATTTATATATCATGTGCAATGCAAAGAATCTGATCATTTCGATTATCACTCACGATATCGCGCCAGGGGAACTTTCCGCCCGACGGGGACTCCGATCCAACCCCACCGGCTCGGGGTGTGATATATTGGTATCAGAGCCATGGTTATAGAGAAATATAGGTCACTTATTTAAATGGTTTGGCCTAGACTATAACCTAGGGACCCTGCATGTAGAGAACATAGGACTTAAGATTTTATTTGCATATTGTCTTTTGCATTCGATCACTTCACTAACCAATATTCTTTTGGTTATGATCAGAATGCCGCCAAGAAGACAGAATCCCTCGTTACCTCCACCACCACACGATTTGGCTCCACACTCATCGACACCATTACCATCTGACTCACCTCCTCCACTGCCTCCGTCTCCTCCTCCACTCAACCTACCACCAGGCCCGAGCACAACTTCGATGCTGGATCCCGCTACTATCGCCTTGGTGACCCTACTGAGCAGTCAGCTGACTAACTAGCTGAAGGAAGTAATACCGGAGATGCTCAATCGTATCCGGAATGATAGCAACACTGGAAATTCATCTTGGGAGGCGAGTGGGAATACTGGCGGTACATCTCATTACTCCTACAAGTATGTTGTAGGATGTAAACCGCCAAGCTTTATCGGGAATGAAGGAGCCGTTGGATTAATCCAATGGATCGAAAAGATGGAGACTACTCTGGACCTCTGCAGCTGTCCAGAGCACCACAAGGTTCGTTACTCTGCTGGAACATCCAACAAACGAGCCTTGACTTGGTGGAACGGCCAGATCAATGCAAGGTGAAGAGAAGAAGTGATGTCAATGACGGAATACTTCAAGGCCCTGCTGAGAACGGAATTCTGCCCCAAGAACGAACTGCAGAAGCTGGAGGTTGAACAATCAAACCATGTGACGAAAGGGGCAGATCACATGGGGTACACTACTCGTTATCACGAGTTGGTTGCTTTGGTGCCAGACATGGCACCAACACTGGAAAAGAGGATTGACCGTTATGTAGGTGGACTTCCTGCTTGCATTCAGGGTTTAGTTGTTGCAGCTAACCCTGTTACTGTGGAGTCTGCAGTGAGTTTGACTCGGAAACTAATTGATCTTATGGTAGCCTCTTGAGTTCTAAAGAAACAGGCTGACACCGGCAAACGCGAGGAGGAGTCTTCAAAGAAACCTCATCATCAACAACACCAGAAAAAGAAACAAAAACTTATCAAGAACTACACAGTGGCTACTCCCCTCAATCAAGTAGCAGTGGCACAGCAAAATGTGCCTAAGAAGCAATATACTGGCCCACATCCTCTGTGTACTAAAAGCCAGTATCACCATGCTACAAGCAACCAGTGCCGTCAATGCACGAGTTGTGGAAGAAAAGGGCACTAGGTCCAACATTGCAGAATGACACCAAATCCAGCAGTGAACAATGTTGCTTTACCTCTCCCTCCACCAGCCAATCAGAACAACGGTGGATGCTTCAACTGTGGCGAACAAGGCCACTTTGCAAAGAACTTCCCGAAGAAGGCTCAACAGGCAGTTCAAGCACCTCGTGGAAGAGCCTTTGCTATTGGAGCACCAGCTGCACGCCAAGACCCGAATGTGGTCACTGGTACATTTCTCTTACATGACTTTTATGCATCTATTCTATTTGATACTGGTGCAGATCAGAGTTTCATCTCTACCGATTTTGCATGCCAATTAGATTCTATTGAGGAACAGTTAGACTCCCTTTACATCATAGAAGTAGCTAACGGGAAACAGATTACAGTTAGTACATTCTATAGGAATTGCCCATTGACCCTTAATGGTCATACATTTGTCATCGATTTGATACCGATGGAGTTGGGCAGTTTCAACATCATTGTTGGAATGGATTGGCTTTCTTCTAATCGAGTGGAAGTCATCTGTTCTGAAATGCTGCTTCGAGTTCCATTGCCGAATGGTTGTGTATTGGAAGTCAAGGGGGATCAAGCCAAGAGAAGTGTCAAAATTATTTCTTGCATAAAGGCGCGTAAGAGTCTACAGAAGCGGTGCGTGGCGTTTTTGGCTCATGTGGTGGAAAAGGAGAAAGACAAGAAAAAGATTCAAGATGTACCTGTGGTGAAAGAGTATCCGAAAGTATTTCCTGAAGACCTACCAGGCTTGCCTCCTGCGCGACCGGTAGAGTTTCGTATTGACTTAGTTCCTGGAGCAACTCCTGTTTCTAAATCTCCTTACAGGTTAGCACCTTCAGAGATGCAGGAATTGTCAAACTAATTACAGGAGCTACTTGATAAGGGTTTCATTAGACCGAGCTACTCGCCTTGGGGAGCTATAGTCCTGTTCGTGAAAAAGAAAGACGGATCGTTCAGAATGTGCGTAGACTACTGTGAGCTGAACAAACAAACCAT
The DNA here is from genome assembly GCA_009363875.1 of Mikania micrantha. Classification (NCBI taxonomy): domain Eukaryota; kingdom Viridiplantae; phylum Streptophyta; class Magnoliopsida; order Asterales; family Asteraceae; genus Mikania; species Mikania micrantha. The sequence goes on along the minus strand of CM018680.1, from coordinate 67,615,316 downwards.
CAAGAGTCGATATCCATTGCCGAGGATTGATGATTTTTTTGACCAACTGCAAGGAGCTCAATACTTCTCAAAGATTGACTTGCAGTTTGGATATCATCAGCTCAGAGTTCAAGATGAATATATACCAAAGACGGCGTTCCGAACCAGATACGAGCATTACGAATTCATGGTGATGCCTTTCGGATTGACAAATGCGCCAGTGGTTTTCATGGACCTCATGAACCGAGTGTGCAAGCCGTATCTGGATTAGTTTGTCATTGTTTTTATTGATGACATACTAATTTATTCTAAGAGCAGAGCAGATCATGAGCAACATCTTAGAAAGATCTTGGAGCTGTTGAAAGAACAGAAACTTTATGCCAAGTTCTCTAAATGTGAATTCTGGCTAAGAGAAGTTCAATTTTTGGGTCATGTAGTCAACAGCGAGGGAATACACGTGGATCCTGCCAAGATCGAGGAGATAAAGAACTGGGACACTCCTAAGACACCGACGGAGATACGGTCTTTTCTGGGATTTGCAGGTTATTACAGAAGGTTCATCTCAAACTTTTCTAAGATAGCTTTGCCACTCACCAAACTAACTCAGAAAAGTGAACTGTTTGTCTGGGAGCAGAAACAAGAGGATGCTTTTCAGACATTGAAACGCAAACTATGTGATGCTCCAATCATATCTCTCCCATAGGGATGTGATGACTTTGTTGTATATTGTGATGCTTCCCATCAGGGACTTGGTTGCGTACTGATGCAACGGGACAAAATTATCGCTTACGCATGAAGGCAGTTGAAAGTTCATGAGAAGAACTATACTACTCATGATCTTGAACTAGGAGCTGTAATCTTCGCATTGAAGATTTGGAGACATTACCTATATGGCACCAAGTGTACCATATTTACTAATCACAAGAGTCTGCAACACATTTTTGATCAGAAGGAACTCAACATGCGACAGCGTCGTTGGGTTGAACTTCTGAGTGATTACGATTGCGTGATCAAGTACCATCCGGGAAAGGCGAACGTTGTTGCTAATGCCTTAAGCCGGAAGGAACGAGTCAAACCCTTGCGTGTCAGAGCAATGGGAATGACGGTGTAGACAAGCCTACGAGACAAGATAATTCAAGCACAACAAGAATCAGTTGACCGAGGAAATCTGAAGAAGGAACTTGACTGCGGAGCAGAGAAACAATTTGATACTAAGCCCGATGGAATGATCTACTCTCGAGAGCGCATATGGATCCCGACTGTAGACGGATTGAGAAAGCTTATCTTCGATGAAGCACACAAGAAAAAAATACTCTGTTCATCCAGGCGCCGATAAAATGTACCAGGACTTGCGTGGATTTTATTGGTGGCCGGGAATGAAGAAAGACATAGCTGAGTACGTCGGTCAGTGTCTTACATGTGCGAAGGTAAATGCGGAACATCAGAAACAGTCCGGTTTACTGGAACAGCCTGAGATTCTGCTCTGGAAGTGGGAACAAATAGCTATGGACTTCATTACCAAGCTACCCCGCACTTCCAGTGGTCATGATACTATTTGGGTTATCATTGATCGGTTAACAAAATCTGCTCACTTCTTGCTGATGCGTGAGACCTTCACGATGGATAAACTGGCAAGACTGTACATCAATGAGATAGAGGTACGCCACGGTGTGCCATTGTCTATTATTTCTGAGAGAGACAGCAGATTTACATCAAGGTTCTGGCAATCATTGAAGAAATCTCTAGGGACACAGCTAAATCTGAGTACAGCTTACCATCCACAAACGGATGGTCAAAGTGAACGCACTATTCAGACCCTGGAAGATATGTTAAGAACCCGTGTATTGGATTTCAGTGGGAATTGGGATTCCCATTTGCCATTGATTAAATTCTCCTACAACAACAGTTACCACAGTAGCATCGGATGCACACCATTTGAGGCTTTGTATGGTCGAAAATTTAGATCGCCTATCTGTTGGACTGAAGTTGGAGACAATCGAATAATTGGGCCAGAGCTTATTCAGGAGACTACTGACAAGATTGCCCAGATTCAACGAAGACTACAAGCTACTAGGATCAGACAAAAGAGATACGCTGACAAACAGCGTAAGCCGTTGGAATTTCAAGTTGGAGACCGTGTCATGCTGAAGGTATCCCCTTGGAAAGGTGTAGTACGTTTTGGAAAGAAAGGCAAATTAGCACCACGATACGTGGGACCGTTCGAGATTATCGAGCGTATTGGTCCTGTGGCGTATAGACTGAGATTACCTGATGAACTCAGTGGTGTGCATGACGTGTTTGACATCTCGAACTTAAAGCAATGCCTTGCTGACGAGTCACTCGTCATCCCAATCGAAGAAATTCAAGTCGATGAACAGCTACACTTCATTGTGGAACCTTTGGAGATTATGGATCGCAAAGTTAAACAACTGAGGCGAAGCCGTATTCCGATTGTAAAGGTTCGATGGAACTCAAAGCATGGACCCGAGTTTACTTGAGAACGTGAAGATCACATGAAGTCAAAGTATCCCAACTGTTTGAAGAGGAAGCTGTACCCGATAACAACTTTTAAATTTCGGGACGAAATTTCTCTAACAAGGGGAGACTGTAACATCAGTGCCGGAATCGTACCGGAACAGTGATCGCAACAGTAACATGAACAGTAATCAGGTACGAACTATATGCTTTTCATTTTATGTCATGTTCAATATCATAAGCCATTATCATTTCTTGTCATCAAACAACAAATTCAGAATCATTTCAAAGAAACAAAACTCAGAAAAAATGGTTTATCAGTCAGATAATTATCTGGCAACACAGAACCATCATGTGATTACTTGTTAGGATTTCATTATGTATAAACGTATGTGAGGATTTACAGAACAAAACAACACGGATGTCGTTACGTGAATGCTAAACCGACAGATTATTCGTATAGGTGACGATCTGTACGAATAAATCTGAAAGTTTAACGTTCTGAATGATATCCGATAATTAGAAAACAATATTGAAAAGTATAGTTATCTTCGTGTTCGTAAGGGTGACGATTCAAACGAATACGCACGACGACCGTACGATTCAATTTAAACAGTAAATTTAAATATTTCAGAAATTTAAAATAAACGAAAGATAATAGTTAATTTACTAGGAATAACCACTTAGAATAATCTTATAAATTCTATATTAAAAACTTAGTCATTTCGTTACGGAAACGACGAGAAACCAACACATTTACGCGAAACAGAGTGGAACCGGACGAAACCGAGTAGGTGAAGCATTTATTATGGAAATTAAATGCCATAACCACACCACCAACCTCTTACTCTCTCTCTAACCTCGCCACTTCCTCTCTCCAAAACATCCCAGCTTCTCTCTAAGATTTCGTGCTCGTTTCTTATCGGATTCAAGCATTCTTAGTGTCAAAACGACCATCTCATCGAGTAGATCACATAAGTACAAGAAGTTTAAGCTTTCATCCGTAGAATTCGAGGTAAATCCCTATTTTCTTTCGGTTTTATAGTATATCACGAAACCCTTGGGGTTGTTGTTTAACCGATATAACACTTAGAAAACACTTGGATAAACATTTACGAACAACTAGGAAGCTTTAGGGACTAGCCTATAACAGATTTGAATCGAAAATGAAGAAGATGATGCAGGTTCACGAACCAAAACGATCGGCTGAACCTTCACACAGGTAGCCGAACCTGTTATCTGGTGGCCGAACTTGTCGCCTCTGACTCATAGACAGGGCCGAACCTGTGTACTCCTGACTAGCGAACCTGGACCAGCCGAACATGCATGCATAGACGAACCTTTCTACCTGGCCGAACCTTCTATGCTCGCGAACCTAGGTGCTTTGGCCACGAACCCTTGCTAAACAAACCTAATAGTAACGAACCTTTGTTGAACGAACCCTGAAAGGTTCGCCGAACCTAGTGTTAACCGAACCTATCCTCACGGTCAATAGGTTCGATGCCTCAAGGTTTGTTGAACCCAAAGTGTTGGCTAATTAGGGAAATTCTAGACCTAGAGCTGTTGAACTTAGTTATAAGAACAAGGAAATGAATATACGAGCACTCAAAGTTTAGAACGAACTAAGGAACATGCATTAGTGAATGTTATTGCATAAAGTGTTGGTGTTAATTTCAACATTAACATCTAACACATAGAAATTTCATACGAATATATATAACTAAATTCGATTGTTCAATTGAACTCTCTGAGCTAAGTTATATACACAGACAAACAAAGAACTATCGGAAACAAAGATCTAGTAACATGTTAAGGTTAATCGAATGTGATTAACCTAAGCCTAAATTGTTGATAATAAGTTCTCAAATAAAATTATAAGTTTTATTAAAACATTCTTTAAATTAAATGAAATGATATTTTTAACATAACAATGTAAAGTGAAGTCTTTAAAATGTCATAGTTGAGAGATATTGAAGATGGACAATGTGAACCATACATCACTAAGGTGTAATGTTCATTGATATGAAATTTGGGGTTATGATTGGGTAATAAGTTAAGCTAGTTAGATTAAATATTAGAATCACATTAGTAACATACGACACTTAGTTGCACACCGAGACCAAACCTTAGATACGACCGATACGTATAGTTATAGTATTCGATTCTTTTAAAACAACTCAGGATCTGAAGATACTTAATCTACAAACAAGAGCGCGCATTTTGTGATAGTACATTACACAGGAACACAGATGAGTTCATTGCCCCTTTTCTAAACATTTTTTTGTTTTCAAACGCGGGGCTGAGAAGCATGCGTAAACTGTTTTTATTTAAATTGTTTACTTAAATGCTTTTATTTATTATATGTTTGACATATATATGCTTGTTTGTACTCCTAGACTCCTGTCTAGGTAATTGCTATGCAGAATTAACTAACAAGTTAATTAAATTACTCCTATGAGTAATACTTTAATTTTAAAACTCTAAACAAACCCTTAGTCCATCAAGCTCAAATTCAAGAATCTAAACTCAAAGTGGAATCAAAATAACTAAAGCTAAAGATCAATTGCAATGGAAACTAAAGCAGAGAGGTGATCAGCAATCCAAAGGATCCTACTCATAAATCTATAATCATTGTGAAATCATGAAATTCTAATGACCAAATCAAGAGACTCAAGGAAATCAGAAATCATAAATGTGTGTGAATCATTGAAATAATGAAATCATTACAATCTAATGAAATCATTAATACTTGAGTTAAGGTGGATGTCGGTTGTATAGAAATCAAGACCACGTGTAACACACATAAAGTCCCGGCATAAATAGTAGACTCTTGCAGTCAAGCTATATGGGCAATAACGTGAACTATCAAATGAAATCAAGATCAAAAATCAAGAGAATCAAAGAGATCAAGAATCAAAGGATATCCATAATGTCCCGGCATGTACAGTAGACCAGTGGGTCAAGCTGATATGGGCATCATTAAAATCCCGGCACACACAGGTAGACTCCTTGTGAGTCATGCCTGATATGGGTCACGTGTGAGAGGGTGCAACTTGGACAACCACCAACAACTAAGTCTAATGATTGAGTCAAATAAGGCCCAATCATCATGTCTTAGTTGTAATTATATGCTTAATTATTAGTTTAATTAAACATTTAATATCATATTTCTACAAGTGTTTTGGGGTAATCATGAATAACATGGTGACTCTAGAGATTACAGGTAAATCTATTTGTGGAAATCAAAATCTAAAGTTAAGGTGAATGGAGTGAAACACTTAATTATCATTAACAACAATATGCTAAGCAGTTCGGTATGTGGTGGGATGTTGGCTGGGGCTTGTCCCCTACATATGCCCTATATATAAGCATACTTGATTGGATAGCTTAGGTGGTTGTTAATGAGGTTAAGGTTGTCATTTCGGGGAATCAAGGTAAACATTTTCAGAGTAATCAAAGACTAAGAATCAAAGGTTATGTGATCAAAGGTATGGGATAAAATGCTTAATTATCACCAGGAACAATATATCATGTGGTTTGCTATGTGGTGGGATGTTGGCTGGGGCTTGTTCCCCTACATATGCCCTATATATAAGCATACTGAATTGGATGGTATAGGTGGTTAATGGTGAGGTTAAGGTTGTCATTCAGGTTATACAAACTCATTTTTATAAAACTATATGAACTCACCAACCATGTGTTGACTTTATTTTTGCATGACTTCTCAGGCGACGAACAGGTCAACTGAAGAGTTATTTCTTTTGGACTAGGTTACAGATAGAGGACCTAGCTTTTTGGACCTGCATACTTTTTGGACATCATTACACAATTATTTTGTATATCTTGTGCAGATACAATATAGAAGATTTATGATGTGATAGTAGATTTACATTGTTAAATTATAAACTTAACTGATGTAATTTAACTTTGTAATTCTATTTTAATTTAGCAATTTCTCATTTATATATCATGTGCAATGTAAACAATCTGATCATTTCGAATATCACTCACGATATCGCGCCCCGGGAACCTTCCGCCCGACAGGGACTTCGATCCAACCCTGCCGGCTCGGGGTGTGACAGTAATCAATAAACGATATATATGTGTGTGTATATATACACATATCTATACACACGCTTTCATTTTCTTTAAAACGAGAGCTTTCAAACTAATGAGTTTATTAAATATACCATGCAAATTGAAAGGTTGTATTCATATTAAAACTCAAATATTAGCTCTTTTAATGTTGATTTCTATAACAATCGTTATATATAAAAACATATATTTATAGCGATGAATTGATTTTGAAAATCTATATTCGGACCCAATGAATACTACTTTTAACAAAATTGTTTTAGATATATTTTGTACATATATTAATACATTTCGGGATACAATAAACTTGGTTACAACAAATTGTACATATACAAGTTAGGATATTTTTAATATCTTTATTATAAACATAAATTAATTAGTCAACAAAGTTATGAATAATAACAATAATTATCAGGCAGATAATTAAGGGTTTGTATATATGTATATATATATATATATATATATATATATATATTTGACGCATGTTAATTACAAACACTTGATTAAATAAATAATCAAGTGTTAAAAAATAAACATTATCAGCCGAAAAATAACAGATGTTAACAAAGACATCGGTTAATCCAACTTAACAAGAGTGAGGACGCGTTAAATCACGTGCAACAGTTGTGTCAAGTAGGCGCATGAAACAATATTCTTGGTATTGGTTATTGATACACATTTGATTTACAAACAGGATCTTATATTTCATTTGATTGGGAAACGCTATACTTTGTCAAACACACATAGTTGACTAGCACTGATGTGCTGACTATGTTTACTCTGACTCTGGTTGTTACAACATATGGACATGGGTGCCATTGCTATACACACTATGAGTATTCGTAGCCCCTTTTACTTTTTACATATTTTTGGGGAAATACATGTTACAATACTTTGGTTTTCTACTATGATACTTAAAAGGTTTTCAATACGATGCTAAGTGTGTTAATGCTGGAACATAAGTTAGCCAAATGTAGATTGCATGAAATTTTGTTATTCTATTGTAAGTCCCTTATTATTTATGCCTAGACACAACCATTAACTCATGGGTTTGAGCCAAGGGATATATTGGATAGTACTATCTTGGTTGACAACCCATTCACCTATCGAGTGGTCTTGCTAGCTACAGTTACCCAATGATGAGGTCAACATGGTGGATAAATATTTCTAACTCTATTGTATACTTTGAACTCGGGAAGAGTTTTTTTTATCATGAGATCATACACAAGGGCAATCAGTCATAGGTTTGGTTGTGGACTCATGTAGATTGCATCCATTCACACTTATAGCTTAACATTATATGATAGCATAGCATTATGGGATTGATGATCCTACTGGATTTTTATTGAAACATTTTACTCGTGCCTGCAATGACCAAACATTATCGGATTGATGATCCTACTGGATTTTGATTTAAATATTTTACTCATGCCTGAAATGGCCAACACACTATGGGGTGATGATCCTAATGAGTTTTGATTGAAACTTTTTACTCGTTCCTGGATGGCAAATACTATTACTTAAACTGTTTGATTAAACATAAAACCTACGAACTCACCAACTTTTAGTTGACACTTGTTTTTGCATGCATTTCAGGTATTAATTTAAGGCTATATATGGACCTTACACTTAAGCAGAAGGACTAGCATTCTCTCATACTCAATGAGTTCGTAATATACAGTTTCGTCGCATCTCCTATGTTTCCGCCGACGGCGAGGGTGTGACAATGTCAATGAATGACGATCATTACATTTAAGCAATTATATATATCTTATATGGGTGTTCATGGTCTAGTTTGAAACTGCAAAACCGTCCTAACCAGCCAACGGATTGGTTTTACAGTTGGTTTTTCCAAACATTTTGTCGTCCAGTGTCAAATCTTTTGAAACTGTAGCGAACAGTTTGGTTTACCATTATATCAAAAAACGTCATATAAAAACCAAACGGTGCTTATATAAATATATGATTGTATATAAAAACACACATATGTATATGTACATATAAGTGTGTACAATAAGTTAATGAGTTATGTGTCATTTAAAAAACACATTTGGTCTTGTTGTTATTAGTTGGCTCAAACCATAAAAGGTTTAGTTTGATTTAATTTTTATTTTTAATAAACTCAAAATCTTAAACCGTAAAACCAACCAGTTAATAACAATTCTATTTTTATTTTTAACGGTTTGGTTTTGGTTTTCATTATTCAAAAACCTTTGTAATAGTTTGGTTTGTTGTTCCACCTAAAAACTGGACCGTAAACACCTCTAATATATCATCTCAAAGCATACAAAGATACTGCTATTGTTAACGCCTCTTATTGATTCCGATCAATGAAATCATCTCAAACTAATTAGGTCATGTCTCGTATATGTACCCTAACAAATGCATATGAATTTGGCTGCAACTATTTGTTTAATTTCGTATCTATAGTCTTATGTTTAGAATTGTTCACAAATTGTGATTGACTACAAACTATTCAGAACTATCAACTTGTTAATGCAATTAAAATTTAATTTTTAATAGAACAATTATTATTGATAGTAACTTATCACATCTAACGTGTCAAATCAAATAAATAATTCCACCATGTGCATTAAGCTATGTGTTGTGCACCGTGAAGGAGGCGTGAGGGGCACCGGTCACGTCCCGGTCTCGCCTTCTCCCCATTACACAGGAGCGTGAGGGTGATATGATGGGTTAAGGCGTGAGCCTTCTCATGGGGTGATGACTGTTGGGGAGGGAAAAAAATGGTAATATGACCGTTTGAAAAAATTAGATTAAATTAAACCCTATATAAACTTATTCAACACACTCAAAAATACTCACATACTCTCTTAATCTCAAAAAAATATTCAAAAATTTCTACTCTTGAATCTTCAAAAACTTCTACACTACCATGGACCAAACAACCCATACTTTAACCCGTCTATAAATTGTTACCGACCTCAAGTCGATCCAAACAATCCGAACCAATTTCTAACATTCTTAAATTGGTACCAACAACAACCTTGTTCAACCAAAACTCACCCGCATTTGACAACGTTTCTGAGAATCAACCGCAACCCGATGTTGGCGTGGTTCCGGAAACATAACCCAACGCGCAACCGGCTCCATCGTGTCACAGGGACCGATGAAAGGAGGTGCCCGAAAAAAACAAAACCGAGCATCACTCGATGGTCGGAAGTTGAGGAGGTGGCTGTCACACCCAGAGCCGGCGGGTTGGATCGGAATCCCCGTCGGGCGGAAGGTTCTCGGGCCGCGATATCGTGAGTGATAATCATGATGATTAGATTTTTTTACATAGCATCAATGTAAAGAATAACTAAAGCACAATAGCATTAAACTAGGATTACAAAGTTAAATTACAATATCAATGTTTAGTAATTTAACTAAGTAAACATATCAAAAGAATCAAATGTATCCATCTTGTATCTGTACAAGATATCAAAAGTGATTTGCTTCTGTAACAAAATGTGTGCTTTCCAAAAGTCTATTAGGTCCTCTATCTGAGCATCCTAGTATGCAATCCTGAAGTCTGAGCCTATTCCTGCGCATTACCTGAGAAAGCATGTAAGAAAATAAAGTCAACACAATGGTTGTGAGTTCATATAGTTTTAGTATTTGAAAAATAGTTTTGCAAACCTTCTCGGTAAAACCTTAACCTCATTAACAACACCTGTATCATCCAACTCGGTATGCTTATATATAGGGCATACCCCCAAGTCGAGCCTACAACCCGCCCAGACGCCGTCCCACCACATACTAAGTCACATAGGACAGTGTTGTTAATGATAATTAAGCATTTTACCTACCATTCAATTCCAACTTAGATTCAAGCATCCTGTTTATAAGTTTATGATATCAACCCAAAAGTGTTCACGAATCCCCTAGAGGGGTTGAAAGTGAATAAAATTAATCCTAAAACATTCAATTTATTAGGATTAAACTTTCAAGCTTTAAAATCAATCAATTTTGACTTATAAAAGTCAAAATTCGGCCATATGAATTGGGTAAATTCGAATTTCACAATAAGGAGGCTTGTAACCGAAATTGAACTGTTTCAAATCATGTCATTGATGATTGTTAACAGTTACCATTCGTTATTAATCCAATTATGAGTCGAATTTAAGGCAAAATGAAACCAAAAGGTGAAACCGTTACTACTAGTTATCAAAACCATGAAATTCAATCATTTTGCACGAAATCAAGCATACTGAGAGACTAGTCGGCACACTTAGAAGAAAATTCAAGCAACAATTGAATCCTAGAAGCTGTGATCAACGAATTGGATCAAGAGGCGACCGAAACTCAAGTCTAAAGTTGATCTACTACAATTCGGTATCAAACAAGGTAAGAAATCACTTCTACATCTTCTGACATGGCCGATTAAGTGTACCCCTATGTTAATTTCGACTGTCATCATCAACTTGATTGAATTCGAGTTCTAGGGTTTATCTTATAATCGCGTTTGGGGGTTTTTGATCAAATGATCTTGTTAACCTAATTAAACATTACAGAGAGATTCGGAATTCTCTGTTAATGGAAAAACCCTAGTCAATTTCATAACCATATCACGAATTCAATGATCAAGATTACTAGGGTTCATGTGGTGGAGCGATTTGGGGGTTTCTGTTAAATCGAGTTTAGGAATGAAATTAAATAGTACAGAGAGTTTCGGAATCATCTTGTTAATGAAAATCCTATCCCAATTTCAACAAGCAACAACGAATGGAAGGGATTCGAATCCTTGTGTTCTTCATGTAAAATGAGTTGGGGGTTAGATACAATCAAGCTTTAAAAATCGAATCGAATAATATCTATAGAAGCAGAAGATACCGATTAAGGTGTGTCCTAGATCAATTTTGAGTTTCAATAACGAATTGCTAGATTTTGATTCTAGGGTTTATTGGGTAAAGTCGGTTGAGGGGGTTTTTAGTTCAAACGAACATGAGAATTAGAATTGAATCTGTTAACAAAAACTATGATAGAGGAAGTGGTTGGCAGTGTGTGTCGAGAGTGGGGGGTCATGGGTTCGACCCTAGGCACCACTGGTTTTGAGTTTAGAATCAATTTTTGGTTTTTAACTCATAACTACTTCATTTTAACTGCGTTTCGATCCGTTCAAGTTGCGTTGAAACCGTAACGAAATCCCGAACTAAATAAAATAATAAAATTTATATTTTAACCCGAAAACGAAATCGCGTATAATTACGCTTGTTAAATAAAATCATAAACGAAGATATGATTTTGTTAAACGATTTCAAAGTTACGCGTACATTCGTATGTACATTTCTAACACTCTAACATACGTGTGTTGACACGTATGTGATTTCAAACACAAAAGTACATCCCGAATAACACTTAGTTATTGTTAAAACACAGGTTCTTCGTAGAGGACTTTTTACGCGATTTCACGTGTTTGATCATTCTATTCACAATCAAAGGTGCGTACACGGCCCCTTTCTTATTTTAAATGTTTTGGGGGAGAAAACATGTGCAACAAACACTTTTAGATACATATCACTTGCATGAGTTAGCTGTTTACATTGAGTGCAAACGTAGCATTACAAGTCCTTACATTTCGAACCGTTTAGTTTGCCGTAGTGCAAAGCGTGGTAGTTGGAAATAGATCTATTAGGTTTGACAAACCTCACTTGGTAGATGGGATCTACGCAAGTGTTTGACTAGCCAATTCACATTACTATTGTTTGTGCTGGACAATAGTGGCAAGGCAAAACATACGATAGCATGCAATAGTAAGCTTCGGTGTCGACCACTTATGTAAATAGTACAAATGACTAGCTATCATGACTATGCATGTGTGATGATTTTATCTGCAAACATTTTGTTCAAACAGTTATTTCAAACATTTGTGAATGCTTAAACCTGTGTATGCACCAACCTTTGTGTTGACTTGATTTACATGTTTTCTCAGGACGCTAAGGACACAAGCAAGCAAGCATGGACTAGGAGATCGAGTCGCATGCATATTTTACATTTCAGTTATTTGGATTTGAACATTTGAAACTTTGCATTGTAATTTATTGTTTCAAACTGTTATGGTTGTTTATGTTTTAAAAACATTTCTGCAACGCTAGAACTTTGATATTACAGTTTTAGACCAAAGTATGTTTTGAAAATCATATAGAGGTCTTCGTTATGTCTAATGATATGAGATCCTGGTTTGTCATGTCCCAAATGGTATGATTCCGTTAGTTGAAAATTGGGGGTGTGACAGTCACCTGTACGAATAATTCGTCGTTTAGCATTCTGTAACAACAACTGTTATAGTTTTGTTCCGTTTATCCTCGCATACGTTTATACATACTAGCATCAAATCAAGTATCCGTGTGTCAATTCTGTGTTGCCTGATATGTTTCTGACTGTTAAACCCTAAGGTTTTAAATCAGATTTCAGACAATCACATAATAGTTTAATGTTAAGCCTCAAGTATAAATAGTATCAACATAGTTTCACGTAATGTGTACCTGAGTTACTGTGCACTTAACTGTGCAAATTATTGTTCCGGTAACGATTCCGGCACAGATATTACAGCCTCCCCTTGTTAAAGAAATTTCGTCCCGAAATTTAAAAGTTATTATCGGTACAACTTTCTTTGTAACAAGTGGGAAATCCTTGTGTGATGTGATGTCCCTACGCTCCCAAATAAACTCTGGGTCGCGTTTGGGATTCTTATGTATGACCTCAGAGTTTTGCTAATCTTATTGCTCATAGTTGTCTTACTGTTACGGCTTGCTAAATCTCTGTATGACTCTAACACCTTATTGTTCAAACTACTGATGCTATGAGCATCAATTGTTACACAATCTTGGTGTGAGCTATGGTTTCCTCCGTATATTATGTGTATTAACCAAGGATTCTTTCATTGTTTCTATCACAATAAAAGAATTCCTAAGTTCCATGGAATGTTTATATGATTATACTAATAGGAATAAGATAAATTTCTTATTCATACTAGTATCAAAATAAAATAAGTCTTATGAGCAAGGAGATACTACATACTAGTACCCGTCTCCGGGTCTTGGCGTGCTGCAGCGGCTCCAATCATAAATGCTCTCCCACGAGGCGCTTGTGCTCCTTGTTGCGCTCTCTTTGGGCAGTCCCTGGAGAAATGACCTAGTTCTCCACAGTTGTAGCATCCCCGATTGTTGTTGTTGTAGTTGCCAGCGTTTTGCAGTGGTGGCATTGCCATGACCGCATTGTTCACTGCCGGTGCCGGTGTAGTTCGGCAGTGGTGAACCAAATGGCCTTTTCGGCCACAATTAGTACACTGCTTGCACGGCATGGTGGCAGCATGATGAAACTGGCATTGTGCACATTGAGGATGTGCACCAGAGTAAGGTTTGCGTGTAGATTTAGTAGGTACTGTAGCAACTTGATGAAGAGGTATGTGCATAGTGTAGTCTTGAGTGACCTTCTGTTTCTTCTTCGGTTGTTCCTCTTTAGCCTTACCCGAGTCGTCGTTCAAAGCTCCTGATTTAACCATTACATCAGTGAGTTTGGAGAATAGAGAAATCGCTGATTCTAAAGTAGCAGGGTTTGCAGCAAGTACAATGCCCTGAATGCAGGATGGCAATCCCCCTACATATCGGTCAATTCGCTTTTCTAGAGTTGGAACCATCTCAGGCACTAAGGCTCCCAATTCATGATAGCGGGTAGTGAATGTCATGTGATCAGCTCCTTTCATCACATGATTGGAGAGTTCAACTTCCAGTTTCTGTAGTTCGTGCTTAGGACAAAATTCATTCCTCAGAAGGATTTTGAATTCTTCCCAAGGCATAGCTAGTGCTTCATCTCTACCTCGAGCGTGTATCTGGGAGTTCCACCAGGTTAGGGCACGCTTACTGAAAGATCCAGCGGCGTAGCGAACCTTATGTCGTTCCGGACAACCACTTATGTCCAGTGTAGTCTCCATCTTCTCTAACCATTGGATCAGTCCAACGGCTCCTTCAATGCCGCTAAAGCTTGGCGGTTTGCATCCTCCAAATGACTTGTAGGAGCAGTCTGAAGTGGTGCCAGTGTTTCCACTAATTTCCCCCGCAGTAAGCCCGGTGTTGTTACCGTGGCCTTGAATTCGGTTGATCATCTCCGGGATGATATCCTTCATCTGTTTAGTCAGTTGGCTACTCAGTAATGTTGCCAAGGCAATAGTAGCAGGATCTAGAACTATAGTTGCAGTCAGGTTCGGAGGAGGGTCTAGTGGAGGAGGAGGTGGCGGCGGTGAATCTCGTGGTGATGGTGTCGATGAATGAGGTGCAGAAGTCTGTGGAGTAGGTACCGAGGTCGGTTGTCTTCGGGGCGGCATTCTGATCAAAACCAAAAGATATTGGTTAGTGAAGTGATCAAATGCAGAAGACACAATGCAATCCTAATTCTTATGTTCACTACATGAGGGTCCCGAGCCGGCGGGGTTGGATCGGAATCCCCGTCGGGCGGAAGGTTCTCGGGGCGCGATATCGTGAGTGATAATTATGATGATCAGATTTTTTTACATAGCATCAATGTAAAGAATAACTAAAGCACAATAGCATTAAACTAGGATTACAAAGTTAAATTACAATATCAATGTTTAGTAATTTAACTAAGTAAACCTATCAAAAGAATCAAATGTATCTATCTTGTATCTGTACAAGATATCAAAAGTGATTTGCTTCTGTAACAAAATGTGTGCTTTCCAAAAGTCTACTAGGTCCTCTATCTGAGCATCCTAGTATGCAGTCCTGAAGTCTGAGCCTATTCCTGTGCATTACCTGAGAAAGCATGTAAGAAAATAAAGTCAACACAATGGTTGGTGAGTTCATATAGTTTTAGTATTTGAAAAATAGTTTTGCAAACCTTCTCGGTAAAACCTTAACCTCATTAACAACACCTGTATCATCCAACTAGGTATGCTTATATATAGGGCATACCCCCGAGTCGAGCCTACAACCCGCCTAGACGCCGTCCCACCACATACTAAGTCACATAGGACAGTGTTGTTAATGTTAATTAAGCATTTTACCTACCATTCAATTCCAACTTAGATTCAAGCATCATGTTTATAAGTTTGTGATATCAACCCAAAAGTGTTCACGAATCCCCTAGGTAACAACCTTAATATCATTAACACCACCTGTATCATCCAACTCGGTATGCTTATATATAGGGCATACCCTTGAGTCGAGCCTACAACCTGCCCAGACGCCGTCCCACCACATACTAAGTCGCATAGGACATTGTTGTTAATGATAATTAACCGTCTTACCCTCAATCCCATCGTAGCTTAAGTGTTCTGATCGTAAGTTTCCACACGCACAAAGTAGCATCTGAGTATCAAGTTTAAGAGGCACCATTATGGACAGCTGAACACCCTAAGGAGTTCAGCATCCATCCATAACGGTCCTAGGTATAACTCGTGACGTGTTATGATAGAGAAACCCTCAAGCTGACACAAAGTCAGCAAGAAGAACCCAATTCATTCTAGTCACTTGTCATAACCATGGATGAATCAAGAAGAACACTAAATGACTAGTAGTGGTTGACACCTAGGTCAACACGCGGCGGCCAATCAGTCTGTCTTACATGATTCTGACGACAAAGAGCACTGATGACTAGTAGGGGTTGACACCTAGGTCAACACGCGGCGGCCAACAGTCTGTCTTACAATGTCTTATAGTTTAAGCATACAAGTTTAAAGCGTTCACAAAGTTTCACTGATGACTAGTAGGGGTTGACACCTAGGTCAACACGCGGCGGTCAATCAGTCTGTTGTCTGTGCATTCCAAGTATATCAAGTATTCATGTGTTTTCAAGCATTCCAAGTATATCAAGCATTCATTTGTTCCAAGCATATCAAGTATTCAAGCATTCACGTGTTTTAAGCCTTCCAAGTATATCAAGCATTTATGTGTTTTAAGTATTCCAAGTATATCAAGCATTCAAGTGTTTTAACTATTTCACGCATATAAGTCTTTATAGCCTTTTAAGCGAGTAAGTCTTTCTAAGCATATAAGTTTTCAAGTTTAAGTTTAACCAAATGAGTGTAAGTGTAAAACGACTTAACATCTAGATTAAGAATGTAAGATCGTAACTTTTAAAATAATTACATAAAGTATTAGTATTTAGAATAAGCATTTATAGTTTTAGTTTTCGAACGAGTGTATTAAGAATTAGCGTTTATTGTAAGTGTTTCAAGCCTTAGCGTCGAGTATGTAACTTAAGCATAGAGATTATAATATAAACATTAAACGTATGGTCTAAGCACATAACTTATAGCATAAGCATTTAGCCTATAGTTTAAGAGTATAGTCTATAGCACAATCATCGAGCGTATAGTTTAAGCCTACAGCTTCATAGCATAAGTATCAAGCATAAGGTTTAAGTATCAAGTTTATGTCATAAGCGTCAAGCATAAAGTTTAAGCTTCTAGTATGTAGCATAGGCACCAAGCATATAGTTTAAGCATTCAAGTATACATGACTTCTCAAAGTAAAAGTTTCCAAACATAAGCATCCATGTAAGCATCATGTTCATGTTTAAAAGCATTAAATAACATTTCAATAATTTCTTAAAATGTATAACACGCTTCTCAGTCCCAAAGTAAAACAAATAAGTTTGAAAAGGGACAAATGAACTCACTTTGTGTCTGAAGTGGTTGACTATGTAAATACAAGAATACACGCGTTCGTTGTTTTGTTTGTAGTAATATTCACGATCCTGTATAGATTTCATGTTGTTTGCAACTTATAAGTACCAGTTTTAATGATTCGTGTTCATATATGTGTTAGCCCTAAAGTAGGCTAACAATTGCGAGTCTCGGTCTTTATTCGGCCCCGATTTTCCATTATTGGTTCTAATAATGCTTAATCATTTTAAGTTTGAGTTAGTACGCTTATCTTTGCCTTTAATCCAACCGTGTGTAAGCTCATCATGTTTTAAGTATCATTAGTGTATAAAATCCGAGAATTATACCACCTTTGTAATAATTAGAAGTTATACAAAACGTTCATGTTTGTTGACATCAACAAGTTGGTTTAGGTATTTTGTTTTCCATTTATTGTACATGGGTCGAATATTTAGGTTGGGCCATAACGAGTGGGCCTAAGTAATCCCTTGGGCCCATTGTGTGTTCTTGGGCCGATTTAAGTTGTATGTGGGCCAAATAATAAGTGGGTTGAACTACGTGTGGGTCAATTGAGATTGGTCATGGGCCGAAGTGATCACATGGTCAATTCAATTGGGTTGGGCCGGTTAAATTCATGGTGGACCAAGCAAATGACTATGGGCCGAAGACTTGGGCTGTTGGGACACTTTTTGTGTATGTGAACCGTGTATTGCCTCGGCTGAAAGGAAAATTGGGTTCGGCTCCCATGCAGCGAACCTCATGAAGTATAAGGGGTTAGGTTCGGCCAAGTGTTTAGAACTAGTAGGATTCGGTTCTAGCCATAGGTTCGTTCACAATTGGTTTATAGGGTTCGTGAGCATGGTAATATATTAGGTTCGGCTAGGAAGGGTTACAAGCAAGGTTCGCCGAGGTTTTATAAATACAAGGTTCGTGGAGTATAGCATGGGTTCGTTTAGGTGAAGGTTTGCAGTAACCAGGGTTTAGCCAAGGAGTGTGTAGGTTCGGCAGTGGCTAGCTTCTCCTGAAGAGGGGTTCGCCGGTGTGATGGTTCGGCTGAGTTCCAAGGGTTCGCGAGCATGCTTGCAAGGTTCGGCTAAGTCCAGGTCGACGAACCTGTTCATCATTTTTGTTGAGCAAGCTGTTTTCTAGGGTTGTTCACACATCGTGAGTGTTCCAGAAAGGTTTATCGAAGGTTTGTGGGTCGATGTGTATGGTGGTTAACAAGCTAAGATAGTGTTCTAACAACAAGGGCCGAAAACCCTTAGTTTCTATGTGGTTCAAAGCTTCATACCTCGAAAATAGCCGGGTAAATCTCCAGATCGGTTGTACTTCGGTGTAGAGGGAGTCGAGAGCTTCGCGTGGACACCATGAACGCGTGATTTCGTCAAGAATTGAGCTAGTTATGGAGGTTTGAAGGTGTGATCTTTAGAGAGAGATGGACGGGAAAGAGTTTTAGAGAGAGAGATGCTAAAAATGAGATGGATTCATCTCATTTGAGGTTTATATATCCCACGGGTATTCGGGTTCGTTTCGGTTGTTTGGTTTTAGTCTCCGTTGCATTTCCGGATCGTAACGCGCGTTTTTTTGTAATTTAAATAACAAGACTTTATTTTAAATATTTAGAAGATGGTTATTTCATATTAAATATTTTAAATATTATTATTCTTGAATCATTTATCGAAATTTATTATTTCACGCGTTTCGTTAACTTTTCGCGTAATTTACGTATTTTAATTAAAATAGTTTCTTTTAAATTTATTTCTGATGAGTTTCAAAATTGTAAAACAGGAAATATTATATTTCCTTATATTTATTATCGTTCGTATCGTCTTTGTTTTCGTTTCGTCAGAAAACGTCACTTACGCGCGTTTTCGTACAGAGCGCTAACTGTACGAACACGATCGTACGTTTCACTTTCTGTTTTTGTTTTCTACAGTTCAGTCATCATTTTAGATCGTTAAACTTTCAGAGCTATTCGTACAGATCGTCACCTGTACGAATAATTCGTCGGTTTAGCATTCTGTAACAACAACTATTATAGTTTCGTTCTGTTTATCCTCGCATACGTTTATACATACTAGTGTGTCAATTCTGTGTTGTTCTGTTCTGTGTGTCAATTCTGTGTTGTCTGATATGTTTCTGACTGTTAAACCCTAAGGTTTTAAATCAGATTTCAGACAATCACATAATAGTTTAGTGTTAAGCCTCAAGTATAAACAGTATCAACATAGTTTCACGTAATGTGTACCTGAGTTACTGTGCACTTTAGTGTGCAAATTACTGTTTCGGTAACGATTCTGGCATAGATGTTACAGTGGCACTAGCTCGTGCCTACATTGACGTTTCCGAAGATCCGTTCGTTGGCAACAACCAAACGAGCACAGAATTTTGGAGACGCGTTAGAGCCTAGTTTTTTCGGCAATGGGTCGTGACTCCTACCGGACGAAAGAACATGATTTCCGACAAATGGCGCGACTTACATCGTAATGTCGAGAAATTTAACGGCATATGGGTTTAACACCACAACAGCCGTAAAAGCGGTGAGAACGACGAAACGGTCATGAACGAGGCGTTGATGACCTATGCTCAAGAAAACCGACCATTTTCTAATATCGCGGCATGACAAGTTATGAGAAAATCAACCAAATGGCATCCCGTCCCTATGTTACAAACTTCGAAATGGACGAAGACGTCATTGTCCGGAAAGTACACGACCACTCAATCCGACTCAACCGGTCGATGTTTTGTTAACTTAAACGAGTCGGATGAGGAAGTCGAATTGGACATGCCCCCCACCCTCTTCTCAACGTTCGCCAGGTCGAAACACAAGGGTAAACGAATACAAGCCTCTGTCTTCAACCGATTACGAAGAAACATTGGAGATCATCTCCGAGTCGTTACAAAAATTTGTCGAACTTAGAGGAGAAAAAACAATACATCAATGATATAAAATTGTTGTGGACTCCAACCGATCACTTAACCGGTCGCGCTCGTGAAATGACCTAGAAGACGAAGGATCGGATTTTGAAACGATATAATATGGATTAATTTATGCAATTTTTTCTTTTATTTTGTAATATTAATTTTCTTAATAATATTATGTCTTTTTTTAATTTAATTTATAATTAAAAATAAAATTCAAATAATAAAATATTGAATAAAGGTGGTGATGACGTGGAGTGATGGATAACATATGTAAAGATGATGTGGAGTGATAAAGGGGTGCTGATATTGCTTTATTATGTGGAGCCTCCATGGAGTGATGGGTGATGCGTAACACATAACGTTATCATCAAGCCCTCATCATTCTATGTAGATGACACATAATAAACCAACATCATCACCCTCTTATCAGTCCACATCATCATTACATGTGTTATCATCACTCCCCATCGCTTCCCTATCAATCCACATTATCACCACCTTTCTTCAATATTTTATTATTTGATTTTTATTTTTTTAATCAAAAATTGAAATAAGAAAAGACATAATATTATAAAAAAAATATAAAATTACAAAATAAAACCAAAAAAATTACATAATAAAAAAAATTACATAATAAAAATACATAAAAAAAATTAATCCATATTATATTGCTTCATAATCCGCTCCTTCATCTTCTTGGCCATTTCATGAGCATGGCCGGTTAAGTGATTGATTGAGTCCACAAAAATTTCATATCATTGTTATATTGTTTTTGCTCCAGTAAGTCGACAAATTTTTGTAACAACTCGAAAATGGTCTCCAACGTGTCTTTGTAATCAGTTGAAGACGAGGCTTGTGGTCATTTTCCCTTATTGTTTCGACCAGGCGGACGTTGAGGAGAGGGTGGGGGCATGTCCATCTTGACTTCCTCATCCGACTCGTTTAAGTTAACGAAATATCGACCGATGGAGTCAGATTGAGTGGTCGTATATTTTCCGGACCATGACGTCTTCATCCGTTTCGAAGTTTGTAACTTCCGGACGGGATGCTATTTTGTTGATTTTTTCATAATCTGTCACGTCGCAATATGAGTAAATGGCCCGTTTTTATCCAACATAGGTCATTAAAGCTTCGTTCATGACCGTTTCGTCACTCTCATTACTTTTTCGATTGCTGTGGTGTTGAATACATACTCCATTAAATTTCACGACTTTACATTGTAAGTCACGCTATTTTCCGGAAATCATGTCGTTCGTCTGGTAGAAATCATGACCCATTGCTGAAAAAAAAACTGTGCTCTAACGCGTTTCAAGAATTCCGTGCTTGTTTGATTGTTACCAACGAACGGATCTTCGGAAACATCAATGTAGGCACGAGCTGGTGCCACCTCCTCAACTTCTAACCATGGAGTAATGGTCGGTTTTGTTGTTTTTTCGGGCATCGCCTTTCGTCTGTGCCTGCGTCGCGATGTAGCCGGTTGGGGGTCGGTTGTGCTTTTGGAACCACGTCAACGTTGGGTCCGGTTGGGTTTTGGAAACGTTGTCAAAACGGGTGAACTTTGATTGAAAAACGGTTGTTGTGGGTAGCAATTTGAAAACGTTAGAAATTGGTTCGGGTTATTTGTATCGATTTGAGGATGATAACAATTAATAAACGGGTTTAAAAACGGGTTGTTTGGATCCAGAGTGTGTAGAAGTTTTTGAACATATGAGAGTTGAAATTTTGGAAGAGTTTTGAAAGATTAAGAGAATATGTAAGTGTTTTTGATTGTGTGTTGAATAAGTTTATATAGGGTTTAATTTTTTTAACTCAAACGACTATATTATCGTTTTTATTTATTTATTTATTTATTTTTCTTTGGCTTCCAATGGTCACGGGTGAGAGGGCTCACGCCTCCACCCTTCACGCCCCCTTCACGCCGGTGTATATTGAGGAAGGGCACCACCGGTCACGCCCCCATCACACACCATAAAACATACCCTAATGAAGTGTTAATGATCAAGCAACGACAAGAAACAATGAGAATAAATGTGAACGTGAGTATTCTATTCGTTGGTAAGAAACAATGAAACGTGGAACAATGGCTACCGTGTATATATATTGTCACATGGTGATCGTTAACTCTAACCTTGGAAAAATACAAGTACTAGCTCGTGACTCGTAACTCATGACTTGGGAAAAAGAAATTAAAAGGAAAAAGTAAAATAATAAACTCAATTATAATAATAATAGTTAGTAACACCATTAAAATAATAGTTACTAACACCAGAAAAATAATATATATATATAGGGATTTTACCTTGTAAAAACTTGATTTTGAAGAGAAAACTCTTAAGCGATATATAAATCCTTTATTTAAAATCTTAAAAAGAAATGTGTTCAACATTAACTTACCTTTGTGCATCAAGAAAAACATTACCTATTTACCTCTGTAAAAATTTCCTGTCATTTGATGTATTTCCGTCGATAACTATCTTCACCAATAGATTCGGCCATCAGTAAAAGTAAAATAGTTATGTAGAGATAGACTTGTAGATATTTGTAGATAAAAAAAACATGTGTTTCCCAGTTTCCCTCACCAAGTGATGTGGGTTCAAACTTTGCATTTTTGGGTTTTGTGACAAGATTACGATAGATTAGATGCTGGTAAAACAAGTAAAGTAGTTATTCTAAAACAGTTGGATATGTCTAGTGACAAACTCACAACTAAATAAACTTATATAGGTGTAATCAATGAAGTATTTAAATTAATTTAAGAACACAGTAATATTAGTTTAAGTTATATGCTTTATTGAGATGTATGATTAATACAACCAAATTGCTATAGTCTTGTGACATCAAAGTGTGTAGCCTTTCTAGATGGAGGTTTGTCTAAGATGAACATTAGTCTAAAAGTAGATTTACATTGCTCTAGTCTTATGACATCAAAGTGTGTTGCCTTTCTAGATGGAGGTTTGTCTAAGATGAACATTAGTCTAAAAGGTTACATGGTGTTTAATTTGGGGCTCTTTGGTTGCCACTTAACATTGACATGTTGCCTTTCAAAAATTACATAAAAAGACTAATAGCCTTTTATTGTAATATATGTTTATTTTTTTAATGACTGTGAAAACCTACTTACATGGTAAACCCCAAGGTCCTTCTCAATATCCGACTAACCGAGAGGAACATGTAAAACGCGGCTGCAAGCAAGAGGGTTGGTGACGTACCAATCTTTTAACTTACCAATCTGACCGATGAATGGAATATCTGACTATTGACGTACCAATCTTTTAATCTAAAATATAAAAATACACCCCCCATACGGTGGTGTATCGGGTGTATTTTTAAATCTGACCGTACCATTCATCGGTCAAACATCAGAACCACGAGATCAGGAGGCTATTGACGTACCAATCTTTTAATCTAAAATATAAATTTAAGTTGCACAATATGATATTAAAAAATCATCAACATTTGTTAGTTTATTTAAAAATTTAGTTGATTAGTTTTAGTATACATGTACTTCAAAATACTAGTTATTAACCTCTAAGGAAGTAGTATAGTGATTAACGGGGAGGAGAAACAATTTATAGAACTTAAGTTTTATTTAACACTTAGAACGACTTTCCTTAAAGATCACCAACTCACCTGGATGAGATGATGATGATGAGATGATGGCTGCCCACCAAGATGACGATTTAGTATTTGACGACGAGGCTACGGAGCTCCTGCATCACGAGTGGCTGCAGTTCAAGTTAGGCAAGGCTGCCGCTGTTCGGTACCGTCTGCTACGGATACTCGTCGGAGCCGAGGCACCATAGATTGGGCAGTTCTAGCTTGAGGCTGGTCAGGCTGAGCAGGCGAGGGCCATACTAGGTAGGACACACCCTGGACCCGTCTGTTTGATACAGCGGATCTCCTTACTTACCGGCTCATTACAGTGGAGTTTCTATCGACGTTCCGCTACCGGGATCATCAGGCGCCCGTTGTTGACCAGGAGGAGGAGCCGCTGGCCGACATCGAGTTCTTGCCATGCAGTCAGCATTTCGAGATGACGATCGAGAGATTTGCCGTGCTGATCGGCATCTACTACGATTTGGAGACGGTTACAGACGCCTACATTCAGGGGCGGATGCAGGGAGAGGACGGTGTGATGAGGGCGTGGTGGCCTCAGATCTCCACAGTCTAGTTTCAGAGCCACTGAGTCCGAGCTGCGATGATTCGGGACCCACTTATCAGGTACATCCACAGGTGCATCAACATGACTATATCCACTACTAGAAAAGTGAAATACTTCCTACAATTTTTCCTACAAAATACCAACAATCAGAATTTCTCGCTAGTTTGCGACGAATTTCCTACAAAAAATTGAACAAAAAAACCCTCTAAATTTTCCTACATTTTTCCAACACGATAGCCACAAAAATAATTTTGTCGTAATTTTGTAGCAAAATGCAAGTATCTTCTGACAGATTTTTGACCAATTTCCTACAAAACAATACATTTTATTTTACTTCTATGTTTTGTCGGAAAATTATAGGAAAATATCAAAGACTTTCTACAAATTTCCTACAAAAACCAATTTTATTTATTTTTGATTCAACAATTTTAAAGTTTTGTCGGAAAATTGTAGGAAACTATCTAGATTTCCTACAAATTTCATACAAAAAGAATTTAATTTTCTTAATTTATTTATTTTGTTTAGTATTATAAGTAACTTTTATATATATTTTTTAAAAATTTGCAGGAAAATTGTAGGAATATATCTAGGCTTCTAACAACTTTTTTACGAAATTTTTTTATGTTTTTTCGGAAAAATGTAGAAATAGTTAGGTTTCCGAAAAATTTTCCATAACACTATTTTTTAATCAGTTCATACAATTTAAAACTTAAGGTAACTTATTAAAGCAAAAAAAATATTTACGTATTGTTGGACAATTGTAGTAAATTATCTAGATTTCTTATAAATTTCACACAAAAGAAGTGTAAAGACTAATAAAGGTTGATGCTCACCAAACTTTCTATTTTGTCTAAGTATAAGTGCTACAAATACTAATACTCTTCGGAAGGAAGAAGTTACTCTTCGGAAGCAACATTACTTCCGAAGGATAACTTACTCCTACCGAAAGGTGTACAAGACAATTGCTTCGGAAGGATCAGCATGTAGTAGATTCAAAGCTTCAGAAGTTGCTTCCGAAGAACAAAAGCTTCCGAAGACATTCCTCTGTTGACAAAGACTTCCGAAGAGATTCCTAAATCAAAGACTGTAGCTGAGCGCTTTCAAAGTACAAAAGGGACTGACACAAGACATGCTGGTATGAGTAAAGACAAAGACAACATGTAATTAGTCAGACAAACACCTTACTTCTCCCATGCTGCATTAAATGCAAAAGATCATCTGAAGCCTTGAAGATCAACAACATTAAATGTGTTTTGTATTTTATTAGTACTTTGTAAAGTCAATGTCTATTAATGTAATGATGATGACTGAGTTCTTAGCGTGTTAAGACATTCAACATACTAGAATAAGCTTTACTTTATGTATTGTCTAGTATACCCAACTTGTATTCCTAAGTGTATACGGTTGTAGCCTAGGCTATATAACCTTCCATTGTATGTTGTTTTAAGTGTGCTTGTACATGTACGCTTATTACTTTGAGAGAAATATATCCTTGAGCTTGAAATTATTCTTGTGTTCTTATTTTCGTTCAAAGATTATTACTTTGTCATTTGAATGTTTGAGAGATTAATCTAACAGAACATTCCGCATCTGTTAAAGTATAGAAAGAAATACTTGTGAAGTGTTGTTTAGATTAAGCAACTCGATCCTACAAGAAGCCTTTTATTTTTCTTTTACTTTGTTATTTTATTTATTAAACAAGGTAACTTAAATATCTAATAAATTACAAAAAGTGCGTGTTATTTATGTACATGCATATGTGTTAGTACATATTAAAAGAACTTTGGCTAATGAATAGTATTTTCTTTTACTTTTAGACTTTGTGGTCACCAGTTATTTTCCTTGAGAAAGAGATACGCTTCTTTTCACAGAAGCATCAATGCTCAAGCAATTTCTTTGATGTGTCGTTCAACTCCGCTAGTTCGAACCATCAGTTTGGTATAAGTTTGAGCTTTTACCCTTAAAACGAGTTTGGAAATGGACACAAATTAGTTTATGATGGCTAGACAAATTATATGGTTATTACATTTACTAAATTATGGACTTTTAGGATGGTTTCAGCCTGCAGGTATGCAGGATAACTTACTTTCAGTATGGTCCTTACATCACTTAACAGAATAACTTACCCACTATGATTGAACTTTTTTTGTTTGGTTACAAGGAATGGCTACAGCCAACAGGCATGCATAATGGAGTCCAATTTTTGGCTGTTTTGTTTGGTTAAAAGAGTGGTGCCAAATTAAAAAAAAAATGTGTTGTAACTCGTGGATTATTTTATCATTTCATTTTTCTATTACAACACTTACTAAGGTTCGAGTGAGTAGTGAGTTTTTTGAACAACCCTACTTTGATCATCTCGTGTCTAGGCGCGCTATTTAAACGTGGCAATTAAATAAATATGAGGAAGTTTTTTAAGATAGAATGATTTGCAGGTACCATAGATGGGATAGATGGGAGGTGTCTATTTAGAGCAATAGCCCATATAGTTTGCTTGAGAAATGGACGTGGAGCTCCTGATTTGCTGATAAAGTAAGAGCCTAAGTAAACCAATTTTGACTTTTTTGTTTGGTTGCTATAATGTCAAGTATGACACATGTTGGTGATGGTCACATTGTGATGCCAATTGGTTGTGCAGGTTGTCAATGAGCTTATAAATAAAAAGAAAAGAGTGAATGGTAAGTTTTCGACTTTCTTTCCACTATTCAGCTTCCATAATTGTTTTAGTTTGTATAGAAGAAACAAAAACTTATTTTTTTATCATATTTTATTAAGGTTTATTAAGTTTTTGAATGTATTAAAATAAATCAACCAGCTGCAGTGTGTACCACGTTTTATATTGTTGCTGTTATTTCATCATGCGAGTTTTCTACTAGTATATTTTATGTGTTTAAAGCATAAGTTAATATTTTAGTTTCTTAAAGAGGATTCATGTTTGACATGTTTAAATAGAAAGTTGATAATTATAATTTTATAAAGTATGAAAACATGCATTAATTATATATCTTTAACATATTATAGGTACAACTTGTTCAATCCGAGTTAGAAAAACAAGCTCGACAAAATTTGGAAAACCACTTGAGACAAATGGAAATAGAATGGGAACAAGAGCGGGCCAAACGAGAATAAGAGCGGATCAAATAAGAAGACTTTAAAAAAACAAATGCATGAAATTATTAAAAAATTAGCTCATAATTACTTTCTTGTTTATTATGTGGTTGATATTTTTTTTATTGTTGAAAGATTATTATGTATTAAAGTACGTTTCTAAATTTTTTTTAAAATTCTTTTTGGATTTTTTTTGTTGAATATTTAAATTTTTAATTATATATATATTTTCAAATATTAATAGTTGGGAAATTTGTTTATATTGTAAGAACTTTATTGGTAGATTTAATATTTAAAATAAAATTTAAATTTTGTCGGAAATTTTTAGTTGTATTTAACATATAAAATTAAATTAAATTGAATTAACTTTTGTAGGAAAGTCATTGCTATATATTAGAATGAAATTTAAACTTTGTAGGAAATTTATTGGTATATTAAATATTTAAAATAAAATGAAATTAATCTTCATAGGAAAGTTGTCGGGATATATTTGATGGTAAATTGCTGGCAATTTGAAAATATTAATAAAAATTAAACTTCGTAGGAAAGTTGTCAGAAATCACCGACCAAATTCCTTTGTAGGAAAATCATAGGAATAATTGTAGGTATCACGTAGGAAAATATTTTCCAAGGGGTTTTTTCCCACAAATCTTTTTGGTCGGAAATTTGTCGCTAATGTGTATTTATGACAAATTTCCTACGAATATCTTGGTCGGAAATTTTTTTTTGGTAGTGATCAGCACGTGGACAGAGTCAGGAGTGGGTGACGACGCCAGATTTGTTTTATCTTCGTTCATTGATGATCGGGAGGCCGTGCAACCTTGCACGTTGCTTTGCTTTGTACTTTGTCTCCTTCTATCACCGACAGGAGCGCGATACTTTATGGAGTGGAGCGTATGTGACACACATCGCACATACTAGAGGCGTCCTCCGTTTTCATAAGGATCTGACAGCGATCCAACCCCGTAAGCTGGATCGTCGAACGATCCTGAATATGAGCTGACATCCAGGGTGTTGGCTTGCGCTTCATTGGATCAGAAGGTCGTATCTACCAGCCAGCCCAGATAGTCGTCGCACAGCAGCAGCCGCACCAGGAGCAGGCTCACAGGAAGATTCCAGGCCCTGAGCCGATTCGAGAGGAGCACGTCCAGTCACCATCACAACATGAGCAGCCACGGGACCCACCGGAGCATCCACCGCACATCTACCATGCGTTGCGCCTCACCGAGCCACTCGAGGCGTTGTTGTATCGTATGGTGTCACAGACTGACGAGCTAATACAAGATAGCCGTCGTTGGGATGCACAAGACACACGCATCTAGCCGTCGTTCAGGGCGATGATAGGCTCTTTGATGTATCTCACAGCAAGCAGGCCAGATATCATGTTTGCAACTTGTGTCTGTGCAAGATTTCAAGCCACTCCCAAAGTCTCACATTTACTGGCTGTGAAAAGAATTTTTAGATATCTCAAAGGAGCACCAAATCTAGGATTATGGTATCCTAGAAATGATGACTTCCAGTTCATAGCTTACACTGACAGTGATTATGGAGGGTGCAACATCAGCAAGAAATCCACATCTGGAGGATGTCAATTTCAAGGATCCAGGATTGTATCGTGGCAATGCAAGAAACAGTCATGTGTTTCTACTTCTACTGCCGAAGCAGAATACATAGTTGCTTCTAGCTGCTGTGCACAAGTCATTTGGATTCAAAATCAGATGAAGGATTATGGAGTGGATCTGTTCAATACTCCTATTCAGATAGACAATTCAAGTGCAATTTCCATCACCAATAATCCTGTAAAACATTCCAAGACCAAGCACATTGACATCAGATACCATTTCATCAGAGATTGTGCAGAGAAAAAGTTAATTCATTTAGTCAAAGTTGATTCAGAACACAACTTGGCTGATCTTTTCACCAAGGCATTTGATGAAGGAAGATTCAGGTATTTAATAACAGCCATTGGAATGATTAACTTTGAATAAGTGAAGAAATAAGGAATAAATGATTCTTCGGAAGATAAACTCAACTTATCTTCTGATAAAAGATAGGTTTAGTCTTCGGAAGCATTATTTCCTCCTTAGTCGGAAGGTCTAACACTTCAGAAGCTGAATTACCTTCTGAAGAAATACTCTTCCGATACATTAGCTTTGGAAGCATAATATTCTGAAGGTACTCTTCAGAAGAAGGTGTCTTCCGAAGAACATTTTGCATGATGAACTTATTTAACATTTCAGAAGCAGTGCTTCCGATATATTAACTTTATACTTCCTAACCATTGCTTCTGATATTTCAGAAGTAGTGCTTCCGACAGTATAAACTTTATACATCGGAAGCAAATCTCTTCTGAAAAACTTTTTGGTTCTTAAACTCCTTCCGAAAGCTACATCTTCGGAAGCCCCCCTCTTTGTCCTTAATAAATTTTGAACATTTATTGTGAAACCAGCT
This sequence comes from Mikania micrantha, assembly GCA_009363875.1. Taxonomy (NCBI): domain Eukaryota; kingdom Viridiplantae; phylum Streptophyta; class Magnoliopsida; order Asterales; family Asteraceae; genus Mikania; species Mikania micrantha. Next base: position 67,585,500 of record CM018680.1, on the reverse strand, counting down.
GTTAACGGAAGACCTTTTTCTGACATCCGGATCTCAAATTTAATGTATCTATATATTAAATGCTGAAATCCGAAGGTATAAATAGGTCTCCCGCTCATTCATCTTCTCTCACCGTTTCACTTCAAAATTGTCTTTCTTCTTTCTCTCAAATCGTAACCTAGAAACCGTCAATGGAAATGGATCTTCTTGCCTTCAAACCTGCTCACAACGTACCTGCGGAGTTATCAGCAGAGCATGATGCTGACTTCGCACCAATCATCTCTTTTCTTCAAAGAATCAGGTATCTCTTTGCACTCACTGTTCAGCCCCTGGTGTATGAATCTCATCACCAACAATTTTGGGCATCTTGTTCTGTTTCTTCTTCTTCCAATGGTCGGACTCTTGATGCCACCATTGATGCTCATCCTGTTTCGATCAATGTGGAGACCATCTGTCGGCATCTCAGACTAAATGATGCCGGTGGAAAGGTCTCATTCAAAAAGGATGAGGTAGCATCGACATTTCAGTCGATAGGGTACGAAGGTCCTCTCCCTTCAACAACCTATTTGAAGGGTAGAGTGTCCTATAATTACAAGTACCTCATACATTTGTTCCTTCACTGTCTTTCCAATAAAGCTGGTGGTTGGGATCAAATTCCATCTGACTTAGCTTCGGTTATTCATGGTTTGGTCTCCAACCAACTGTTTAACTTCTCTGCTTTTATTTTTAATAATTTGGTTGACAATATTTCGTCACCAAAGAAATTTTGTATGTACCCCAGGTTTTTGCAACAGATCTTTAATGAGGAGTTGGGCACTTCCCTCACTCTCACTGGGAATACATACAAAATGCCCTTGGTTTCTTCCAAGGTTTTTGTACAATTAAAGAAGAAGGGTGCTCAGTTTTCTGGGAAATTCACTCCCCTTCTTCCATCTATGGAGTCACATACTCCTGAAGGTGACAGCTCTGTTAACCTCACAGAAGCTGAACCGACACCTTCCACTTATGTTCCTCACCCCATAAAGATTACTTACAAACACAAACGAACCCCTGTGCAACTCTCTACAGTTGCTCAGGCTCCTTCTACTGATCCCAAAAGGAAAAAGGTAAAAAGGACTGCCAAGGGCACAGTCCTACCAAAGGTGAAAGCCACACCACTTGTTGATCCACAGGTTCTTCCTCTGGAACCTGTGGCTGCCCTTACCCAGCCTGAAAGCCCTCAGCTTATGTCCCAAAACATATCTGAGAATATTCAAAGGGATAATCCTATTCTTGGGTCTGCTTTAACCGAAGCAACTCAACTAGATCAGAGACTGTCTCCCAAGTCTCCAGGTTCTTACCGCCCAGAAATGCCCCCCACCCATACTTTTACCCAGGCTCAAGGAGCTTCTGCAGCAACTGTGGAGGAACCACTCTCTCTACTACCCAAACCTTAATGAGAGTGGTCACACAGTTACAGGCAAGGTTTCCTGACCCAGAGCCTATTCTATCAGAGGTTGGCCCCAGTAGTTCTGAAGGGGTCAATGCAGGTGAGGCTGCCACTACTGTTGATCTTAATCAAGATCCACAGGACAGTGGTACAGGCAATAGGACCTCACCTGCAGCAACCTATGTTGGGGAGGACTTCTTTGAAGCCCTTCTTAATGAAGGGAATCCAGGGAGCCAAGAAACCACTTCTGGTGGTCGAGGTGCAGGAGCTAGGCTCAGTACTCCATCGACCAAGGATTCCACTCATGTGGATGAGGGCACCAGAGAACAGGAATTGACGGCTAAAGTTGTAACACTCCAAGCCAGGGTGGCCTCCTTAGAAGCTGAGGTTGCTGCCCTGCAACTTGAGATCCAGAACAAAGATGCTGCTATTCTGGATCTCAAAAGGCGTCCCCTGGTTACTTTACATCAATTTCATCCTGATCCTGATACAACCACATTCATCTCCCCTGATGCTACCAAAAAGGGGGAGAATGCACCCGCTGCAGGGTCAGGACCAGAAGCAAGAAAAGAGGAAGGTGCAAAGGAAGTTAACCCGTCCATAGTCACTTTGACTGATGAATGGGATGACTTCTTGGGCACTTACTTTCAAGTTTCTTCTACTTCCTCTTCTTCTTCTTCTGAGGATACTAGGGAGGTTGCCAAAGAGACTGAAAAACAAACACCAAATGTCTCTTTGGAACCTCTGTCCCCTTCTGGGACTAAGTCTCAAGCTGAGACTCACTTGTCCCCTTCTTGGACTAAGTCTCCTTCTGAGACTGCAGCCCAAGTTGCCATGGAAGAAGCTACTCAAGAAGAACCAATATTCATGGAACCTGGGTCCCCTTCTGGGACAAAGGCTGCCGAAGACCTCTCCTCCTCTCCTGAGCCCCTTGTGGAAACTAATAAGGAATCATCTAAGGTGATTGGTCAACTGGAGGAGACAGTGAATGCTGAGGTTAACTCCGAAGCTGCAGCTGCTTCCGAAGGCCCAGTCTTTATTGATGATTCCTCCACAGAGGAGCTAAGTGCCAATGAACCAACTGGTGAGGCAACAAGAGACACTGCCTCTGGGTAAAATTAACTGCTGATGACAAAGGAAAAAGGAAGCTAACCCCAGAGGAGTAAGCAGAACAAGAGGAGAGGATTCCCAAAAAGATGAAGGGCCAACCAGACACTTCTGTGAATGAAGAGCACATCAGACTCTGTGCTCTTCTTGAAGAAAAAGGATATAATTTTGATGAGGTGTTTCTCTGGTCGGTGCCTAGATTGACTGCCGAGCTGGACAAGGTGCAGCAGCAAGAACAGGCTGCTGCTACATCCAAGGCTCAAACTATCCTTACAAAGAAGCAAAAGGAGAAGGCCTACAGATACAAGAACAAAGCCTTTCTCCTAAATTATGGCTTCCATGCTCGGCAGCTAGGCCCTATGAAGAACTCAACCATGGATATGCATATCAGAGATATCAAGGCTAAAATTTCCAGTGGTGAGTTACTTCCAATTGAGCAAATAAGGGCTCAAAAGGCAAGCCTAATAAGAGGCTTAGGCTTAGGGGAAGGGGTAAGAATAGAATTCCCCCTCTCTGGCGCAGGAATAAGACAGGGTGAGGAAGTCATGTGTGGGGAAGTAACAAAAGCCATGTTCCCCAACATGTTTCCTATCAACCCTAAGGAAGAACAACCATCTCCTCCATCAAGTCCCTCTATGGACAACATGCCAATCTCTTCAGTGTTCAAGGGTACCAAGACTGCAGGAAAACTACCATCTCAAATCCCTGACCCTGAGAGACAGACACAGGATGATGAGAGGAGAACTGAACCCTCAGATGTTGGTTCACAGCCTACTGCAAAAACAAGTGCAGTAGTAGGGTCTAGTGTGGAAGACCAACAAGCCAGAGATCAGAGGAGTCAAGCTACTGCTCAAGCCAGACCAAGATTTACAAGAAAAAAGAGCATAGCCAGAAAAAAGAGAACATCTGCTATCTCCTCTGACTCTGAGCCAGAATCACCTCCCCCAGGATCAAAGGCCAAACCAGGAGCTTCAATGCCCAAAGATCATCCAAAGGATCTATATGATTCACAACACCATCATACCTATGTCCCTGTTGTAAAGTGGAGCTACAGTAGACTTCACAAAAAGTTTACTCTCACTCTGAGCAATGGAGGAATAAAGGTTGTGAATTTGGTGCAGTTGTTTGCGTTGGCTGCACCCTTTGTCTTTGATTTGGAGAAGCTTCCTCTTGAAAATCCAGACGAAGGACAAGAAGGGAGGCAAGCAGTCAGATGGGCAAAGGCAAGGGCTCAGGTCCTGAGGGGAGAAAAGAAAGTAAGAAGGATTCCATAGGAAGTTTTGGTAGCATCAGCCTAGGGGGAGACTGTAAAGACTAATAAAGGCTGATGCTCACCAAACTTTCTATTTTGTCTAAGTATAAGTGCTACAAAGACTAATACTCTTCGGAAGGAAGAAGTTACTCTTCGGAAGCAACATTACTTCCGAAGGATAACTTACTCCTACCGAAAGGTGTACAAGACAACTGCTTCGGAAGGATCAGCATCTAGTAGATTCAAAGCTTCAGAAGTTGCTTCTGAAGAACAAAAGCTTCCGAAGACATTCCTCTGCTGACAAAGACTTTCGAAGAGATTCCTAAATCAAAGACTGTACCTGTGCGCTTTCAAAGTACAAAAGGGACTGGCTCAAGACATGCTGGTCTGAGTAAAGACAAAGACAACATGTAATTAGTCAGACAAACACCTTACTTCTCCCATGCTGCATTAAATGCAAAAGATCATCTGAAGCCTTGAAGATCAACAACATTAAATGTGTTTTGTATTTTATTAGTACTTTGTAAAGTCAATGTGTATTAATGTAATGATGATGACTGAGTGTCTTAGCCTGTTAAGACACTCAACATACTAGAATAAGCTTTACTTTATGTATTGTCTAGTATACCCAACTTGTATTCCTAAGTGTATACGGTTGTAGCCTCGGCCATATAACCTCCCATTGTATGTTGTTTTAAGTGTGCTTGTACCTGTACGCTTATTACTTTGAGAGAAATATATCCTTGAGCTTGAAATTATTCTTGTGTTCTTATTTTCGTTCAAAGATTATTACTTTTTCATTTGAGTGTTTGAGAGATTAATCTAACAGAACATTCCGCATCTGTTAGAGTATAGAAAGAAATACTTGTGAAGTGTTGTTTAGATTAAGCAACTCGATCCTACAAGAAGCCTTTTATTTTTCTTTTACTTTGTTATTTTATTTATTAAACAAGGTAACTTAAATATCTAATAAATTACAAAAAGTTCGTGTTATTTATGTACATGCATATGTGTTAGTACATATTAAAAGAACTTTGGCTAATGAATAGTATTTTCTTTTACTTTTAGACTTTGTGGTCACCAGTTATTTTCCTTGAGAAAGAGATACGCTTCTTTTCACAAAAGCATCAATGCTCAAGCAATTTCTTTGATGTGTCGTTCAACTCCGCTAGTTCGAACCATCAGTTTGGTATAAGTTTGAGCTTTTACCCTTAAAACGAGTTTGGAAATGGACACAAATTAGTTTATGATGGCTAGACAAATTATATGGTTATTACATTTACTAAATTATGGACTTTTAGGATGGTTTCAGCCTGCAGGTATGCAGGATAACTTACTTTCAGTATGGTCCTTACATCACTTAACAGAATAACTTACCCACTATGATTGAACTTTTTTTGTTTGGTTACAAGGAATGGCTACAGCCAACAGGCATGCATAATGGAGTCCAATTTTTGGCTGTTTTGTTTGGTTAAAAGAGTGGTGCCAAATTAAAAAAAAAATGTGTTGTAACTCGTGGATTATTTTATCATTTCATTTTTCTATTACAACACTTACTAAGGTTCGAGTGAGTAGTGAGTTTTTTGAACAACCCTACTTTGGTCATCTCGTGTCTAGGCGCGCTATTTAAATGTGGGAATTAAATAAATATGAGGAAGTTTTTTAAGATAGAATGATTTGCAGGTACCATAGATGGGATAGATGGGAGGTGTCTATTTAGAGCAATAGCCCATATAGTTTGCTTGAGAAATGGACGTGGAGCTCCTGATTTGCTGATAAAGTAAGAGCCTAAGTAAACCAATTTTGACTTTTTTGTTTGGTTGCTATAATGTCAAGTATGACACATGTTGGTGATGGTCACATTGTGATGCCAATTGGTTGTGCTGGTTGTCAATGAGCTTATAAATAAAAAGAAAAGAGTGAATGGTAAGTTTTCAACTTTCTTTCCACTATTCAGCTTCCATAATTGTTTTAGTTTGTATAGAAGAAACAAAAACTTATTTTTTTATCATATTTTATTAAGCTTTATTAAGTTTTTGAATGTATTAAAATAAAGCAACCAGCTGCAGTGTGTACCACGTTTTATATTGTTGCTGTTATTTCATCATGCGAGTTTTCTACTAGTATATTTTATTTGTTTAAAGCGTAAGTTAATATTTTAGTTTCTTAAAGAGGATTCGTGTTTGACATGTTTAAATAGAAAGTTGATAATTATAAATTTATAAAGTATGAAAACATGCATTAATTATATATCTTTAACATATTATAGGTACAACTTGTTCAATCCGAGTTAGAAAAACAAGCTCGACAAAATTTGGAAAACCACTTGAAACAAATGGAAATAGACTGGGAACAAGAGCGGGCCAAACGAGAATAAGAGCGGATCAAATAAGAAGACTTTAAAAAAACAAATGCATGAAATTATTAAAAAATTAGCTCATAATCAATTTCTTGTTTACTATGTGGTTGATATTTTTTTTATTGTTGAAAGATTATTATGTATTAAAGTACGTTTCTAAATTTTTTTTAAAATTCTTTTTGGATTTTTTTGTTGTATATTTAAATTTTTAATTATATATATATTTTCAAATATTAATAGTTGGGAAATTTGTTTATATTGTAAGAACTTTATTGGTAGATTTAATATTTAAAATAAAATTTAAATTTTGTGGGAAATTTTTAGTTGTATTTAACATATAAAATTAAATTAAATTAACTTTTGTAGGAAAGTCATTGCTATATATTAGAATGAAATTTAAACTTTGTAGGAAATTTATTGATATATTAAATATTTTAAATAAAATGAAATTAATCTTCGTAGGAAAGTTGTCGGGATATATTTGATGGTAAATTGCTGGCAATTTGAAAATATTAATAAAAATTAAACTTCGTAGGAAAGTTGTCAGAAATCACCGACCAAATTCCTTTGTAGGAAAATCATAGGAATAATTGTAGGTATCACGTAGGAAAATATTTTCCAAGGGGTTTTTTCCCACAAATCTTTTTGGTCGGAAATTATTCGCTAATGTGTATTTATGACAAATTTCCTACGAATATCTTGGTCGGAAAATTTTTTTTTGGTACTGATCAGCACGTGGACAGAGTCAGGAGTGGGTGACGACGCCAGATTTGTTTTATCTTCGTTCATTGATGATCGGGAGGCCGTCCAACCTTGCACGTTGCTTTGCTTTGTACTTTGTCTCCTTCTATCACCGACAGGAGCGCGATACTTTATGGGGTGGAGCGTATGTGACACACATCGCACATACTAGAGGCGTCCTCCGTTTTCATAAGGATCTGACAGCGATCCAACCCCGTAAGCTGGATCGTCGAACGATCCTGAATATGAGTTGACATCCAGGGTGTTGGCTTGCGCTTCATTGGATCAGAAGGTCGTATCTACCAGCTAGCCCAGATAGTCGTCGCACAGCAGCAGCCGCACCAGGAGCAGGCTCACAGGAAGATTCCAGGCCCTGAGCCGATTCGAGAGGAGCACGTCCAGTCACCATCACAACATGAGCAGCCACGGGACCCACCGGAGCATCCACCGCACATCTACCATGCGGTGCGCCTCACCGAGCCACTCGAGGCGTTGTTGTATCGTATGGTGTCACAGACTGACGAGCTAATACAAGATAGCCATCGTTGGTATGCACAAGACACACGCATCTAGCGATGGCTCGATCGGCCGGAGGATCTTGTCCAGTGGACGATGACGCATGTCAGAGCGTGCACGATGGGACGGGATACAGTTTACACCGTTACCGAAGTCAGAATGGAAGGATTCATCAGGAACCAGGACTTCAAAATCTGGAAGTCTGTTCTTGAAGGTCCTTACATTCCTACAGTTGCTGCTGCTGGAGCTGGGGGAGCTGCAGTACCAAAAGACCCATCTATGTACTCAGATGAGGACTACAAGAAGATGGAAGTTGATTCTAAGGCTCTTTGGCTCATTCAGATGTGAATACCGAACTCCATTATACATGCATTCAAGAAATGCAAGAGTGCTCAAGAACTTTGGAACTCTTTGAAGCAGATGTATGAAGGATCAGATGATGTCAAAGAAAACAAGAAGGATATGCTAAAACAAAAGTTTGAGAACTTTTGTCAACAAAACAATGAGAATATGTCATCTTAGTACCTAAGGTATGTCCAACTTGTAGATGAATTAACTACTGCAGGTGTGATACTGGATAATCAAGATGTGCCCAGAAAATTTCTGAGATCTCTTCCAAAGGCATGGAACATTTATTCAGTTACAATCAGAAGAACAGAAAACCTGAAAACTCTAACTCTAGGAGAGTTATTTGGTATTCTCAGTGCTTACCAGATGGAATTAGATGCCCAAGAATCTAAAGTTTCCCATATATCATCTAGTTCAGCTGCCCTTTATGCACCCATCAACAATCCTCCATACCAGAATTATCAACCTATCTATCATCCTACTTCTACACCCATTGTCACATTTCCTGAAACTCTAAATGCATCAAACACACACTCAAACCCTATCTCTAACCCAACTCCACTACCAACCTCTGGGCAAGGAGCTTTTATGGCAGAGGAAACCAACTACTTTCATCTGTGCCAAGAAGACTTGGATGGCATTCCTGCAGATGATCTTGAGGAGATGGATATAAACTATCAAATGGCCATGATCTCCTACAGAGCAAAGAAGTTTTATCAAAGAACCGGCAGACAGTTTAAAAAGCACAATATGAAGACTGGGTTTGGGCTCGACAAATCTAAACTTAAATGCTTCAACTGCCAGCAGTTAGGACATTTTGCCAGGGAATGCAAGTCTTCAAGCACTCAGCCATCAGCTTCTGGGCAACCACAACAAAGGCCATCAAGCTCAACAAACAATGCAAACATTGCGTAACAAGACTTTTCAGATTGGAGCTTTCAAGCTGAGGATGCTTCCATCTCCAACAGTGCATTAATGGCAAATGACTCATCTTCCTCAAGCAAGGTAACTGATAGCATGTGCACACCTGAATGCTTAGAAACATTAACTGTTTATAAAAAGATAAATTCTCAACTCTGTAATGAGCTTGAGTCTTTACAAGTTGCCAAGGCAAATTTCTTTGAAGCTGAAAGAAATTACAAAGAAAAGATTGAAGAAATGGAAAAGACTATTTCAAGTTTAAAACATGAGGACACTAACAAACAGTGTCAAATTAAAAAATCTTTTAGAAAGACTAACCACTGCCAAGACTGAACTTGTATTGGCTGAGTCTTACAGAGACAAATTTCTAAGCCAAGGTGAAAAATATGAAAAACTGTTTAGAATGAGTGATACATCTGAGCTTGTAAGAAAGATGGAGCTGGGTTGGGTTATAACAAAATGGAGCCTCCATCTGCTTATACTCCTATGGTAGAAATCAGATGTAAACCAATAACAAATCTAGTGCATGATGATAAGTTAGACATGCACAAGGTAGATCAAAGTGATGACCTCTCTGATCCAGACCAAAGTAACTCAACATGTTCAGATGAGAGGGATACTCCTATCAAACCAGAAATAACAAAATCAGCTTTAAGAAATAAGAAAAGAACCAAGAAAACTAAGAAACATTCAACAGTTTTTTTCAAAGCCAAAAACACAGGGAGTATCTCATCAGATGAATATGTCACTTGTCCATCAGACAAGTCCAAAAGGGGTATATCCATGGAGAGAAAGGTCAACTTTTCAGGAAAACAGGCAAATCCTAAAGCCAACAAGTTTGTTGGAACATCCAAATCATCACTCTCTGAGGATCAAAGCTCAGCCTTCATCAAAAGAGATCAGCAGCAACACTCTCCCAACAGTCAAACTATATGTCTGATGTGTGGTGAGAAGAATCACTTTGCTGCTGATTGCTTCTATAATCCAAGAAGCAGAATTCTCTCAGAAACACAACAAAGAGGAAGAAAGAAGAGCTGGAGCAAGTCATCTGTTTCTTCGGAAGAACCAGAAAGAAAATCAATCAAGAAGGTGTCGGAAGCAAGCACTTCCAATAACTGGAAGAAACAAAACAAGAAAGCTTCCAGGAAGAAAGCTTCGGAAGGAAAAGAAAGGAAAGCTTCCGATGGAAAAGGAACCTCGGAAGCTCATAAAAATAAGGCTTCTAACAAACAAAAGAAACCTTTTTCCTTCGGAAGTAGACTATCGGAAAGAAAAGGAAAAGTAGCTTCCGATGACTATCAAAGGAAACAGAGTCTTCCGACAACTCATAAAGTAAAACAAGTATGGAAGAAGAAGGAATCAACTGATAAACCATCTCTCTTATCAGAAGCAAGCACGTCATCTGTTCCACCTAGGATGATGTCAAAGAAATTTACTTATAATGATGCAAATGGAAAACCCAAGACCACATGGGCTTGGGTTCCCATCAGAAACTAACTCACTTCCGGTCATATGCAGGGACAGTAGGAATCAAAAGGCAACTTGTGGATAGTTGACAGTGGCTGTTCCAGGCACATGACAGGCAACAAGACTCACTTGCATAAATATGAACCTTTCTTTGGAGGGTCTGTTGCTTTTGAAAGTGATCCAGTGGGAGGTTACATAACAGGTAGGGGCACAATCACTAATGGTAAGGTAAGCTTTGAGAATGTGCATTTTGTAAAAGAACTTAATTACAATTTACTAAGTGTATCACAGGTGTGTGATCAAAAGCACAACATGTTGTTTACTCAGCATGAATGCATTGTCCTGAAACCAGGATTTGTGGTACCAAATGATCAAATTCTGCTCAGGGCTCCAAGAAGAAACAACATGTATATGCTAGACATGAGCACAGCTGCACCTCTTAGTAATATAAGTTGCTTTGTCTCAAAAGCTTCACTTGATGAATCATCTCTTTGGCATAGAATACTTTGTCATGTAAATCTCAAAAATATGAATAAACTTGTCAAAAATAACTTAGTAACTTGATTACCAACGAAGGAATTCATATGTGTTGACAAATGTGTTGCTTGTCTAAAAGGTAAGCAACACAAGTCATCACATCATGCCAAAGAGATAAATTCTATAACAACAGTTCTGCATCTGCTACATATGGACTTGTTTGACCCTACAAGTGTAAAAAGTCTAGGTAGAAAGTCATATTGCTTGGTGGTTACTGATGATTTCTCTCGGTATACCTGGGTATTCTTCTTGAGTACCAAGGATGAAACTGCTGAGATCCTAAAGTCATTCATACTTAGGGTGGAGAATGAAAGTGACCACCATGTAAAAATAATTAGATCAGATCAAGGAACAGAGTTCAAAAATCATGTTTTAAATTCATTCTGTGAATCTAAAGGTATAACAAGACAATTTAGTGCTCCTAGGACTCCACAACAAAATGGTGTTGCTGAGAGAAGGAATAGGACACTAATTGAGGCTGCAAGGACTATGTTGTCTGATGCCAAACTTCCAATAACTTTTTGGGCAGAAGCAGTCAATACTGCAGAAGCAGTCAATACTGCCTGCTATGTTCAAAATAGAGTATTGGTAATTAAGACACATGGTATGACTCCTTATGAAATTTGGCATAAGAGAAAACCATTTATTGGATTTCTCAAACCATTTGGATGTCATTGTACCATCTTGAATACTAAAGATCATTTAGCCAAATTTGCTAAGAAATCAGCAGAGGGCTACTTTGTTGGGTACTCTTCACATGCTAAGGCTTATACATCAAAGCTTCCAGGATTATTGAAGAGTCTGCAAATGTTCAGTTCAATGAACATACTCTTAATAAACCTGGAACAGGCCCTGATTGGTTATTTGATCTTGATAGCTTTACATCTGTATTTAATCTGGTGAAAGAGTATGTTCCAGTTTCTCAGTCAGCTACCACAGACACCTCTAAAGGCACAAGAGAAGATGACTTTCGTGTTGAACTGCCAATAGCTTCAAGACAAATCTTGGCAGAATCCACTTCAGCACAAAATGGTGTTTCACAGACTGAGACAACAAACACTTCTCAGGCAGGTCCTTCAATTGAATCTACTTTTGGTTTACAACATCAAGAAGAAGTAGGAAGTCCATCAGCAGAGGCAACCAATCTGGAAACTACTTGTCCCGGAGAAAACCAACCCACCACAGTCCAAATTCAGAATCCACAGGATATGCCAGAAATTCAACTTGAGGTAGTACTTCCTAACCTTGAGTCAATCAATCTGGATGAAGTTTCTCAATTGGATGTGATTCCAAGAAATCGAATTCACAACACTCATCCAGTTGAGAACATTATTGGAAATGTTGAAGAAGGAGTAAGAACAAGAAGCTCTATGCATGAAGCAAATGTCTGCTTGTTTTCCTGCTTTCTATCCCAAATTGAACCTAAGAAGGTTACTGAGACATTAAAAGATAACAGCTGGGTAGAAGCTATGCAAGAGGAGCTTCTTCAGTTTCAAAGACAAGAAGTTTGGAAGACTTGCCCTTTGCCTAAGGGAAAGTATGCCATTGGAACCAAATGGGTGTTCAGAAACAAGAAGGATGACAAGGGTGTTGTCATAAAAAACAAAGCAAGATTAGTTGTACAAGGTTACACTCAAGAGGAGGGAATTGACTACGATGAAGTCTTTGCACCTGTTGCAAGAATTGAAGCCATCAGAATCTTTTTAGCATTTGCAGCTGCCAAGAACTTCAAAGTGTTTTAAATGGATGTCAAAAGTGCCTTTCTCTATGGAAAGATTGAAGAGGAGGTATATGTGTGTCAGCCTCCAGGTTTTGAAGATCCAAAGTTTCCTGATCATGTCTGTAAGCTTGATAAAGCTCTCTATGGGCTGCATCAAGCTCCCAGAAAATGGTATGAAACTTTGTCTTCCTTTTTGTTGTCTAACAATTTCAGGAGAGGAACAATTGATAAAACTCTCTTTTTCAAGAAGTCCAATCAACATATCATGCTAGTTCAAATATATGTTGATGACATCATTTTTGGTTCAACTAATGAGTCTCTCTGCAAGGACTTTGAATCACTAATGAAATCCAAGTTTGAAATGAGTTCAATGGGAGAACTCACCTTCTTTCTTGGGCTACAAGTGAAACAAACTCCTACAGGGATTTTTATTAATCAATCAAAATATGTCAAGGATATTCTTGAAAGATTTAAGATGTCTGATTGCAAAGCTCTGGGAACTCCTATGTCCAAGACAACATCTCTTAGCCCTGATCTTGAGGGGGAGGATGTTGATCAGCACCAATACAGGGCGATGATAGGCTCTTTGATGTATCTCACAGCAAGCAGGCCAGATATCATGTTTGCAACTTGTGTCTGTGCAAGATTTCAAGCCACTCCCAAAGTCTCACATTTACTGGCTGTGAAAAGAATTTTTAGATATCTCAAAGGAGCACCAAATCTAGGATTATGGTATCCTAGAAATGATGACTTCCAGTTCATAGCTTACACTGACAGTGATTATGGAGGGTGCAACATCAGCAAGAAATCCACATCTGGAGGATGTCAATTTCTTGGATCCAGGATTGTATCGTGGCAATGCAAGAAACAGTCATGTGTTTCTACTTCTACTGCCGAAGCAGAATACATAGCTGCTTCTAGCTGCTGTGCACAAGTCATTTGGATTCAAAATCAGATGAAGGATTATGGAGTGGATCTGTTCAATACTCCTATTCAGATAGACAATTCAAGTGCAATTTCCATCACCAATAATCTTGTAAAACATTCCAAGACCAAGCACATTGACATCAGATACCATTTCATCAGAGATTGTGCAGAGAAAAAGTTAATTCATTTCGTCAAAGTTGATTCAGAACACAACTTGGCTGATCTTTTCACCAAGGCATTTGATGAAGGAAGATTCAGGTATTTAATAACAGCCATTGGAATGATTAACTTTGAATAAGTGAAGAAATAAGGAATAAATGATTCTTCGGAAGATAAACTCAACTTATCTTCTGATAAAAGATAGGTTTAGTCTTCGGAAGCATTATTTCCTCCTTAGTCGGAAGGTCTAACACTTCAGAAGCTGAATTACCTTCTGAAGAAATACTCTTCCGATACATTAGCTTTGGAAGCATAATATTATGAAGGTACTCTTCAGAAGAAGGTGTCTTCCGAAGAACATTTTGCATGATGAACTTATTTAACATTTCAGAAGCAGTGCTTCCGATATATTAACTTTATACTTCCTAACCATTGCTTCTGATATTTCAGAAGTAGTGCTTCCGACAGTATAAACTTTATACATCGGAAGCAAATCTCTTCTGAAAAACTTTTTGGTTCTTAAACTCCTTCCGGAAGCTACATCTTCGGAAGCCCCCTCTTTGTCCTTAATAAATTTTGAACATTTATTGTGAAACCAGCTGTTAACAGAAGACCTTTTTCTGACATCCGGATCTCAAATTTAATGTATCTATATATTAAATGCTGAAATCCGAAGGTATAAATAGGTCTCCCGCTCATTCATCTTCTCTCACCGTTTCACTTCAAAATTGTCTTTCTTCTTTCTCTCAAATCGTAACCTAGAAACCGTCAATGGAAATTGATCTTCTTGCCCTCAAACCTGATCACAACGTACCTGCGGAGTTATCAGCAGAGCATGATGCTGACTTCGCACCAATCATCTCTTTTCTTCAAAGAATCAGGTATCTCTTTGCACTCACTGTTCAGCCCTTAGTGTATGAATCTCATCACCAACAATTTTGGGCATCTTGTTCTGTTTCTTCTTCTTCCAATGGTCGGACTCTTGATGCCACCATTGATGCTCATCCTGTTTCGATCAATGTGGAGACCATTTGTCAGCATCTCAGACTAAATGATGCCGGTGGAAATGTCTCATTCACAAAGGATGAGGTAGCATCGACATTTCAGTCGATGGGGTACGAAGGTCCTCTCCCTTCAACAACCTATTTGAAGGGTAGAGTGTCCTATAATTACAAGTACCTCATACATTTGTTCCTTCACTGTCTTTCCAATAAAGCTGGTGGTTGGGATCAAATTCCATCTGACTTAGCTTCGGCTATTCATGGTTTGGTGTCCAACCAACTGTTTAACTTCTCTGCTTTTATTTTTAATAATTTGGTTGACAATATTTCGTCACCAAAGAAATTTTGTATGTACCCCAGGTTTTTGCAACAGATCTTTAATGAGGAGTTGGGCACTTCCCTCACTCTCACTGGGAATACATACAAAATGCCCTTGGTTTCTTCCAAGGTTTTTGTACAATTAAAGAAGAAGTGTGCTCAGTTTTCTGTGAAATTCACTCCCCTTCTTCCATCTATGGAGTCACATACTCCTGAAGGTGACAGCTCTGTTAACCTCACAGAAGCTGAACCGACACCTTCCACTTCTGTTCCTCACCCCATAAAGATTACTTACAAACGCAAACGAACCCCTGTGAAACTCTCTACAGTTGCTCAGGCTCCTTCTACTGATCCCAAAAGGAAAAAGGTAAAAAGGACTGCCAAGGGCACAGTCCTACCTAAGGTGAAAGCCACACCTCTTGTTGATCCACAGCTTCTTCCTCTGGAACCTGTGGCTGCCATTAACCAGCTTGAAAGCCCTCAGCTTATGTCCCAAAACATATATGAGAATATTCAAAGGGATAATCCTATTCTTGGGTCTGCTTTAACCGAAGCAACTCAACTAGATCAGAGACTGTCTCCCAAGTCTCTAGGTTCTTACCACCCAGAAATGCCCCCCACCCATACTTTTTGTCACACCCCGAGCCGGCAGGGTTGGATCGGAGTCCCCGCCGGGCGGAAGGTTCCCGGGGCGTGATATCGCGGATGATAATCATGATGATCAGATTGTTTACATAGCATCAACGTTTAAGAATATCTAAAGCACAATCAAATGATATGTAGGATTACAAAGTTAAATTACAATAGCAATGTTCTGCAATTTAACTAAGTAAACCTAACCAAAAGAATAATGTATATATCTTGTATATGTACAAGATATCAAAAGTAACATGTGTCATCAACAAAAGTTGTGCTTCCCAAAAGTCTACTAGGTCCTCTAACTGAGCAGCCTAGTATGCATATCCAAAAGCTTAAGATTAAACCTGTTCTTCACCTGAGAAAGCATGTAAAAAGATCAAGTCAACACAACGGTTGGTGAGTTCATATAGTTTATAAGTTTAAAAATAGTTTCACAAACCTCCTTCGGTAAAACCTTAACCTCATTAACTCCACCTGTAATATCCAAGTCGGTATGCTTATATATAGGGCATATGTAAGGGAACAAGCCCTAGCCAACATCCCACCACATACTAACCCGGATATGACATTGTTGTTAATAATAATTAAGCATTTTACCTACTAAACAACTCAATCCTCATCAAAGCCTTTGTTATCTGTTTCAATGTTTTCATGTCTAATGTATTCGTACGTGTTAGTTTCTCATCATGTTTATCAAGCATCATAGATTCACACACACATAGTTTAGCAATTACATATCTCCTATAAGCAGACAAAAGCTCTGGAATACCAGTAGTTTAGCAATTACATGTCTCTTATATAGATAACAGCTTAGCATTCAACAAGTTCATGTTTAGCCTTTACATACCTCTTATAAGCGGACAAAAGCTCTGGAATACCAGACGTTCAGCAATTACATGTCCCTTATAACCAGGTAATAGCTCCGTAACGTTACGTTTATGTTTAGCCTTTACATACCTCATATAAGCCGACACAAGCTCTGGAATACCAGACGTTTAGCAATTACGTGTCCCTTATAACCAGGTAATAGCTTAGAATCGATACTTTCATGTTTAGCCTTTACATACCTCATATAAGCCGACAAAAGCTCTGGATTACCAGTAGTTTAGCAATTACATGTCCCTTATAACCAGGTAATAGCTGAGTATCATTACGTTTATGTTATTACATGTATCTCACCCCATAGGTACAAGCTCTGGAATACCAGACGTTCAGCAATTACGTAGTCTATGGTTAGATACATGTATGATGGCCTAGTAGCATGTAATAGTATCAAGTCTCATGTAATTGAATCAAGTATTATGTATTTGTATCATGTCTCATGTAATTGAATCACATCTCATGTAATTGAATCAAGTCTCATGTAATTGTATCAAGTATCATGTAATCGTATCCAGTATCATGTATTTGTATCATGTCTCATGTAATTGAATCACATCGCATGTAATTGAATCAAGTATCATGTATTTGTATCATGTCTCATGTATTTGAATCAAGTCTCATGTAATAGTATCAAGAATCATGTAATCGTATCAAGTAATCTACAATGGATTTTAAGCATCAAGCTTAAAGTAAAGGTTTCCATCATAAGCAATCATGTTTATGTTTAAAGCATTAAAGAACATTTCAATAAAAATGTTTAACATGCTTCTCAGTCCCGAAGTAAAACAAATAAATTTGAAAGGGGACAATGAACTCACCTTAGGTCCGTAGTGTTTTGACTAAATAAAGTATGAATGCACGCTCTCTTGGTTTGCACTTGATATGATGCTCACGTTCCTGAATTGATTTCATAATGTTGTAACTTATGAGTATGTGTTAGTTTGATTTGTGCGCGTATAAACTTTAGTGTTAGCCCTAAAGTTGGCTAACACTTTGTGTTTCGATATTCACTTGCCCCTTAGTTAATTGTCTTTGTTATGACTTCAAGTTCCCACAAGATTTAAGTTACCTTTTATTTGGTAATAAAGTCTTTCATTCAATTTAAATCTCCATAACGATAAATGAGTTTTTCTATATATGAAGCTTAGGTTTTTAGTTGTAATGATAGAACAATTTAACATGTTATTGTTTATTTCATATCCATTGTGACTTAAACCTTGTGGGTCGTTTGTTGGGTCAAAAGATTAACGTGGGCCTAGCATTTTAATTGAGCCAAATAAAATATATCCTTGGGCCGAAAAAGGGCTGTTGGGCCTAGTGACAACATGTGTGTGGGCTGGTTATTGGACTGAACAAGTGTGTATGGGCCATGGTATTAAGATTGGGCCGAGACCATAATGCCACGACCATTGAATCTTCTTGGGCCGTAAATGGTTAAACTACACAAAGGGAGTTGGGCCGAAGTGTGCAGGTGGACCTAGAATGTTGCTGGATCTTATGGGCTGCTATTGGGCCATGTTGTTTGGCCAGTAGTCATACGAATAAAAAGGGTTCGGCTCATGCAAACGTAAAGGTTTCGGCATGGCTTCAGATCAGAAGGTTCGCTGGCTTCCACCACAACCATGCAAGGTTCGGCCCTAGTATAGGCTCCTGCTAGGGTTCGTTCATCCCCCAGGGTTCGCTGCAACTGGAAGGGTTCGTCACCATGAAGGCTCGTCTGATGATGTAGAGTTCGGTTACACAGCATGGTTCGCGAGACATGCTGCTTGGTTCGCTGGTTCAGGGTTCGTGATTAGATGGTTCGGCTCCTGTTGGTTCGTGAGTCGTACATGGGTTTGAGGAGCACCAAGGGTTCGTCCAGGTGTGCACCAGGTTCGGCATTCAGGAGGGTTCGGCCGTAGCCTTCTGTTCCCGAACTCTGTAATCTGTCATCATCTCCGACTTGAGAACCCATTGGATCATCATTCCTAAGGTGTTGTGATGCCCAAATCGATCCTCAGAGATGTAGAGCATGGTTGGTTCGAGAGTTTACACCGGTGAGGTGGGTGTGGTCGAGCAAATGGGTTAAAAACCCTAATTTCAGTGAACTTCACACGCATTTACCTTCAAATCGGCTGGACCAACGTGTAGATCTGCTGTACTTTCCAATAGAGGGCTTCAAGATGATCGTTTAGGCGCAAGAATCACTCGAATCGGGCTAGAAACGAGGGAGATATGAGGGATTGAAGTTTGGATTTTGTAGTGAGAGAGAGGGTTCGTGATCAGCCTTTAGAGAGAGGTAAGATTGCTGAAAAATGAGGAGGAACACCCTCATTGGATGCTTTTATACTCCGGGATGGTTCGGGTCCATTTCGGTTGCTCGGTTTACGATTTTGTCATGTATCCGGCACTTTACGCATTGTTTTCGTAAATAAAATAAAATGAATATTTTAAGATGACTAAATTATAAATATCATTATAAATTTATATAAAATATCATTGCGTATAATTTAATATCGAATTTTAGTATTTTACGTGTTTTAAATAATTATTCGCGATTTAAGATAATAGTTACGTTTACAAAATATTTTATGATGAGTTTCAAAATTGTAAAATAAGAAATATAGTATTTCTTTAAATTTATGATCGTTCGTGACGTTATTCGTTTTCGTTATCGTTTCATCAGATCGCGTCACCATCGCGCGTATTCGTTCGAATCGTCATTCAAACGAACACGTCGATGGTTTGGCTTTCTGATTCTTGTTTTCTACTGTTAAGTTATTATTTCAGAACGTTACACTGTCAGAATTATTCGTACAGATCGTCACCTATACGAATAACACGTCGGTTTAGCATTCTGAAACGACAACTGTTAAGGTTTGGTTTTGTTTAACCTCACATACGTATACACCAAATAGTATCACATCAAGTATTTATGTTTCACCACTGTGTTGTCTGACATGTTTCAGACTGTTTAACCCTAAGGTTTTAGTCAGATTCAGACAATCGTTTAATAGTTACATGCCAATCAAATGTATAAATAGTCTAAACATAGTTTAACGAAATGTGTACCTGAATCACTGTACATGTTTACTGTTACGATCACCGTTCCGGCACGCGTCCGGCACTGATGTTACAGTCTCCCCTTGTTAGAGAAATTTCGTCCCGAAATTTAAGACTCGTTGTTCGGTACGACTTCCTCGGCAAAGAGTTGGGGATACTTGTTTCTCATGTGATCTTCACGTTCCCAAGTAAACTCAGGTCCGCGCTTTGAGTTCCAACGAACTTTAACGATAGGAATACGACTTCGTCTCAGTTGCTTGACTTTACGATCCATAATCTCCAATGGTTCTTCAACAAAACGTAAGTTTTCATCCAATTGAATTTCTTCAATTGGTATGATAAGAGTTTCATCAGCAAAGCATTTCTTCAAGTTTGAGACGTGAAACACGTCATGTACACCACTAAGTTCATCCGGTAATTTCAATCTGTATGCTACAGGACCAATACGTTCGATGATTTCGAACGGTCCCACGTATCGTGGTGTTAGTTTGCCTTTCTTTGCAAAACGGACTACGCCTTTCCAAGGAGAAACCTTAAGCATAACACGATCCCCCACCTGGAATTCCAACGGCTTACGCCGTTTATCAGCATAGCTCTTTTGTCTGCTTCGTGTCGCTTGTAGTCTTTGTTGTATCTGAGCAATCTTGTCTGTAGTTTCTTGAATAAGTTCTGGCCCGGTGATACGATTGTCTCCCACTTCTGACCAACAGATCGGTGACCGACATTTCCGGCCATAAAGAGCCTCGAATGGGGCACAACCGATGCTGCTGTGATAACTGTTGTTGTAGGAGAACTCAATTAGTGGCAAGTGGGAATCCCAATTACCACCGAAGTCTAGAACACAAGTTCTTAACATATCCTCCAGGGTTTGGATAGTACGTTCGCTTTGACCATCCGTTTGTGGATGATAAGCCGTACTCAAGTTTAATTGTGTCCCTAGAGATTTCTGCAACGATTGCCAGAACCTTGATGTAAATCTGCTATCACGATCTGAAATGATAGACAATGGCACACCATGGCGTACCACTATCTCGTCGATGTAAAGCTTCGCTAGTTTATCCATCGTGTAAGTTTCTCGCATTGGCAAGAAATGAGCAGACTTGGTTAATCGATCAACGATAACCCAAATGGTATCATGTCCACTGGAAGTGCGGGGTAGCTTGGTAACAAAGTCCATAGCTATCTGTTCCCACTTCCATAGTGGTATTTCAGGCTGTTCCAGCAAACCAGATGGTTTCTGGTGTTCCGCCTTCACCTTAGCACACGTAATGCATCTACCAACATACTCAGCTATGTCTTTCTTCATACCCGGCCACCAATAAAATGCACGTAAGTCTTGGTACATTTTATCAGCACCGGGATGTACAGAGTACTTGGTTTTGTGTGCTTCATCAAAAATAAGTTTCCTTAACTCATCTACTGCAGGAATCCAGATACGATCCTTGAAGTAAACAAGTCCATCGGGTTTTGTTTCCAAATGTTTCTCCACACCGCAATCTAAGTCTTTCTTCACCACATGAGCCAAGAATGCTATGCACTTCTTTTGCAGACACTTACGCGCTTTTATGCATGATATGATCTTTACGTTTCTCTTGGCTTGATCCCCACGAACTTCCAATACACGATCATCCGTTACTGGAATCCGAAGTAGCTTCTCGGAACAGATGACTTCAACTCGATTGAGTGAGAGCCAATCCATCCCCACAATGATATCGAAACTGCCCAACTCCATCGGTAACAAGTCGATGGAAAATGTATGATCTATAAGTGTAAGTGGGCAGTTCCTAAGTATAGTGCTAACTGTAACTTGTTTCCCATTAGCTACTTCAATAATGTAAGGGGAGTCTAAAGTATCCTTAGTAAGGCTAAGTTGTCGTGCAAAATCAGATGAAATA
The DNA here is from genome assembly GCA_009363875.1 of Mikania micrantha. NCBI lineage: Eukaryota > Viridiplantae > Streptophyta > Magnoliopsida > Asterales > Asteraceae > Mikania > Mikania micrantha. Next base: position 67,564,261 of record CM018680.1, on the reverse strand, counting down.
AAACTCTGGTCTGCACCAGTATCAAATAGTATGGATACATAAGAGTCATGTAAAAGAAATGTACCAGTGACCACATTAGGGTCCTGACGTGCAGCATTGGCTCCGATAACAAAAGCTCGTCCACGAGGTGCTTGTGCTCCAGCTTGCACCTTCTTTGGACAGTTGCGGGAGAAATGACCTGGTTCCCCGCAGTTGTAGCAGTCTCTGTTGTTGTTATTGCCTGGGTTCTGTGGTGGTGGTGGTAGTGCTCTTGTTGCAGTGTTAGTGGCCTGATTTACAGCAACTCGGCACTTGTTAACCCAGTGGCCAAACCGGCCACAATTCGTGCACTTCCTGCATTGAGCACCAACAGGATGATGATACTTGCAGTTTGTGCACTGGGGATATTCCCCTCCATAACCCCTAGTAGTAGGATTGACAGGTGCTGCAGGTGCATGTCGCAGAGGGGTAACGGCTGCATAATTCTTGACAACCTTTTGTTTCTTTTTCTGATGGTACTCGGGCTTCTTCGATGTTGTTTCTTTGGCTTTTCCAGCATCATCTTTCAAGACTCTAGACTTTACCATTACCTTGGTAAGCTTAGCAGAGAGGGAAATGGCTGACTCCAAAGTAGCAGGATATGAACCCAGTACAACGCTTTGTATACATGAAGGTAGTCCTGCCACATAGCGATCAATTAGTTTCTCCAAGGTTGGTACCATTTCTGGCACCAGGGCTACCAGTTCATGATAGCGGTTGGTAAAAATCATATGATCAGCTCCCTTCATCTCATGATTCGAGAGCTCAATCTCCAGTTGTTGTAGTTCATGTTTCGGGCAAAACTCATTCCTCAGAAGAAGTTTAAATTCTGCCCAGGGCATCGCCATTGCTTCATCTCTTCCCTTGGCTCTTATCTGTGCGTTCCACCAAGTCAAAGCTCGCTTGCTGAAAGAACCAGCTGCATAGCGAACTTTGTGATGTTCTGGACAACCGCTGATGTCCAAAGTATTTTCCATTTTCTCAAGCCATTGGATCAGTCCAACAGCTCCTTCAACTCCGGTAAAGCTAGGAGGTTTGCATCCTACAAAGGACTTGTAGGAGCAATCCGAAGTATGACCAGTGTTTCCACTAGCCTCGCCTGTAGTGTGACCAGAAGTGTTGCCTTGTCCTTGAATCCTGTTTATCATCTCTGGGATGACTTCTTTCAGTTGGCTTGTCAGTTGTGTACTCAGTAGCGTAGCCAACGCGATAGTAGCAGGATCCAGTGTCGGTGTATTGCTTGAGCCTGGTGGTGGAGAGTGCGGAGGAGGAGGAGGTGGCGGTGGTGAATCTGGTGGTGTAGGAGTCGAAGAGTGAGGAGCAGAAACTTGTGGAGTAGGCTGTTTTCTTGGCGGCATTCTGATCATAACCAAGAGAATTTGGTTAGTGCAATGATCGAACGCAGAAAACATAATGCAAACTTAAGTCTTAAGTTTTCTACATGAAGGTCCCTAAGTTATAGTCTAGGCCAAACCGTTTTAGTAAATGACCTATTATTCTCTATAACCTTGAGCTCTGATACCAATCTGTCACACCCCGAGCCGGCAGGGTTGGATCGGAGTCCCCGCCGGGCGGAAGGTTCCCGGGGCGTGATATCGCGGATGATAATCATGATGATCAGATTGTTTACATAGCATCAACGTTTAAGAATATCTAAAGCACAATCAAATGATATGTAGGATTACAAAGTTAAATTACAATAGCAATGTTCTGCAATTTAACTAAGTAAACCTAACCAAAAGAATAATGTATATATCTTGTATATGTACAAGATATCAAAAGTAACATGTGTCATCAACAAAAGTTGTGCTTCCCAAAAGTCTACTAGGTCCTCTAACTGAGCAGCCTAGTATGCATATCCAAAAGCTTAAGATTAAACCTGTTCTTCACCTGAGAAAGCATGTAAAAAGATCAAGTCAACACAACGGTTGGTGAGTTCATATAGTTTATAAGTTTAAAAATAGTTTCACAAACCTCCTTCGGTAAAACCTTAACCTCATTAACTCCACCTGTAATATCCAAGTCGGTATGCTTATATATAGGGCATATGTAAGGGAACAAGCCCTAGCCAACATCCCACCACATACTAACCCGGATATGACATTGTTGTTAATAATAATTAAGCATTTTACCTACTAAACAACTCAATCCTCATCAAAGCCTTTGTTATCTGTTTCAATGTTTTCATGTCTAATGTATTCGTACGTGTTAGTTTCTCATCATGTTTATCAAGCATCATAGATTCACACACACATAGTTTAGCAATTACATATCTCCTATAAGCAGACAAAAGCTCTGGAATACCAGTAGTTTAGCAATTACATGTCTCTTATATAGATAACAGCTTAGCATTCAACAAGTTCATGTTTAGCCTTTACATACCTCTTATAAGCGGACAAAAGCTCTGGAATACCAGACGTTCAGCAATTACATGTCCCTTATAACCAGGTAATAGCTCCGTAACGTTACGTTTATGTTTAGCCTTTACATACCTCATATAAGCCGACACAAGCTCTGGAATACCAGACGTTTAGCAATTACGTGTCCCTTATAACCAGGTAATAGCTTAGAATCGATACTTTCATGTTTAGCCTTTACATACCTCATATAAGCCGACAAAAGCTCTGGATTACCAGTAGTTTAGCAATTACATGTCCCTTATAACCAGGTAATAGCTGAGTATCATTACGTTTATGTTATTACATGTATCTCACCCCATAGGTACAAGCTCTGGAATACCAGACGTTCAGCAATTACGTAGTCTATGGTTAGATACATGTATGATGGCCTAGTAGCATGTAATAGTATCAAGTCTCATGTAATTGAATCAAGTATTATGTATTTGTATCATGTCTCATGTAATTGAATCACATCTCATGTAATTGAATCAAGTCTCATGTAATTGTATCAAGTATCATGTAATCGTATCCAGTATCATGTATTTGTATCATGTCTCATGTAATTGAATCACATCGCATGTAATTGAATCAAGTATCATGTATTTGTATCATGTCTCATGTATTTGAATCAAGTCTCATGTAATAGTATCAAGAATCATGTAATCGTATCAAGTAATCTACAATGGATTTTAAGCATCAAGCTTAAAGTAAAGGTTTCCATCATAAGCAATCATGTTTATGTTTAAAGCATTAAAGAACATTTCAATAAAAATGTTTAACATGCTTCTCAGTCCCGAAGTAAAACAAATAAATTTGAAAGGGGACAATGAACTCACCTTAGGTCAGTAGTGTTTTGACTAAATAAAGTATGAATGCACGCTCTCTTGGTTTGCACTTGATATGATGCTCACGTTCCTGAATTGATTTCATAATGTTGTAACTTATGAGTATGTGTTAGTTTGATTTGTGCGCGTATAAACTTTAGTGTTAGCCCTAAAGTTGGCTAACACTTTGTGTTTCGATATTCACTTGCCCCTTAGTTAATTGTCTTTGTTATGACTTCAAGTTCCCACAAGATTTAAGTTACCTTTTATTTGGTAATAAAGTCTTTCATTCAATTTAAATCTCCATAACGATAAATGAGTTTTTCTATATATGAAGCTTAGGTTTTTAGTTGTAATGATAGAACAATTTAACATGTTATTGTTTATTTCATATCCATTGTGACTTAAACCTTGTGGGTCGTTTGTTGGGTCAAAAGATTAATGTGGGCCTAGCATTTTAATTGAGCCAAATAAAATATATCCTTGGGCCGAAAAAGGGCTGTTGGGCCTAGTGACAACATGTGTGTGGGCTGGTTATTGGACTGAACAAGTGTGTATGGGCCATGGTATTAAGATTGGGCCGAGACCATAATGCCACGACCATTGAATCTTCTTGGGCCGTAAATGGTTAAACTACACAAAGGGAGTTGGGCCGAAGTGTGCAGGTGGACCTAGAATGTTGCTGGATCTTATGGGCTGCTATTGGGCCATGTTGTTCGGCCAGTAGTCATACGAATAAAAAGGGTTCGGCTCATGCAAACGTAAAGGTTTCGGCATGGCTTCAGATCAGAAGGTTCGCTGGCTTCCACCACAACCATGCAAGGTTCGGCCCTAGTATAGGCTCCTGCTAGGGTTCGTTCATCCCCCAGGGTTCGCTGCAACTGGAAGGGTTCGTCACCATGAAGGCTCGTCTGATGATGTAGAGTTCGGTTACACAGCATGGTTCGCGAGACATGCTGCTTGGTTCGCTGGTTCAGGGTTCGTGATTAGATGGTTCGGCTCCTGTTGGTTCGTGAGTCGTACATGGGTTTGAGGAGCACCAAGGGTTCGTCCAGGTGTGCACCAGGTTCGGCATTCAGGAGGGTTCGGCCGTAGCCTTCTGTTCCCGAACTCTGTAATCTGTCATCATCTCCGACTTGAGAACCCATTGGATCATCATTCCTAAGGTGTTGTGATGCCCAAATCGATCCTCAGAGATGTAGAGCATGGTTGGTTCGAGAGTTTACACCGGTGAGGTGGGTGTGGTCGAGCAAATGGGTTAAAAACCCTAATTTCAGTGAACTTCACACGCATTTACCTTCAAATCGGCTGGACCAACGTGTAGATCTGCTGTACTTTCCAATAGAGGGCTTCAAGATGATCGTTTAGGCGCAAGAATCACTCGAATCGGGCTAGAAACGAGGGAGATATGAGGGATTGAAGTTTGGATTTTGTAGTGAGAGAGAGGGTTCGTGATCAGCCTTTAGAGAGAGGTAAGATTGCTGAAAAATGAGGAGGAACACCCTCATTGGATGCTTTTATACTCCGGGATGGTTCGGGTCCATTTCGGTTGCTCGGTTTACGATTTTGTCATGTATCCGGCACTTTACGCATTGTTTTCGTAAATAAAATAAAATGAATATTTTAAGATGACTAAATTATAAATATCATTATAAATTTATATAAAATATCATTGCGTATAATTTAATATCGAATTTTAGTATTTTACGTGTTTTAAATAATTATTCGCGATTTAAGATAATAGTTACGTTTACAAAATATTTTATGATGAGTTTCAAAATTGTAAAATAAGAAATATAGTATTTCTTTAAATTTATGATCGTTCGTGACGTTATTCGTTTTCGTTATCGTTTCATCAGATCGCGTCACCATCGCGCGTATTCGTTCGAATCGTCATTCAAACGAACACGTCGATGGTTTGGCTTTCTGATTCTTGTTTTCTACTGTTAAGTTATTATTTCAGAACGTTACACTGTCAGAATTATTCGTACAGATCGTCACCTATACGAATAACACGTCGGTTTAGCATTCTGAAACGACAACTGTTAAGGTTTGGTTTTGTTTAACCTCACATACGTATACACCAAATAGTATCACATCAAGTATTTATGTTTCACCACTGTGTTGTCTGACATGTTTCAGACTGTTTAACCCTAAGGTTTCAGTCAGATTCAGACAATCGTTTAATAGTTTCATGCCAATCAAATGTATAAATAGTCTAAACATAGTTTAACGAAATGTGTACCTGAATCACTGTACATGTTTACTGTTACGATCACCGTTCCGGCACGCGTCCGGCACTGATGTTACACTTTTACCCAGGCTCAAGGAGCTTCTGCAGCAACTGTGGAGGAACCACTCTCTCCCACTACCCAAACCTTAATGAGAGTGGTGACATAGTTACAGGCAAGGTTTTCTGACCCAGAGCCTATTCTATCAGAGGTTGGCCCTAGTAGTTCTGAAGGGGTCAATGCAGGTGAGGCTGCCACTACTGTTGATCTTAATCAAGATCCACAGGACAGTGGTACAGGCAATAGGACCTCACCTGCGGCAACCTATGTTGGGGAGGACTTCTTTGAAGCCCTTCTTAATGAAGGGAATCCAGGGAGCCAAGAAACCACGTCTTGTGGTCGAGGTGCAGGAGCTAGGCTCAGTACCCCATCGACCAAGGATTCCACTCATGTGGATGAGGGCACCAGAGAACAGGAATTGACGGCTAAAGTTGTAACACTCCAAGCCAGGGTGGCCTCCTTAGAAGCTGAGGTTGCTGCCCTGCAACTTGAGATTCAGAACAAAGATGCTGCTATTCTGGATCTCAAAAGGCGTCCCCCGGTTACTTTACATCAATTTCATCCTGATCCTGATACAACCACATTCATCTCCCCTGATGCTACCAAAAAGGGGGAGAATGCACCCTCTGCAGGGTCAGGACCAGAAGCAAGAAAAGAGGAAGGTGCACAGGAAGTTAACCCGTCCATAGTCACTTTGACTGCTGAATGGGATAACTTCTTGGGCACTTACTTTCAAGTTTCTTCTACTTCCTCTTCTTCTTCTTCTGAGGATACTAGAGAGGTTGCCAAAGAGACTGAAAAGCAAACACCAAATGTCTCTTTGGAACCTCAGTCCCCTTCTAGGACTAAGTCTCAAACTGAGACTCACTTGTCCCCTTCTGGGACTAAGTCTCCTTCTGAGACTGCAACCCAGGTTGCAATGGAAGAAGCTACTCAAGAAGAACCAATATTCATGGAACCTGTGTCCCCTTCTGGGACAAAGGCTGCCGAAGACCTCTCCTCCTCTCCTGAGCCCCTTGTGGAAACTAATAAGGAATCATCTAAGGTGATTGGTCAACTGGAGGAGACAGTGAATGCTGAGGTTAACTCCGAAGCTGCAGCTGCTTCCAAAGGCCCAGTCATTATTTGATGATTCCTCTACAGAGGAGCTAAGTGCCAATGAACCAACTGGTGAGGCAACAAGAGACACTGCCTCTGGGGTAAAATTAACTGCTGATGACAAAGGAAAAAGGAAGCTAACCCCAGAGGAGGAAGCAGAACAAGAGGAGAGGATTCCCAAAAATATGAAGGGCCGACCAGACACTTCTGTGAATGAAGAGCACATCAGACTCTGTGCTCTTCTTGAAGAAAAAGGATATAATTTTGATGAGGTGTTTCTCTGGTCGGTGCCTAGATTGGCTGCCGAGCTGGACAAGGTGCAGCAGCAAGAACAGGCTGCTGCTGCATCCAAGGCTCAAACTATCCTTACAAAGAAGCAAAAGGAGAAGGCCTACAGAGACAAGAACAAAGCCTTTCTCCTGGAATATGGCTTCCATGCTCGGCAACTAGGCCCTATGAAGAACTCAACCATGGATATGCATATCAGAGATATCAAGGCTAAAATTTCCAAAGGTGAGTTACTTCCAATTGAGCAAATAAGGGCTCAAAAGGCAAGCCTAATAAGAGGCTTAGGCTTAGGGGAAGGGGTAAGAATAGAATTCCCCCTCTCTGGCGCAGGAATAAGACAGGGTGAGGAAGTCATGTGTGGGGAAGTAACAAAAGCCATGTTCCCCAACATGTTTCCTATCAACCCTAAGGAAGAACAACCATCTCCTCCATCAAGTCCCTCTATGGACAACATGCCAATCTCTTCAGTGTTCAAGGGTACCAAGACTGCAGGAAAACTACCATCTCAAATCCCTGACCCTAAGAGACAGACACAGGCTGATGAGAGGAGAACTGAACCCTCAGTGACTGAGGATGTTGGTTCACAGCCTACTGCAAAAACAAGTGCAGCAGTAGGGTCTAGTGTGGAAGACCAACAAGCCAGAGATCAGAGGAGTCAAGCTACTGCTCAAGCCAGACCTAGATTTACAAGAAAAAAGAGCATAGCCAGAAGGAAAAAGAGAACATCTGCTATCTCCTCTGACTCTGAGCCAGAATCACCTCCCCAGGATCAAAGGCCAAACCAGGAGCTTCAATGCCCAAAGATCATCCAAAGGATCTATATGATTCACAACACCATCATACCTATGTCCCTGTTGTGAAGTGGAGCTACAGCAGACTTCACAAAAAGTTTACTCTCACTCTGAGCAATGGAGGAATAAAGGTTGTGAATTTGGTGCAGTTGTTTGCATTGGCTGCACCCTTTGTTTTTGATCTGGAGAAGCTTCCTCTTGAAAATCCAGACGAAAGACAAGAAGGGAGGCAAGCAGTCAGATGGGCAAAGGCAAGGGCTCAGGTCCTGAGGGGAGAAAAGAAAGTAAGAAGGATTCCATAGGAAGTTTTGGTAGCATCAGCCTAGGGGGAGACTGTAAAGACTAATAAAGGCTGATGCTCACCAAACTTTCTATTTTGTCTAAGTATAAGTGCTACAAAGACTAATACTCTTCGGAAGGAAGAAGTTACTCTTCGGAAGCAACATTACTTCCGAAGGATAACTTACTCCTACCGAAAGGTGTACAAGACAACTGCTTCGGAAGGATCAGCATCTAGTAGATTCAAAGCTTCAGAAGTTGCTTCTGAAGAACAAAAGCTTCCGAAGACATTCCTCTGCTGACAAAGACTTCCGAAGAGATTCCTAAATCAAAGACTGTAGCTGAGCACTTTCAAAGTACAAAAGGAACTGACACAAGACATGCTGGTCTGAGTAAAGACAAAGACAACATGTAATTAGTCAGACAAACACCTTACTTCTCCCATGCTGCATTAAATGTGTTTTGTATTTTATCAGTACTTTGTAAAGTCAATGTCTATTAATGTAATGATGATGACTGAGTGTCTTAGCGTGTTAAGACACTCAACATACTAGAATAAGCTTTACTTTTTGTATTGTCTAGTATACCCAACTTGTATTCCTAAGTGTATACGGTTGTAGCCTCGGCTATATAACCTCCCATTGTATGTTGTTTTAAGTGTGCTTGTACCTGTACGCTTATTACTTTGAGAGAAATATATCCTTGAGCTTGAAATTATTCTTGTGTTCTTATTTTCGTTCAAAGATTATTACTTTGTCATTTGAGTGTTTGAGAGATTAATCTAACAGAACATTCCGCATCTGTTAGAGTATAGAAAGAAATACTTGTGAAGTGTTGTTTAGATTAAGCAACTCGATCCTACAAGAAGCCTTTTATTTTTCTTTTACTTTGTTATTTTATTTATTAAACAAGGTAACTTAAATATCTAATAAATTACAAAAAGTGCGTGTTATTTATGTACATGCATATGTGTTAGTACATATTAAAAGAACTTTGGCTAATGAATAGTATTTTCTTTTACTTTTAGACTTTGTGGTCACAAGTTATTTTCCTTGAGAAAGAGATATGCTTCTTTTCACAAAAGCATCAATGCTCAAGCAATTTCTTTGATGTGTCGTTCAACTCCGCTAGTTCGAACCATCAGTTTGGTATAAGTTTGAGCTTTTACCCTTAAAACGAGTTTGGAAATGGACACAAATTAGTTTATGATGGCTAGACAAATTATATGGTTATTACATTTACTAAATTATGGACTTTTAGGATGGTTTCAGCCTGCAGGTATGCAGGATAACTTACTTTCAGTATGGTCCTTACATCACTTAACAGAATAACTTACCCACTATGATTGAACTTTTTTTGTTTGGTTACAAGGAATGGCTACAGCCAACAGGCATGCATAATGGAGTCCAATTTTTGGCTGTTTTGTTTGGTTAAAAGAGTGGTGCCAAAGTAAAAAAAAATGTGTTGTAACTCGTGGATTATTTTATCATTTCATTTTTCTATTACAACACTTACTAAGGTTCGAGTGAGTAGTGAGTTTTTTGAACATCCCTACTTTGGTCATCTCGTGTCTAGGCGCGCTATTTAAACGTGGCAATTAAATAAATATGAGGAAGTTTTTTAAGATAGAATGATTTGCAGGTACCATAGATGGGATAGATGGGAGGTGTCTATTTAGAGCAATAGCCCATATAGTTTGCTTGAGAAATGGACGTGGAGCTCCTGATTTGCTGATAAAGTAAGAGCCTAAGTAAACCAATTTTGACTTTTTTGTTTGGTTGCTATAATGTCAAGTATGACACATGTTGGTGATGGTCACATTGTGATGCCAATTGGTTGTGCAGGTTGTCAATGAGCTTATAAATAAAAAGAAAAGAGTGAATGGTAAGTTTTCGACTTTCTTTCCACTATTCAGCTTCCATAATTGTTTTAGTTTGTATAGAAGAAACAAAAACTTATTTTTTTATCATATTTTATTAAGGTTTATTTAGTTTTTGAATGTATTAAAATAAAGCAACAAGCTGCAGTGTGTACCACATTTTATATTGTTGCTGTTATTTCATCATGCGAGTTTTCTACTAGTATATTTTATGTGTTTAAAGCGTAAGTTAATATTTTAGTTTCTTAAAGAGGATTCGTGTTTGACATGTTTAAATAGAAAGTTGATAATTATAATTTTATAAAGTATGAAAACATGCATTAATTATATATCTTTAACATATTATAGGTACAACTTGTTTAATCTGAGTTAGAAAAACAAGCTCGACAAAATTTGGAAAACCACTTGAAACAAATGGAAATAGAATGGGAACAAGAGCGGGCCAAACGAGAATAAGAGCGGATCAAATAAGAAGACTTTAAAAAAACGAATGCATGAAATTATTAAAAGATTAGCTCATAATTAATTTCTTGTTTATTATGTGGTTGATATTTTTTTTATTGTTGAAAGATTATTATGTATTAAAGTACGTTTCTAAATTTTTTTTAAAATTCTTTTTGGATTTTTTTTGTTGTATATTTAAATTTTTAATTATATATATATTTTCAAATATTAATAGTTGGGAAATTTGTTTATATTGTAAGAACTTTATTGGTAGATTTAATATTTAAAATAAAATTTAAATTTTGTAGGAAATTTTTAGTTGTATTTAACATATAAAATTAAATTAAATTAACTTTTGTAGGAAAGTCATTGCTATATATTAGAATGAAATTTAAACTTTGTAGGAAATTTATTGGTATATTAAATATTTAAAATTAAATGAAATTAATCTTCGTAGGAAAGTTGTCGGGATATATTTGATGGTAAATTGCTGGCAATTTGAAAATATTAATAAAAATTAAACTTCGTAGGAAAGTTGTCAGAAATCACCGACCAAATTCCTTTGTAGGAAAATCATAGGAATAATTGTAGGTATCATGTAGGAAAATATTTTCCAAGGGGTTTTTTCCCACAAATCTTTTGGGTCGGAAATTTGTCGCTAATGTGTATTTATGACAAATTTCCTACGAATATCTTGGTCGGAAAATTTTTTTCTTGGTAGTGATCAGCACGTGGACAGAGTCAGGAGTGGGTGACGACGCCAGATTTGTTTTATCTTCGTTCATTGAGGATCGGGAGGCCGTGCAACCTTGCACGTTGCTTTGCTTTGTACTTTGTCTCCTTCTATCACCGACAGGAGCGCGATACTTTATGGGGTGGAGCGTATGTGACACACATCGCACATACTAGAGGCGTCCTCCGTTTTCATAAGGATCTGACAGCGATCCAACCCCGTAAGCTGGATCGTCGAACGATCCTGAATATGAGTTGACATCCAGGGTGTTGGCTTGCGCTTCATTGGATCAGAAGGTCGTATCTACCAGCCAGCCCAGATAGTCGTCGCACAGCAGCAGCCGCACCAGGAGCAGGCTCACAGGAAGATTCCAGGCCCTGAGCCGATTCGAGAGGAGCACGTCCGGTCACCATCACAACATGAGCAGCCACGGGACCCACCGGAGCATCCACCGCACATCTACCATGCGGTGCGCCTCACCGAGCCACTCGAGGCGTTGTTGTATCGTATGGTGTCACAGACTGACGAGCTAATACAAGATAGCCGTCGTTGGGATGCACAAGACACATTCATCTAGCGATGGCTCGATCGGCCGGAGGATCTTGTCCAGTGGACGATGATGCCATGTCAGAGCGTGCACTATGGGACGGGATACAGTTTACACCGTTACCAAAGCCACACGTCCACTGGACCATCCGGAGGATCATAGTTTAGTTTGTCTTTTTGTATTTTGTTTTCATTGTATGTACACTCATTTTGTGTGTGTGTGTGTATGTATGTTTGGTTCTTTATTTGTATTGTTTCGGGTTGTGTTTTGTTTTTTTCATAATTACACAACAAACTTATAACGTGTCACACCCTGTGCCGGCGGGGTTGGATCGGAGTCCCCGTCGGGCGAAAGGTTATCGAGGCGCGATATCGTAAGTGATAATCGAAATGATCAGATTGTTTACATTGCACATGACATATAATGAGAAATTTACTACAATAAAATAGAATTACAAAGTTAAATTACATCAGTTAAGTTTATAATTTAACAATGTAAATCTACTATCACATCATAATCTTATATCTTGTATCTGCACAAGATATACAAAATAAACTGTATAATGATGCTTCAAAATATGCAGGTCCAAAAAGCTAGGTCCTCTATCAGATAACCTAGTCCAAAGAAATAACTCTTCAGTTGACCTGTTCGTCACCTGAGAAGTCATGCAAAAATAAAGTCAACACATGGTTGGTGAGTTCATTTAGTTTTATAAAAATGAGTTTGAATGACCTCAATGACCACCTTAACCTCACCATTAACCACCTATATCATCCAATTCAGTATGCTTATATATAGGGCATATGTAAGGGACAAGCCCCAGCCAACATCCCACCACATACCAAACCACATGATATATTTTTGCTGGTGATAATTAAGCATTTCATCTCATGCCTATGATTTCATGATATATGATTCATAGCATTTGATTACCCTGAAAAGTTTACCTTGATCCCCCGAAATGACAACATTAACCTTGTCAACAACCACCTATGCTATCCAATCAAGTATGCTTATATATAGGGCATATGTAGGGGACAAGCCCCAGCCAACATCCCACCACATACCGGACTGCTTAGCATATTGTTGTTAATGATAATTAAGCGTTTCACTCCATTCACCTTTGATTTAGATTCCGATTCCCACAATTCAATTTACCTTTGATCCTCTTGAGTTCATCATAGTTACATGATTTCCCAAAAGCAATTATAGAAATATAATGTTAAATATCTAATTAAATAAATAAACATTTCAATATAACTAAGACATGATGATTGAGCCTTATTTGACTCAATCAGTTAGACTTAGTTGTTGGTGGTTGTCCAAGTTGTACCCTCTCACACGTGACCCATATCAGGCAGAACTCACTAGGAGCCTACCTGAGCGTGACGGGATTTTAATGATGCCCATATCAGCTTGACACAACAGTCTACTGTACATGCCGGGACTTTACGGATATCCTTTGATTCTTTATCTCTTTGATTCTCTTGACTTTGATTTTGATTTCATTTGATAGTTCACGTTATTGCCCATATAGCTTGACTACAAGAGTCTATTATTTATGCCGGGACTTTATGTGTGTTACACGTGGTCTTGATTTCTATACAACTGACATCCACCTTAACTCAAGTATTAATGATTTCATTAGATCTTAATGATTTCATTATTTCAATGATTCACACACATTTATGATTTCTGATTTCCTTGAGTCTCTTGATTTGATCTTTAGAATTCCCATGATTTCACAATGATAATTGATTCTTAATTAGGATCCTTTGTTTTCAGATCACACACTGAATTTGGTTTCTTTGAACATGATCTTTAGCTTTAGTTCCTTTTATTTCACTTTGAATTTAGGTTCTTGAATTTGAGCTTGATGGACTAAGGGTTTGTTTAGAGTTTAGAATTAAAGTATTACTCATGAGAGTAAATTAATTAACTTGATAATTTGTTCGGCATAGTAATTACCTAGACAGGAGTCTAGGGGTATCAACAAACATAAATGTATAACATATAATGAATAAAAGCATTTAAGTAAACAATTTAAATAAAACAGTTTACACATGCTTCCCAGCCCCGCGTTTTAAAACAAAAATGTTTAGAAAAGGGGCAATGAACTCACTTGTGTTGCTCCGTACTGTACTATCACAAAATGCGCGCTCTTGTTTGTAGACTAAGTAGCTTCAGTTCCTGAGTTGTTTTAAAATATTTCGAATATGGTAAGTATACGTATTAGTCGTCGTATCTAGAGTTTGACCTCGGTGTGTGCGACTAAGTGTCCTAAGTACTAGTGTTCTTCTAAGGTTTAATCTAAATGGTCTAGTTCAATTACCCATTTGAAATCCCCCATAATTATTTATAATAATTTACTTTTAAAATTTCACGAAATTCGGGCAGAGTTTCCTTTATTTTTAGTTCAAGTCCAGACAATTGATATTGTCTATTTTACAACAATTTCACAAACAATAATAATCCTTTAATTAAAACATCTATAACTAACTTCCATTTAAGTTTAGTATAATTTAGAAAGTCATTTAATTGAGTTTAAAATAAATTGCAATTCATTTTCTTTTGTCAAAACCTCATTACTTAGCTTGACTTAATAATGAACGTGTGACGGGCTTAAGTAAGCCCATTGGGCCCACTTAGACTCATTGATAGTCTTTGCTTTCCCATGGATCCCAATTCAAGTTCGTTTAATAATTATTGCATAGATAATCAATAAACTAAGTTCGTTATTCACAATCAGTCTTTTCCTAAGGTTAAGTGTTAATATTAAACTAACACCTAATCTTTAAGTCTTTATCATCTTCCAATGATACCTTGATTCATGCTAAAGTGCGTTTGCATGGAATTGAATATCCCACATCATTCCCATACATTCTTAAACTTCACTTCCCAGTCATACGTTCGTTACTATGGTAATTCGATAACTTTTGGGCTCGGTTAACACTCAGGTCAGCGAACCTATGGCCAATATTAGAAGGTTCGGCAACTCTAAAGGAGTCCTAAGGTTCGGCTTCCATTTCTAATGCACAAGGGTTCGGCCAAAAGATTTCGGTTAACACCCTAACTCCAACGAACCTTTAGGGTTCGGCCGTTAGGTTCGGCCTCACAAGGGTTCGCTGGTCATGTAATTGGTTCGTGGTTTCGTAGGTTAGGCCAGTCCATGCAAGCAGGTTCATGGAACCATGTGGTTCGCCACCCTAGGTTCGTGAGACCTAGGGTTCTCAGACATTAGGTTCGTCCCTTCATTAAGGTTCGACTGAGATGATGGTAACAGGTTCGTTGCAGGGAACCATCAGGTTCGGTGCAGGGTTCCAGTCTGGGTTGATAGGTTCGTGGCTCAGAGTGATGCAGGGTTCGTGGATCAGGTTCGTTGCAGTGTCCACAGGGTTCGGCCCTCTCCTTTGGAAGGTTCGGCCATCATCTTCTTCAGCAAAAAGGTTTGGCCGAGGATCACCATTCATGAACCTGCACCTCCACTTTCATCATCGACATTATCTCACTACAAATTAGTCTATGTAGCTTCCTAGGTGTTTCTAATAACTCGTCTATGTGTTTTATAAGTGGATATCCCGATTTAAAACTTCACAAACACAAAGAATCACTAGACTCGTTAAAACCGACTTTAAAATCAAGATTTACCTCAAGTTTTGTGGATGAAGGCTCAAATAACTTGTACTTATTTGATCTACGCAATGAGGGGATTGTCTTGACACCAAAAACTCTTGAAATGGTGGAGAATCGAATGAGATGTTGTAGAGAGAAGGTATTGAAAACTTTCTAGAGTGAGAGAGGATAGAGAGAGAGACGAACCTTGTGAAAGAAGTGGGTTGGTGGTGGTGGGTTGTGCCATTAATAAGCTCATTTAATGTTTTAGAAGCACCCGTTAGGTTCGGTCTCGCTCGGTTTCGCGTAATATATCGTTTCTTAGTCATTTTAGTCACGAAACGACACGACTTATAAAAATAAGATTTATAAAATTATTCTAAGTTGTGATTCCTAATAAATTACCTAAATATCTTTCATTTATATTTAAAATTTATAAATTTTTACTGTCTAAAATCAGATCGTATGGTTATCACGCGTATTCATTCGAATCGTCACCCGTACGAACACGAAAATAACTATACTTTCCAATATTTTTTTCTAATTACCGGACACCATTCAGAACGTTAAACTTTTAGAATTATTCGTACAAATCGTCACCTATACGAATAATCCGTCAATTTAGCATTCACGTAACGATATCCGTGTTGTTTTGTTCTGTAAAGCCTCACATACGTCTATACATAATAAAATCCTAACAAATAATCACACGATGGTTCCGTGTTGCCAGATAATTATCTGACTGATAAACCATGTTTTCTGAGTTTTGTTTCTCTGAAATGATTATGAATTCACTGTTTGATTCATGAAATGATAACAATATATGATATGAATATGAATATACACTGAAATGCATAACAGTTGTAACTGATTACTGTTCATGCTACTGTTGCGATCACTGTTCCGGCACCGGTTCCGGCACTGATGTTACATAACGTTAAAATTAAATTAACATAAACAAACTAATTATAAAATAAAAGTTTAGTTTGAACACATAAATAATTAATATCGTTTAAAATAATAACGTAACAAAATTATAACATTTAAAATTAACATAATAGACGTATATCGTTCAAAATTTAATATAATAAACGTATATCGTTAAAAATTAACAAAATACATATATTAAATTTAAATAAAATAAATAATTTATGTACGGCCCGTACTGCCCTGTACAGGCCGTATAAGGTTACTCCACACCGGTTGAGACTCAAATTGGCTTGTAAAATTAAGTCAAGGCCTTTACGGCCTATATAGGCCTATACAACCCGTCTACAGAATCTGCATTGAATCCATGACATTCCTATAGAATGTTTTGTCTCTACGCTATACTGGTCGTATTGACCAGTATAGGCCTATAGGTTCGCTGGGGTGTTATTATAAAAAAGTGGGGTGTCCAAATAAAATCTCCCTTAATTTATACCCACAAGTTGGAACATGCTTAAGAACAGCAAACTCTAAAAGCTCTTAGTCCATACAACATCTCCTCCTACTACTGTAACCAATGACGAACCTTCTTTAGGGGCTTATATTTTTTCGCCCGTAATATTAATTTTTTTGTTTGAAATATTATTTTTAGTTAAAATAATGGTTTCGTTTCTCTCACTTTAAAAAATTAACATGTATTCTGGCTCTCGTAATTTTTCGCCCACTTAGTCACTGGATGTAACATCGTAACATTAAAAAAATGACATTGTAATATTATATTAAAAGTTACAGACCTGTTACATGGATTTTTGAATAAAAATTAAGTAGCTTCATATCATTTAATAAATTTTATAATCAATTATTAATATTTATAAATAGCAAACTTTGTTATTGATATAAAACACAATACATGATTTTATATTACTATAAAAAAGGAGCATTAGTATGTATTAAAAGTATACTATAAATAATACAATGTTAAAGTTTAATTAAAGAGTGACATGTGACATTTCTTGTAATCAAATATTAATAGTAAGATATTGTACATGACAATCTCTTATTTCTTTTATATTTTTTAATCTATCTACTATAACTAGGTCAAAAAACATAATTTATTCATTCCCTCCTATTAAATAATAATATTATTAAAATTAAATTAGATGATAATTTATTATTTCTTTGTTAATATGTAGTTTACATATATTTTAGTTCTATATTTTTTTTTAACTTTTCCTTTTTTAACTTTATTTTTTATATTAATTGTTAAATATTTCATTGATCCAATCTCGTGCAATACTCGAGTTTTTTTAATATAGTTCATAATATATGTGAAGAGCTACGATATAAATTTTTTCAAAAATTATAATGAGTTATATATATTTTTTCGTATTTGAACTTTTGAGCTCTTAATTAATGTGTGAAGTCTAACTCGATTTTCTTTAGATTGCATGATATTTTAATTTGTTACTATAAATACATTCAAACTATGTCTGACAAAATGAGCGGTAACAAGTAAGAATGGGTACGTGTCAAGATAGGTACGTGTTAAGCTGTGTTTTAAAAAAAAATCAGTTTTTGTCTAAATGATCGCTTGTAAAAATACATAAATTTTGCTTAAGTTAAATGAGTTGTATTGAAAAAAAAAGTTTATTTGAATATTTTTTTAATGATTTTACAATTAAATGTACTATAATTAATCATTCTTAATTACTTGCTTGAATTCATTATATTCATATAATTTTTAGTTTACCCGTCTTGACCCGCATTGTGATAAAGTGTTACCCATTTCATATCATTGTATGTCTAAATGTTATACATTTTAACCTAAAATATAATAATTCTTACCCAAATTTACTCATTTTTCTTACTATGAATTAAGATTATCAAGTCTAATTCAAACATGAGTCTGAAAACCACATTTAGTTTTTTTTCTTTTAAATATATGTAAAGTATGAGTTTCATTATAATAAATAAATTTTATAAAATAAATCAGTATACAAATTTAGAAAATGAACAAGTTTTTATCTTTTCTATTAGGTTCTAATATTTAGCCAACTAAGGCGGACGCAGCTTAGAGAGTGGGGGAGGGGGAAGGGTTGTCCATACCCAAATACAAAATATAAAACTTGTTCATTTTCTAAATTTGAATACTGATTTATTTTATAAAATTTATTTATTATAATGAAACACACACTTCACATATATTTAAATGAAAAATACCTAAATGTGGTTTTCAGACTCATATGTTTAAATTAGACGTGATAATCTTAATCTATAGTAAGAAAAATGAGTAAATTTGAGTAAGAATTATTGTACTTAAGGTTAAAATGTATAACATTTTGACATACAATGATTTGAGATGAGTAATACTTTATTACAATACGGGTCAAGACGAGTAACCTAAAAACTATATGAATATAATGAATTCAAGCAATAATTAACCGTGATTAATAATATATTTAATGTTAAAATTATTAAAAATATTAAAATAAACATTTTGTTTTAATACAACTCATTTAACTTAAACAAAATTTATGTATTTTTACAAGCGACCCATTTAGACAAAAACTGATTTTTTTAAAACACATCCTAACCCGCACCTATCTTGACACGTACCCATTCTTACTCGTTACCCAACTCAACCCAACATGCGCGCTCATTTTGCCGGACATAGTTTGAATGTATTTAAAGTAACAAATTAAAATATCATGCAATCTCAAGAAAATCGAGCTAGGCTTTACACATTTAATTAAGAGCTCAAAAGTTCAAAAATGAAAAAAAGATATATAACTCATTATAATTTTTGAAAAAATTTATATCGTAGCTCTTCACATATATTATGAACTGTATTAAAAAACTCGAGTATTGCACAAGATTGGATCAATGAAATATTTAATAATTAATATAAAATATAAAGTTAAAAAAGGAAAAGTTAAAAAAATATACAACTAAAATATTTGTAAATTACATATTAACAAAGAAATAATAAATTATTATCTAATTCCTAATAATTTAATTTTAATAATATTATTATTTAATAGGAGGGAATGAATAAATTATTTTTTGACCTAGTTATAGTAGATAGATTAAAAAATATAAAATAAATAAGAGATCGTTATGTATAATATCTTACTATTAATAATTGATTACAAGAAATGTCATATGTCACTCTTTAATTAAACTTTAACATACTATTTTTTATAGTTTACTGTTAATACATACCAGTATTACTTTTTTATAATAATATAAAATCATGTGTTGTGTTTTATATGAATAACAAAGTTTGCTATTTATAAAATATTAATAAATGATTATAAAATTTGTTAAATGATATGAAGCTACTTAATTTTTATTCGTAAATCCGTGTAATACACATGTCTGTAACTTTTAGTATAATATAAAGATGTCATTTTTTTAATGTTACGATGTTACAGCCAGTGACTAAGTGGGCGAAAAATTACGAGAGCCATAATACATGTTAATTTTTTAAAGTGAGAGAAAGAAACCATTATTTTAACTAAAAATAATATTTCGAACAAAAAAATTAATATTACGGACGAAAATATATGAGCCCCTAAAGAAGGTTCATCATTGGTTACAGTATTAGGAGGAGATGTTATACTGACTAAGAGCATTTAGCGTTTGCTGTTCTTAAGCATGTTCCAATTTGTGGGTGTTAATTAAGGGAGATTTTATTAGGACAACTCACTTTTTTATAATAACACCCAGCCAAGTTTGAAATGAGTGATATGGGCCTTCTCAAATTTTTCTTGGGCCTTGAGGTTAAATAATCTGTTACCAAGGTGTTTGTATCACAAAGTAAGTATGCTAGAGAACTTCTAGAAAGATTTGGCATGATAGGGTGTAAAGCAGAACTGTGACAATTCGCAATTTTCAGGTTAGAATCATAAGTCGGAAATAAAGAAAATGAGTGTAAGCGAAATTACGAAACGAGGCTCTGATTTCAAGATACACAAAGTCGAATATAACGTTAAATCACTTTTCAGCTCTCAAATCCCGACCCTACACCGTGAAATACCCACATTTAACCCCTACAATCATCTAGTATTCAACACGAGGTACTGCCGAACTTCTGCGAGGTAAAAATCTCGTATAATGTCAATCTGTTATGATGCTTGTTTTAGATCTTATTATTATTGTTATTATTATTATTATATAATAGGATTATGTTTAATTGTTTGGTTTAAATAAAAAACACGTCGAGGTTCTGCCCGACTAAATTTTGGAAAACAAAGAATTATAAGCAGAGATTCTGCCCAATTATTTTCAGGAAACTTAAGAAATATAAGTCGAGGTTCTGCCCGACTTAAAACTTGAAACTTCACTTTTATAAACAGAGACTGTGTCCAAAACAAGTATACGAAACCTCAATTTTATAAGCCGTTATAATGTCCGATTATCATGGAACCATATCATAGATCATAATTGTTTTAACCATTTGATTATAACAATGGTTGTGATTGCCTTGATCATTCTTTGGAATGATCAATGACAAGGATTAACTATTCCTAAACCTGGATCCATCGAGAAACTGTTTTGGTGATATAATCAACAACCATTCTAATTTGATTAATCTGGGAATGTCCTAATTAATCCAACGAGTCGCAGTTAGCACACTTTTTGTGATGTTAAGTTAAGGAATTGATTAAACATTTGAGATAAGATAGATGACTTGAGTTGTAATGTCCTTGACATTGAATGCCAAGGAAAGTTCTGAGAGTCAGATTAAGCTTAAGTAACTCATAGAATTCTAATGATATACATGTTTCGAGTTCAAGAACTAGTGATACGAACGTTGTGCATTGTTATTGATTTGAATCAACTCAGGTGAGTTCACGACCCCTTTTCAGTATTTTGGCTTTTGAAACTCGGGGAATGAGAAAACATAACTACTCATTTGAAACAATCAGATATTTGTGAAACTTTAAACGCTTTTGATACATCTTGTGAAACATAAAACCTGATTGGATCATGCGGAACTCTGAAACATTTTGATACATTTTGTGAAACATGAAACCTGATTGGATCAGGAAAACCTTGAAACGCTTTTGATACATTTTGTTAAACATGAAACCTGATTGGATCTGGTGGAACTCTGAAACGCTTTCAATACATTTTGTGAAACTTGAAACCTGATTTGCATCATGTGGAACTCTGAAACACTTTTGAAACATTTTGTGAAACATGAAAACGAAAGCGTAGTAAAACATTTGGTTGAAACACGTGACAGTGGGGAGAACACACATGACCGAACTTGTCATTATTTCACGGGTTACACATTTATCGCTAAGTCCCCTATTCTATAACCATTAACCATGGGGGCGTGATTATTAAGAATATATTCTATTTGTGATTGACAATCCACGCCCGTGGTTCATAGCTAAAACCACGACCAGATGTCGAGCGAACGCTCAATAAGGCTAAAACACACAATGTCTTGCGACAAGGACATTGGGAAGGGGCAAACACTGAACTCGTCAGCTCGGTTACGGGAGCCCAGTAGTTATAATTGGACAGTTGGTCGGGAACTAATACACAACATTGTTTGAAGGAACAATGTTCACACTGAATACCAATGTTAAACACCCAGTTTGGGACATAAATATTATTTAACTCTTTTTATGCAAACATTTGAATCGTTTGGGATACATTACATACATTTTTGACAAATAAACTTGTGAACTCACCAGCAATATGCTGATTGTTTAAAATCATGTTTTCTCAGATGCATAATGATACATTGGGTGGAGCTGGGAGCTCAATCTTTGGAGACATATAGTCGAGTCTATAAGAGATAGACTCAACAGTATGATACATAACATAGTATATATATATGCAATAGCATAGTATATAAGTGAAACTCAGTTAAAACCATGGTTGTAGAAGTCGTTAGGCGCTAGTCGGGCGGCGAGGGACCGCCACGGGATTAATCGGCGCTTGGCGGATTGGAATTTTTATATGTAATTTTACAAATATATATTATATACACACATTAATATCAATAATTTAATATAATACTTCAAATAATTTAAAAAATAATCTTAAATGTACTAAATAAAGTACTTCAAAGTTCAAACTTAAACACTCAGTTCAAAGTTTAGAGATGAATTTCGATGTTTAACTGGCTGGGTCCGATGTTTCAGAGACATATTAATGATTTTTGGTTGAGAAATATCTAATCATGAAATTGGTCCTTTTCTACCATAAAAAAGTCAAAAAAATGAAAAAAAAATGGAAAAAAATAAAAATCTAAGTAGGCTGCCTAGCACCGCCTAGCCCCTAGGCACTGCCTAGGCCAAAATCGAGACAGTTACCGGGCGCCGAGCGCCTAGGTGCCGCCTAGGCCGATTTTTACAACCTTGGTTAAAACTGTTATTACATTAGGCTTGTGGCTAATGTAATTGTAACAATGCTTTGTAATATAGAAACATATGTGTCTTTTGTTTTAAATCATGACTTTGAAACCTTGAAAGTCACACCGTACTCTTCCGCAACGACAAGGGTGTGACAAGAACAAACTCCTATGACTCAAGTGACAAATACCAACTAAATTATGGTGAAGATAAAGCAGACGAAACAATGTACAAAAGCTTGGTTGGTGGTGTGATGTACTTAACCAAAACCATGCCTGACATTGCTTTTGCTGTTAGAGTAATTTGCCAGATTTATGCAAGCTTAATCAAGATACATATGGGAGTAGTCAAGGAGATTCTAAGGTACATTGCATGGTCAAGTAGAGGTGCACAAAAAACCGATTCTGACACCAGAACTGGAAGTAATTCCGAACCGGTGCACAAAAGAACCAGTGCCTATCCTATAGAAACCGTTGGTTCTTACCCTATAGTCCGACCGTTGGAACGAGATCTAGCCGTTTATTAACCGTTTGGGAACTTTTTTTGTCCTTTTTTTGTATTTTATGGCCCTATTTTAGCACATATAGATTATTGATTGAATTGGTATCATAAAACATTCGAAAGCACAAAAAAAGCTCTCAAACGCTCGTTTGAATATCTAATAGCTCTCATTACGCTTGTTTTAATCATTGATCTTTGTTACAATCCAGGTCTTTACTTTTTATTCTTTTTAATACTACCAATAGCTCACTCAACATCTTCTGTTGGTTAAGGTTCTAACACAACTAGAATCGTTCTTCGTGTTCTTATGCATAGAATGAACATGGAAATTTGGTGCAACTGAGATTTGGTTAAAATATGTGACGGCTTTCATAAGGCTTGACGCAAATTTTGTAATCTACTTTAAGCGAAAGAATCAAACTCGAGTTTGAAGAATCGCATTAACAAAACGTTTTGCAAAGCATTGAGAAATGATCTCGAGTCTCAATAAACACGAATTAGGAATGTGGGTGTAATATTTCATTACGACAATATATGGTTCGGGTTCAAATGACGAAGTTCGTGATTCAAGAAGCTTTGCCGTTTAGTCATTCCAGCAATTCTCAGTAAAGAAAGATGATTCGAGGTACGCTACAACGTCGTTTCACGCATCTAAGTCGTACTATACTAAAATGCTATTGCTTAAAAAATGTGGAAAAATGCAAAGAAAGACATAGTTTTATTTTTTAAAAAATTTAAATATTGGTTTGAAGTTGACTTCCAATGTTTGGTCGGATCCACATGGTTTGACCGAATCATATCTTTACGTCACCACTCATTGGGTAGACCTTGGTTCATGGAAAATGATGAAACAAACGATTGCTTTTGAACTTTTTCTATATCCACGGGACATTATTTTTTTCAAATTTTAAATAACGTAATAACACATTTAATTTCGAAAATACAATATTTTTATTGGCATTCGATAATGCCTTAAACAACACCGTCGTGTTTGAAATTTTTAAATAAATATCAACCAATTTGCAACAACACATTTTACCAAAATTGATGTGTTGCACATATTATTAATTTAGTTGTGCAAGACGGACTTGCCACTGAACACATTGAAGTGTTCAAAACATGTTTTAGACGTATGTTGGAAGATGTATTCAAAAGAAGTAAAAAAACATATGCAGGGTATAAAAGATTTTGTAAGGATACGGGCATGATTTTTCAGGATTCTATTAGGGATGTTTCTACTCGGTGGAATTCCACTTGTAAAATGTTTGAAACTGCTTTATAACAACGATTAACTTTACATACTTTTCATGAAAGTCTTTACGAAAGTCTTATGGTGGAAGAGTTTTCCACCATTCAAGTGCATCATCCACAACTTATATGTTGCCCTATGCACAACACATGAGCAACACATGAGCAAGGCCTTTTTCTTACAAGTTTACAGATGCAGAATAATCTATCAACATGATCTCACTAACACTCAAACACACAAACAAAAATAAATAAATATGCACAAGTAAATACATCAATCTCACTATACATTTCTTTCAAATGCAAATCATGCAAAACTCATAGGAAAACCATTTATCTAATTGGGATACAATGAGATATTATATACTATAAACAACAGTTGTATCCTCGTAGGTATACAAGGTTAGACAAACACTAGAAACAAAGTAAAGATAACTCTAGTATTCTATTTTGGCGTGATAGGCTAAGCCATATTAATTACAATTAATACAATAATTCTGTGGACTTTTACATTAATTACCTAGAATACAAAAAATATTAATGATGTCATCTTCAGAGAATATTTTATTTTTATGATAGTTGTACCTTGTTGCCGACTAACATAAGAGTGTCTTCTCCGATTATGGAAAGTAACTCTGAATCTTTCTCTTATTGGAATTCAGCATCAGCAGTTGAAAGTCTTCGAAAGTTTCTGTATCAAAAGCTATTGAGCATTCTCCAATGTTGATCTTAAGAAGACCATTGGTGAAGCATCGGAATATCTAATTACCCTGGAGACCTTTCGATCTTCATCTACTTTGGAAGGTCATTCTTTAGTTGTACATTTAGTTGGCTTGAGGACCTTCTGATCTTCTTCTTCATCAGAAGACATTCGTAAGATACTGATCATTAAGGATTGAATGTCTTCCGATATGTTACACTCTTTTGAAGTTTTTTCTTCTGTTTGAACATCGGAAGGATACAATTATTCTTCGGAAGTATTCTGTATTTCGAAGGTTAATTATTCCTTCCAATGCCTTTTGGACTTGTGAGAGATGGGATTGGTCAAGGGAGTTAGTGTTTTGATAAGCAACAACATTTTATAATATTACATAAACAATGCTCGGTAACAGATAAACAATAGTAAGTATGATAAATAAATAAACACAAGCAACTTCAACCAGAGGTTAACACAACTAGTGTTAAACCGAATGTGTAACAAAGAATTGCATATTAAACACTAAATTGAAATAAATGAAGTCCTTAACTGAATTAAACAAAAATAAATAAATAATACTGATCGTGCAACATTAGGAATTACCAAAGCCTAAAGTGAACTTAACGGTACAAAATAGCTAGTCCATGCACCAGAAATGGACACACATGATTACATTTCACTTTTACTGTTAGTTTTATTTTTGTTGAACTAAGATATATCTATTTGCCTCTAATGGCCAAGGTACCTTATAAGTGATAAGTACTAAACAGAGACATCGTGAACTATTTATTACACATTGTCACGATCAACGTCGTGTTATTGACACCTCAATAATGTGTCCAAAATACTCGGGTAATAGAGTACTAAACTAAGAGCTATTATAACAAGTTACAGTTAAACATATAATCATAAATTAATTGTAAATTGTACCTTGTATGGGAATGTATAATTGTAAGGACCATTAAGACTGATGCTCACCAAAACATCTCTTGATCTAGTCTTGGACTCTCAAAAGACAAACAATCTTCGAAAGAGAAGAATTAACCTTCGGAAGAACTAATGCTTCCGAAGGATAATTCTCTTCTTCTGATAGCTATACAACAACCTGAAGCTTCAGAATCCCTCCTCAGTACTTAGAAGTTCAAAAAAATCAGTGCTTTCGAACGATCATCAGCGGCTTCCAAGACAAAGACTTCTGAAGACTTTCTCTGACAAAGATTCCGGACACTTATAGAAATAATCAGAGCTGCTTTCTCACATCCAGATCAACAAAGAAGACATTCAGATGATAGTAAGCAGCAAAGAAGATTTGACAGAAGTACAAAGATACGAAGTATTTATTGCCTTTTGTTGTATAGGTATTTATTGTAAAAGTCAATGGAGTCTTTTGTATTAATTGTAATTAATATGGCTTGGCATGTCAAGACCATAACATATACTAAAATTAGCATACATTTGTTTCTAGTGTTTTGTCCAGCCGTGTATCCCTACGAGGATACAACTGTAGGTCTTAGTATATAATCTTTCACTTGTAACTTAGTAAGGCAGCTGTGTGTGCTTGAGCTTTAGAGTCTTTTTCACTTTGCATTTGAACGAAATATACTCTGACCTTGAAGTCAACTTTATTTGTGTATTGTATTTGTTCTGCAAGTGTGAGTAAGTCGTGTTCATAAAATCTTCCGCATCTATCAAGCTCGGTAGAAGATTGCTTGTCAAAGTGTTGTGTTGAATTACACAACACGATCCAATCAGAGCCTTGGCTCTTCAACTTATGCAACTAACCATTCTTAACTTACGAGTTTTTCATCTTCAACTACTCATTGCTTCAAGCTTCCTCTAAGTCAAAATGACAACTATTAGTAAGCACGATACTGAGAATGGTACTCTGAAGAAATTTCCCATGTTCACACCTGATGACTATGATACATGGAAGGTTAGGATGGAAGGTTTCATCAGGAACCAGGATTTCAAACTTTGGTAGTCAGTTCTTGAAGGACCGTTCATTCCAACTATTGCTGGTGCTGGAGCTGGTGGAGCACCTGTTCCAAAAGATCCATCTCTATATTCAGATGAAGACTACAAGAAGATGGAAGTCGAATCAAAAGCACTATGGTTGATCCAAATGTCCATTTCAAATTCTATCATACATGCATTTAAGAAATGCAAATATGCTAAAGAGTGGTGGAACTCTTTACATCAGATGTATGAAGGGTCTGATGATGTGAAAGAAAACAAGAAAGACATGCTGAAACAAAAGTTTGAGAACTTTTGTCAAGAGAACAATGAGAAGATGGCTTCTCAATATCTAAGGTATGTACAACTTGTTGGTGAACTAACATCTGCAGGTGTAAAGATGGAGAACCAAGATGTGATCAAAAAGTTCTTAAGATCTCTTCCACATGCGTGTAACATTTATTCTGTTACCATTCGAAGAACAAAAAATCTTAGAACTCTGAAGTTAGGAGAACTCTTTGGTATACTGAGTGCTTACCAAATGGA
This sequence comes from Mikania micrantha, assembly GCA_009363875.1. Classification (NCBI taxonomy): domain Eukaryota; kingdom Viridiplantae; phylum Streptophyta; class Magnoliopsida; order Asterales; family Asteraceae; genus Mikania; species Mikania micrantha. The sequence goes on along the minus strand of CM018680.1, from coordinate 67,536,812 downwards.
CATTGATGCTCAACAACCTAAACAATCATCTTCCGTTCCTCTTGGGTCAGTTGCCTTATATGCCCCCATTCATAATGCTCCATTTCAAAACTATCTGCCCATATACCATTCAAACTCAACACCCATCATCACCTTCCCATAAACACCACCGCCATCATTATCACACACAAATCCATTCTCTAACACAACCCCACTACTCACCTTTGGTCAGGGAGCATTCATGGCTAAAGAAACAAACTATTTTCATCTGTGTCAAGAAGATCTAGATGGTATTCCTGTAGATGATCTGGAAGAGATGGACATCAACTACCAAATGTCCATGATTTCTTACCGAGCAAAGAAGTTCTGCCAGAGAACCGAAAGATAGTTCAAGAAGCACAACATGAAGACTGGGTTTAGACTGGATAAGTCCAAGATAAAATGTTACAACTGTCAGCAACTAGCCTATTTTTCCAGAGAATGCAAGTCTCCAAGCTCCCAGCCATCTACTTCAGCTCAGCCAAACTACCAAACATCCAAGACCTCAAGCTAGTCAAAAAATGCAAACATTGCGGAGCAGCATGACTTCTCTCACTGGAGCTTTCAAGTGGAGGAAGCATTTACCTCAAACAATGAACTTATGGTAAATGACTCCACCTACACATTCAAGATAATAGATGACATGTGTACTCCTGAATGTCTTGAAAAATTAAATGCATATAAAAAGTTCAATGCACAAGTCTGTTATGAACTTGAGTCAATACAAGTTGTTAAAACAAATTTTTTTGAGGCTAAAAGAAATTATAAGGAAAAGATTGAGGAGTTGGAAAAGACAATCTCTAGTCTTAAACATGAAGACACTAACAAACAGTGTCAAATAAACAATCTTTTGAAAAGATTAACAACTGCTAAGACATAACTTGTATTGGCTGAGTCATACAGAGACAGATTTCTCAGTCAGGGAGAGAAGTTTGAGAAACTTCTCAAAATGATTGAGATACCTGAGTTATTAAAAAGGAAGGGTGCTGGGGTAGGGTATAACAAAATGGAACCTCCATCTGTATACACTCCAATTGTAGAAATTAAATGTAAACCAGAAACAAATCTTGTGTATGATGAAAACCTTGACATACATAAGATTCAACAAGAAAATGATTCGCCTGATATTAGCCTTACTCAATCAATCTATTTGTCTGAGGATGATACTCCTGTTGTCTTTGAAAAAATAAAATCAATTAGAAAACAAAAGAAATAAGAAAACCACACCATATTTTGCTAAAGCTAAATATGTACAAATTACTAGGAGTACATCATCAAGTGAATATGTCACTTGTCCATCTAACAAGTCACATAGGGCTAAATCAGGAAACAGAAATGTTAACACATCAAAGGTTCAGGTAAATCAAAAGTTATGTTGGAACACCAAATTCAGGACATTCAAGTTTAGTGAAGCATAGCTCAAGTTCTCCCACAAGAAGGAACTTTCAGAAATCAACAAAAGTTCAGCCAATGTGTCTGATGTGTGGAGACACGAATCACTATGCTGCCAATTGCTTCTTCAATCCAAGAAGTAGAACACATTCAAGTACAAGAGGGAGAGAAAGCCACAAGGGACGTTGGAGTAATACATCTCAAGTTTCGGAAGGTCAAAGATCTGCTTCCGAGAGAAAAAGGACAAGCAAGAAACAACAGAAACCATCAGAAACAGCAACCTCCAACAACAAGAAAAAGAAGTCTTCCGAAGTAAAGAAGCCTTCGGAAGCAAAAATTAAATATGCTTCCGACAATACCAAGAAACCCATCAACTTCGGAAGAAAACAAGCAGAAGAAAGAAAACAGTTCAGGATCAAGACATCGGAAGGGAAAGCCAGAACCAGTTCAGAAAGGTTCCAAAAGAAAGAAAAGATACACTTCCAATCAGTTCCACAGGTCAACAAGGTCTGGAGGAAGAAAGAATCCACTAAACAAATGGCTCACTCAACAAGTTCATCATCAGCACCACCCAAAATGATATCTAAGAAATTCACTTACAATGATACAAATGGGAAACCCAAGACCACATGGGCTTGTGTTCCCATCAGAATCTGATATACTTTTATGTGTGTAGGGACAACAAGACTCAAAAAGAAACTTGTGGATAGTTGACAGTGGCTGCTCCCGGCACATGACAGGCAACAAGACCCACTCGCACAAGTTTGAACCATTCTTTGAAGGGTCAGTTGCTTTCGGAAGTGATCTAGTAGGTGGGTATATCACATGTAGGGGAACAATAACCAATGGCAAGGTTAGTTTTGAAAATGTTCATTTTGTGAAGAAATTAAATTATAGTTTGCTGAGTGTCTCTCAAGTGTGTGACCAGAAACATAACAAGTTTTTCACTGAGCATGAATTCATTGTCCTGAAACCAGGATTTTTTGTTCCTAATGACCAAATTCTGCTCAGAGCTCCCGGAAGGAACAACATGTACATGCTGGATATGTGCACAGCTTCACCACTTAGCAATATAAACTGCTTTGTTTCTAAAGCCTCACTTTATGAATCATCTATTTGGCACATAAGACTTTGTCATGTAAACTTGAAAAACATGAATAAATTGGTTAAAAATAAATTAGTTACAAGTTTACCAACAAAGGAATTTGTTTGTGTTGATAAATGTGTTGTCTGCCTTAAAAGGGAAGCAACACAAATCTTCTCATCATGCCAAATAGATAAATTCCATTACAACAGTCCCACACTTGCTTCATATGGACTTGTTTGACCCTATAAGTGTTAAAAGTTTAGGGAGAAAATCTTATTGTCTGGTGGTCACTGATGACTTTTCAAGATATGCTTGGGTATTCTTTTTGAATACCAAGGATGAAACTGCAGAAATCTTGAAGTTATTCATTCTTAAGGTTGAGAATGAGAGTGATCACAATGTCAAAATCATTTGGTCTGACCAAGGTATAGAATTTAAAAATCATACTTTTAACACTTTTTGTGAGTCTAAAGATATCACAAGACAATTCAGTGCTCCTAGGACTCTACAACAGAATGGTGTTGCTGAGAGAAGGAATATGACACTGATTGAGGCTGCACGAACCATGTTATCTGTTGCCAAACTGCCAATTACTTTTTGGGTAGAAGTAGTCAATACTTCCTGTTATGTCCAAAACAGAATATTGGTAGTTAAATCACATGGTATGACTCCTTATGAGATTTGGCATAACAGAAAGCCATTTATTGGATTTTTGAAACCATTTGGATGTCAATGCACAATCTTGAATACCAAAGATCACCTAGCCAAATTTGCTGAGAAATTAGCTGAGGGCTTCTTTGTTGGATGCTCTTCTCATGCCTAAGGCATATAGAGTGTACATCAAAAGTTCTAGGATTATTGAAGAGTCTGCAAATGTTCACTTTAATAAACATACTGTCAATAAACCTAAAACTGGTCCTGATTGGGTATTTGATCTTGATGGATTCACATCTGCTTTTAATCTTTCAAAAGAGTATGATATAGGACCTCAGACACCTACTTCAGTCTCAAATCAGCAAAGAAGGGAAGAAGATTTTCTTGTTGAACTGCCAATAGCGTCAAGACAAACCTTGGCAGAATCCACTTCAACACCTCAAGTAATCTTACATTCAAAAACCATCATCACCTCTCAAGTTGCTCCTCTAAGTGGCTCCACTTCTGCCCCACAGAGTCAAGAGGAAGTTGGGAGCCCTATTGGTGAAATAACCACTCTGGAAACCTCTCTATTCAGAGAAAATCCATCCACAACAGTCCAACATCAAAGAATTCTAGATCTTCTTGAAATACAACTTGAGGTTGTACTTCCAAACCTTGAGTCCAACTCTCAAGATTTATGTTCTTCGCTGGATGTTATTCCTATAACTCGCATCCACGCCTCTCATCCAGCCAAAAAAATCATTGGAAATGTTGATGAAGGAGTAAGAATAAGAGGCTCCCTACATGAAGCAAACATTTATTTGTTTTCCTGCTTCATAACCTAAGAAAGTTGCTGAAGCTTTGAAAGATATTAGCTGGGTAGAAGCAATGCAGGTAGAACTCCTTCAATTTGAAAGGCAAGCAGTTTGGAAAGCCTGCCCTTTACCTAAGGGAAAGTATGCCATCGGAACCAAGTGGGTATTCCGAAAATAAGAAGGATGACAAGGGTGTAGTTATCAAGAACAAGGCAAGACTAGTGGTATAGGGATACACACAAGAGAAAGGAATTGATTATGATGAAGTTTTTGATCCAGTTACAAGAATCGAGGCCATCATAATATTCTTAGCATTTGCAGTTGAGAAGAACTTCAAGATTTTTCGAATGGATGTTAAAAGTGTCTTCCTCTATGGGAAAATTGATGAAGAAGTGTATGTTTGTCAACCACCTGGATTTGAGGATCCAAATTTTCCTGATCATGTCTGTAAGCTTGATAAAGCTCTATACGGGCTGCACCGAGAAATGGTATGAAACATTATCCTCATTTCTGCTTTCAAACAACTTCAAGAGAGGAATCATTGACAAAACTCTTTTCTTCAAGAAATCCAATCAACATATTATGCTTGTTCAAATTTATGTTGATGATATTATTTTTGGTTCCACCAATGAATCTCTCTGCTAGGATTTTGAAGCACTAATAAAGTCCAAATTTGAAATGAGCTCAATGGGAGAGCTCACATTCTTTCTTGGACTTCAGGTGAAGCAAACTCCTACAGGGATATTCATTAACTAATCAAAATATGTCAAGGACATTCTTGAAAGGATCAAATATACTGACTGCAAAGATCTGGGCACACCAATGTCCAAAACAACATCCTTAGGACCAGACCTTGAGGGGGAGGATGTTGATCAGCACCAGTACAGAGCTATGATTAGCTCTTTGATGTATCTCACAGCAAGCAGTCCTGATATCCTGTTTGCAACTTGTCTAAGTGCAAGATTTCGGGCCAATCCCAAAAGTTCACATATGTTTACTGTGAAAAGAATCTTTAGATATCTCAATGGAGTGCCAAGTTTAGGGTTGTGGTATCCTAGGAATGCAGATTTTCAGTTTATGGCTTATACTGACAGTGATTATGGAGGTTGTAAAATTAGCAAGAAATCCACATCTGGAGGTGTTAGTTTCTTGGATCTAGAATAGTTTCATGGCAATGTAAGAAGCAGACATGTGTTTCCACTTCTACTGCAGAAGCATGATACATTGCTGCCTCTAGTTTTTATGCTCAAGTAATCTAGATTCAAAATCAAATGAAAGATTATGAAGTAGAACTTTCCAATACTCCTATACAGATAAACAACTCCAGTGCAATCTCCATCACCAATAATCCTGTCAAGCATTCCTAGACGAAGCACATTGACATCAGATATCACTTCATAAGATATTGTGAAGAGAAGAAGTTAATTCATCTAGTCAAAGTTGATACTAAACATAATCTTGTTGATCTTTTCACCCAGACTTTTGATGAGGAAGATTCAGGTATTTAATCACAGCTATTAGTATGATCAATTTTGAATAAATGAATTTGTATCAAGGTTTAAATAATCCTTCGGATGATAAACTTAACTTATCTTCTGAAAAGTGTTTACTCATCAGAAGAAATGATTAAGTCTTCGAAAGTGTTCGTTAATCCTTAATTCAGAAGAAGTATGATGTATGTTAAATTATACATATTATTTGACATAATTTCCCCCGGTTTTAACATTAACAACAAGCATATTCATTCACAAATAGTCCTTATTATTGTTTTTGTGAATTTGCAGGACAAACGACCTTGCTCGGAAGAAAATCAAGCCTTATATGGAATTTCAGCGATTTCTGAGCAAATCCCCATATGTGCACTACCGTGCCAAATCGTGCACCGGCAGTGCAGCCCTACTCCGGACCCAACACAGGCAGTGCCAATCATTCAACTAGGTAGTGCCGGGCCATGCATGGTAGTGCTGGCCCATGCACGACCGTGCATGAGCCTTGAGCGACCGTGCAAGCTAGCCAGTGCCGGGCCAAGACAAGGCAGTGTCGGGCCAAAGGGGGGGGTAGTGCCGACCGCTCTGACTCTTGCACGACCGTGCAGCTTTTGGCACGACCGTGCCTGACACCTCGAGTCGATTTTCAAGACTTAGCTGAAAATGGCAACTCCGACAACCGCCCCAAACCAAAAGTGAAGCACTGTAGCACCTTGCACAACCGTGCACCTATGGTGCACGACCGTGCCAAATCCCAGACTTTCTATAAATTGAGTTTTTCTCCTCATTTGAAGGGGTTGGACTTCCTGGAGCAAAAATACCCCCTGATCAGAATTTTCCAAGCTTTCCAAGGGAGATTTTGAAGGTCTTGAAGATCCAAGAAGCATCCAACACCATTTTTTTTCCAATCCTTGCTTGCTAGTGGTTTGAATTTGTTATTTCCATCATGTTTGTTGCTAATTTCATACACTTTATTGCTAGTGGTTTGAATTTGTTATTTCACATCACTAGACTAAGTGAATTCATAATCTAAGCAATTTCCTTAGACTTTAGATTATTTTAAAATCTAGTTATTATTTTAAAAGAAACTCACAAACCCGACTTCTTCATGGTTTTGCTAAACATTGATTGAGGTTTTGTATTGAGAGATATTGTGTCCACGGATTGATATCCGGTTCTTACCATTAGCTATATTACTATATGATAGGTACACTTCCCTATTGTGTGTGATTTAGTTCTTAGTGAAAACCCTTTTAAAACTAAAATTTGTGTGAAAAATCCATCATATTAAATATATACTTTCACGCACATCAAAGTCACACTTATTAAGATATCTATTCTTATGTAAGTATTTCTCTTCCGATATATATTCTTTGCTTCTGGATACATTTTCTTCTGACTACTTCTCTTCATCAGAAGAACTTGTCTTCCAAAGTATACACTTCTTTGATGCACAGGTTTGCTCTCTTTTGATAATACACGAAAAATTTCTCTTTTATTCTCGGAAGAATCTCTTTCAACTTTTGAAGTTACTTGTGCTACACAGCTGTCACGGAAGACCTTTTAATCTTCTGTAACTCCGGATCTCAAAATTTAATGTGTCGTTAAATTAAATGCTGACATCCGAAGGTATAAAAGGTCTTTCGCCCATTCAAATTCTCACTTCCTTCTTCCTAAATTGTCAGTTTTCTTCAAACTAAACCCTAACTGTCAATCTCCAAATGGCACTCCTTGCATTCAAACCTGCTCACAACCTTGTCGCAGAATTGTCCGCTGATCATGATGCCGACTTCACTCCGATCATCTCATTCCTCAGACGGAGCAGGTACTTTACGACATTAACCGTCAACCCTGTGGTGTATGAATCTCATCACCAGCAGTTTTGGGGTTCGTGTTCTATTGTTGATTCTCCAACTAGTAGGTATCTCTCAGCTACCATTGACACTCATCATCTTAACCTCAATGATGTCGAGGGCAGTGTTTCTTTCACAAAGGAAGAGGTAGCAATGACCTTTCGGTCAATGGGGTACGAAGGTCCTCTTCCTTCAACTACTTATTTGAGGGGCAGAGTGTCCTATAATTACAAGTACCTTCTACATGTGTTTTTACATTGTCTATCAAATAAAACTGGTGGTTGGGATCAAATTCCTTCTGATTTGGCTTCGGTTATTGATCTCCAATCACTTGTTCAACTTTTCATCTTTTGTTTTCAATAACTTGGTGGACAATCTGTCATCACCAAAGAAATTTTGTATGTATACCAGGTTTTTGCAACAAATATTTAATGGTCAGTTGCTCTCTTCGCTCTCAACTAACCGGGAACATTTACAAAGTACCCTTGGTTACTGCCAAGGTTTGTGTGCAAATTACAGAAGACGAGTGCACAGTTCTCTGGAACTTTCACTCATCTTCTTTCGTCCATGGAGCACCTGCTCCTGAAGGTGACAGCTCTGTTAAACCAACAGATTTGAACCCACACATTCTAATCAAACATCCCACTCCATCAAAGTCACCTACAAACGCAAACAAAACCATGAACAGTTGTCTACAACTGTTCAGGCTCCTTCCTTTGAACCCAAAAGGAAAAAGGCAAAGAGACCTAGAAAGGGCCCAGTTCTGCCTAAGTTGCCAACTACACCTGCTACTTTACCATTGGATCTTCCTCTGGATCCAGTGGCTGCCCCTCACCCATCCAACAGCTCTTAGTGTATGTCACCATACATACATGAGAATATTCAAAGGGATGCCACTATACAGGAGCCTGCTTCTTTGGACATAGCTCCTCTAGAACAAGGACTGTCTCCCAGGTCCGTAGGTCTATCTACCCTATCAAAGCCCCCCAACTCATCCAGATTAAGGTACCTCCTCGGCTACTCTGTATGACCCACTTTCTCCCACTTCCCAAACTTTAATGTGAGTGGTGAAAGAGTTGCAAGAGAGGTTCCCCGGCCTAGAGCTTACAACAACAGAAGCTAACCCCAGCAGTGTTGAAGGGGTTAATACAGTGGAGGCTGCCACTACTCATGAACCATCTCTAATTCATCAGGACAATGGTACCGGCAATTGGACCTCCTCTGTGGCAACTCACATTGCCGATGGCTTCTTTGAGGTCATCTTCAATGAGAGGAATCTAGGGTGCCAAGAAACCACATCTGGTTATGGAGGTGCAGGAGCAAGGCTCAGGACTCCATCGCCTAATGACTCCACTCCGGTGGATGAGGGTCCCACTATTCAAGAATTGACGGTCACAATCTCCACCCTACAAGCCAGGGTAACTAACCTGGAAGCTGAGGTCGCTACCTTGAGGCTACAGGTCCAAGAAAAAGAGGCAACCATCTTGGATCTTCAGCGTAGACCGCCAATTGTCTGCTCCCATTTCCATACTAATCCCAGCCAGGTGTCCTCCCTTTCCCTTGATGCTATCAAAAAGGGGGAGAAGGAACAACCTATGGAGAAGCGGAAGCGGCTCAAGAACCTACTCCATTCCTAACTAATTTGGATAGGGAATGGGATGGGTTCTTGAGCACTTACTTCCACAACTCCTTCTAAGACTAGGTCCCCGAGTCCACAACCAAGGTTACCATGGAGGATCCTACACAAGAAAAACCTCTATCTCCATGGAACCTTGGTCCCCTCTTGGGACAACAGCTGATGAACAGATGTCTCCTCTTGAGAAAACAACTAATGAACCCATGTCCCCTCTTGGGACAATGGCTGCTGATGAAGACCTCTGCTCAAATCATGAGCTCTCTAAGGGCACTACTAATGAACCGTCAGATTTGGTTGGTCAACTGGAGGAGGCAGTGAATGCTAAGGTTAACTCCGAAGCTGCAGCTGCTTCTGAAGGCCTAGTCATATTTGAGGTATCCTCCTCAGATGAACTTTTTGCCAATGAACCCGCAGGTGATGCCACAGGATCTATCTCCTCTGGGTTAAACACAATGGATAAAGGCAAACAAAAACTGACCCAAAGGAGGAAGCTGCACAGGAGGAGAGGAGGCCAGTCATGAAGAAGGGCCGACCAAATACTTCCTTGGATGGAGAGATTCAACGACTCTCCGGTCTCCTTTAGGAGAAGGTATTTGACATTGATGATGTACTACTCTAGTTGGTACCTGAGATGGCTGCTGAGCTGGATATGGTGCAACAGCTTGATCAGGCCACTACTGCATCAAAAGCTACAACATCTTCCAAGAAGAAACAAAAGGAAGATGCCTACCGAGAAAACATGAAGCGGTTTCTTTTAAACTACAACTTCTCAAAAAGGCAGCTTGCTCCTATGAAGAGCTCCACCATGGATCTACACATAAGAGACATCAAATGCAAGATAGCCGGGGAGAATTACCTTTAGTGGAGCTGATCCAGGCACAACAAGAAGCTCTAAACCTAGGCTTCTAGGGAAGCTTCCGGGAAGAATAATTATTGACAGACCTCTCTCTGATGCAGCACTCAGAGAAGGAGAGGAGGTAATGTGTGATGCCTCAACAAGGGAATTCTTCCCAAAGCAAGAGACTCCCTCTCCTCCATCCAGTCCTTCATATGATAACATGCCCATATCCTTAGTGATCAGAATCAAAAAAAGTCACACAAAGCAACAAACCACTGATCCTGAGGAACAATCAAGGATGGAAGAAAGGAGAGAAGAAGAAGAAGCAGTGGCTTCCACAGAAGCAACAGTGGCTTCTCATGAAGCAGAAGTAACCTCTTCTTAGGCAGCAAAAGTCACTCCAGAAGCTACTGAAGGTTAGGAGGATGAGAAAGAGAGAGCAGGTGGAACAGGAAGAAGAGAGTCAACCCTCAGGTTAGATCATCCCTTAAAGAAGGCATGGAGCTTTCAAAAGAAGAAAGAACGTGGCCAGAAGAAAAAGACATGAGGAAATGCCCAAGAGTGTGTATTTTCTTGTTGTTGAATGGCGCTACTCATCCCTGGAGAAGAAATTTGTATTAAAATACCGTAATGGGAACATTGTGAAACCCCAAGAGAATGAGATTTTAGCCCTTCCTGCTCCATACATCTTTGATCTGGAAAACCTGCCTCTACTCAATCCAGATAACGATTCTAAAGGAAGGCTCACACTAAGACTTGTCCAGAGAAGAGCTGAAAGCTTGAGAAATGAAGGATATAAGTTTTGGTAGCATCAGCCTAGGGGAAGACTGTAAGGACCATTAAGACTGATGCTCACCAAAATATCTCTTGATCTAGTCTTGGACTCTCAAAAGACAAACAGCCTTCGGAAGAGAAGAATTATCCTTTGGAAGAACTAATGCTTCCGAAGGATAATTCTCTTCTTCTGATAGCTATACAACAACCAGAAGCTTCTGAATCCCTCAGTACTTAGAAGTTCAAAGCAATCAGTGCTTCTGAACGATCATCAGCGGCTTCCAAGACAAAGACTTCCGAAGTCTTTCTCTAACAAAGATTTCGGACACTTACATAAATAATCAGAGCTGCTTTCTCACATCCAGATCAACAAAGAAGACATTCAGAACTACAAAGATACGAAGCATTTAATTCCTTTTGTTGTTTAGGTATTTATTGTAAAAGTCAATGGAGTCTTTTGTATTAATTTTAATTAATATGACTTGGCCTGTCAAGACCATAACAGATACTAGATTTAGCATACATTTGTTTCTAGTGTTTTGTCCAGCCGTGTATCCCTACGAGGATACAGTTGTAGGTCTTAGTATATAATCCTTCACTTGTTACTTAGCAAGACACGAGGATACAACTGTAGGTCTTAGTATACATTTGTTTATAGTGTTTTGTTACAATCCTAGTCTTTACTTTCTATTCTTTTTAATACTATCAATAGCTCACTCGGCATCTTCCGTTGGTCAAGGTTCTAACACAACTAGAACCGTCCTTCGTGTTCTTATGCATAGAAGGAACATGGAAATTTGGTGCAACTGAGATATTGTTAAAATATGTGACGGCTTTCAAAAGGCTTGTTGCAAATTTTGTGATTTACTTTAAGCAAAAGAATCAAACTCGAGCTTGAAGAATCACACTAACAAACCGTTTTGCAAAGCATTGAAATATGATCTCGAGTCTCAACAAACATGAATTGGGAGTGTGGGTGTAATATTTCATTACGACAAGATATGGTTCGGGTTCAAATGACAAAGTTCGTGACTCCAGAAGCTTTGCGGTTTAGTCATTTCAGCAATTCTCAGTAAAGAAAGATGATTCGAGGTACGCTACAACGTCGTTTCACGCATCTAAGTCGTACTACACTAAAATGCTATTGCTTAAAAATATGGAAAAATGCAAAGAAAGATATAGTTTTATTTTTTTTTTAAATTTAAATATTGGTTTGAAGTTGACTTCCAATGTTTGGTCGGATCCACATGGTTTGACCGAATCATATCTTTACGTCACCACTCATTGGGAAGATCTTGGTTCATGGAAAATGATGAAACAAACGATTGCTTTTGAACTTTTTCTATATCCACGGGATATTATTTTTTTCAAATTTTAAATAACGTAATAACACATCTAGTTTCGAAAATACAATAATATATTTATTGGCATTCGATAATGCCTCAAACAACACCGTCGCGTTTGAAATATTAAAAAAAATATCAACCAATTTGCAACAGTGCATTTTACCAAACTTGATGTGTTACACATATTATGAATTTAGTTGTGCAAGACGGACTCTCCACTAAACACGTTGAAGTATTCAAAACATGTTTAGACGTATGTTACAAGATGTATTCAAAAGAAGTAAAAAACATACACATGGTATAAAAATTTTGTAAGGATACGGGCAAGATTTTTCTGGATTCTAATAGGGATGTTTCTACACGGTGGAATTCCACTTGTAAGATGTTTGAAACTGCTTTATAACAACGATTAACTTGACATGATTTTTATGAAAGTCTTTACGAAAGTCTTATGGTGGAAGAGTTTTCCACAATTCAAGTGCATCACCCACAACTTATATGTTGCCCTACGAGCAACACATGAGCAAGGTTTTCTTCTTACAAGTTTATAGATGCAGAATAATCTATCAACATGATCTCACTAACACTCAAACACACAAACAAAAATAAAGAAATATGCACAAGTAAATACATCAAGCTCACTATACATTTCTTTCAAATGCAAAGCATGCAAAACTCTAAGCAAAATTACTTATCTAATTGGGTTACAATGAGAGATTATATACTACAAGCAACAGTTGTATCCTCGTAGGTATACAAGGTTGGAAAAACACTAGAAACAAAGTAAAGATAATTCTAGTAGTGTAACATCCCAAATTTTCTAATACAAGTTACTTGAACTTACCAATGCGTGACGAACAATTAACTCGTAGGAAAATAGACGAAAAATAACCAAGGTGGGGTGTAGAAATCGTGTACTCGAAATGAGGAGGATTTCGAGTACACCATATTTCGTGTACATGAGGGTTCGAATACAGGGACCCTACCTATAAATAGTGGGGTCTTGGGAAACGTGCTAACCCTTGGCTGAAGCAAATCTTCTCTCGAGTACACGAAGTTGGAACCAAGAAACTGCAAGGATCGAGCTTTGATCGATCAAACGAAGGAGGAAACGCACGGGAATCTACAGGGGTGATCACCTAACTTCAAGTAAGTGTTCTAAATCAAAAAGCTAGGATTTTTATGCAAAAGTTAGGATTTTTATGAAAGGTGAACTTGTGCATAAAGCTTGCACCTTTATGCATAAAGTTCGGAACTTTGAGGTTCCAACATGTTGGTAACAACATGAGGAACCTAGAACTAGCTGCCCAAAGCCTTAGATGAATTTCTGAGATGTTTAATGACTAAAGTGATGAGTACACGAAATCCTGCACAAAGGGTACTCGAAATCATACCTAGAATTTCGAGTACGTGGCCATTTCGAGTACAAGGTTATTTCGAATACACAGTTTATTTCGAATACAGATGATGGTTTCGAGTACCAGCCATTTCGTGAACTCCAGGAATTTCGTGTACATGGGTTTCGAGTATGGGATGTTTAACGAACCTCAAGTGTTTCGGATACTTAGCTAAGGTTCGGGAACTTGAGTTCATAATGGGGACTAGTAGGCTATGAGGACTTAGAATAATTTCTAAGTCTAAGAATGGTATGTGATGAGACGATGTAATGATGTAGGTTCCTTGAGTCCTAGCTAAGGAGTTCGGCTAAGGAAAACAGGAGTCTACTATCTGGTGAGTTCTAGACGCCCTCTTTTATGTTTGATGTTTTGGGCTGACATACATGCTTATTGTTATGTCTATGATGTTATGTGCTTATGATGATGATGAATGAATGATGATATGCCCTGACTATGTGTGCCTGTTTATGTGTTAGCATGGTGTATACATGAAAGTATGCTAAGTATGATGAATGCATGATAAATGAGTTATGGTGATGAATAACATGACATGATAATGATGCTAGCATATGATATGATGATGACTTTATGATCACATGCTTTATGACGATAACTATGAGAATAGTTATAGGGATATGGCAAGATCCTAGGTGGCTAGGATGATAGTATGATACCATGATGTTATGATATGATAACGATGCTAATATGTTATGATGGTATGATGAAATGATGCTAGTATGTTATGATGGTATGATGAAATGATGCTAGTATGTTATGATGGTATGATGAAATGAGGCTAGTATGACATGCCTAAGATGCCATGATTAACCCAATGAATAATGTTATAATGCTAGCATGAAATGTATGAGGATTATGATGAATGACGATATGATGCTAGTGTATACTATATGATGAATGAATGATGTCCCTATACGTGCTATAGGGTATGTGTGAATGATGATGCTCCGGTACTTGTACTGGGTGAATATGAATGATGACCTGATCGTACCAGGATATGAACAGCCGATCGGGCTATAAACATGGAGCCAATCGGGCTATAAACAGGGGAGTCGATCGGACTATAAACAGGAAGCCGACCGGGCTATAAACATGAGAGTCGACCGGACTATAAACATGGAGTCATACTAGCATGGTGACAGTGGAACGTAAGACGATGATGGAAATGATGATATGTGCTAAGGTTATGGACTACGTGTATGAAATGATGTTTATGATATGTATGTTTAATGTTGTTTTGCGAAAACTAGAACTCACTAGCGTAAGCTGACTTGATTTAGCATGTATGTCAGGTTGAAGCTATGATAAGAGAAGGCATGGAGCTCAGGCATCAATCCAGACGATCCGTTGGTTTTGGCAATTCGATATGATTTTGATACAGACACTTTATTAAATTCTGTTTATCAAACTATGTTTACATTTCCGCTGCATGATTATGAAAGTTTTTAGTTTAAGAGCTATGTCTTATGATGAAAACCAACCTCTGCGAGGTGCCCGGTTTCGGGGCCTCACAAGTTGGTATCAGAGACATAGTTTGAGAGATCTTAGCATCCAAAATGCTAAGACTTAAACTGAGAATGGGATTAAGTGATGCGGATTACCAACCACGGATGAACGGATGCCACGAGCGGAATGTTTATGTATGAGTTAAGGGTTAGATGTAAGGTTATGTATGTAGTTAGTGTCATGCGCATTGAAGAGATGGGATGGGAAACGTTTAGAACCTATGAGTTGGGTAAATGGTTAATAGCACTTGATCAACGTCATTAACGATTTACAAAGCTTATTTCGTGCTAAACTGATTCCTATACTAACTCATCAATTGTTGCATCCTGTAGATAGTTAAATGGCTGGACAAAAGGGTAGAACACGTAAGCAACCACAGAAACCTGAAGAACCACGTGTCGAGAGTGAAGAACCCGTCAATGAAGACGACCATGAGCACAACGAGCAACCTGAGAATGAAGATGAGTTTACTCTAGAGCCTATTGTGGTGAAGGCTATTTCTGATGAGGTCTGCAAAATCATGGATGAAAAACTACCAGCCTTGATTGCTAAGGCACTGAAGGATGCTCTAAAAGACAAGTTTGAAGGAACTAAGGAGAGTACTAAAGAAGATGAGGTGGTGATCATCGAGACTAAGAGCGGCGACTCTATGACTGGGAAACTGAAGGGCTGTGACTACAAGTCCTTCAAAGGATGCAACCCACCGACCTTCGATGGTAAGAAAGATGCTGTGGCCACCTGCCACTGGATATCTGCTATGGAGGCTGTTATTTCCATCAGTGAGTGCCGAATTGATCAAGCTGTCAAGTTTGCAGCTCACTCCTTTGCTGAGGAGGCGCTTCACTGGTGGAACACCATTAAGCAGTCCAAGGCTGCAGCCGATATGGATAAGATGACTTGGGATGATCTAAAGGAACTGGTCACTAAGCAGTTCTGTCCCAAGAATGAGTTGGATAAGGTTGAAAGGGAGTTTCTGGTGCTGAAAGCGGGAAGTCTGAATCACAGGCAGTACACTTCACGGTTCAATGAGATGGCAAGACTCGTTCCTCATCTGGTTTCTACCGAGGAACGCAGGGTGAAGTTGTAAATGGAGGGCTTGCCTCCAAAAGTAAGAATTCATGTCAAGGCCAATGCTCCTAAGACCTTTGACTCCACTGTTGAACTCAGTGGTATTGTATGGGATGATGTGATGGCCGATGAGCCAGTGAAAGAGGAAACCAGGGTGAAGGAGTCTTCCGGGACTAAGAGGGGTCGAACAGACCAACGAAAGTTCTCAGGCAAGAAGGTGAAACGGGAAGAGACTGGGCTATGTGGCAAGTGTGGCAAGAGCCATTCTGGGCCGTGCCGTGTGGGCACAAACTTATGTTTCAGATGTGGAAAGGTGGGGCACTTTTCAGCCAACTGTCCCGGTACGATTCGATGCTATAACTGTAATGGGGTTGGACATCTGTCCAAAGATTGCAGGCAACCACGGGCCGATGCTTCGGGCTCGGGTAAGAAAGAAGAGAAAGGAAAGGAGAAGCAGAAGGCTAAAGCACGAGCCTTTACGATGACGAAGGATGATGCGATTGAGGACCCGGATGTGGTCACAGGTACCTTTTCTATCAACAATATTCCTGCTTCTGTATTGTTTGATTCCGGTGCCAGTATGAGTTTTGTGTCTTCTACTTTCTGTGATGGGTTATCTGGGAAGGTTAAGAAGATAGATCGGGTATTTGATGTAGAGATGGCTATTGGTAAGATGACCAGGGTGACTGAGGCTATTGATGATTGTTATGTTGAGATAGAAGGTCATAGGTTCCCTGTCCGATTGTTTCTTATTACCTTAGGAGGATTCGATGTGGTTTTGGGTATGGACTGGTTAGCCAAATATGAGGCTAACATTGTATGTCGACGAAAGATGATATGTTTACGTGCGATGGATGGGAGCTCTGTGACGGTTTATGGTGATAAAGCGATGTATGCGCCTAAGATCATTTCGATGATCACGGCTGATGTTATGATGAGGCGAGGGTGTGTAGCCTATTTGGCCTACGCGATTGAGGAACGTACGGATACGAGGACGATTGATGATGTTCCCGTGGTGTGTAACTTCCCCGATGTATTCCCTAAGGAATTGCCTGGATTACCACCCGAACGGTAAATTGAGTTCCAGATCGACTTAGTGCCGGGGGCACAACCCGTTGCCAAAGCACCGTACCGTTTAGCTCCAAACGAGATGAAGGAAATGATGACCCAGCTACAAGAACTCCTTGATAAAGGTTTTATACGACCGAGTGTCTCTCCGTGGGGAGCACCGGTGTTGTTCGTTAAGAAGAAAGATGGAAGCATGCGTATGTGTATCGATTACAGGGAACTGAATAAGTTGACTGTAAAGAACAGGTATCCTCTACCTAGAATTGATGACTTGTTCGATCAATTGCAGGGTGCAAGCTGGTTCTCCAAGATAGATCTCCGATCCGGTTACCATCAGTTGAAAGTTCGAGAGCAGGATATTCCAAAGACTGCTTTCCGTACGCGTTATGGACATTACGAGTTTCTCGTTATGTCGTTTGGATTGACGAATGCTCCTGCAGCATTTATGGATTTGATGAACAGAGTATGTCGACCGATGCTGGACCGATCGGTGATAGTGTTTATTGATGATATATTGATTTATTCAAAGAACGAGGGAGACCATGCTTGCCACATACGTGAGGTATTGGAGATCCTGAGGAAAGAGAAACTTTATGCTAAATTCTCCAAATGCGCTTTCTAGTTACGAGAGGTACAGTTTCTAGGTCACGTGGTGAACCCAGAAGGCATTATGGTAGATCCAGCTAAAGTTGAAACGATTATGAAATGGAGCCCTCCGAAGTCACCTACGGAAGTACGCAGTTTTCTTGGTTTGGCCGGTTACTATCGGAGATTTATTCAGGACTTCTCCAAGATAGCGACGCCACTGACGAAGCTCACGAAGAAAGACGTAAAGTACGAATGGGGTCCAAACCAAGAACAAGCGTTTTCAGTGCTAAAGGAGAAACTTACCCAAGCTCCTGTTCTAGCACTGCCGGATGGAAATGATGATCTTGTTGTGTATGCCGATGCATCGCGACAAGGGTTGGGATGCGTACTGATGCAAAGGGGAAGGGTGATAGCTTATGCTTCGCGCCAGCTAAAGATTCATGAGGCTAACTACCCGACCCACGATCTTGAACTCGCTGCGGTGGTGTTTGCATTGAAAATATGGAGACACTACTTGTATGGAGTAAGGAGTACCATCTTTACCGACCACAAGAGCTTGAAGTACTTCTTCGAGCAAAAGGATTTGAACATGAGGCAGAGACGATGGCTTGAGCTGCTAAAGGATTATGATTGTGATATTCTATATCACCCGGGAAAGGCCAATGTAGTGGCAGATGCCTTGAGTCGCAAGACTGATCATCCTGCCATACGGGTAAAATCGTATAGTTTGGTGATAACGCCAGACTTTCTGAACGAGCTCAAGCAAGCGCAACAGGAAGGGTTGAAAGAAGAGAACGTGGGTTTTGAACGTGTCTTCGGGCAGGTCAAGAACTTGGAAGACAATGATTACGGTGTAAAGATACGATTCGGTCGGATGTGGGTACCCAGAAATGGGGACATTCGGTCGAGGATTTTAGATGAAGCCAACAAATCACGTTATTCTGTGCATCCCGGTGCGACAAAGATGTATCAAGACCTTCGGAAAGATTATTGGTGGCCGGGCATGAAGTTTAATGTGATGCAGTATGTGAATAGGTGCCTTACTTGTGCGCAAGTGAAGGCTGAACATCAGAAGCCCTACGGATATGTGCAACCTCTAGAGGTACCAGAATGGAAATGGGAACACATCACCATGGATTTCATCACCAAGCTACCGAGGACAGCTAAGCGGCATGATACCATATGGGTGATTGTGGACCGACTGACGAAGAGTGCACACTTCCTTCCTATCAGGGAGACGTATACGTCCGAAAGGTTGTCTGAGTTGTTCGTAAAGGAGATTGTGACTCGACATGGAGTTCCTGTCTCCATTGTGTCAGATCGAGATACGAGGTTTACTTCCAGATTCTGGAAGCAGTTTCATGATGCCATGGGAACGAGGTTAAATATCAGTACCGCCTATCACCCTCAGACGGATGGACAGTCGGAAAGGACTATCCAAACGTTGGAGGATATGCTTAGGGCGTGCATTATCGATTTTGGAGGGAGCTGGGATGACCACTTGCCATTGGTGGAGTTTTCTTACAACAACAGCTACCACTCTAGCATCGGAATGCCCCCATATGAGGCGTTGTACGGAAGACGATGTAGAACCCTGGTGTGCTGGGGTGAAGTTGGGTAGAAAGAAATGGGAAACAAGGCTGCCGTGATTGATATGGCAGAAAAGTTACGGGTGATAAAAGCACGTATGAAAGCTGCACAAGATCGCCAAAAGTCTTACGCTGACAAGCGCCGAAGACCGATCGAGTTTGATATTGGCGATCGAGTGTTGCTGAAAGTATCACCATGGAAGGGAATCATTCGATTCAGGAAGCGGGGAAAGTTGAGTCCGAGGTACATCGGACCGTTTCAGATAAAAGCAAGGTAGGGAAAGTCGCGTATCGACTGGACCTACCAGAGGAGCTGAACGGGATTCATCCTACCTTCCACATGTCACATCTTAGGAAGTGCTTGGCAGACGAACAGGCGCATGTTCCTTTAGATGACATTGAGGTAGATAATCGACTGAACTACATTGAAGAACCAGTTGCCATTGTGGATACGAAGGAAAAGCAGCTACGGAATAAAACGGTTCGTCAAGTAAGAGTTCAGTGGAAGCATCGGAAGGGTTCAGACACGACGTGGGAATTGGAAGACGAGATGAGGAACTTATATCCTCATCTGTTCGATACGTAACGAGGCAGGTTTCGGGACGAAACCTATTGTAAGGAGGGGAGACTTGTAACATCCCAAATTTTCTAATACAAGTTACTTGAACTTACCAATGCGTGACGAACAATTAACTCGTAGGAAAATAGACGAAAAATAACCAAGGTGGGGTGTAGAAATCGTGTACTCGAAATGAGGAGGATTTCGAGTACACCATATTTTGTGTACATGAGGGTACGAATACAGGGACCCTACCTATAAATAGTGGGGTCTTGGGAAACGTGCTAACCCTTGGCTGAAGCAAATCTTCTCTCGAGTACACGAAGTTGGAACCAAGAAACTGCAAGGATCGAGCTTTGATCGATCAAACGAAGGAGGAAACGCACGGGAATCTACAGGGGTGATCACCTAACTTCAAGTAAGTGTTCTAAATCAAAAAGCTAGGATTTTTATGCAAAAGTTAGGATTTTTATGAAAGGTGAACTTGTGCATAAAGCTTGCACCTTTATGCATAAAGTTCGGAACTTTGAGGTTCCAGCATGTTGGTAACAACATGAGGAACCTAGAACTAGCTGCCCAAAGCCTTAGATGAATTTCTGAGATGTTTAATGACTAAAGTGATGAGTACACGAAATCCTGCACAAAGGGTACTCGAAATCATACCTAGAATTTCGAGTACGTGGCCATTTCGAGTACAAGGTTATTTCGAATACACAGTTTATTTCGAATACAGATGATGGTTTCGAGTACCAGCCATTTCGTGAACTCCAGGAATTTCGTGTACATGGGTTTCGAGTATGGGATGTTTAACGAACCTCAAGTGTTTCGGATACTTAGCTAAGGTTCGGGAACTTGAGTTCATAATGGGGACTAGTAGGCTATGAGGACTTAGAATAATTTCTAAGTCTAAGAATGGTATGTGATGAGACGATGTAATGATGTAGGTTCCTTGAGTCCTAGCTAAGGAGTTCGGCTAAGGAAAACAGGAGTCTACTATCAGGTGAGTTCTAGACGCCCTCTTTTATGTTTGATGTTTTGGGCTGACATACATGCTTATTGTTATGTCTATGATGTTATGTGCTTATGATGATGATGAATGAATGATGATATGCCCTGACTATGTGTGCCTGTTTATGTGTTAGCATGGTGTATACATGAAAGTATGCTAAGTATGATGAATGCATGATAAATGAGTTATGGTGATGAATAACATGACATGATAATGATGCTAGCATATGATATGATGATGACTTTATGATCACATGCTTTATGACGATAACTATGAGAATAGTTATAGGGATATGGCAAGATCCTAGGTGGCTAGGATGATAGTATGATACCATGATGTTATGATATGATAACGATGCTAATATGTTATGATGGTATGATGAAATGATGCTAGTATGTTATGATGGTATGATGAAATGATGCTAGTATGTTATGATGGTATGATGAAATGAGGCTAGTATGACATGCCTAAGATGCCATGATTAACCCAATGAATAATGTTATAATGCTAGCATGAAATGTATAAGGATTATGATGAATGACGATATGATGCTAGTGTATACTATATGATGAATGAATGATGTCCCTATACGTGCTATAGGGTATGTGTGAATGATGATGCTCCGGTACTTGTACTGGGTGAATATGAATGATGACCTGATCGTACCAGGATATGAACAGCCAATCGGGCTATAAACATGGAGCTGATCGGGCTATAAACAGGGGAGTCGATCGGACTATAAACAGGAAGCCGACCGGGCTATAAACATGAGAGTCGACCGGACTATAAACATGGAGTCGACCGGACTATAAACAAGAGAGTCGACCGGACTATAAACATGGAGCCGACCGGGCTATAAACACGGAGCCGACCGGGCTATAAACATGGTAAGAGCCGATCGGGCTATAAACATGGTAAGAGTCGATCGGACTATAAACATGGAGCCTTGTGCCGGCATAAGCCCACTGTTCGTATGGTGACAGTGGAACGTAAGACGATGATGGAAATGATGATATGTGCTAAGGTTATGGACTACGTGTATGAAATGATGTTTATGATATGTATGTTTAATGTTGTTTTGCGAAAACTAGAACTCACCAGCGTAAGCTGACTTGATTTAGCATGTATGTCAGGTTAAAGCTATGATAAGAGAAGGCATGGAGCTCGGGCATCAATCCAGACGATCCGTTGGTTTTGGCAATTCGATATGATTTTGATACAGACACTTTATTAAATTCTGTTTATCAAACTATGTTTACATTTCCGCTGCATGATTATGAAAGTTTTTAGTTTAAGAGGTATGTGTTATGATGAAAACCAACCTCTGCGAGGTGCCCGGTTTCGGGGCCTCACAAGTAGTCTATTTTGGCGTGATAGGCTAAGACATATTAATTACAATTAATACAATGACTCCGTTGACTTTTACATTAATTACCTAGAATACAAAATATATTAATGAAGTTATCTTCAGAGAATCTTCTATTAATATGATAGTTGTACCTTGTTGCTGACTAACATAAGAGTGTCTTCTGATCGATATGCTTCCGATTATGGAAGTAACTTTGAATCTTTCTTTTATTGGAATTTAGCTCAGCAGCTAATATCGAAAACTATTGATCATTCTACAATGTTGATCTTAAGAAGACCATTGGTGAAGCATCAGAATAGCTAATTAGCGTGGAGACCTTTCGATCTTCATCTACTTTGGAAGGTCATTCTTCAGTTGTACATTTGGTTGGCTTGAAGACCTTCCCATCTTCTTCTTCATCAGAAGACATTCGTAAGATACTGATCATTAAGGATTGAATGTCTTCCGATATGTTACACTCTTCTGAAGCTTTGTATTTTGTCTGATCATCAGAAGGATACAATTATTCTTCAGAAGTATTCAGTATTTTGAAGGTTAATTATTCCTTCCAAAGGCTAATGACTCCCGAAGATTAATTCTATCCTTCCGATGCCGTTTGGACTTGTGGGAGATGAGATTGGTCAAGGAAGTTAAGTTTTTTGATAAGCAGCAACATTTTATGATCTTACATAAACAATGCTAGGTAATAGATAAACAATAGTAAGTATGATAAATGAATAAACTCAAGCAACTATAACCAGAGGTTAACACAACTAGTGTTAAACCGAATGTGTAACAAAGAATTGCATATTAAACACTAAACTAAAATAAATGAAGTCCTTAGCTAAATTAAAAATAAATAAATAAATAAATGATACCTATCGTGCAACATTAGGAATTACCAAAGCCTAAAGTGAACTTAACGGTACAAAATTGCTAGTCCATGCACCAGAAATGGTATCATGATTACATTCCACTTTTACTTTTAGTTTTATTTTTGTTGAACAAGGATATATCTATTCGCCTCTAATGGCCAAGGTACCATATAAGTACTAAACAGAGACATTGTGAACTTTTTATTACACACTGTCACGATCAACATCATGTTATTGACGCCTCAATAATGTGTCTAAAATACTCGGGTAATAGAGTATTAAACTAAGAGCTATTATAACAATTTACAGTTAAACATATAATCATACAATTGTAAATTGTACCTTGTATGGGAATATATAACAATGAGTATAAGTTAAAAAATAAATTGCATGTTTCAAATAAATAGAACATATCAAGACTAAATGATGTATAACCACATAAATTAATAATTATAATTGTATGATAAAGAGGATGAAAATGACAACGTTTATATTAACTGAATCGAACCAGAACTAAAGGAAAGCGAAATTATACTATAAGTTAATGAAACAAATTTTGTACCTTAATCTAGCAAGCAATAGCATGCAAAATTCTCGAATCACAAATGTTATAAATACGAGTAATTCTGAGTTTATTTTAAGTTAATTTGACTGGTTTTGAACTTGTGTATTTTATTGATTCAAATCTGATTATTAATGCTAATTTATTGATTAGACATTATTTTCTTTGTTTAACATTTTTAGAAATTGTTGTATAGAAAGAATTAGGTGTTTAGAAAATATATTCATGCAGAATAAAACCAACACGAGCAAAAAGGATGAAAACTAAAAAAATCTATAGGGAAATAAGGTAGAACACGTGACCTTCAAAAGGTTAAACGAGTGCACATCGAGTAGACTAGGATTCCCATTTATATCTTTTGATGGTTCACAGTAGATGTGTTCAAAAAAATCCATATCCGAATCTGAACACGAAATATCCAGAAATTCGGATTCGGATACCATTTTTGAAAAATTTCGGATAGTTCAGATATCCGAACTATCTGAAATAGTTATTTTTTCAGATAGTTTTTTTGGATATTTCAGATACTCACTACAAGAAAACATCTCATTAGCAGAGACACCTTTAGCGGCGACCCTCATGTGGATTTGCCCGGATTCTAATCCAACCGCTGAAATCAATGGCCAAGATTAAATGAGCAATAGTGACGAAGTGATAGCGGCGACCCGTCTCCACTAATGATGAATTAAGGGCGCTTTATTTTCCCTCATTTCTCGTTTGCTCCAGATTGCAAAGCTCTCTCCTCCCGATCGCCGGCTACCGAGTCTTCCACCGTGAACCCACAAGTTTCGCTGCCGCTGTGAGTCGTCCCGTGCCGCTGCCGCCTGAGCCGACCCGTGTCGCCGGTAGCCTTCTCCCACTGCTGCACCACTTCTAGGGTTTGTATTCATCCCAATGATTCAATTCTGGTTCCTTATAAAACCAAACAAATCTTCACCTTCGCTTCTTCAAATGGAACGCTGGCTGCTCTTTCAGAAAAAGGAACAGATGGTAACATCGGAGAAGACGACCGACCTGATGGTTCAGGTATACAAAACCACTTAATTTGAAAAATTAAAAGAACAATAAAAAAATTTTGGAGTTTAGTAAGTATGCGGAAAACAAGTGTTAGAATTGCTAGTTTTTAAACAATTTTGTCTGATTAATTGTGGAGGATGATTGGGTTATTTAGAATTTTTGTATGTGTAAGGAGATGGAATTATCTCAATGCAATAAATCATACAAGTAGTGAAAACCAAGGCTAATCTAGTTTTTGACGCCTGAAACATCAGCCTTTTTTATAATTTTGGTATTTGATTTTTGAAGTTCTGTTACTTGACTCACACTCCACACACAATTGGAAGCGTAAAATTCGCCTTTTTTTATAGTTTCGGATATTTGGATAATTTTCACATATTTCACATACTTTTTTGGATATGCGGACAATTTTTCGGATATTTCAGATACTTTTTCGGATATTCGGATAATTTTTTGGATATTTCGGATATCCAAAATATATCTTTAAAAGTTTTTTTAACTTTTTTCCCTGATTTCGGGTATCCGAAATCTCAGTAATCCAAATAACTTAAATGCTTAGTAATTAACTTGTTAATTAGTTAGAATTTGTAATTAAATTTGTTGGAACATTCTTATTAACTCATATTAATCATTTGATTTCGTTTATTGAGTTATAATTATTAACTAAATATTAATATTTAGTATTTTTATTTATTTATTTACTTCTTAAATTTTTTATGGTATTATATAGATAGACTTGGTTGTGGATGATTGGGCGGTTTTTTGATTGTTATCATATGTAATTCGTCATTTTTATGAAAAATTTACATGAACAAGGTACAGTGAAATGTGTTGCTGATTTGCATGTATGAAGACGCGGTTAATGACGTGTTACTGGAGCAATTGGGAGTGTTTAGGTAAAAGTATGCAGACCAATAATAGAAATTGAGAAAAAAATTAGATCCAGAACAATTGTAGGCTGGGCTGGGCATATGGGTAGCGTATCAATAGCCCATCGTTTGGGACACCGGATCTTCAATGTAGATAGAAAACTTGCTATGTGTGGGTTCTGGTTGGGCGTATGTTACACCCACCAAGGCCCAACATATCATATGCCCAACGTTTGAGATGTACGTTCTTCAATGCAGACAGAGAACTTGTGGCATATGGGTTTTGATTGCGCATATGATACGCCAGTCCCGACGTATCATGCAACATTCGAGAAATTTGAAATTTTAGCTTATCTTAACCAAATTTAAACCCTGATTTTAGGGTTTAGAAATTATTTGCTTATGGATGTTTTTCTAAGCAAAAAAGGGAAGATTTTGAGTCTCCAAGGAACCCAATTCATACCATTTTTCATGCAACCGTGATCTGAATCAATACAAATGATGAGTGGTTAATTCTTTTGTCACCACAAGAAAACGGTTCTAAAAGGGCGAGGGCTATAAGGACTAGTGTAGGATCGGGTTGTTAACTCTAAACAACACTTCACAAGTATTTCTTACTTAATTCTAACAGATGCGGAATGTTCTGTTAGAATGATCTCACAATCTCACTCAAAGTGACACGATAATAATCTTTGAACAATATTAAGAACACAAGAATGATTCAAGCTCAAGGATATATTTCTCTCAAAGTGGAAGTATACAAGCAAGCACACTTCAAACAACAATACATTGGGAGGTTATATAGCCGAGGCTACAACCGTATACACTTAGGAATACAAGTTGGGTATACTAGACAAGTACATAAAGTAAAGCTTATTCTAGTATGTTGAGTGTCTTAACAGGCTAAGACACTCAGTCATAATCATTACATTAATAGACATTGACTTTACAAAGAAGTATTAAATACAAAAGACATTTAATGTTGTTGATCTTCAAGGCTTCAGATGATCTTTTGCATTTAATGCAGCATGGGAGAGGTAAGGCGCTTTATCTGACTCATTACATGTTGTCTTTGTCTTTACTCAGACCAGCATGTCTTGTGTCAGTACCTTTTGTACTTTGAGAGTAAGCTGCTACAGTCTTTGTCAGAGGATAAACCTCGGAAGTCTTTGTCTTGTGTGCAGAAGAAGATTCATCGGAAGTCTTTGTCTTCCGAGCATTTGAGGATTCCTCGGAAGCAGTTGTCTTGTACAACCTTCGGCAAGAATCAGTTATCCTTCGGAAGCAATGTTGCTTCCGAAGAATCACTTCTTCCTTCCGAAGGTGTTTATTCAAAGAGACTCCTATACTTAGACAAAAACAAGAAGTTTGGTGAGCATCAGCCTTTATTAGTCTTTACAGTCTCCCCCTAGGCTGATGCTACCAAAACTTCTAAGGCATAAACCTTGGCTTCCATGTACCCCTCAGTACCTGTGCCCTTTTTGTAATTAATCTGATAGCTGACCTCCCATCTGCTCCATTGTCAGGGTTATTGAGAGGGAGCTTATCTAGATCAAGTATATAGGGTTTTGCCAATGTCATCAGATGCAAAAGATCCACCAGTTTTATTTCTCCATTGTAGTCGGTGAGGATGAATATCCTTTCTTGTGCATTGAAGCTCCAGTCTACCAAAGGGATGTATGAATGCTCATGCATTAATCTGCTGATATCCCTCATGTCTTCTGGGGTTTGTGTATTTTTGGGAGTTGCTTCTGATGTGGCTACAAGTACTGAGAGTGTTGTATCAGGCTCAGAGTCTAAGGGGATGGTTTTTGTTTCCTTTTTCCTTTTAGCCATGCTCTTTCTTCTTGTGAATCTTGGTTTGTCTTGAGCAGTGGCTTGACTCCTCAGAACTCTGGCCTGTTGGGCTTCCACAGTTGATTCTACTGCTGCACCTGTTGTTGCAGTAGACTGTGGCCCAATATCCTCAACCCTTGAGGGTTCTGTTCTCCTCTCTTCAGCCTGTGTATGTCTCTCAGGATCAGGGTTTGGTATTGATTGTTTCCTTGTAGTCTTCTTACCCTTTTTGTAGACTGAGGAGATAGGCATGTTATCCATACTTGGACTTGAAGGAGGAGATATTGGTTCTTCTTTTGGATTTAGGGGGAACATGTTGGGGAACATTGCTTTTGTTGCTGCCCCACACATGACTTCTTCTCCATCTCTGATCCCTGCACCAGAGAGGGGAAATTCTATTGTAGCTCCTCCCCCTAAACCTAAGCCTCTCATTAGGCTTTCCTTTCTTGCCCTGATTTGTTCAATTGAAGGTAACTCACCTCTTGCAACTTTGGCTTTTATATCTCTGATATGCATATCCATGGTTGAGTTCTTCATTGGGCCTAGCTGCCGAGCATGGAAGCCATATTCCAAGAGAAAGGCCTTGTTCTTGTCTCTGTAGGCCTTCTCTTTTTGCTCCTTTGTAAGTACACTCAAGGCCTTTGATGCAGCAACAGCTTGTTCTTGCTGCTGCACCTTGTCCAGCTCGGCAGCCATTCTAGGTACCGACCAGTTGATGACTTCATCAAAGTCATAACCTTTTTCTTCTAGCAAAGCAGAGAGTCTAGCTCGCTCTTCATCTAGAGAAGTGTTTGGTCGGCCCTTTGTTTTCTTTGGTCTCATCTCCTCCTGTTCTGCTTCCTCCTCTGGGGTTAGCTTACGTTTTCCTTTGTCATCAGCAGCTATTTTTGCCCCAGAGGAGATTTCTTCTGTTGCCTCACCAGTTGGTTCATTGGCATGTAGCTCCTCTGTGGAGGAAACATCTAGGATGACTGGGCCTTCGGAGGCAGCTGCAGCTTCGGAGTTAACCTCAGCATTCACTGGCTCCTCCAGTTGACCAATCTCCTTAGATGATTCCTTATTGGATTCCACAAAGGGCTCAGAAGAGGAAGAGAGAGCCTCAGCAGCTTCAGTCCCAGAAGGGGACACAGATTTCATGGAAGTTGATTCTTCTTGTGCTGTGTCTTCCATGCCAACCTGTGCTGCAGTCTCAGAAGGAGACTTAGTCCCAAGAGGGGACTGAGGTTCCAAAGAGACATTTGATGTTTGCTGTTCAGTCTCTTTGGCAACCTCCCTTGTATCCTCAGAAGCAGAAGAAGAGGAAGTAGAAGAAGAATCCTGAAAATAAGTACCCAAGAAGTCATCCCATTCAGCAGTCAAAGTGACTAAGGATGGAATAACTTCCTGTGCACCCTCCTCTTCTCTTGCTTCTGATCCTGACCCTGCAGTTGGTATATTCTCCCCCTTTTTGGTAGCATCAGGGGAGGTGAAAGTGGTAGTAGCAGGATCAGGGTGAAATGGATGTAGAGTGACCGGGGGACGCCTCCTGAGGTCCAGAATAGTTGCATCTTTGGTTTGGACCTCAAGCCGCAGGGTAGCCACCTCAGCTTCTAAGTGAGCTACCCTGGCTTGGAGGGAACTGATTGTAGCCGTCAATTCCTGTGTAGATGTGCCCTCCTCTACCGGAGTAGAATCATGGGGCGATGGAGTCCTGAGCCTAGCTCTTGCACCTCCACCACCAGATGTGGCTTCTTGGCACCCTGGATTCCCTTCATTGAGAAGAACCTCAAAGAAGTCCTCCCCAATATAGGTTGCCGCAGGTGAGGTCCTATTGCCTGTACCACTGTCCTGTGGATCTTTATTAAGATCAACAGTAGTGGCAGCCTCACCTGCATTGACCCCTTCAGAACTACTGGGGCCAACCTCTGATTGAATAGGCTCTGGGTCAGGGAACCGAGCTTGTAACTGTGTCACCACTCTCATTAAAGTTTGGGTAGTTGGAGAGAGTGGTTCCTCCTCAGCTAGAGCAGGGGTTCCTTGAGCCTGGGTGATAGTATGGGTGGGGGGCATTTCTGGATGATATGAACCTGGAGACTTGGGAGACAGTCTCTTATCTAATGAAGTTACTTCATGAGAAGCAAACTCAATGATGGGTGAATCCCTTTGAATATTCTCAGTTATGTTTTGTGACATAAGCTGAGGGCTTTCAGGCTGGTTAAGGGCAACCACAGGTTTCAAAGGAAGAACCTGTGGAGAAACAAGGGGTGTGGCTTTCACCTTAGGTAGAACTGTGCCCTGAGCAGTTCTTTTAACCTTTTTCTGTTTTGGTTCAGTAGAAGGGGCCTGAACAACTGTAGAAAGTTGCACAGGGTTTCGTTTGCGTTTGTAAGTGATTTTTATGGGGTGAGGAACAGAAGTGGAAGGTGTGGGTTCAGCATCTGTGGGGTTAACAGAGCTGTCACCTTCTGGAGCAGGGGACTCCATAGAGGAAAGAAGAGGAGTGAATGTCCCAGAGAACTGAGCACTCTTCTTCTTGAGTTGCACAAAAATTTTGGAAGAAACCAAGGGCATTTTGTAAGTATGCCCAGTTAGAGAAAGGGAAGCTCCCAACTCTTCATTAAAAAGGTGTTGCAAAAACCTGGGATACATACAAAACTTCTTTGGTGACATGATGTTGTCAACCAAATTATTGAAAATAAAAGCAGAAAAATTAAACAGTTGATTGGAAACCAAGCCATGAATAGCCGAAGCTAAATCAGATGGAACTTGGTCCCAACCACCAGATTTATTGGAAAGACAATGTAAAAACACATGTATGAGGTACTTGTAATTATAGGACACTCGACCCTTCAAATAGGTTGTTGAAGGGAGAGGACCTTCGTACCCCATTGACTGAAATGTCAATGCTACCTCATCCTTCGTGAATGAAACCTTTCCACCGGCATCATTCAGTTTAAGATGCCGACAGATGGTCTCCACAGAAATAGCAATAGGATGAGCATCAATGGTGGCTACAAGAGACCGACCATTGGAAGACGAGGAAACAGAACAAGATGCCCAGAACTGTTGGTGATGAGACTCATACACCAAGGGCTGAACAGTTAATGCAAAGAAATACCTGCTCCTTTGAAGAAAGGAGATGATTGGGGCGAAGTCAGCATCATGTTCTGCTGATAACTCCGCTGGTACGTTGTGAGCAGGTTTGAAAGCAAGAAGAGCCATGAGAGTTGGTGATTTTAGGGCACAATTGGAGAGATCAAGGAGAAGAAGAGTTCAAAGTGAAACAGTTTGTGAGAATTTGAATGAGCGGGAGACCTTTATATACATTCGGATTTCAGCATTTAATTATATAGACACATTAAATTTGAGATCCGGATGTCAGAAAAAGGTCTTCCGATGACAGCTGGTTTCACAATTAATTTTCTCTGACTGAGGTGCTTCCGAAGAAGTTTCTTTCGGAAGCAGGGTATTTATTAGACCAAGAGAGTTCAGAAGGGATGTGCTTCCGAAGTATAAAATTTATACTGTCGGAAGCACTGCTTCTGAAGTGTTAGAAAATTCATTAGGCAAAATGTTCTTCGGAAGACACTTTCTTCTGAAGAGTACCTTGAGAAGCCTATGCTTCCGAAAGTAATGTATCGGAAGAATATTACTTCAGAAGGTAAGTTAGCTTCTGAAGTGTGAGATCTTCCGACTAAGGAAGAAATAATGCTTCCGAAGACTTAACCTATCTTCTGCTGAGTAGATACTCATCGGAAGATAAGTTAAGTTTATCTTCCGAGGAATTATTTATTCCTTGTCAGTACATTTATTCAAAGTTGATCATCCCAATGGATGTTATTAAGTACCTGAATCTTCCTTCATCAAATGCCTTTGTGAAGAGATCTGCCAAATTGTTTTCTGAATCAACTTTGACCAAATGAATCAACTTCTTTTCTGCACAATCTCTGATGAAATGGTATCTGATGTCGATGTGCTTGGTCTTGGAATGCTTGACAGGATTATTGGTGATGGAGATTGCACTGGAATTGTCTATCTGAATAGGAGTATTGAACAGATCTACTCCATAATCCTTCATCTGATTCTGGATCCAGATGACTTGTGCACAGCAGCTAGAAGCAGCTATATATTCAGCCTCTGTAGTAGAAGTAGAAACACATGACTGTTTCTTGCATTGCCAAGACACAATCCTGGATCCAAGAAATTGACATCCCCCTGATGTGGATTTCTTGCTGATGTTGCAACCCCCATAATCACTGTCTGTATAAGCCATGAATTGGAAGTCTTCATTTCTAGGATACCATAATCCTAGACTTGGTGCTCCTTTGAGGTATCTAAAGATTCTTTTTACAGCCAGCATATGAGAGACTTTGGGATTGGCCTGAAATCTTGCACATACACAAGTTGCAAACATGATATCTGGCCTGCTTGCTGTGAGATACATCAAAGAGCCTATCATTGCTCTGTACTGGTGCTGATCAACATCCTCCCCCTCAAGATCAGGGCTAAGTGATGTTGTTTTGGACATAGGAGTTCCCAGAGCTTTGCAATCAGAAAGCTTGAATCTTTCAAGAATGTCCTTGACATATTTTGATTGACTAATGAAAATCCCTGTAGGAGTTTGTTTCACTTGTAATCCAAGAAAGAAGGTGAGTTCTCCCATTGAACTCATCTCAAATTTGGATTTCATCAGTGATTCAAACTCCTTGCAGAGAGATTCATTAGTAGAACCAAAGATAATGTCATCAACATAGATTTGAACTAGCATGATATGTTGATTTGACTTCTTGAAAAAGAGAGTTTTATCAATTGTTCCTCTCTTGAATTTGTTTGCCAATAGAAAAGAAGATAAAGTTTCATACCATTTTCTGGGAGCTTGATGCAACCCATAAAGAGCCTTATCAAGCTTACAGACATGATCAGGAAACTTTGGATCTTCAAATCCTGGAGGTTGGCACACATAAACTTCTTCATCAATTTTTCCATAAAGAAAGGCACTTTTAACATCCATCTGAAACACTTTGAAATCTTTTGCAGCTGCAAATGCCAAAAATATTCTAATAGCTTCAATTCTGGCAACAGGTGCAAAGACTTCATCATAGTCAATGCCTTCCTCTTGAGTGTATCCCTGAACAACCAATCTTGCTTTGTTTTTGATGACAACACCTTTGTCATCTTTCTTGTTTCTGAACACCCATTTGGTTCCAATGGCATACTTTCCTTTAGGCAAAGGACAAGTTTTCCAAACTCCTTGTCTTTGAAACTGAAGAAGCTCTTCTTGCATAGCTTCTACCCAACTGTTATCTTTTAAAGCCTCTGCAACCTTCTTAGGTTCTATTTGGGATAGAAAGCAAGAAAACAAGCAAACATTTGCTTCATGCATAGAGCTTCTAGTTCTGACACCTTCTTCTACATTGCCAATGATGTTTTCAACTGGATGAGTGCTGTGAATTCGAGTCCTTGGAATCACATCCAGTTGAGAAGATTCATCCACGTTGAGTGACTCAAGGTTAGGAAGAACTACCTCAAGTTGGATTTCTGGCAGATCACGTGGATTCAATGTTTGAACTGTTGTGGGTTGGTTTTCTCTGGGAGTAGTGATTTCCAGAGAATTTTCCTCTGCTGAAGGACTTCCTACTTCTTCTTGATGTTGTGAATTAGAAGCAGCTTCAATTGAGGGACCTGCCTGAGATGTGTTGATTGTCTCAGACTGTGATACATCATTTTGTGTTGAAGTGGATTCTGCCAAGTTTTGTCTTGAAGCTATTGGCAGTTCAACACGAAAGTCATCTTCTCTTGAGCCTTTGGAGATGTCTATGGTAGCTGACTGTGAAACTGGAACATACTCTTTCACCAGATTAAATGCAGATGTAAAACTATCAAGATCAAACAACCAATCAGGGCCGGTTCCAGATTTATTGAGAGTATGTTCATTGAACTGAACATTTGCAGACTCTTCAATAACTCTGGATGCTTTGATGTATACTCTATATGCTTTAGCATTTGAAGAGTACCCAACAAAGTAGCCCTCTGCTGATTTCTCAGCAAACTTGGCTAAGTAATCTTTAGTATTCAAGATGGTGCAATGACATCCAAATGGTTTGAGAAATCCAATGAATGGCTTTCTCTTATGCCAAATTTCATAAGGAGTCATGCCATGTGACTTAACTACCAATATTCTATTTTGGACATAACAGGCAGTGTTGACTGCTTCTGCCCAAAAAGTTATTGGAAGTTTGGCATCAGACAACATGGTTCTTGCAGCTTCAATTAGTGTCCTATTCCTTCTTTCTGCTACACCATTTTGTTGTGGAGTTCTAGGAGCACTAAATTGTCTTGTGATACCTTTAGATTCACAAAAAGAATTTAAAACATGATTCTTGAATTCTGTTCCTTGATCTGATCTGATTATTTTTACATGATGGTCACTCTCATTCTCCACCCTGAGTATAAATGACTTTAGGATTTCGGCAGTTTCATCCTTGGTATTTAAGAAAAACACCCAGGTATACCGAGAGAAATCATCAGTAACCACCAAACAGTATGATTTTCTACCAAGACTTTTAACACTTGTGGGGCCAAACAAGTCCATATGCAGTAAATGAAGGACTGTGGTAATAGAATTTATCTCTTTGGCATTATGAGATGACTTGTGTTGCTTACCCTTTAAGCATGCAACACATTTATCAACACATATGAATTCTTTTGTTGGTAAACCAATTACTAAATTATTTTTGACCAATTTATTCATATTTTTGAGGTTTACATGACAAAGTCTTCTATGCCAAAGTGATGATTCATCAAGTGAAGCTTTTGAGACAAAGCAGCTTATATTACTAAGAGGTGCAGCTGTGCTCATATCTAGCATATACATGTTACTTTTTCTTGGAGCTCTGAGTAGAATTTGATCATTTGGTATCACAAATCCTGGTTTCAGAACAATGCACTCATGCTCAGTAAACAACATGTTATGCTTTTGATCACACACCTGTGATACACTTAGTAAATTGTAGTTAAGTTCTTTTACAAAATGTACATTCTCAAAGCTTACCTTACCATTTGTGATTGTACCTCTACCTGTTATGTATCCTCCTACTGGATCACTTCCAAAAGCAACAGACCCGCCAAAGAATGGTTCATATTTATGCAAGAGGGTCTTGTTGCCTGTCATGTGCCTGGAGCAGCCACTGTCAACTATCCACAAGTTGCCTTTTGATTCCTGCTGTTCCTGCACATGACCAGAAGTGAGTTAGTTTCTGATGGGAACCCAAGCCCATGTGGTCTTGGGTTTACCATTTGCATCATTGTAAGTAAATTTCTTTGACATCATTCTAGGTGGGACAGATGATGTGGATGCTTCTGATGTGGGTGATGGCTTATCAGATGATTCCTTCTTCTTCCATACTTGTGCCTTTTGAGTTGTCGGAAGACTTGGTTTCTTTTGATGGTCATCGGAAGCTGTTTTCTTTTTCCTTCCGATGATCTTCTTCCGAAGACAGATGACCTCTTTTGTTTGTAGAAAGCATTCCTTTGATGAGCTTCCGAGGTTCCTTTTCTTTCGGAAGCTTCCTTTTTATTTGCTTCCGATGCTTTCTTTTCAGAAGCATTTTTATTTTGTTTCTTCCTATTACTGGAGGTACTTGCTTCCGATGCTCTCTTGACCAAATTTCTTCTCTGTTCTTCCGAAGAAGTAGATGACTGACTCCAACTGTTCTTTCTTCCTCTTCCCTTGATTGAGGAAATTCTGCTTCTTGGATTATAGAAGCAATCAGCAGCAAAATGATTCTTTTCACCGCACATCAGACATAGAGTTTGAATGTTGGGAGAGTGTTGCTGCTTATTCCTTTTAACGAAGTCTGATCTTTGATCCTCAGACAATGATGGTTTGGATGTTCCAGCATACTTGTTAGTCTTAGACTTTGCCTGTTTTCCTGGAGAATTGACTTTTCTCTCCATTGATCTACCTCGTTTTGACTTGTCAGATGGGCAAGTCACATACTCATCTGAGGAGATATTTTCTGTGGTTTTAGCTTTGATAAAAACTGTTGAATGTTTCTTAGTTTTCTTATTTTGATTCTTAGATTTCAAAGCTTGTTTTCCTTTTACTGATTTAATAGGAACATCATCCTCATCTGAGCATGTTGAGGTACTTGGATCAGAGAGATTATCCTTTTGAACTACCTTGTGTATATCCAACTCCTCATTATACACAAGGTCAACCATGATTTACACCTAACATCTGTTATAGAAGTATAAGCAGATGGAGGTTCCACATTGTTGTATCCCAAACCAGCTCCCCTTTTATTCACAAGTTCAGTTGTGCTGCTCATTCTAAAAAGTTTTTCATATTTTTCACCTTGGCTTAGAAATTTGTCTCTGTAAGACTCAGCCAATACAAGTTCAGTCTTGGCAGTGGTTAGTCTTTCTAAAAGATTTTTAATCTGACACTGTTTGTTAGTATCTTCATGTTTTAAACTTGAAATGGTCTTTTCCATTTCTTCAATCTTTTCTTTGTAATTTCTTTCAACCTCAAAGAAATTTGCCTTGACTACTTGTAGAGACTCAAGTTCATTACAGAGTTGAGAATTTATTTTCTTATAAATAGTTAATGTTTCTAAGCATTCAGGTGAGCACATGCTATCAGTTACCTTGCTTGAGGAAGATGAGTCATTTGCCATCAAAGCACTGTTGGAGATGGAGGGGTCCTCAGCTTGAAAGCTCCAGTCTGCAAAATCTTGTTCAGCAATGTTTGCATTGTTGGATGAGCTTGATGGTCTTTGTTGTGGTTGCCCAGAAGTTGTCTGCTGAGTTCCTGTGGACTTGCATTCTCTGGCAAAGTGGCCTAACTGTTGACAGTTAAAGCATTTGAGTTTAGATTTGTCAAGTCCAAACCCAGTCTTCATATTGTGCTTTTTGAACTGTCTGCCGGTTCTTTGGTAAAACTTCTTTGCCCTGTATGAAATCATAGCCATTTGATAGTTTATATCCATCTCCTCAAGATCATCTGCAGGAATACCATCCAAGTCTTCTTGACACAGATGAAAGTAATTTGTCTCCTCAGCCATAAAAGCTCCTTGCCCAGAGGTTAGTGGTGGGGTTGGGTTAGATACAAGGTTTGATGAATTTGGAGTTTCAGGAAATGTGACAGTGGGTGTGGAGGTAGAATGGTAGAGGGGTTGATAGCTTTGGTATGGAGGATTATTGATGGGTGCATAAAGAGCTGCTGAACCAGATGGTGAGTGAGAAACTTTAGATTCTTGGGCATCTAATTCCATCTGATAGGCACTGAGAATACCAAACAATTCTCCTAAAGTTAGAGTTTTCAGGTTTTCTGTTCTTCTGATTGTTACAGAGTAGATATTCCATGCCTTTGGAAGAGACCTCAGAAATTTTCTGAGCACATCTTGATTATCAAGAGTTACACCTGCAGTAGTTAATTCATCCACAAGTTGGACATACCTTAGGTACTGAGAAGACATATTCTCATTGTTTTGTTGACAAAAGTTTTCAAACTTCTGTTTCAGCATATCCTTCTTGTTTTCTTTGACATCTTCTGACCCTTCATACATCTGCTTCAAGGAATTCCACAGTTCTTGAGCAGACTTGCATTTCTTGAATGCATGTATAATGGAGTTCGGTATTGACATCTGAATTAGCCAAAGAGCTTTAGAATCAACTTCCATCTTCTTGTAATCTTCGTCTGAGTACATAGATGGATCTTTTGGTACTGCAGCAACTCCAGCACCGGCAGCAGCAACTGTAGGAATGTAGGGACCTTCAAGAACAGACTTCCAAAGTTTGAAGTCTTGGTTCCTGATGAACCCTTCCATTCTGACTTTCCAGGTATCGAAGTCTTCAGGTGTGAACATTGGTGGCTTGTTGAGAGTGCCATTTTCTGTATCATGTTTGTTTAGAGCAGCCATCTTGGACAGACACAGAAAAAATGAGTGTTAATACTATGAGGGTTTATAAGAAATAGAACTGGTAACTTGATGATGATTAGTCAGTCAAGTTCAAGAGCCAAAGCTCTGATACCACTTGTAGGATCGGGTTGTTAACTCTAAACAACACTTCACAAGTATTTCTTACTTAATTCTAACAGATGCGGAATGTTCTGTTAGAATGATCTCACAATCTCACTCAAAGTGACACAATAATAATCTTTGAACAATATTAAGAACACAAGAATGATTCAAGCTCAAGGATATATTTCTCTCAAAGTGGAAGTATACAAGCAAGCACACTTCAAACAACAATACATTGGGAGGTTATATAGCCGAGGCTACAACCGTATACACTTAGGAATACAAGTTGGGTATACTAGACAAGTACATAAAGTAAAGCTTATTCTAGTATGTTGAGTGTCTTAACAGGCTAAGACACTCAGTCATAATCATTACATTAATAGACATTGACTTTACAAAGAAGTATTAAATACAAAAGACATTTAATGTTGTTGATCTTCAAGGCTTCAGATGATCTTTTGCATTTAATGCAGCATGGGAGAGGTAAGGCGCTTTATCTGACTCATTACATGTTGTCTTTGTCTTTACTCAGACCAGCATGTCTTGTGTCAGTACCTTTTGTACTTTGAGAGTAAGCTGCTACAGTCTTTGTCAGAGGATAAACCTCGGAAGTCTTTGTCTTGTGTGCAGAAGAAGATTCATCGGAAGTCTTTGTCTTCCGAGCATTTGAGGATTCCTCGGAAGCAGTTGTCTTGTACAACCTTCGGCAAGAATCAGTTATCCTTCGGAAGCAATGTTGCTTCCGAAGAATCACTTCTTCCTTCCGAAGGTGTTTATTCAAAGAGACTCCTATACTTAGACAAAAACAAGAAGTTTGGTGAGCATCAGCCTTTATTAGTCTTTACAACTAGGAAAATCATTCCTATAGCTTAGGCTATAGCGATTATCCTATTGGGATGACCTTTTAGAGACGATATGTCGTCGCTATAGCTTATAGCGATGATTTTTAAGGGCTATTGGAACGACATTTGCCGTCACTATAGGTTGTTTTCCTTGTAGTGTGTGATTACTTTTGGGCACTTTGGTTAATGAGTAAAACTTTATGATTACTTTTTGGCACTTATGCATGTATATATTATCAACTGAAAACTCTGGAATTCAATCTCGAGAAAGTCATGACTTGCTGGATCAACTGTGCGGGAACTTGAAATGCAATTTACTAGCAAAAACCCCTACTTTATCCGTGGGCGAGGGCTAGGGCTCTAGCTGCTCTGATCCCGAACTCACCTCCCATCACCCCTTGAAAATAGGGCTTCCAAAATCTTTATCTTTTTAAAATCCTAAACGTCATATTATTTAATTGAAGTATACTTTCTTATTAATTAGTGGGTGAGATTAATACGCCGTGCATTATACAAATTAAATAAAAAATAATCAATAATAAAAATTTAGAAATTATAAAACGATTTTTTGATATGAAATATCATTTAAATATGTTTATTTTAATATTTTAAGTAATAAAATAATAGGATAATATGATATATCCCTTTATTAAACATCTAAATTATATTTATCTCCAATGTTAACGTAAAATTACAAATATCCCCGTATTCTAACATTGCCCCCTTAGTAAAGAGAAATATATAAATTGTTTTTAGTTAGTTTATTAAGGGTAAAATAGGAAATACATAATATTTTTTTAATGAAATGGATAAATATGTGATATATTTGGTTTAGAAAGGAGAAATATGTAATTTATTTTTATAATTGGATAAATATGTAATAAATGGTTTTAGCAAGAGAAAATATGTAATTAGCCCTAAAATAATAATCTATTTTTTAAAAGTATATATGTTTGTTGTATATATTGATTGCAAGATTGATACGGCTTATGCACTGCATGTTGAATTTTCTAGCATTATATCATGTTCATGAAGTTCGTTCGTTTTGATACTAGCGTTTATAGTTCTCACCTCTTCATAACTTTGAACAATCTTTCTGCAAGCAAAGTTAATTAGAAAAGAACTTATAGTACAAACACATATGATGGTGTCTTAGGTGTAGACAACACTTGAGCTAGATGAAGTGATGAACCAACACACAAGAACCGAAACACAGTAGAGAACATGACTACAGTAATGATGTATACAATACTTAGATGAGCGGACAACTAAGAATCCCTTGAAAGGGCTTGCAAAGAAAACCAACTTTGTACTAATACAAAAGCTTCTTTAGGCTTGTAAATGTCAACTACATGTCCTGATCCCTGTAAAAGTTCGATTGCATTAGAACATTCTTTATGTACCATATACTACATTATACTGAACAAATTTTCAAGAATTGCAACATAATATGCATAATTTCACTTTCATACGTGAGTGTTTTTGAAACTAAAAAAAAAAAAATACTACATTAACTCACTAGAGCAAAATATGATGGTTGTATTGTTTCTCACCTTAATCGTAGCATATGACAAGGAATAATTATTTAGCACGTATTTTGTTAGATATCTGCATGAGAAAAAGGAAAAACCCCAGTTGTAAAACCTTAATAAATATAATTAAAAAATTAATCACTCAAGAACGTTAATATGAAACAATTTATAATAATGCATATATTTCTTTGATTAGTGCATGGAACCCTATCTCACCCTCCGACTTGATTATCAACGTAGAAGGGTTCCCATGGTGCTTCAACTTCAAGATTTAAAGAAGATATCCATTGCTCAACGCCAACATATGGAAATGTTAAATCATGATCCCCACTATCAATCAATAAACACATATTTAATCAAATGAATACAATGATATTAAGTTCATATTTAATCAAATGCATATATACAATGAAATTAAGTTAAACTTTGTATCTAGTGGCGTACCCCTTAATATTTTGCAATCGTTCCGCTTAAATTTGCATAATCGGACTTGTGATGAGAATATAAGGTATAGTTATACTTGTTTTTTTGGAGAAATAATTACTTAGAAAAGTCACCATAGCTGTTGTTTTGAATATATTTTAAAAAATAAAACCCCGTAGAAAACAATTAGGTTTAACAATTTTAACTCAAAGCAAGATAAATGTGTAGATTGGAAAACAATTATTATATTTTAGGATGAAATGGGTAACATTATAACACATAATGAGTTGAGATGTGTAACACCTTAACACAATGTGAGTCAAAATGGACACAAAACAAAAACTCTATATAAATATAATGGATTCAAAAGGATAAAAATAATAAATAACATATCTGATGAAAAATAACTAGAAATTACTCAAATTAAGTATTTGTTTAGTTACAGTTAATTTTAACTTGAACGAAATTGATGTTTTTTTAAGTTGACTCATTTAAATAACTCAAACTGATTTTGCTTAAAACTCATCCTAATTACCTGTACATGTTCTGACCCGTTACACAACCCAACACGTCCATTTTGCCAGACATACGAACAACTTTAGATGTATTATATTATTAGTATGTTTTTCTATATGAAATTTAGTTTGATTGATTTTTAACATGATCCGACCCAATTCAACCTAACTCGATATGAGCGTAAGGGAAAAAAATTATTATATTGCGTTCCTCAAAAGTCCTTAAAAAATTTTCGCCCTTGTGAGGCCCCGACTCCCGGGAGTTCCCTCGGTTGGTAAACATCAAACCCATAGTCATTAAACCAAATTTACATTACTATGGCAGCGGAATTTCAGATGATTACATAAAACAGGGCACACATATTATACAAACGTTAAACATAGCCCACACACTATGGTTTTATACATAGCCAGTTTATGCCAGATTATGCCAGGGTAGTCTTCAGGGTATGCCTCGAGCCTTCTTGCTATTCTTTCTCCATACCATTCAACCTGATATGCATGCTAAAACAAGTCAGCTTTCGCTGGTGTGTTCAAAGTTAACTTTTCATAAAAATAAAATCTTTACAGTACATAAAGCATCAGCATTCACTGTTGACCGAAGTCAACAGTCTCAATCCTGCGGAACATATAACATTTCATATACATAGCATACATGACATCATAAAACCAATCACACAGTGCATAAACGTAGCATGTCCTGTTGACCGAGGTCAACATGCTTGCACAAGACTTCTTAAACTATCAACCCGAAGTCGATAACTTATACATGCATAAGATTTCCTCAACTGGCGACACACAGTCGGCATGCCTGTTCTTGCACAGGACTTCTTAAACCATCAACCGAAATTGACGGCTCATACCGGTACAAGACTTCTTAACATACATCATTCATACATAACA
Organism: Mikania micrantha; assembly: GCA_009363875.1. Taxonomy (NCBI): domain Eukaryota; kingdom Viridiplantae; phylum Streptophyta; class Magnoliopsida; order Asterales; family Asteraceae; genus Mikania; species Mikania micrantha. Next base: position 67,495,402 of record CM018680.1, on the reverse strand, counting down.
TGGTTTAAATCATTTAAACCATCATATCATACACGGTCCTTCGCACCGCAGTGCTCAGGTCTTGCCCAACCGTAGCCGGGACTTCAATATCACATTTCCTTCTCGACCTCGGTCGATGTCTTTAAAAAATCATTTCCTTCTCAACCTCGGTTGAGAATTCAAACATTCGTTACGTCTCCTAAGAGACTCTTAAAATCATTTACTTCTCAACTACAGTTGAGACTTAAAATATTCTTTACATTTTAAAACATTCCTTACTTGAAAATATTCTTTTCCTGAAAACATTCCTTACCTGATCATAATCAGGTTAAGATCACTTTCATACAATAACTTTACAACATTCACATCAGCCCAAAATAGTAAAACATTTAAAACAGGGCTATAAGAACTCACTAGATGTCTTACTGTAGCAAGATCCCTCGTAAACTGGTACTAACAGTATAACTCTGCATTGGTCTGCGTTTAATTAGCTATCTATACTTTAACTTACAGATTAAATCTTTCTGAACGTTCAATGTTAAAGACATTGCCTTGATAGTCATCAAACCGATATTAGGTTGATGACGTACTTGATTAGTCAGAATAAATCTTGAATTAATCAAATAGCTAATGTTGTTGATTGTAATGCTAAAACAGGTTCCTAGACAGATTAATGGCTTAGGAATGATCAATCCTTGTTATTGATTACCCAGATATCATGAAATATCACAACATAGCATTAGAATAGGTTTAACAACCATATTTAACATACTAATCTGGGTGTTATCATAAACATCAGATAACCATTCCAATGAGTATGTTAATGGTTGTGATTAGTTTGAAACACCTGGATTTCACGTTGCAGGTCAAGGATTAATCAAACTAACCACCTACAGTGTCATAATCACATGGTTTAAACAATTATAACCATTGTTATGATTCCATGCAAACCGAACATTACAACGGCTCAAAACAAGGATTTACCCATTAACAGTTCAAGTTTGTCATTTATAATCAATCCTAGCCATCATCTAGGCAATAATCAACAACCCTAACTATATCATCATGTTCAGAAACAAGATTTAATCAATCATAATCAATCTAGAAGGTTAAAATGAACCGTTACCTCTTCAAACGGAGTTCTATGCATAAAAAGACGATCAGGACTTGTTTTAACGATTCTTGGAGTGATCCACGTGATCAAGAGGCTTCGAAATTGAAGATCGGATGGCTTGGAAGGGGTTTTTCGTGTGTGTGGTGGCTCATCTCAAAGATAAGAAGAAGAATTTGAGATATCTAGAAAAAAATTGACTTTTTAAGCCATAAACACGATCTGCTGACCCGGGGCGCATCGCCTCACGCCGAACCGAGATCCCAGGCGTATCGCGCGGGTGCTAGCGGCCGGATTGTTGTTGCTTGAACCACGTGCATCGCCCCATTTCAACCTTTGGTTCGGGGCGTACCGCCCCAGGGCTTTTTGTCCACTTTTCGATTTCATCTTCTTTTCGCAATTCCGGACAATCCGTAACCCCGTTTCGCGCACGGTTTTCGCCCACGTTCACCATTTCTCACGAACTATCATCCTGTAATAATGTCATGTGTCAAATCAACGTGAATCTCAAGCACGTTCAAATGTGCTAAATATTCGGCTGTTACAGCCCCCCATGAAAAAAATCTCTGGATGAGCCACTGCTTGTATCACGTATGAGAATATCGATCGAGGGCGTATGTACATTACCTAAAGATCAAAGCTCGACAACTTTTAGCAGAAAGTTTCTTATGATATGGGAAACTACTAAAGATGTCATAAGCATAATAAATTGTGTCATTCTTTCCTTGGTTGTAATGTAAGGTGTAATTGTTTTCCTCAAACTTTCCAACCATTCCCTGTAATAAAATTTATGGAATGAGATGCAATGATAGCTAAACTACATGTAATCTTTACTACAAAAAGGACCTGATAACATACTTGGTGAACATTGAGGGCTTGTTGTACAACTTCCATGTTTGCCCAATTATTGATAGCAATTATCCCAATCTAAAAGGATCATAATGGCTTCTTTAATTTCATATGATTTGCAAACACATAAAGTAAAACATATTAGGGAAGGTATCATGTCATTCCTTTTTCAATAGTTAAGTATTTTTTTAATATTATAAAATAGAAGTATGATCACTAGAGGGAGGTTCAAATAAAAAGGATATTTTGCCTAATGACAATAAGAACAATTTAAAAACAACATTTGACAATGCTAATAAAATCTTTGGCGGGATGTGTTTCCTTATGATCACTCACACTTTACAATCATACACACTATAGAAAACACTGAACAACTCACATACTTCATTCCATACGGTTCAGTATATAAATACACAAGGAAAGAGAAACTGACCCACTAAACATAATTGTAACAAGACATGCCCACTACTCACTACCAGAGAACCATTAGAAACTAACTAGGATAACCACCTTGAATGTAGTCCATGCAATGTATACAAAAAAACACAACTAATTAAAGACACATACGAACTATTTGAATTACTTTAACATGTATTTCGCCTGAAATACAATAAGAAGGGATGCAATATTATACAAGTTATTTCTATCATATTGTGAAAGGAAATTTTTTGAAAATTTTAGAAATGAAGAACAACCATAGAAAATAACTTTTTAATGGTTATGCTTTTTTGTGATTCTTAGAAGATAAATATATTCATGGTTAAGGGTTCCAACAGACATGATCTAACTTGCAAGAGAGACTAATAAACTAGTCATAATGTGAGAGTACTCCAGAAAAAAGATGACAAAGAGCTAATAGACTGAAAAAATTTCGGATAAACTAGGATCATCAAGAAGTTTATTAGCATAAGAGCATGACATGAGAGAATAAGCATAACCGATATGAGAAATGTTATGCATCATGATGGCATGCTATTATAAATGAGTTGCTTTTGAATCAAGACATTAGGTAATGTCATGAACCATCTGAATATTCGAGACCATGTGAGTCATGGGTTCGGAAACAGGAATCCACATGTCAACTATCTCATCAACACGAAGCCTAAAATGTGAAATTTCAAATTGTGAAGCAACCTAAGAACCAAAGTCTGTACATAGGACCTAAACCATTTTTAGTAGTCAGTCTAAATGAAACTACAAAGTGGGTTAACATTTATAAAATTCTATTGGCGTGGTGTTAATGAACTAGCTTGAGTCAAAAAATATACTTAAGCAAACTATTATGTGGGATGACATGGAGAACCCCAATGTTGATTTGTCTTTGAACTTCCAAAGTCACAAAAAGAGCAAATTTGTTCGTTAATACAAAATGCAGCTCCTAAGTGATAGTCCAAAATGAACTACTGTAATATCAGGTTGTGAAATCTACACAACTCTTGGACATATTTCTTTTAATGAATTGATATATGCGGAATACTCTATCAATTCTCTCTCAAACACAATAGCAATAAAGAACATTTGAACACATAAATACTTCAAGCCTAAATTAATATAGAACAACCTAAACTGGCCTAAATTAACATAATCATTTGAGCATCCCTGAAATAAGTACACTAGACTTAAACAAGCCTAAATTAATTTAAAGCAACCTAAACTAGCCCAAAACAAACCTAAAATATGTCTAAAGCCCTCATATACAATATATTTATGCTATAATCCTTGCTTAAAAAGAACCCACGATTTTTAAGTGCCTAAGGTGGTGTTTGTTTTTTCAGAGGTAAAACGTCTGCAGTCTTCGGACCATATCTGCGAAACTCTTTTGCAGAAGAGTTGGCCAAAACATCTGCAAGAAGAGATTTATGTGGTGTTTGTTTTTCAAGTTTTTCAAAAAGCTCTTCCCCCAACCCTAACCCCATCGTCCCAGTGTTTGTTCACCCAACACCACCGTCCCCATGGCTTGATTGAGGCGACGAGCGGAGTACCACCACCACTGTCACCGTCACCGTCGAACTACCACCGCTATCACCATCACCGTCGTGAAAGGAGAGAGGACGAAGAGGAGCGATTGAGCGCGGCGCTGTATAGGGCCGACGAAGGAGGTGACGACGCTAGGGTTCGGCGCTGTATAGGGCGGCTGTGGACGAGGGCGGCGCTGCCGAAGTGGAGGGCGGCGCTGTAGAGGGCGTCGACGGGGGACGATCGGCTCTGTAGAGGCTGTCGAAGTGGAGGGCGGCGCTATAGAGGGTGTCGACAGGGGACGACGGCGCTGTAGAGGGCCACGACGGGGAGGGCGGCGTTGGCATCGGATGTTCGATGGATCGACTGTACGTGGTTGGTATGAACTGGATTAAGGAGATGAGGAGAAGAGGTTGGAAGAGCTCAAAAAGAGCTTGGTCCATGTCTGCTCCAAGAAGAGGTCAAGAAGACCTTTTTTTAATGAAATGTCTTCAAGAAAACAAACGGTCTGTAGAGGGCAAACCTCTTCCCGCGTCTGCGCCGCGCAAACATAAGAGGCCAGAAGAGCTTCTTCAAGAAAAACAAACACCACCTAAGACTCTTCCATTATGTCTTGAGCATCTGACGTTGTCAACAAATATGGGTAAAACATATCTCGTATTAGTACTTTATATCCAAACAAGAAGAACATAATCAACAAACTAGCTAAGGTACGTTAAATTTTGTGCTTAGGATTTTAAATTTATTTTTGTCTTTAGAGTATCAGAATTTGGTTTACACTCTTCTCTATATGTATAGAAAAGTGCAAATCATAAATCTACTCTTGCAACAGCTTGAAGTAGTGATTTAATTTTGATCGTTAAAATAAATTGTTTAATAACACATAGTACTTCTTAATGGTTTGTTGTTATGCTGTGTATTTGTGTAAATATACAATAAAGAGAAAAATGAGATTAATATTTGTCACACCCCGAGCCGGCGGGAACGGATCATGTTTTCCCGTCGGGCGGAAGATTCCCGGGGCGCGATATCTTGAGTGATAATCAAATGATCAGATTGTTTGCATAGCACATGATATATAATTGAGAAATGTAAACATGACAATGATATAGAATTACAAAGTTAAATTACATTGTACATCATAATTTAACTAAGTAAATCTAATCAAAAATAATCAATGAGTTTATATCTTGAACTGTACAAGATATACAAAAGTGATTCACTGTTTTGTCATTCCAAAAGTATGCAATCAAAAGTAAGCTAGGTCTTCTAAAAGTCCACTAGCTTAGCACTTGCACCTGTGTGTCTACACCTGTTCGTCACATGAGAAAACATGCAATTTAAAACAAAGTCAACACTAGGTTGGTGAGTTCATAAGTTTAGAAATTGAAATCATTGAATTGATCATACACACATCCACAATGTCATACTTGTTACTTGTTACTTGTAATACTTGTTTCACCTGTTCCACCAAATGGCCTCTCCTTAGTTATATGTACAAGTAGTGTATCACCTGATTAAGTATGCTTATATATAGGGAATCACGAAAGGGTCAAGCCCAGACGCTATCCCACCACATACTCAGTCAAGTTCCACACCACTTGCGATACAACTAAAGATATCCATTTCCCGTTTGTTCAACGTGTCTGATATGTATTCGTCTGTTGTATCAATTATAGAATAATATCGTGTGAGGGGCTTATTTATCAAACCGAAGTATTGATAAACCCTCCATGTATTAAGGGGTTTAGATTAATGTAATCTGTTCCTTATATTATTCTATATTTGGGGGGGGGGGGGTTAACTGTTGTTACACTTTTAAATATTAAGAGTGTTAGTTAACCACTTGTAATTTGTTCTTGAAATATAGTGCATAGAGCCTAAAAGGAATCCATTGTAATCCTCACATAATCAGAGTACAATGCATCCGATTTATCTCTACCACTTTGTATGTACCGCGTCCTCAACGAAATCTATTACTAGCAGTGAACATGAGAGTAGATCACTTTCTCAACCTATTAGTCAATAGGATTTCCGCTGGATTAATTACTTATCACTGCAAATTAATATCACCATGTGTCGCTTTCCAGAACCCGACTTGAGGTAGCCCTGTCACCGGTCATACGTTACCGGCCAAATGAATCAATACGATCAACATACTAGCCCTACAAGCTAGAGGTTTGTCAAACCTATGGTACCACTATGCTATCGTCGGTTTAGTCACGTCAAACTAACTGGTCAGCGAATTAAAGGGGCTTACATGATCACTTGAACAATTGGCACATGATTGAAGTGATATAATACTACAGGTCAAAAGTAAAAGGGCATTAATTTTAACGTTATTTCAATTATTTTGTGAAAATAACGTTAAAATCATTGGGATGATCAACTTCAAACAATAACTTTGAGCTGCGGACTCTTTCGGAGCAGCCTCTCTATCCCAATTGGGATAGGGGTAAGGTTTGTATCTATCCTTCCCCCCAGACCCTACTAAAAAGTGGGAATATACTGGGTAATGTTGTTGTTGTGTTCATCTGTATCATTGTTCTCATTGTCATATGTTCTCCATGATATTAACAAAGTTAAATAAGAACTTGTCTTATTAAGTTATGTTAATTATTTAAGTGAATGATATTGTTATCATGAAGTTACATTATCATGATTATCATTCTTTGTTCCTTGTACTCTTGTAATTTGTAGTGAATTGCAAAGCTAAGTGTTAAAAGGACTTGTCCTATTACACTTACTTAACTCTTGTATCGAATGTTAATACAAAGATATGTAATATCTTTATAACATTCATATGTTTACTTGTAATTGTTCCATTGTCTGTTTGTGTAAGAATAATTGAGTGTTATAAGATAAAATCTTATAACTATATTATTCTAATGTAATGATGAATTAATAAGATATATTATCTTGTTCATCTGATTATCCCTGTCATGTCATAATCATACAAGCATGCATACAATGATAAACGATAATAAACAATTAAGTATTATCTAAATCAAATTATAAGCAATATGTTAAAAATAAAACTTTTAATTAAATAAAAGTTAAGCACGTTTCTCAGCCCCGAGAGTTAAAATCAGTAAAGATTAAAGAAAAAGGGGCTTATGAACTCACCTTGTTATTGTTGGGGTTGACTTAGTCTAACAGAAATGCACGCGCTCTTGATTGTACTTGTTGTTGATTTCACGGTCCTGTGTTGCTTTCACGTTGTTTGTAAGTCGTGAGTATAAGTTCGTCTGAATTCGTGTGTGTGTATTTGTTAGCCGTCAAATTTGGCTAACACTCGTAAGACTCGGTCATCCTTCGGCCCTTGTTCAATTTTTATAATTTTACTAATACCTTAACTCCATTGAACTAAAGTTGACACCCTTGGTTATTGACTTTATATCCGGCTTTATTTAAACTTGTCGTGATATGTCACCGTTTTGTTAAACACAGTGTTTTAGTTTTTATAAGATTTCTTGCACTCGTTAACCCCCACATTTGTAATAAAATCCCTAGTCGTTTTCAATAGGTTAGTTTGCATTCCAAACCATGTGGGCCGAGTAACATGTAAATGGGCCGAATTAATCTGTTGGCCGCATTCACTGAATTTGAGCTACATTGGGTCGAAGGGAATGGGCTGAACTAGTTGGCTGTTCGGCCAGAGGGTTCTGTTGGGCCGCCCTAGTGGGCGTTGAGCCGTTTGTGTGGGTCCAACTGTTAGGTTAAACCAATTAAAAGATTGTTGGGCCAAATGGTATGCTGCTGGGCCGAACTAGTAGTATTGGCCTGGATCTAGAACGTATGGACCATGGTATTTCGTTGGGCTCCTATCTAACAAAGTTGGGCCTGTTTAAGGTTATTGGGCCAAGCAGTCTATTGTGTTTGAGGCAGAAGTGGGCAGTAGGGAGTGGGTAGACCACTGTTGGGCCACAGGTTTGCCGGTTTAGTTCCATGGCTCCAATGAAACTCATGTGGTTTGGCCGAATCAAAAGAATGGGATGTCCAGTAGCCACTGGTGGCCGGCTAAGGTGGTGGCATGAGCTTGGCCGCACCAAGGGATGTTTCGGGAGAATGAGGTGAGTGTAAGCCGAAGGTAGTGTAGGTGGCGAATGAGTGGGAGCCGAAGGAATGGCTGGCGAATGGCCTTGAGCGAATGGACCAAGGAGTATGAACTCATTCGACCGAACCACGTGGCTGTCCCATTCGGTGTCTCAGTCGGTGTCCCATTCGGCCACCATCCATTCGGCGGTCTGGTGTCTTGTGTCGGCCTTGGTGGTCCTATGGAGGTCCACATCTAGATCTATGGTGGTTTCGGGTGATGTGTGTATCAAGACTGGTTTTCGAGATGTAGGTGTCGAAGGAGAAGGCTGGATGTCGGGTGGTTCATGTTGTTCAAAGAAATGGGTGAAAACCCTAATTTTCGGAAAGTTCACAGCTCAATACCTCGAATTTCTGTGAGTTTCAGAACGGATCCTTTGTACTTTCATGTAGTAGAGATCAAGAGCTTCGTTTAGGCGAAAGAATCACTCGATTTCGTTAAGAAATGAGTGAGATATGAGTAGTGGAAGTTTGAAAATGGTGATGGTGGCTCAAACCGGGATTAGGGTTTGGGAAAGAAGGAGAAGAGGGTAAAAATGAGGGAATCACCCTCATTTAGGGTATTTATACCCCGAGGGTGGTTCGGGTTCGTTTTGTTGCTCGGTTCGCGTTTTCGTTACGTTTCCGGAAAATTACACGTAATTTAAATGAAATAAATAAAAGAATGTTATTAAAATTATTTTGATGAGTTTCAAAATTGTAATACATTAAAAGGTTTTATTTTCTTAAATTATTTTCGTTCGTGTTGTCGTTCATTTTCGTTTCGTCAGATCGCGTCACCTTCGCGAGTAATTCGTCCGAATCGTCACCCGAACGAATACGACGATGGTTTTGCTTTCTGACTTTTGTTTTCTACTTTTCAGTTATTATTTCAGAATTCCAAACTCACAGATATGTTTGTGTGAATCGTCACTCACGCAAACACACTGTCAGTTCGTTATTCTGAAATAACACTGCATTTGTGTTTGAATTGTGTTTCCTCACTGACGGACTCAACTAACTTCCTGTTTTTACATTGTTTTCGTTCTGATTTGTCGGCCATCTGATTCCTGTCATCTGGGGATATCAGATCGCAACCGACTTGTACTTGTCGTTTACTTGAACACCGTTGTATCTCTTGATTCATTGTATTATTTGTACTTAGGTTTTCACCTAAATACTAACAACCATTGTTTATCGTGAGTGTTGTACTTACAGTATTTAAGTTTTCACTCAAATACGTACAACTGTTTACTGTACTTTGAATTCTGTTATCACATACACTGTTCACATATACGTATTTGCACATAGTAAATAGTGAAAGTACACGTACCGTACGGACTTGCCGGACGATCTGGTACTTGATATTACAGTCTCCCCTTGTTAAAGAAATTTCGTCCATAAATTTAAGCATCAAAATCGGGCTTCAATTCTCGAACAGATGGGGATACTTTGTTTTCATGTTGTCTTCGCGCTCTTGGAGTTCCATCGAACCTTTACAATAGGGATACGGCTACGTTTCAGTTTCTTAACTTCACGTTCCATAATCTCTACAGGTTCTTCAACGAAATGTAGTTGCTCATCAATTTGTATCTCTTCCAATGGTATGATCAATGATTCGTCTGCTAAGCACCTTTTGAGATTTGATACATGAAACACATCGTGTACTCCACTGAGTTCATCAGGGAGTCTGAGTCTGTATGCCACAGGACCTATGCGTTGAGTAATCTCAAACGGTCCGACATACCTAGGTGCTAGCTTGCCCTTAGCCCCAAAACGAACTACGCCTTTCCATGGGGACACTTTCAACATGACTCGGTCACCCACATCGAATTCCAAAGGCTTACGCCGTTTGTCTGCGTAACTCTTTTGGCGGCTACGTGTTGCTTGTAATCGTTGTTTTATCTGGGCTATCTTATCAGTAGTCTCCTGAATAAGTTCAGGCCCAGTTATTCTGTTGTCTCCCACTTCGGTCCAACAAATTGGAGACCGACATTTTCTACCATAGAGTGCTTCAAACGGAGCACATCCAATGCTGTTGTGGTAGCTATTGTTGTAGGAGAACTCAATGAGAGGTAGGTGTGTGTCCCAACTTCCACCGAAGTCTAGGATGCATGTTCTCAACATATCCTCTAGGGTTTGAATGGTGCGCTCGCTTTGTCCATCCGTTTGTGGATGATAAGCAGTGCTCAAGTTAACACTTGTCCCTACGGATTGTTGCAATGATTGCCAGAACCGCGACGTAAATCGACTGTCCCGGTCTGAAATAACAGACAATGGCACTCCGTGCCTTACTACTATTTCATCAATGTATAGTCTTGCTAGTTTCTCCATCTTGTACGTTTCTCTGATCGGCAAGAAATGAGCGGACTTGGTCAATTGATCAATGATGACCCAAATAGAATCATATCCACTGGAGGTGCGGGGTAGCTTGGTAATGAAATCCATAGCTATTTGTTCCCACTTCCATTGTGGAATCTCTGGCTGTTCCAACAAACCCGAAGGCTTCTGGTGTTCTGCCTTGACTTTGGCACATGTGATACATTTGCCAACATAAGTGGCAATGTCTTTCTTTATACCCGGCCACCAATAAAATGACCTAAGATCTTGGTACATCTTATCGGCACCAGGATGAACTGAGTAACGTGACTTGTGTGCCTCGTCAAGAATGAGTGTTCGAAGTTCATCTACTGCTGGAATCCAAACATGATCCAGGTAATAGATAACTCCGTCTTGTTTTGTCTTGAAATGTTTCTCGGCTCCACAATCGAGCTCGCGTTTCAAATTGTCTCTTGCCACTGCTTCTTGTTGTGCTTGTAGAATGTGATCTCTCAGACTTATTTGCACAGTCATTCCCATCGCGCGAACGCGTAAGGGTTTGACTCTTTCCTTCCGGCTCAAAGCATATGCAACAACATTTGCCTTGCCCGGATGGTATTTGATCACACAATCGTAATCGTTCAGGAGCTCAACCCAACGTCTCTGTCTCATGTTAAGCACCTTCTGATCAAATATGTACTGTAAACTCTTGTGATCTGTGAAGATAGTGCATTTGGTACCATAAAGGTAACGTCTCCAAATCTTTAATGCAAATACAACAGCTCCCAGTTCGAGATCGTGTGTTGTGTAATTCTTCTCATGTATCTTCAACTGTCGTGAGGCATAAGCAATGACTTTGTCTCGTTGCATCAAAACACATCCGAGTCCCGATGGGAAGCATCACAATACACTACAAAGTCATCATTGCCTTCTGGGAGTGTTAAGATTGAAGCATTGCACAATCTTTGTTTCAGTGTTTGGAATGCCTCTTCTTGTTTCTGAGTCCACACAAAAGGTTCAGACTTCTGTGTGAGCTTGGTGAGAGGCAAGGCTATCTTAGAGAAATTCGAAATGAATCTCCTGTAATAACCTGCTAATCCCAAGAATGATCTGATCTCGGTTGGTGTTGTAGGCACATCCTAGTTCTTGATTGCTTCTATCTTGGCAGGATCCACACGAATACCATCACTGTTAATCACGTGACCCAAAAACTGAACTTCCCTTAGCCAGAATTCGCACTTGGAGAATTTGGCATAGAGTCGTTCTTCTTTCAGAAGCTCCAAAAATGTCTTGAGGTGTTGCTCATGTTCCTTCTCGTTCTTTGAATAGATCAGTATATCATCAATGGAAACGATAACAAACTGATCTAGATACGGCTTGCACACCCGATTCATCAAATCCATGAACACAGCCGGTGCGTTCGTCAAACCGAATGGCATTACCATGAATTCGTAATGACCATATCGGGTACGAAAGGTCGTCTTTGGTATATCTTCCTCTTGAATCCGAAGCTGATGATAACCTGATCTCAGGTCTATCTTTGAAAAGTACCGTGCTCCCTGTAATTGATCAAACAAATCATCAATCCTCGGTAACGGGTACCGATTCTTGATGGTGAGTTTGTTGAGCTCTCTGTAATCAATGCACATTCTGAACGATCCATCCTTCTTCTTAACAAACAGAACTGGAGCTCCCCATGGGGAAAAGCTCGGTCGGATGATTCCTTTATCGAGTAGCTCTTGTAATTGATTGGACAACTCCTGCATTTCTGATGGTGCAAGTCTGTAAGGAGACTTAGCCACAGGAGTCGCTCCCGGAATCAAATCGATTCTGAACTGCACCGATCTCTCAGGTGGCAGTCCCGGTAAATCATCCTGAAACACGTCCGCATAGTCTTTCACAACTGGTACATCTTGAATCTTGATTGCTTTCTTGCCATTCTCGACCGCATGAGCTAGGAATGCGACACATTGTTTTCTAAGGTACTTGCGAGCCTTCATGCACGATATTATCTTGACACTGCGTTTCGCTTAGTCTCCATGAATTTCCAAGACCTGCTTGTTTTCCACTGGAATACGTAGTAGCTTTTCGGAACAGATGAACTCTACTCTGTTAAGAGATAGCCAATCCATTCCGATGATAATATCGAAACTGCCCAACTCCATCGGTATTAAGTCGATGGAAAATGTATGATCGCCAAGTGTTAGTGAGCAATTCCTAAGTACTGTATCAACTGTAATCTGTTTGCCGTTAGCTATCTCAATAGTATAAGGGGAGTCTAATGATTCCTCAACATGATTAAGATGGCCAGCAAAATCGGATGAGATAAAACTCTGATCTGCACCCGTGTCAAATAATATGGATACATAGAAGTCAGATAAGAGAAATGTACATGTGATCACGTTCGGGTCTTGCCTAGCAGCAGCTGCTCCGATCTGAAAGGCTCTGCCTCTGGGTGCTTGAGCCCTTTGCTGATTCTTCTTGGGACAATCCCGCGAAAAGTGTCCAGGTTCACCACAGTTGTAGCAGGACCTGTGATCAGCAGCAGTAGCAGCAGCAGTAGTGGCTGCATTGTTGTTTTTGTTTGGAGCTCCCGTGCTCCTGCAGCGATTTGCCCAATGGCCAAACTTTCCACAGTTAGTGCACTGCATGCACTTAGTGTTTGGCGTGTGATGATACTGGCAAGTGTTGCACAAAGGTGCAGTACCAGTGTAGGGTTTTCTGACTTGCAGTGGTGGTGGTTGGTTAAGCATTGGGGCTTGAGTGGTAGCAGCAAAGTTTCTAGCCACCTTTTGCTTCTTTGCCGGCCTTTTATCCGGCTTCTAAGGTTCCAGTTTTGGTTGAGTCAGCCTCTTTCTTGAATGCCCCAGAGGCAACCATCATGTCTATCAAAGATGCTGATTGAGTAACAGCTAACTCCATAGTAGTAGGGTGAGCAGAAATCACATTCCCTCGGATACTGGGCGGTAATCCACCAATGTACCGCTCTATCCTCTTTTCCAATGTTGGCACTATATCCGGTGCCAATGCTGCCAGTTCATGAAATCTTGTGGTATAGGCCAGATGCCCAGCACCAATCATAACCAGGTTGAGTAATTCGGTCTCAACCTTTTTGACTTCATTTCTTGGGCAAAACTCCGCCCGCAGTAATGCCTTGAAATCATTCCACGGCATTGACAGGGCCTCATCCCTGCCTCTGGTAGTAACCTAAGCGTTCCACCAAGTTAACGCTCGCTTGTGAAACGACCCCGCAGCATACTTTACCCTATACTGTTCTGGGCAGTTGCTGATCTCCAGTGTTTTTTCCATCTTTTCGATCCATTGGATCAATCCGACGGCTCCTTCACTGCCACTAAAACTCGGTGGCTTACATCCTACAAAGTTTTTGTAGTGAGAGGCCCCGAGCCCCTCGGTTGGCAAACATCATACCCATAGTCCTTAAACCATATTTACATTACCATAGCAGCGGAATTTAAGGTGATTACATAAGTAAAGTACACATATTAAAACATAACCCACTCTTCTAATAGTCATATAATACAGCCAGTCTATGCCAGGGGTAGTCTTCAACGTATGCCATGAGCCCTCCTGGTCTCCCTTCTCACACTATTCAACCTGATATGTATGTAAAACAAGTCAGCTTTATGCTGGTGAGTTCTAAGTTCATTTCTTAGAAAAATCCTTATCCATTCATGTTATCATATAGCATAATCCAAATACATAACATACCTGTTCTCATATCATAATTTCATCATATACATATCATCATAACATAATTACATAATATACATATCATCATAACATCATTACATAATATACATATCATCATAACATCATTACATAATATACATATCATCATAACATCATTCATACAGTGAAGGAACTTCACCGTCAACTGCTGACTCTGAAGTAAAACAGGCTTGTGCAGCACAAGGCTCTTAGACTATCAACCCGAAGTCGATAACTTACAAATGCATAAGATTCCATCAACTGGCGACACACAGTCGGCAGGCCTGTTTTTACGCAGGACTTCTTAATCATCATAAGCAAAAGCGGCTCCTTTCACCGCTGTGCTTAAGTTTTGCTCAACCGTAGTTGACAAAACCACAGTTCCTCCTCGACCTCGGTCGAGTGTCTTATGTTCCTACTCGACCTTAGCCGAGTGTCTTATGTTCCTCCTCGACCTCAGACGAGTGTCTCATGTTCCTCCTCGACCTCAGTCGAGTGTCTTACATTTCCTCCTCGACCTCAGTCGAGTGTCTTAAAAAAAATAATCATTTCTTTCTCAACAGCAGTTGAGACTTAAAAACATTCGTTACATCTCAGCTGAGATTCGTAAAATCATTTATTTCTCAATCATCATTGAGACTTAACGTATTCATTACATCTCAGCTGAAATTCTTAAAATCATTTACTTCTCAACCATAGTTGAGACTTAAAACATTTCTTTATCTGAAAACATATTTTTCCTGAAAACATACTTTACCTGACCATAATCAGGTTAAAATCACTTTCATACAATAAATTTATACATACATACAATCATTTTCATAAATAACTTTATAACATGCATATCAGCCCAAAATGATAAAACATTTAAAACAGGGCTATAAGAACTCACCTGAGCTAAAGCACAATTTGCTAGCTTTTCTTCTTTTCCTTACTTTCTCACTTCAGAGTGATATCCTATTAATATGCATATCTTATCATAATTATAACCTTATCATATAATATAAACCCTCTTTTCAGGGTTTCTAAACCGGTAACACGACGAGTACGTTGTAGTTATCTCCAATACAAATGTTTAGCTTACTATAATGACCCGAAGAATTTTATAAACTTAATATTATTTATCTCAATTAATAATAACTTGAGATAAATTTATAATACTTTTCATGAAGATGCTTAGATTTACGATTACCGCTCGAAACTTCGGCATGTCATAACTTTCAATCGGAGCTTTACTTCAAAATTTCGCTTCCACTCATTTTGACCATTTTTATCTCTACAATATTGCTATGCTTAAAAAGTACTTATTTGTTTGGCTTAGATAAGTGTATTCTCTTATTTAATTAATTCGTCTTAGTCTGTTACTAAACTTACTGTATAATTACATGAATTTAAGGCAACCAGAAAAGTATACATATTATACCCTCATAAAACTCATGAAAACCTGATCATTATCTAGATGTAATTGGGCTTCAATCAGATCAAGTTCATCATACAAAACCAAAACTCTATCTAAACATGGTGTTGATCTCTTTAATCAATCAAGACTAAACTAATACGAGATGAGAATCATAAACACATACCTTAACAATCTATCTGTTCCTCTTGATTTTCTTCTCTGCTCGTACGGTCAGAGGATTTCTAAACGAAAGTTTGAGAATGCAATCTAATATGTATACAGGGTTGACGTGGTTAACTTCTGTTTCCTTCGAAACTCATTCTAGATTGTGTGACAAATTCATGACCACAATTACAATCTGATCTAAATCAAGTTTGCCGACTTTCAATTGTAAGAAGTGACGAATTAATTTCAACTTTTACACTTTGGCCCCTCAACTATCGTCCTCTATTTTTAAAACCCCCTTCTACTTTGCTCACATATTTTTAATATTCACGAGCCTATATCTTGTTCATACTTTATCGTATAACGGTCCCACTTATATTAATTTGATCGTAATCACTTCGGGAACGTTAATAAAAATTACGAACTCAAACGGTCACAGAAATTTTTACACGTTATTATTAAGCATTATAACGTGTCCATATATTATCAGATATTTTTATCGTTTATATCCTTTTGATCATAATTACTTTTCGAACGTTTATATAAAATTTGGACATAAACGGTTACAGAAATTTTCGGTTGTTACAAGTCTACCCTCCTTACAATAGGTTTCGTCCTCGAAACCTGTTACGTTTCAAACAAATGTGGGTAGAGTCGTTTCATCTCATCTTCAGTCTCCCATGTAGCCTCAGATCCTTTTCGATGTTTCCATTGAACCTTAACTTGTCTAATCATCTTGTTACGCAATTGTTTTTCTTTTGTGTCAACAATTGCAACAGGTTCTTCTATGTAGGATCAGATGTTCTTAATTGATTCAATATTAAAGTATAGCAGCGGAATTCAAAGTTGAATTAGCACGATCGTAGCAAGAACAAAGTTAATCAAACAGTAAACTCAAATTTGTTATAGAGAGAGAAGGTTTCTGCAAAGGAATATTTCATTCAATTCATTAACTTCATTACATTACAATACTGTCAACTGCCCATATATAGAGACAGTGACGTCTGATGATGTCACATGATGTTGACACCTAACAGACAAAACAAAACAACTGAAAATAACTAAACTACTGAGAATGTCTTCAACATCTGAAGACAATCTCTTACAACTACTGAAGAACTCAAACTACTGAAGTAATAAACTAAAACATCTGATGAGTAAACTACTCATCAGACTTTTACAAGAACTGAAAGAAAACTACTGAAGACTAAACTACACACTACAACATCTGATGACTTACACTTCAGCTGTTGTATATCTCTTCAGATCTTGTAACTTCTGTACATTGTATGTCAGCCGTTGTGTTCTTCTTCAGTTGTTATAAGTGCTGTGAGACTTAGAGATTTTTCTGATCAGGCTCATTGGTTCTTTTAGTCCAACAAACTCCCCCTGAACCAATGCAGCCAAAAACCTCTAACTTATTTATGGTCTCACTTATTTATTCCCAGGCAGAAAGATAAGTCTTTTTCTTTGAGATCAGTATCAAAATAACCGGTTTAAAGTGTATGCCTGATAATCAACAGCTTCCAAAAATTCTAACAAGCAAAATATGAGAGGGAACTCCATTGGGGAAATGGACTATGAGCATTAACCCCTCTCATTAAAGCTATTGATTATATACTAACCTGAAGGACTCCCTGACATAAGCTTCAAGTAATATCATCTTCTCTTGTGGAGTCAGTTTTTCAGGTTCACCTTCAAAGAAGGACTCAGGTCCATAAAACTCAGACAAGTACCTGGCCGTTGTCCCATCATTCAGCTCTACTCTGGTAATTTCCCTGTAAACAAACTCATCAGGGTGCTTTCCTTCCAAAAACAAATAAAGTTCTTCTTGCAGAACATGTTGGACTAAAAGAACCAATGAGCCTGATCAGAAAAATCTCTAAGTCTCACAACACTTATAACAACTGAAGAAGAACACAACAGCTGACATACAATGTACAGAAGTTACAAGATCTGAAGAGATATACAACAGCTGAAGTGTAAGTCATCAGATGTTGTAGTGTGTAGTTTAGTCTTCAGTAGTTTTCTTTCAGTTCTTGTAAAAGTCTGATGAGTAGTTTACTCATCAGATGTTTTAGTTTATTACTTCAGTAGTTTGAGTTCTTCAGTAGTTGTAAGAGATTGTCTTCAGATGTTGAAGACATTCTCAGTAGTTTAGTTATTTTCAGTTGTTTTGTTTTGTCTGTTAGGTGTCAACATCATGTGACATCATCAGACGTCACTGTCTCTATATATGGGCAGTTGACAGTATTGTAATGTAATGAAGTTAATGAATTGAATGAAATATTCCTTTGCAGAAACCTTCTCTCTCTATAACAAATTTGAGTTTACTGTTTGATTAACTTTGTTCTTGCTACGATCGTGCTAATTCAACTTTGAATTCCGCTGCTATACTTTAATATTGAATCAATTAAGAACATCTGATCCTAAAATTGGTATCAGAGCAGGTTAATCATTGATCGATTAAACAATTGATCTCTGAAACTGCTCAAATTTGTTCTCTAATTGATCGAATTAGCTGATTAAGTAAGAATTTGTTGTAGATTGAAGTTTTCTGTTAACTTCTGTTGATTTGCCCTTCAATATTAATTTGTTTTGAATCAATTGATCGAAATTTGCATTAGCTTGTGTCTAATTGCTTGAATCTGTGATCATGACGACTCCAAACAATGATCCGCACAATACAGGCTCCGCAACCAAGCCTCCGATGCTTGTGCGGAGTGAGTACAACATTTGGCAACGTAGAATGCTACATCACCTGTCGATTAACAGCGCAGGATGTTGGAAATCTGTAGTGCATGGTCCGTATAAACCCATGATCACTGATCCTGAAACTAAACTAATGATTCCGAAACCTTCGGATATGTATTCGGATGAGGATATTAAATTGTTTGAAATTGATGCTAAAGCTCATGGTATTCTGGCCATGGCCTTGCCGAATGAGATTTATTCTGGCTTGATGCATCATGATACTGCTCATGATCTCTGGGTTGCACTGAAAGAACAATTCGGTGGAACGGATGAGGTTTTAGCAAACACTAGAGAAATCCTTGCTCAGCAGTATGAGACCTTTTCTCATAGAAAGGGTGAATCATTGACTCAACAATTTGAGCAGTTCTCATGTTTAATTTCTGAGTTGAAAATGGTTAAGCAAGAATATACTAATAGTCAGATGAATAACAGATTTCTCAGATCACTGCCTGAGAGATGGGACACATACACAATTGTCCTACGCTCTAATGCTAATCTGGAAAATCTATCTCTCACCCAATTACATGGGAAACTCTTAACTTTTGAGAGAGAGGTAGAACAAAAGAGAAAACTGTCTTCATCTGGAAAACTTGCTGATGATTTTGTTCCTGGTAACACTGCTTTGATTGGTCAGGAGTCAGAGTTTAATGGGTCTGAATGTTCTTATGATGAACATATTGATTTTTCTACTAACAATTCTGAACATGCTTTTGTGGGAGTTGATGGTAATGCAGGAAGTTATTGTGACAACTTGTGTTTTATGATGGATGATTTGAAAGGAATCCCAGATGATGATCTAGAGGAGATGGACATTTTGAGTCAAATGGCATTGATCAATATCAGATCACAAAAGTTTTATAAAAGAACAGGAAGAAAGTTCCCTGGATTATCTGGCAAAACCAAGGTTGGATTTGACAAAGGGAAGCTGAGGTGCCATAAGTGTCATAGGCTTGGTCACTTTGCTAGAGAGTGCAAATCTACTGGTTCTAACTCTGCTGCACCCTTTGTGACTTTTCCAAGCAACAACCCATCAAGCAAAGGACCACAATCCTCTGGTACTAGTCAACAACAATTCTATCCAGCTCACTTTGTTCAACAAAATCCTATGCCATATCCATATCCTTGTTTTTACATGCCTCAACCTACACACACTCCAGCATTAATTCCTTCACAATCACCTGCTCTTCCTGATCCCAGCAAATCACAAACCAATCAACAGCCTCAACAACAACATCATCAGAGTTTCTTTACTCCTGGAGTAGTTGATTGGAGTAGCCTACCTGATGATTTATCTGACTTCAACATGCAGCCTTACTCTGAAAATGGTCCACATGGTGGAGACAATCCTTTTGGAAATCTTGCATTGATGGCTATTGACTCAACTGACAACTCTTGTCAATCTTCTTCAACATCACAGGTATCCTCTGAATCCAAAGCTAAGTTGTGTTCAGAGTC
Source organism: Mikania micrantha (assembly GCA_009363875.1). Classification (NCBI taxonomy): domain Eukaryota; kingdom Viridiplantae; phylum Streptophyta; class Magnoliopsida; order Asterales; family Asteraceae; genus Mikania; species Mikania micrantha. The sequence continues at coordinate 67,475,612 of CM018680.1, read as the reverse complement.
TTGTGTTTCAGCATTTGCTTCCATTAGAGAAATCAATGTTGAGTTAATCAATGAGAAGTTGGCTTTAGAAAGGGTCATGACAAAGAATAAAACTGAATTTGAGAAAGTTTTGAATGAAAAAGAGTCTGAAATTTACAAACTCAAGTGTCAATTGTCAGATGAAAAGGCTAGGGTGGAAGTCATGCTTGTAAAACACAATGATTTGAAACAAACACTTGCAGCAACCCAAGTAGAATGTGCAAGATGGGTTGAATCTTGCAAGGGGTTTGAGTTGCTGTTAAACAAGCAAACAACATCAAATGTGAAGTTTGGTATTGGATACAATCACACTGCTCCTCCAACTGATTATACACCAAAAAATCTTAACTGTGAGTCTGAAGGAGACAGTGTATACCAATCCACCAAATCTTCAGAAAAGTCTGATGCTGAAGAATCATTTGAAAGTGATTCAAGTGCCTGCAAATCTGAGTCTGAAACTATTGACATTGAAACTTATTCTTATTCTCTTGGATGTACAAATGTTATCCAGGATGAAACATGTCAGGATAGTGTTTTAATTGAGATTAACCCTGATGAAAAGGTTTCAAATGAATTAAATTTAAAACTAGTTAAGTCAGATGGGCATGGCACTGGAGAGAAAGATGCACGGCTTCTGATAAGTCAGAATCACTCATCAGTAGTTGTTGAAAATGCTGATGACACAACTACTGATAAGTGGAAAAGGATTGACAGACAAGTGCTGAAGAATACCTCTTCAGAGGTTGTCAGCACATCAGCTGTTATCAATTTGTCTACAACTACTGATGTTCCAAATGTGCTGAAGAACAAAAACTCAGTATCTAAGTCATCAGTACTTGTAGATAATCACAAGGGAAAGCAAAAGAGGGTGCCTTGTGAAATTTGTAGGCTGTTTAATCATTCCACTGATGATTGCTGGTACAGAAAAGGGTCTAAATTCAACAAAATAAAGCATAAAAACAAAAACCTTCTCAAAATGAAAACTGACTTTCGTTCCAAGTTTGTACCAGAATCATCTGTCAGTTCAAAGACTGGAAACACCTCACATGAAACTGAATCAAATAAGTTCAAGAAAGGTAAGGAGGTGGTTCCAGATTCAAAGAAACAACACTTGAAAAATTCTTCATCAGTTAAAGAAACTAAAGTGTTAAAACCCAAAAATCCAAAGTCAGGTCAGAATGTGTCTAATGAAATCAAAATCTTGACACAAAATCATAATCAACTGATGTTAATGATGCAACAACTGCTAGGAAGAGTCAATCTGGCAGAGGCATCTGTTGATTCATTTCATAAAAAGAAATCAAAATCAAAAGTCAAAGCAAAATCTTCTGATAAGAATGCTTCAAGTGTCGCTTCAACTGACACTGCTCATTTTGTTTATTCATGTGTTAACAGACCCAAAACCAAAATGGTTTGGGTCCCAAAGTCTAACTGAGTGTGTTGTTGTATGCAGGGTCCTTCAGCATGCCAAAATAGCATCTGGTATGTTGACAGTGGAGGATCCATGCATATGACTGGGAGCAGATCTCTCCTTCAAAATTATTTCACTGGAAGGAAGGGATTTGTATCCTTTGGAAATGATGCTAAGGGTTACATTATAGGTAAAGGTGTGGTAACAAATGGTGAGATTAGGATTGATGATGTGAATCATGTTGAGAATCTTAAGTATAATCTTCTGAGTGTTAGTCAAATGTGTGATAAGGGTCATGTTTCTCTGTTCACTAAGCAAGATTGTAGGATTTTATCTTCTGATGTGATGCCTTTGATTGGCAAAGTCTTAGATGAGTATACACTCCTTAAGGCTAACAGAGTGGGAAAGGTATATGCCTTTGATTTATCTAAGAAAATCTCTGTCAAGGGTCATCCTTGTTTATTTTCTAAGGCCTCTTTCCAGGAGTCCAATCTGTGGCATAGAAGATTAGGTCATGTGAACATCAAAAACATGAATCAATTGGTGAAGCATGGATTGGTTAGAGGTCTTCCCTTAAAGGATTTTAGTTGTGATGAGAATTGCACTGCATGCTTGAAAGGAAAGCAACACAAAGTCTCTTTTCCTCCAATTGGAGATTCCAAATCCACCAGTTGTTTGCACATGCTGCACATGGATTTATTTGGGCCAGTTCAGATAATGTCTATGGCAAAGAAGAAGTATTGTCTAGTCATTGTAGATGACTACTCAAGGTTTGTCTGGACTTTCTTCTTGCACTCAAAAAGTGAAGTTGCCAAGGCTATTATGAACTTTGTGTTGTATGTTGAAAAGCAATATTCTATACCTGTCAAGTGTGTAAGGAGTGATAATGGCACAGAATTTAGAAATCACATTTTAGATGAATTTTATCTATCAAAGGGAATTCAGAGGCAGTACAGTATTCCCAGGACTCCTGAACAAAATGGAGTTGTAGAAAGGAAAAATAGAACCTTGATTGAAGCTGCCAGAACAATGCTGGCTGACTCTGGTCTGCCTTTGACCTTCTGGGCAGAAGCCATCAACACAGCTTGCTATGTGCAAAACAGGGTTCTAGTCAATCAAAGATGGTTGAAAACTCCATATGAAATACTTCACAATCTAACTCCTTTGATTTCCTTCTTCAAAGCTTTTGGGTGTCCATGTTATATCCTTAACACCAAAGATCAACTCACAAAGTTTGATTCCAAAGTTGATGCAGGATATTTTGTTGGATATTCTTCAACTTGCAAAGCTTATAGAGTGTTCAATTGTCGAACAAAGATTGTTGAAGAAACTCTTCATGTTAAATTCAATGAATGTCCCAAAGATCCCATTCCTCAAAATCCTGCTGAAATGTTTGATCTTAACATCTTGCAACATGAATTTCCAGTTGAGCCTAATGTTGAAGCACATGAGGTACTTACTGCAGATCCACCACAAGCTTCTACAGAAACCACACAAGGAAGTCCTGATGATGAAGATGAAAGCACTCATCTGTTCAGATTTAGTGATACTCTGCCACTATCTGCTAAATCTGATGCTCCTCCTGCTCCAGTTGCTGCTCCAAATACAAATGCTGATGAGATTCTGGCCTCTTCTAAATCCTTTGAAATTCCTGCTGCTGTATTTCCTGAATCTTCTTCAACTGCAGCATCTGTTCCTCCAGCAAACACTTGCACTAATCTTATTCCATATCAAGAACTGAAGGATCATCCATTATCTCAAGTTCTTGGTGATATTTCTGCTGGTGTTTCCACAAGAAGTCAATTATCCAACTTTTGTCTTCATGCTCTATTTGTAAGTCAACAAGAGCCAAAGAACTATCACATAGCACTTAGAGACATTGGCTGGGTGGAGGCAATGCAGTTGGAGTTGATGCAGTTCAAGAAACAACAAGTTTGGGAGCTGGTTTCTCTACCTCCAGGTAAGTGTGCAATAGGCACAAAATGGGTGTTTAGGAATAAAACAGATGAAAATGGTCAAATCATTAAAAACAAAGCTAGACTGGTTGTACAGGGGTTTTCTCAGGAAGAAGGTATTGATTATGATGAAACTTTTGCCCCTGTAGCCAGACTAGAAGCAATTAGGTTGTTCTTAGCATATGCTGCCTTACATAAACTTAAAGTTTTTCAAATGGATGTCAAAAGTGCTTTCTTATATGGTAAAATAAAAGAGGAAGTGTATGTGTGTCAACCTCCAGGCTTTGAGGACAATAAACATCCTGATTGGGTGTACAAGCTTGATAAAGCTCTTTATGGGCTGAAACAAGCACCTAGAGCCTGGTATGACACTTTATCCACTTTTCTACTCAAAAATAATTTCACTAGAGGCTCCATTGATAAAACATTATTCATAAAGAATGTAGGACAGCATAAGCTACTTGTTCAAATTTCTGTTGATGACATTATATTTGCTTCATCTGATCTAAAGTTGTGTGATGCTTTCACTGAGCTTATGACCAAAAATTTTGAAATGAGTGCCATGGGGGAACTACAGTTTTTCTTGGGTCTTCAAATTAAACAAAAACCTGATGGAATTTTCATTCACCAATCAAAATACTCAAAAGAGCTGTTAAAGAAATTTGATTTGCAAAACTGTAAACCATGTTCTAACCCCATGAGCAGCACCACACAACTTGATGCTGATCTAAAAGGTACTTCAGTGGATGAAACTCTTTATAGATGTATGATTGGCTCTTTGATGTATCTAACTGCATCAAGGCCAGACATTATGTTTGCTACTTGTGTCTGTGCTAGATTTCAGGCTGCACCTAAAGAATCTCATTTAATTGCTGTGAAGAGAATTTTCAGATATTTGCAGGGCACTCTATCTCTAGGAATATGGTACTCCACTGGACATTCCTGCAAGCTGGTTGCTTTTTCAGATAGTGACTATGCAGGATGCAAACTCTCAAGAAAATCTACTTCTGGTGGGTGTCAATTTCTAGGAAATTGTCTGGTTTCTTGGCAAAGTAAGAAACAAACATCTGTAGCCACTTCCACTGCTGAAGCTGAGTACATTGCTGCTGCAAGTTGTACTTCACAAATTCTATGGCTTCAGAATCAACTCTTGGATTATGGCATCAAAGAACTGAAGACACCATTGTTAATGGATAGTGCTTCAGCTCGTTGTATTGTCAAGAATCCAGTTCAGCACTCTAGGACTAAACACATTGAGATCAGACATCACTTTATAAGAGATTGTTTTGAAAAAGGTCTGATTGATCCCAAATTTGTTCCTAGTGCTGATGAGCTTGCAGACATCTTTACTAAGCCTTTAGACACCTCAACTTTTCAAAATTTAGTTCTAAGGCTTGGTATGCTGCAACTTGAATAGGTTGGTTTTTTTTTAAAATAAATTTTAATTTCTTTTCAAAAACCCAAAAATATTTTCAATTGTTCTTATCAAATAAATTTTTTTTACCTTGACACTTTTTGATATTTTCAGTATATACTGATACATATCAAAAGTACTGATTCAAGGAAAGATATGACCTTTTCTAATACTCTCAGTTACAAGTACTGATGAGTATTGATTCACTAAGTACTGAAGGTCAAACAATGTTTACAAGTTCTGATGAACAACTCGTTTACAAGTGCTGATGAACACAGTGTTCACAAGTTCTGATGAACAACTCGTTTACAAGTGCTGATGAACACATTGTTCACAAGTTCTGATGAACAAAATTTCCACAAAGTCTGATGAACAACTGATGAAAACAACTGCTGAACAAAACTGTCGACAACACCTGATGAGTAATTTTACTCTTCAGCTGTTTTAACTTCTGTTGTTTTCTCTATTTAACTCAACCTTCTTCAGTTGTTTCATTATCACTTTCTCAGAACTTTCCATCTTTTTCAAAAACCTATTTTCCCTCTCCAGTCGTTGCATCCATGGTGTCAATCACCTTGAAACCGCGACACAATTCCATTGCTTATCTGACCAAATCCTCCTTTTGGTCAAAGTTTGATGAAGCCGTGGACTTGATGAACTCCTCTCAATTCAAAACTGCCTTTCTCATCAATCCAACTCTGTATGTCGACTCTATTCATCAATTTTGGATGAACGTTGAACTGATCAACGTGGGCACAGGAGTCATCTCCCTTCGATCCACAGTTAATGGTCATAATGTGCACATCAGCCCCGCTGAACTCAGGGAGGTTCTTCAGCTCGATGATGCTAATCTGGTCACCCAATTCCCAAAGAATCAACTTGACCTCTGTTTCACAAGTCATGAATACCAAGGTGACCTAAGTGATTCCACTCTGTACAAGAAGAACTTCAATGACCCAGAGCGCCTGATCTTCCATATGATCAACATCTGCTTGGCTCCGAAGTCTTCCTCATGGGACCAAATGTCCTCTCGATGGCAACAGGTATTGTATTCTATCCTTGAATCTCAAAAGCTAAATTTTTCTCAAATACTATTTTCTGAATTAACTGAACATGCTGCTAAGCCTGTTTCCTCTAGATGGCTACTCTATCCACGTTTTATCATGGCCATCATAGAGAAACAGCTTCAGCAAAATGGCCTTGTTGGTCAGGGGATCTCTGCTCCAGCAGTTTTGTTGGAAGTATATTCCCGACACAACTCTAACCCTAACCCTACTCTCAAAGAGGCTGCCCGAAAGCTAAAACCCAAGCAGAGGGAACCCACAGCCTCTACCACAAAATCCAAATCAAAGGTCCCCACTAAACCCAAATCCACAAAGCCCAAAAAGGTTGCTCAGGAAAATGAGTCCCCTGAGTCTGCCCATGCCTCACCAAGGCATGAAATGGTCACTGGGAGTAGTCAACCAGTGGTCCATCAGACTCCACCGGCTCAAACCGCCCAGGATTCCTCTCAACAGGAACCTGGTGCAACCATTGTAGGGGCAGACACATTTCTAGAACCTCTTTCAGTTGAAAAGGTTTCTATTGAACAGCACCAATCTCCCCGGGTGCATTCTCTTTCAAAGCCAATTTCTATGGAAACCACCCCAGATAGCCCTACTTTTGTTACTGACAACATCCTGAATCAGTTGAACACTCCTATCCCCTCCCAGACACCTATCACTACTGGGATTAGCTCCAACATTGAGGAGGAGGAACAAAGTGTCTCTGATAACCCACAGGATCATGACTACCACATCAGATCTCCTAGTGTGGAAAGAGAGATTCTGATATCTGACAAGGCTGCTACTTCATCACCTCCATCATTTGGAGTGATTGATAGTGGTACCATTACTAAGACCTTGTCAGAGGCAACAACTGATGAAGGGGTTACCCCTGAGGTTGGAAGTCCCCAGTACCAAGAAAAAGGGGCACCTGATCATGTTGAGCCACACTCAACTCAGGTAGATCCTGATATTCTCAGGAGGTCAGATGATTCAGCTAAGGCTGATGATGACCAAAGCACACTTGCTGAGGTTCTGAAAAGGAATCAAATCCTTGAGGCTGAGGTTTGTAGACTCAATGAGCTACTCACCAAAATGTCCAAGGACAAAAGTCCATCTTCCCCAATTACCCCACAGATGGCACCTTCTCATCTTGAAGGTCACCCAAACACTAACACCACTACTTCACATTTTGACAAGCCTCCAGCCACTGCTTCAGGCACTAATCCTTTGGGTTCTAGCCCCCCAGAGGCATTAGCTGCTGCCTTTCTAAATATCCTTCCTCTCATCACTCCATTACTAAAAACCATCATTGCCCAAGCCCTTGATGAGAGGCTACCCTCCAAATCTCAACTTCAACAAATGGTTGATGAGGCTGTGACTGCCAGACTTACCACTCTACATCCTTCTTCCCCTGCAGCCAAAAAGGGGGAGTTAGGAACAGAGTCAGTCACAACTTCAGCTTCCAAAAGGCCAAGATCTGAAGATGTTGCTTCTGAAAGGTCTCCTGCAATTCAAGTGACTTATAAGAGACAGAGGAAGAATAAATCTGTTGAGGTTATCAACAGAGCTAATGAGGAGGTTGAGCAGGAAATGACTGAGAAAGTAATTGAAGCAAGTGCTGAACAAGTGGAAGTTACAACAGCTGATATACAAAAACAGGCTACAACCTCTGATGTCCAAGAAAATGAACCAGAGGAGATACAAAATCAAGAGGTTCAAACTCAAGTTTTTGAGGTAAGGGCTCCTCCAAAGAAGAGAAGGCAACTTCGAATTCAAGAAGAAGAGAGTTCTGATGAAGAAGACAGAATGCCTATCTCTACAGTTATCAAGCCAAAGGTTCAAAAACCTGATTCAGCAACCACTGGGTCAGATCTGGCCATTCAAAAGAAGAAAGTAACTTTACCTGCCAAATATGTACCTGAGAAGCCACTGGTGTTTGGTCAACATCCAATGATCACACCAGAGTCTAGAATGTTGGCAGTCAAAGTGAAGATTGAAGAAGAAGAGAACCAAAGGAAACATGATGAGCAGATCTTAAAGTTGGTTGACAAAGATTATCCTCAGACATCAACCATTACTGCAATGAAGAAAGAAGCTCAAAGGTTGTATGCTCTGAGATGCACATTTCAGTATATGAAGGATCTGATTAGGATGTGGCCTGATCCAAGAGTCATTCATAGGATTCACAAGAGAGAAGCCCCAGCAGCTTATGCCAGAAGAATCAGAAGGGTATTAAGTGCTGAAATTATGCTGGGGTCAGTGCTTGATCCTTGGGAGATAATAAGTGATTTCAAGAGTGTGTACAACTCTGGTGCAAAAGCTCCAAATTTCATAGAGAACAAAATGATCAAGAAAGGACTAGTATATAGGAAGCTTGAACATGTTCTGCAAGAAGAACTTTATTTGTTTTTGGAAGGAAAGCACCCTGATGAGTTTGTTTACAGGGAAATTACCAGAGTAGAGCTGAATGATGGGACAACGGCCAGGTACTTGTCTGAGTATTATGGACCTGAGTCCTTCTTTGAAGGTGAACCTGAAAAACTGACTCCACAAGAGAAGATGATATTACTTGAAGCTTATGTCAGGGAGTCCTTCAGGTTAGTATATAATCAATAGCTTTAATGAGAGGGGTTAATGCTCATAGTCCATTTCCCCAATGGAGTTCCCTCTCATATTTTGCTTGTTAGAATTTTTGGAAGCTGTTGATTATCAGGCATACACTTTAACCGGTTATTTTGATACTGATCTCAAAGAAAAAGACTTATCTTTCTGCCTGGGAATAAATAAGTGAGACCATAAATAAGTTAGAGGTTTTTGGCTGCATTGGTTCAGGGGGAGTTTGTTGGACTAAAAGAACCAATGAGCCTGATCAGAAAAATCTCTAAGTCTCACAGCACTTATAACAACTGAAGAAGAACACAACGGCTGACATACAATGTACAGAAGTTACAAGATCTGAAGAGATATACAACAGCTGAAGTGTAAGTCATCAGATGTTGTAGTGTGTAGTTTAGTCTTCAGTAGTTTTCTTTCAGTTCTTGTAAAAGTCTGATGAGTAGTTTACTCATCAGATGTTTTAGTTTATTACTTCAGTAGTTTGAGTTCTTCAGTAGTTGTAAGAGATTGTCTTCAGATGTTGAAGACATTCTCAGTAGTTTAGTTATTTTCAGTTGTTTTGTTTTGTCTGTTAGGTGTCAACATCATGTGACATCATCAGACGTCACTGTCTCTATATATGGGCAGTTGACAGTATTGTAATGTAATGAAGTTAATGAATTGAATGAAATATTCCTTTGCAGAAACCTTCTCTCTCTATAACAAATTTGAGTTTACTGTTTGATTAACTTTGTTCTTGCTACGATCGTGCTAATTCAACTTTGAATTCCGCTGCTATACTTTAATATTGAATCAATTAAGAACATCTGATCCTACATTCTATGTAGTTTAGCTTTTCATCAACTTCAATGTCATTTAACGGCACATATGCTACATCATCTGCTAGACATTTTCTCAGATGTGAAACGTGAAATGTCGGATGAATTCCACTCAATTCATCTGGCAATTCCAATCGGTAGGCTACCTTACCGACCCGTGCTAGTATTCGAAAAGGTCCAATAAATCTCGGTCTCAGCTTCCCTCTCTTTCTAAATCGAATAATTCCTTTCCATGGTGAAACTTTTAGCAGTACTTGGTCACCTACTTCAAACTCTATTGGTCTTCTTCTTTTGTCAGCATAGGACTTTTGTCGATCTTGTGCAGCTTTCATTCGCGCTTTAACTAGTTGAAGCTTTTCAGTCAAATCTATTACGGCAGCTTTGCTCCCTACTTCTTTCTGTCCTACTCCTCCCCAACACACAGGTGTTCTACAACGTCGTCCGTACAATGCCTCATATGGTGGCATTCCAATACTAGCATGGTAGCTATTGTTGTACGAGAATTCCACCAATGGTAAATGATCATCCCAGCTACCACCAAAATCAATAATACAAACTCTGAGCATATCTTCTAAAGTTTGGATAGTCCTTTCAGACTGTCCATCTGTTTGAGGATGATACGCAGTGCTGATATTGAGTCTTGTGCCCATCGATTCATGAAATTGTTTCCAGAATCTTGAAACAAATCGTGTGTCACGATCAGATACTATAGAAACTGGAACTCCATGTCTTGTAATTATTTCTTTCACAAATAATTCAGACAGTTTCTCCGACGTATAAGTCTCACGTATAGGCAAGAAATGAGCACTTTTCGTTAACCGGTCTACAATCACCCAAATAGCATCATGACGTTTCGTAGTAAGAGGCAACTTAGTTATAAAATCCATGGTGATGTGTTCCCATTTCCATTCCGGGACTTCTAAAGGTTGCACATAACCATAGGGTTTCTGATGTTCAGCTTTTACTTGTCCACATGTCAAACATTTGTTTACGTACTGCATTACATTAAACTTCATACCTGGCCACCAATAATCCTTTCGAAGGTCTTGATACATTTTTGTTGCACCAGGATGAATAGAATAACGTGACTTGTGTGCTTCGTTTTGAATCCTTGACCTGATGTCCCCATTTCGTGGAACCCACATTCGACCAAATCGAATCTTAACACCACATTCATTTTCTTCTAGACTTTTAACCTGACCAAATATTCTTTCGAATCCCACATTTTCTTCCTTTAATCCTTCCTTCTGCGCATCCTTGAGTTCATTTAGAAAATCTGGTGTGATTACCAAATTGTAAGACTTAACTTGTATAGCAGAGTGTTCTGTCTTACGACTTAAAGCATCAGCCACCACATTGGCCTTGCCCGGGTGATACAAAATTTCACAGTCATAATCTTTGAGTAGCTCAAGCCATCTTCTTTGCCTCATATTCAAGTCTTTCTGTTCAAAGAAATATTTTAAGCTTTTATGATCTGTGTAGATTGTACATTTGACTCCATATAAATAGTGCCTCCAAATTTTTAAAGCAAATACCACAGCAGCCAATTCCAAATCATGTGTTGGATAATTAGCCTCGTGGGTTTTCAATTGTCTTGAGGCATACGCTATTACCTTTCCCCTTTGCATAAGTACACAACCCAAACCTAGATAAGACGCATCTGAGTACACAACCATGTCTTCATTACCATCCGGTAATACTAAGATAGGAGCTTCAGTTAATCTCTTTTTCAATTCATCAAAAGCTTGGACCTGATTTGGACCCCAATCATATTTTACTTCTTCCCTAGTCAATTTCGTCAATGGTGTAGCAATTCTGGAGAAATCCTGGATGAATCTTCTGTAGTAACCTGCTAATCCGAGAAAGCTACGAACTTCCGTTGGTGTTTTCGGAGGATTTCATTTCATTACTGCTTCTACTTTAGCTGGGTCTACCATTATGCCTTCTGGACTAATAACATGACCTAGGAACTGCACTTCTCGTAACCAAAAGGCACATTTAGAGAACTTAGCATAAAGCTTTTCTCTTCTTAGCACTTCAAGTACTTCCCGTATATGACAAGCATGGTCGTCCTCGCTCTTTGAGTATATCAAGATGTCATCAATAAAGACAATCACTGATCGATCCAGCATGGGTCTGCACACCCGATTCATCAAATCCATAAATGCTGCAGGAGCATTTGTTAGCCCAAACGACATCACAAGGAACTCATAATGTCCATAACGTGTGCGAAATGCTGTCTTCGGAATGTCTTGTTCTCTTACCTTTAGTTGATGATACCCTGATCTAAGGTCGATTTTAGAAAACCAACTTGCCCCTTGCAATTGGTCAAATAAGTCGTCAATTCTTGGTAACGGATACTTGTTCTTTATTGTGAGCTTATTCAATTCCCTATAATCAATACACATTCTCATACTTCCGTCCTTTTTCTTTACAAACAACACTGGTGCACCCCAAGGTGACACACTTGGTCGTATAAAACCTTTATCTAGAAGGTCTTGTAGTTGGGTCATTAATTCTTTCATCTCCGTTGGAGCCAGACGGTACGGTGCCTTGGCAACAGGTTGAGCTCCTGGCACAACATCAATTTGGAATTCGATTTCCCGATCAGGTGGAATTCCTGGCAATTCCTCAGGAAATACATCAGGAAAGTTAGACACCACGGGTACGTCTTCCAATTCTTTTACTTTAATTTCTTTATCAATAACATAAGCCAGATAAGCCCCACACCCTCGCCTCATAAATTCACTCGCCTTAATCATTGAAATGACTTTAGGCGCATTTAACACTTTATCCCCGTAAACCGTTACTGATCTCCCATTAAGAGCCGTTAAGAAAATCATATTTCGTCGACAAACAATGTTAGCCTCATGTTTGGCCAACCAATCCATACCCAAAACTACATCGAAACCTCCTAACGTAATCACAAACAACTTAACAGGGAATCTATGACCTTCTATATCAATGTAACAATCATCATCAATGGCCTCCGTTACTCTAGTAGATTTACCAAGAGCAGTTTCAATATTAAAGGCATTTTCTATCTTTTTAACATTAGCACACAATTTATCACAAAAAGTAATAGCCACAAAGCTCATACTTGCACCAGAATCAAATAGCACTGAAGCAGGGATATCGTTAATCAAAAATGTACCTGTCATCACATCTGGGTCTTTATCTGCCTGATCCTTAGTCATAGTAAAGGCACGAGCTTTTGCCTTTTGCTTATCACCTCCCTTGCTACTTTCAGGTTTGCTGGCTTCAGTAGGCATTATCTTTGGTTTAAAACAATTCCTGCTCATATGACCGATTCCACCACAATTATAACATTTTGGCATACTAGGACAATTATTCGAGAAATGTCCAGTTTTTCCACAATTGTAGCACAAAGTAGTCCCCATCCTACATTCTCCCCCATGTTTCCTTCCACACTTAAGGCATGTTTCAACTCCTTCCATTTTAAACCTTTTCATAGGGGGTCCTGGTTTGTCATTTCGGTTTCTCTTAAATCTAGATGACCACTTTTGCTTAGGTTCTTCCTTTATTGGTTCTGCTTCCAATACATCATCCCAGACAATACCGCTAATTTCTACAGCCGATTCAAAAGTTCTGGGAGCATGCGCCTTCACATGTGTTCGGACTTTAGGTGGTAGTCCTTCCACATATAACTTCAACCTGCGTTCCTCCATGTTTACCAAATGAGGAACCAGTCTTGACATTTCATTAAATTTTGACGTATATTGCCGATGATTCATACGTCCAGCTTTCAAAGTCAGAAATTCCCGTTCGATTTTATCAGTTTCATTCTTTGGACAAAAGTGTTTCATAACTAATTCCTTTAAGTTTTCCCATTTCATGGCCTCCACATCAGCAGTGGTCTTTGACTGCTTGACCGTGTTCCACCAGTGTAAAGCTTCTTCAGTAAATGAATGAGCTGCAAATTTCACAGCTTGATCAACCCGACATTCACTGATCTCAATAACCGCCTCCATAGCCGAAACCCAATGGCAGGTAGCCACCGCATCTTTCTTACCATCAAATGGTGGAGGATTGCACCCTTTAAAGGCTTTATAATCACATCCTTTGGGTTCCTTTGTACCCGAACCCTTACCTTTAGCATTGATGATCAATACCTCATCTTCATCGTGCTCTATGTTAGAACTGTTAGCTTTCTCTCCTTCCTCAGTAGCTCCTTCTTTAGTAGTTTCCTTTTCGGCTTTGGTTCTATCTGAAGGTAATAGGTCTTTTACAATTTTACGAACTTCATTAGATATTGCCTTTACCACCACCGGTTCAAGTCTAATTTCTTCCTCTTCATTTTCTTCTTCAGTGTTGACTTTAGGTTCCGCATCATTCACTGGTACTTCCTCAGCTTGCTTCTTGTTTTTAGGTGGTCGGCCTCGACCTCTACCATGTCCACCTTCTTTCTTTTCTCCTGCCATTTTAGTTTTCTATACATATTGCAAACAACCATGTGCCAATCAACGTAATAATTCAGGACATAATAAGCATTGTAAATTGTTAATGACGTTGATCAAGTGTAATTAACTATTTACCTCACTTATAAGTTCTAAAGATTCCCAATCATGAACACATTATCATTCGCAACATCATACTAATTTAATCTATATTTTAAACATAAACAAGCTCTAAGGTCATATGCTCATGGCATCAAACCACCCTTGACTGGCATTCTTATCATTCTGTCCCATTTTCAGTCTAAGTCCAGCCATTAGGGATGACCGGATCTCTCAAACTATGGCTCTGATACCAACTTGAGAGGCCCCGAGCCCCTCGGTTGGCAAACATCATACCCATAGTCCTTAAACCATATTTACATTACCATAGCAGCGGAATTTAAGGTGATTACATAAGTAAAGTACACATATTAAAACATAACCCACTCTTCTAATAGTCATATAATACAGCCAGTCTATGCCAGGGGTAGTCTTCAACGTATGCCGTGAGCCCTCCTGGTCTCCCTTCTCACACTATTCAACCTGATATGCATGTAAAACAAGTCAGCTTTATGCTGGTGAGTTCTAAGTTCATTTCTTAGAAAAATCCTTATCCATTCATGTTATCATATAGCATAATCCAAATACATAACATACCTGTTCTCATATCATAATTTCATCATATACATATCATCATAACATAATTACATAATATACATATCATCCTAACATCATTACATAATATACATATCATCATAACATCATTACATAATATACATATCATCATAACATCATTACATAATATACATATCATCATAACATCATTACATAATATACATATCATCATAACATCATTCATACAGTGAAGGAACTTCACCGTCAACTGCTGACTCTGAAGTAAAACAGGCTTGTGCAGCACAAGGCTCTTAGACTATCAACCCGAAGTCGATAACTTACAAATGCATAAGATTCCATCAACTGGCGACACACAGTCGGCAGGCCTGTTTTTACGCAGGACTTCTTAATCATCATAAGCAAAAGCGGCTCCTTTCACCGCTGTGCTTAAGTTTTGCTCAACCGTAGTTGACAAAACCACAGTTCCTCCTCGACCTCGGTCGAGTGTCTTATGTTCCTACTCGACCTTAGCCGAGTGTCTTATGTTCCTCCTCGACCTCAGACGAGTGTCTCATGTTCCTCCTCGACCTCAGTCGAGTGTCTTACATTTCCTCCTCGACCTCAGTCGAGTGTCTTAAAAAAAATAATCATTTCTTTCTCAACAGCAGTTGAGACTTAAAAACATTCGTTACATCTCAGCTGAGATTCGTAAAATCATTTATTTCTCAATCATCATTGAGACTTAACGTATTCATTACATCTCAGCTGAAATTCTTAAAATCATTTACTTCTCAACCATAGTTGAGACTTCCTTCTCCAGATGAGTTGACAATGTTGTTGCTGTTATTGGTGTTGATTCGGTTCATCATGTCTGGGATTACCTCCCTCAGCTGACTGGTCAACAGAGTGGCCAGTGCAATAGTAGCAGGATCCAGCTGATAAGCCGGTGGTGGTGGAGGAGGAGGTGGAGGTGGAGGAGAGTCAGGAGGTGTCGGTGAAGATGAGTGTGAAGCTGAACCTTGAGTCATAGGTAATAGAGGTGGTTGTCTTCTTGGCGGCATTCTGATCATAACCGAAAGAAAATCGGTTAGTGCAATGATCAGAAGTAGAAGACACATGCAAGTAGAATCCTATGTGACATGATTTCTACATGAGGTCCCTAAGTTATAGTCTAGGCCAAACCGTTTAATTAATATGACCTATATTTCTCTATAACCATGGCTCTGATACCAATCTGTCACACCCCGAGCCGGCAGGAACGGATCGTGTTTTCCCGTCGGGCGGAAGATTCCCGGGGCACGATATCTTGAGTGATAATCAAATGATCAGATTGTTTGCATAGCACATGATATATAATTGAGAAATGTAAACATGACAATGATATAGAATTACAAAGTTAAATTACATTGTACATCATAATTTAACTAAGTAAATCTAATCAAAAAGAATCAATGAGTTTATATCTTGAACTGTACAAGATATACAAAAGTGATTCACTGTTTTGTCATTCCAAAAGTATGCAATCAAAAGTAAGCTAGGTCTTCGAAAAGTCCACTAGCTTAGCACTTGCACCTGTGTATCTACACATGTTCGTCACCTGAGAAAACATGCAATTTAAAACAAAGTCAACACTAGGTTGGTGAGTTCATAAGTTTAGAAATTGAAATCATTGAATTGATCATACACACATCCACAATGTCATACTTGTTACTTGTAATACTTGTTTCACCTGTTCCACCCAATGGCCTCTCCTTAGTTATATGTACAAGTAGTGTATCACCTGATTAAGTATGCTTATATATAGGGAATCACGAAAGGGTCAAGCCCAGACGCTATCCCACCACATACTCAGTCAAGTTCCACACCACTTGCGATACAACTAAAGATATCCATTTCCCGTTTGTTCAACGTGTCTGATATGTATTCGTCTGTTGTATCAATTATAGAATAATATCGTGTGAGGGGCTTATTTATCAAACCGAAGTATTGATAAACCCTCCATGTATTAAGGGGTTTAGATTAATGTAATTTGTTCCTTATATTATTCTATATTTGGGGGGGGGGTTAACTGTTGTTACACTTTTAAATATTAAGAGTGTTAGTTAACCACTTGTAATTTATTCTTGAAATATAGTGCATAGAGCCTAAAAGGAATCCATTGTAATCCTCACATAATCAGAGTACAATGCATTCGATTTATCTCTACCACTTTGTATGTACCGCGTCCTCAACGAAATCTATTACTACCAGTGAACATGAGAGTAGATCACTTTCTCAACCTACTAGTCAATAGGATTTCCGCTGGATTAATTACTTATCACTGCAAATTAATATCACCATGTGTCGCTTTCCAGAACCTAACTTGAGGTAGCCCTGTCACCGGTCATACGTTACCAGCCAAATGAATCAATACGATCAACATACTAGCCCTACAAGCTAGACGTTTGTCAAACCTATGGTACCACTATGCTATCGTCGGTTTAGTCACGTTAAAGTAACTGGTCAGTGAATTAAAGGGGCTTACATGATCACTTGAACAATTGGCACATGATTGAAGTGATATAATACTACAGGTCAATAGTAATTAATTGTAATTGTGTTCATCTGTATCATTGTTCTCATTGTCATATGTTCTCCATGATATTAACAAAGTTAAATAAGAACTTGTCTTATTAAGTTATGTTAATTATTTGAGTGAATGATATTGTTATCATGAAGTTACATTATCATGATTATCATTCTCTGTTCCTTGTACTCTTGTAATTTGTAGTGAATTGCAAAGCTAAGTGTTAAAAGGACTTGTCCTATTACACTTACTTAACTCTTGTATCGAATGTTAATACAAAGATATGTAATATCTTTATAACATTCACATGTTTACTTGTAATTGTTCCATTGTCTGTTTGTGTAAGAATAATTGAGTGTTATACGATAAAATCTTATAACTATATTATTCTAATGTAATGATGAATTAATAAGATATATTATCTTGTTCATCTGATTATCCCTGTCATGTAATAATCATACAAGCATGCATACAATGATAAACGATAATAAACAATTAAGTATTATCTAAATCAAAGTATAAGCAATATGTTAAACATAAAATTTTTATTAAATAAAATTTAAGCATGTTTCTCAGCCCCGAGAGTTCAAATCAGTAAAGATTAAAGAAAAGGGGCATATGAACTCACCTTGTTATTGTTGGGGTTGACTTAGTCTAACAGAAATGCACGCGCTCTTGATTGTACTTGTTGTTGATTTCACGGTCCTGTGTTGATTTCACGTTTTTTGTAAGTCGTGAGTATAAGTTCGTCTGAATTCGTGTGTGTGTATGTGTTAGCCATCAAATTTGGCTAACACTCGTAAGTCTCGGTCGTCCTTCGGCCCTTGTTCAATTTTTATAATTTTACTAATACCTTAACTCCATTGAACTAAAGTTGACACCCTTGGTTATTGACTTTATATCCGGCTTTATTTAAACTTGTCGTGATATGTCACCGTTTTGTTAAACATAGTGTTTTAGTTTTTATAAGATTTCTTGCACTCGTTAACCCCCACATTTGTAATAAAATCCCTAGTCGTTTTCAATAGGTTAGTTTTCATTCCAAACCAAGTGGGCCGAGTAACATGTAAATGGGTCGAATTAATCTGTTGGCCGCATTCACTGAATTTGAGCTACATTGGGTCGAAGGGAATGGGCTGAACTAGTTGGCTGTTGGGCCAGAGGGTTCTGTTGGGCCGCCCTAGTGGGCCTTGAGCCGTTTGTGTGGGTCCAACTGTTAGGTTAAACCAATTAAAAGATTGTTGGGCCAAATGGTATGCTGCTGGGCCGAACTAGTAGTATTGGCCTGGATCTAGAACGTATGGACCATGGTATTTCATTGGGCTCCTATCTAACAAAGTTAGGCCTGTTTAAGGTTATTGGGCCAAGCAGTCTATTGGGTTTGAGGCAGAAGTGGGCTGTAGGGAGTGGGTAGACCACTGTTGGGCCACAGGTTTGCCGGTTTAGTTCCATGGCTCCAATGAAACTCATGTGGGTCGGCCGAATCAAAAGAAGGGGAGGTCTGGTAGCCACTGGTGGCCGGCTAAGGTGGTGGCATGAGCTTGGCCGCACCAAGGGATGTTTCGGGAGAATGAGGTGAGTGTAGGCCGAAGGTAGTGTAGGTGGCGAATGAGTGGGATCCGAAGGAATGGCTGGCGAATGGCCTTGAGCGAATGGACCAAGGAGTATGAACTCATTCGACCGAACCACGTGGCTGTCCCATTCGGTGTCTCAGTCGGTGTCCCATTCGGCCACAAGCCATTCGGCGGTCTGGTGGCTTGGGTCGGCCTTGGTGGTCCTATGGAGGTCCACATCTAGATCTATGGTGGTTTCGGGTGATGTGTGTATCAGGACTGGTTTTCGAGATGCAGGTGTCGAAGGAGAAGGCCGGATGTCGGGTGGTTCATGTTGTTCAAAGAAATGGGTGAAAACCCTAATTTTCGGAAAGTTCACAGATCAATACCTCGAATTTCTGTGAGTTTCAGAACGGATCCTTTGTACTTTCGTGTAGTAGAGATCAAGAGCTTCGTTTAGGCGAAAGAATCACTCGATTTCGTTAAGAAATGAGTGAGATATGAGTAGTGGAAGTTTGAAAATGGTGATGGTGGCTCAAACCGGGATTAGGGTTTGGGAAAGAAGGAGAAGAGGGTAAAAATGAGGGAATCACCCTCATTTAGGGTATTTATACCCAGAGGGTGGTTCGGGTTCGTTTTGTTGCTCGGTTCGCGTTTTCGTTACGTTTCCGGAAAATTACACGTAATTTAAATGAAATAAATAAAAGAATGTTATTAAAATTATTTTGATGAGTTTCAAAATTGTAAATCATTAAAATGTTTTATTTTCTTAAATTATTTTCGTTCGTGTCGTCGTTCATTTTCGTTTCGTCAGATCGCGTCACCTTCGCGCGTAATTCGTTCGAATCGTCACCCGATCGAATACGACGATGGTTTTGCTTTCTGACTTTTGTTTTCTACTTTTCAGTCATTATTTCAGAATTCCAAACTCACAGATATGTTTGTGTGAATCGTCACTCACGCAAACACACTGTCAGTTCGTTATTCTGAAATAACACTGCATTTGTGTTTGAATTGTGTTTCCTCACTGACGGACTCAACTAACTTCCTGTTTTTACATTGTTTTCATTCTGATTTGTCGGCCATTTGATTCCTGTCATCTGGGGATATCAGATCGCAACCGACTTGTACTTGTCGTTTACTTGAACACCGTTGTATCTCTTGATTCGTTGTATTATTTGTACTTAGGTTTTCACCTAAATACTAACAACCATTGTTTATCGTGAATGCTGTACTTACAGTATTTAAGTATTCACTCAAATACGTACAACTGTTTACTGTACTTTGAATTATGTTATCACATACACTGTTCACATACACGTATTTGCACATAGTAAATAGTGAAAGTACACGTACCGTACGGACTTGCCGGACGATCTGGTATTTGATGTTACAATATTTTTTTACGGGCATCAATTCCAGACATGATATGGAATATACACTTGTTTTGTGCTGGCTAATATAACATGGTTTGATACCAATTTTACACACACACATACATACATATTTTTCAAAGTATAAACATCAAAACTATGAAGCCAAACAAAGCTCACTCATTTATTTGAATCATATAACCTTAAAAGTTAACATTTAATCTTATCCACCAATAAAAAAATTTACTTAAATTAAATTAATGGATTGTATATGGTTTTTTGGTTTTTAAATAGATTAGATCAAATTCTCATTTGATACTAATTATATATGTCTACACACGTAGAGAAAGGGAGAGAGAAATATTACATTATATTTGCTGTCATCTGAAACTGGTTCCAGAATGTTGTCAAAATTAATACGGCTTGTGCACTGCAAGTTAAATTTTCTAGCATTAATCATGTTAGAAAAGTTCATTTGTTTTGATACTAGCATTTACAGTTCGCACCTTTTCATAACCTAGAAGACTTTTTCTGCATGCTGAGTTGGCTCGCATAGTGTCCACATAATTACCATTACAATTGTTTATAGCCGACTACAAATAAAATTGTCATACATGTAAATCAACAATCCAATTCAACCATTCTATACAACTAAAATCATAATATCATATCACCTGATAGATATCGTCTGATATGAGAGCCATACCATGAGCGTATTCAAGTCTTGAATTGAAGTCCATGAACTTGTTGGTGAGAGGACTACAAAGAATGTAACCCTACATTCAAGTTTAAGAATATTAAAAGCATGTTTTGTTTAAGGTAACAAGGGGAAAAAAATAAAATAACCTAATTAAAGGTTAAAAAAAATAAAGGATGTTTATGTGATCAATCAAATGAAGTCATATTACATTGGTATATAATTACCTCTAATCCTCTTGAAACTATCCCCTCACTCTTTTATGTATTTTTTTTCATTTTATTTCTATACTTTTTGTTTAAATTTCTATTTTACCGTTCTCTCTCATGATTTAGGGATTGTTATGCAGTTTGTCGTCGTGATCATGCCTCACCCGTGCTATGTCCTAGGAACTCACCCATGCACCCCGACTCATGATCAGGCCCTTTATTAGTTAAAAATATTTTTATTTTTTATTTTAGTAAATTGTGTTGATTTATTTCTTTTCATTGTCAATTTTATTATTTCATCTATTCCATTTTAATATATTATTAATAATTAATTGAAGGGTTTTCGGTATGTTGCCGTATCATATTGAAGAAGTTATGTTAAACTTTTATAGTTAGGAGTAAATATGTGATTGTGTGCGGGTTGTTTCTAAAACATAATAGGAATGTCCAACAAATCGAATTCTAAATTTTAAGTAGGATTCGTATTCTTTTCAAATTCAAAATAAATTAGAAAAACAACAATTCGAATTCAAATCAAATTCAAAAACTCGATTATATTCAAATTCAGAATTCGAATTTAATTCGAGTTGAATCGATTTGAATTTACCTAAATAATTTGTTTAAACTTTATTTACAAAATTAATCTTAACTTTAAACGACATTCAAAATTTCTAAAAATCAAAACCTTAAACAAATAGCCCCATAATGAAGTTCAATTTATATATATATATATATATATATATATATATATATATATATATATATATATATATATATATATATAGGGACTTATTCTATTAAGAACCATTAAACTTGAAGGAACTAAAGGAACCACATTTATAGCCACAAGTTTTAAAGGGTATAAAAGTAATTTTCCTTGAAAATAGGGGAAGTTACCTTTATACCCTTAAAATTTGTGGCTAGAAATGGTTCTTTTAGTTCTTAACTTATATTGGTTCTCATTTGAACATCCCCCTATATATATATATATATATAGGGGGATGTTCAATTAAGAACTATTGTTACTTGAGAACTAAAAGAACCAATTCTAGCCACATGATTTAAGGGGTTAAAAAGTAACTTCCCCTATTTTAAAGGAAATTACTTTTATACCCCTTAAATCATGTGGTTTAAAATTAGTTCTTTTGGTTCCTTCAAATTTAATGGTTCTTAATAGAGTAAGTCCCTATATATATATATATATATATATATATATATATATATATATATAGGGGATGGTTTCATTGTTAACCCTCCCTTATATCGTTAACCAGTGTTAACCTGACATTTTTTGCCCGAATCTTTGTTTTTTTTCATGGTTTTTGTTATACATAAATAGGGGGATTTCTTTTTTGCGTTTTTGCTAATTCATCACCGTTTAGAAATTATTTACAAGTGTAAGTAAGTGTAAGTTACTTACACTACACTTAATGTAAGTAACTTACACTTACTTACACTTGTAAATAATTTCTAAACGGTGATGAATTAGCAGAAACACAAAAAAGAAACCCCCCCTATTTATGTATAACAAAAACCATGAAAAAAAAAACAAAGATTCTGGATTTTCAAGAGGGAGGTTTTCCAAATCAAAAACAAAAGGGGCATCAAGCACAAACAGTTGTGTCAAATCCAAAGTCTTAATTCCTCCATTCTACAGAAAGAGAGTAAACTCTTTGTGATTTCTATTATAGCTCCACTTTACAACAGGAACGTAGGTATGATGATGCTGTAAATCATACAGGTCTCTTGGATGTTCCTTGGGCATTAAGACTGCTGGTTTGGATTTTGGTCCTGGGGGAGGAGAGTCTGGCTCAGAGTCAGAGGAGATGGCAGATGTTCTCTATTTCCTTCTAGCCATGCTCTTTTTTTTTGTGAATCTGGGTCTGTCTTGAGCAGTGGCCTGATTTCTCTGATCTCTGGCCTGCTGATCTTCCATATTTGAGCCTACTGCTGCACCAGTAGTTGCAGTGGGCTGTGTATCAGCATCCTCAGCTACTGAGGTTTCTGTTCTCCTCTCATCAGCCTGTTTTTGTCTCTTAGGATCAGGGTTTAGTGATGGTTGTTTCCTTGTAGTCTTTTTGCCCTTATTGATCTTGATCACTGAAGAGATTGGCATGTTATCCATAGATGGACTTGATGGAGGAGATGTTTGTTCTTCTTTAGGGTTTAGGGGGAGCCTGTTGGGGAACATTGCCTTTGTTACTTCCCCACATATTCTTACTCCTCCCCCTAAGCCTAAGCCTCTCATTAGGCTGGCCTTTTGAGCCCTTATCTGCTCAATTGAAGGTAACTCACCTCTGGCAACCTTAGCCTTGATGTCTCTGATATGCATATCCATGGTTGAGTTCTTCATTGGGCCTAGCTGCCGAGCATGGAAGCCATATTCTAGTAGGAAGTCTTTCAGACTGTCTCTGTAAGCCTTATCCTTCTGTGCCTTAGTTAGCTTCTTTTGGGCATTGGTTGCAGCAGCTGCCTGTTCTTGCTGCTGCACCTTGTCCAGCTCGGTAGCCATTCTAGGTACCGACCAGCTAAGTACTTCATCAATATCATACCCCTTTTCCTAAAGAAGGGCAAACAATCTAATGAGTTCATTATCCATTGAAGTGTCTGGTCGGCCCTTCATTTTCTTTGGGATCCTCTCCTCTTGTTCAGCTTCCTCCTCTGGGGTTAATTTCCTTTTTCCTTTATCATCAGCAGTTAAGTTTACTCCAGAGGCAATGTCTCATGTTGCCTCACCAGCTGGTTCATTAGCACATAGCTCCTCTGAGGTGGAAACATCAAGAATGACTGGGCCTTCGGAAGCAGCTGCAGCTTCGGAGTTAACCTTAGCATTCACTTCCCCCTCTGGTTGACCAACCATCTTGGTTGATTCCTTATTAGTTTCCCTAGAGAGCCCAGGAGAGGAGGAGAGGTCTTCAGTAGCCTTTGTCCCAGTAAGACGGGACACATGTTCCATGGAGATTGAAGGTTGTTCTTGAATAGTGTCATCCATGGCAACCTGGGCTGCAGTCTCAGAAGGAGACTTAGTCCCAGAAGGGGACAAGTGAGTCTCAACAGGGGACTGAGGCTCCAAAGAGACATTTGTTGTGTTGAGCTCTTGCTCTGTCTCTTTGGCAGCCTCTGTTGCTTCAGAAGAAGAAGAAGAAGAAGAAGAAGAAGTGGAGGAAACATGGAAGTAAGTACCCAAGAAGTCACCTATTCAGTAGTCAAAGTGACTATGGATGGGTTGACATCCTGTGCAGCTTC
Organism: Mikania micrantha; assembly: GCA_009363875.1. NCBI lineage: Eukaryota > Viridiplantae > Streptophyta > Magnoliopsida > Asterales > Asteraceae > Mikania > Mikania micrantha. The sequence continues at coordinate 67,451,618 of CM018680.1, read as the reverse complement.
TTCTTCTCTTACTTGTGATCCTGACCCTACAGAAGGTGTATTCTCCCCCTTTTAGGTAGCATCAGGAGAGATGAAGGTGGTTGTAGCAGGATCAGGATGAAAGGGTTGAAAAAGCACTGGGGGACGCCTCCTGAGGTCCAGAATGGTAGCATCTTTAGTCTGGACCTCAAGCCGCAGGGTAGCCACCTCAGCTTGCAGATGAGCTACCCTGGCTTGGAGGGATGTGATGGTAGCCGTCAATTCCTTTGTTTTGGTGCCCTCATCTACCTGAGTAGAATCATGGGGCGATGGAGTCCTGAGTCTGGCTCCTGCACCTCCACCACCAGATGTGGTTTCTTGGCACCCTGGATTCCCCTCATTGAGAAGGGCTTCAAAGAAGTCCTCCCCAATGTTGGTTGCCGTAGATGAGGTCCTATTGCCTATACCACTGTCCTGAAGAACTTGAGAAGGTTCATCAGTAGTGGCAGCCTCATCTGCATTGATCCCTTCTTCTCTCCTGGGATCAACCTCTGATGTGATAGCCTCTGGGTCAGGGAACCTAGCTTGTAACTGTGTCACCACTCTTATAAGTGTTTGGGAAATAGGAGAGAGTGGTTCCTCCACAGCTATAGCAGAGGTCCCTTGAGCCTGGGAAGTAGTATGGGTGGGGGGCATTTCTGGATGGTAAGAGTCTGGAGACCTGGGAGACAGTCTCGGATCTAATGGAGTTGCTTCATTAGAAGCAGACTCAATGATTGGAGAATCCCTTTAGATATTCTCAAGTATGTATGGTGACATACTCTAAGGGCTATCAGGCTAGTTAGGGGCAGCCACAGACTCCAGAGGAAGAACCTGTGGAGTAACTATAGGTGTGGCCTTCACCTTAGGTGGAACTGTGCCCATATCAGTTTTTTTCACCTTTTTCTTTCTGGGTTCAGAGAAATGGGCCTGAACAGCTGTAGAGAGCTGTGCAGGGGTTCGTTTGCGCTTGTATGTAATTTTTATGGGATGACCAACAAAAGTGGAAGATGTGGATTCAGCATCTGTGGGGTTAACAGAGCTGTCACCTTCAGGAGTATGTGACTCCATAGATGGAATAAGAGGAGTGAATTTTCCAAAGAACTGGGCACCCTTCTTCTTTAGTTGCACAAAAACCTTGGAAGAAACCAAGGGTATTTTATATGTATTCCCAGTTAGAGAGAGGGAAGTGCCCAACTCCTCATAGAAGATCTGTTGCAAGAATCTGGGGTACATACAAAATTTCTTTGGTGACGAAATATTGTCAACCAAATTATTGAAAATAAAAGCAGAAAAGTTAAACAGTTGGTTGGAGATCAAACCGTGAATAGCTGAGGCTAAGTCAGATGGAACTTGATCCCAACCTCCTGTCTTATTCGAAAGACAATGTAAGAACAAATGTATGAGGTACTTGTAATTGTAGGACACTCTACCCTTCAAATAAGTTGTTGTAGGGAGAGGACCTTCGTACCCCATCGACTTAAAGGTCGATGCTATCTCATCTTTTGTGAATGAGACCTTTCCACCGGCATCATTGAGTTTGAGATGCCGACAGATGGTCTCCACATTGATAGAAATAGGATGAGCATCAATGGTGGCATTAAGAGTCCGACCATTGGAAGAAGAAGAAGAAACAGAACAGGATGCCCAAAATTGTTGGTGATGAGATTCATACACCAAGGGCTGAATAGTGAGTGCAAAGGAATACCTGCTCTTCTGAAGAAACAAGATGATCGGAGCAAAGTCAGCATCATTGTCTGATGACAACTCCACTGGAAGGTTGTGAGCAGGTTTGAATGCAAGGAGAGCCATTTCGATCGACGGTTTTTAGGTTACGATTTGAGAGAAAAGTGAAAATCAATTTTGAAGTGAAACGGTGAGAGAAGATGAATGAGTGGGAGACCTTTTATACCTTCGGATTTCAGCATTTAATATATAGACACATTAAATTTGAGATCCGGATGTCAGAAAAAGGTCTTCCGATGACAGCTGGTTTCACAATAAATGTATGAATATTCGCTAAGAGCTGAGTTGCTTCCGAAGATGTGGCTTTCGGAAGGAGTTTAAGAGACCAAAAAGTTTTCAGAAGAGATTTGCTTCCGAAGTATATAATTTATACTGTCGGAAACACAGCTTCTGAAGGATCAGAAGCAATGGTTAAGAAGTATAAAATTTATACTTCGGAAGCACTGCTTCTGAATTGTTAGATAAGTTCATGAGACAAAATGTTCTTCGGAAGATATCTTCTTCTGAAAAGTACCTTCAGAAGATTAAGTTTCCAAAGTTAATGTATCGGAAGAGTATTACTTCAGAAGATAATTGAACTTCTGAAGTGTGAGAACTGCCGAATAAAGAAAAAATAATGCTTCCGAAGACTTAATCTATCTTCTGCTGAGTAGTTACTCATAAGAAGATAAGTTAAGTTTATCTTCCGAAGAATTATTTATTCCATATTAGAACATTTATTCAAAGTTAATCGTCCCAATGGATGTTATTAAGTGCCTGAATCTTCCTTCATCAAATGCTTTAGTGAAGAGATCTGCCAGATTGTGTTCAGTATCAACTTTGACTAGATGAATTAACTTTTTCTCAGCACAATCTATGATGAAATGATATCTTATGTCAATGTGCTTGGTCTTGGAATGTTTGACAGGATTGTTGGTGATGGAGATTGCACTTGAGTTGTCTATCTGAATAGGAGTGTTGAACAGATCTATTTCATAATCTTTCATCTGATTTTGAATCCAGATAACTTGTGCGCAGCAGCTAGAAGCAGCTATGTATTCTGCCTCTACAGTAGAGGTAGATACACATGACTGTTTCTTGCATTGCCAAGACACAATCCTGGGTCCAAGGAATTGACATCCTCCTGATGTTGATTTCTTGCTTATGTTGCAACCTCCATAATCACTGTCAGTGTAAGCCATGAACTGAAAATCTTCATTTCTAGGATACCATAATCCTAGGCTTGGTGCTCCTTTGA